>OX393567.1:4260583-4420583 GCA_947652115.1 Blastomussa wellsi
AACTGCATGCTGCATGCGATTAAACACGCTTGACCGCACATTGTCTTGCTCTGGCCTTAAGCCTGGAGTGAATTCTATTTTCACTCCCGTAACAACTTCTAAGATTGTGGGGTCAGATGTTATGGCCCGCCATTCTGACAAGGCGCTGACAATTTGGCCCGCTCGAAAGCGCGGCTGATTGTTAAATAGAGCGTGTAGTTCATTATCTTTACTATCAGCAGTTGTTTGTTTTGTACATACCTTTGTTGCGGACGTAATCGGCGTTAGTTTTGTTTTGTGTCTCCCTCATTCTTGAACTTTGATCTTGGGGAACGGCCTTTGGATAAAAAATCATTCCTTGGCCGCTGGTATGGCTGGTATCGCCGATTGCCTTGATGCCCCTGATTGCGCTGGGAACCCGAGCTGTATTTCCTGCTGTGAGTTCGCACTTGTTGTGGCCTGACTTTCTTAGCCAGCTTGTTGGCATCAGAAATATCCTTTGTTAGTTTGGATAAATCCCCAAACAAGTACTCGGAGGTAGGAGGGATTGTAGTAGAAGTATAGAGGGCCGCGTAGTCGCGATGTAGGTCTTTCTTCATCGCCTGGCGCCTCGACGAATTCATATCATGAAAGCATTGCATGGCCAATGTTATGGCATCTGTCAGTGTTGACACCACTGCTTTGTCCTTGGCTGTGGCGCCTTCATCTTCTCGTTCGAGCACCAAATTAGTCGCTTTGATCATAGCAACAATGGAAGCAACAAGGGCGTTCTGTGACTTTTGCGATTTTGAGTCACTGGTGCGGACTTACGCGGGAATTTGGTTCCAGATAAGTGGATTCACTCTTGGAGTTCGCAAGCCCTCGACATTTCCGGGCCGCGGATATTTCTCGATTCTAGTTTCGACTTTGTCCTCCTGTAGTTTTTCCTTGAGGAGTCCGTCCATAAGCTTTACAAGCCCTTCATCCACTTCATCCCCAGTTTTTTCATTGAGGTCGAGTTCCCGGACTATTTCGGCAAGCAATTTGCTGCCTGAGGCCTTTTCTGTTGGTTTTTGGCCAGTGTCACCCGCCGGGCGTTTGTCCACGGCTGCAGCGGACGAGTCTTCGTCGTCCTGCTCTAAATCATCATCCCGTTCATCCTCGTAAACGGGTTCCACCAAAGGAGCGACTGTTTGTTTGAGGTCTTTCAACTCAGTCAACACTGACTTGAACATTTCAGTGAGAGTTGGCTCCTCTGAGCTGCCAGTCAAGCCCGCGCTCGTACCATCATGCTTGTCCGTCGCCGCCATTTCTATGCAACTTGCTGGCGGGTCAGTTGTGCTTTTCCAACTGCGTTGGAACGCTAGCTTTCGTGCTAATAACCACCAACTACGTTGGTGTTATGTTATTTCTGCTACGGCCCAATAGTTTTTCTCAACTGCGTTGGAAATAGGCCGAGGTTTTGTAAAATTTATCAGAAGATCTTCGATGTTCTTCTCTCCTTAACACACGTGCAATGACTCGCGCATGCGCTGTGATATCTCATGGGATCTCCTAGCCTCCGGTCATGTGATGGAATTCTTTGGTTATAATCACTACATATCCAACAAGGGCGAATGGAATAATTGTTTTAGTAAATCCGGGTTTTGCCGCCGATTTTTATTTCCACAATTTTACAAAGCGTCCGGACAGAGCATACAACTTCCTATTTTCCATATGACGTAAAACTCCGACTATTGGCTCGTAGTCGGAGTTTTTTAGCCAATCAAAAAGCTAGAAATGCAATAGTCGAAGCTGAGAATATACTAAATTGCTGTAACATGCTTGGCGCTTGGTAACCGTTCCTGGTAATGTCACTGGATTATGAATGCGTGTAAACGGTTGGGAATCCGAATACCTCCCCCTTTGAATCCAATACTCTAAATACGATGAATCCGGTAACATTTATGAATCCGGGAAAATATCCTCTAGTGTAAACGTAGTCTCAGGGTTCGAATCTGGTCATTTACATACAATTTGTCTTTCTTTTATGTAGGAAAAAATTGTCGTTAAAATGGCATCGCTTGTTTGCGAAAGGGAAACGTGCCTCGCCGACGCCGTCGTCATTGCTTAAGCTCCCAATTCAAAGTCAAATTTAAAACTTTAAACTTTCATTGTCTAAAGCTGAAAATAAGTGTGTTTTCGTTGATGATCACGTTAAGGGGGTTTTTGCACGACAATATGTTTATTTGGTTATTCATTCCTCTAATTGATTTATTTGTTTCAAAGAAATATTGAACAAAAAGGCTGTCGCGGACATGACATAAAACAACCACCTCATAAAGTGCAATAACATTGGTTCAAAATTCCTGTGAACTACTTAAGGTTTAAAAAATAGCTTCTCCAAATAAATACAGTTTAGTGACTGGGTTAACAGAAAACTTTATTTTGATTTTTATCGCCAGCTTCACAAAGAGATTTAATAAAATGCAACATCACAGACGTTACACTCTGTTGCGGATGCTACACTGTGTAAATTTATGTCCAATTAAAAAAAATATATTTTTTTCAATATTTGGGCTCTATCTTTGTATTACTAAGGGCTAATAGAAATGAAATATTATTGTTAGCTTATATAAAGCCCCCGGAATGTCCATAAAAAGTTTAGGGGACATATCACGGTCCTTTACATGATGCATTAACCCGCCTTAAGCTGCACCTTTAACCACGAGCAAGCTATTTATCACTTGAGCCTTTCGTTTTGAAAATCTACTGGCTGGAATACTTTCTACCTATTTTTGACTATTTGGACAACTTTTGTTAAGGTTAAAGTTATTTCTTAATGTTTTTGCCAAAAGTGTGACATCTGAGATATCGCGGACGTTACAAACCTTTGTTGCAGTTTGTACATATTTGATAAGTAGCTTTACAGCAGAAATAGTTTGAGAAACTTTCAAATGGTTACTTAGAGAGAGAATTAAAAAGATCAAAAATAATATAAAATGAAATCAAATTAGCCTGCGAGTTCTCACTAAATTAACACGCGCGGGCGGCGTAGCCGCGATGTGTAGTCGGGGATCGTGATTTACCCTCTCTCTCCCTCCCGGGACAACTTTTGTCCCCGTCAGTTGAGTTAAAATTGACTCTTTTTGAGTATTCATGAATAATTTTAATGTTCAAATCACCAGTTATCCTTCTTCCTTTGAATTTCTTTTGCTTATTCGATCACTGGAGGCCTTTCTGGGTTAAATTGATTTATATTTCTTTAGCGCATTTTTTTTTTTTTTTGCTTAAAAGCCTGAAATCCGGACAGTACATGACACTCGGCAGGTTAAGAGTTGTCCCGGGTCCCTCCTGCTAGGGTTACCCTACCTGCCGAGACAACTCGCCTACCCGATACCCGAGCCTACCCGAGTTGTGAGACAGCTCGGGTAGGTTTATATAAACGGTTGGCGGACAGTTTACTGAAAAGTTAGCTCGCCCAGGGTAACTCGTGGGGAGGGGTGTCTGTCCTCTGTCGTGACCACGCCGCAAATAGGAATTAATTAGGCAAACAAACTACATTGTCGGAGTGTAATAATTACCAATCACTCAGTTTCCCTTCTTAAAGTTTGACTGAATACGTATTATAGGTAGCTGTATGACCAATAACGATTTAGCTTTTAAGGACGTTCGCGCTAATTGTTTCTGCGCATCGTTACTGCGCACATAATTCGTCACGCCACGTCATCCATCGAGCGCGCGCGCTGAGAAAAAACAAAGGGCCAGAAGCCGTTTCGTAGCTTTGCTGGTAGTTTACTCTCTTAAATGGTCGGTGACCCCTACTTTTTTTCCATGAACTGATTTTATTTACAATTCTCGCAGGTTGTCAAAAAATGAACAAAAAATCAATGTAGGAAGTTTAAAAATTTTAAGGTTTTTCGTCCACAGGAAATCGAATCCTGCCATCTTGCGGCTGTTAGGCGAGTGCAAATGTGGTCACTAAATGCGAATTTTTTCTTTAAGGAGCCACACTAATTGAATAAATTTACTTTAAACAACATTTGGCAGAGACACGTTCATTTCAAAGATTTATTTGCAATATTTTTGTGTTTACAGACACTGTAGCTGTATTCGGTAACGAAGCGCCAGTTTTCAGATTTAGGGTGTTCTTCCAAAACGAAGTCGGTGACCCCCATTTTTTTTACATTTCTGACAGAAGTTACTCATTATCTTACAGTGGTGAGAGTTTCAGAAAAAAATCAATGGTAGAAAAATTTTGCGCGAACGTCCTTAATTAGTTCCTTGTGGTTTGTTTTTTTTTTTAGCAAACACTGTCCATACGGCAAGTTTCCAAGGCCTATTTTGTTAAAGATGGAAAACATAAGGTAATAGTAGCTCGATCTAAATGATGATCAAGAACTGACAGTTGATGTGTTCCAAGTAGCTGTACCTTTCTGAAATTGTGACAATTGTTGTCGTTTGCAATGATCATGTTTTTGCGGAATTATTCGTTTCAGATGCATTTTTGTCACATTTGGTTATCACGCTGAAGAGGAGACGCTTCATCGTATGATTTTTGTGAAGGTGTTTGCGTGGTGAAATAGTTTTGGCTAGCGTACCTTCGGCGAAAAATAAATTAAATTACCGATTTTCTGTTTGGCGCGAACAGTATTTGCCGGGTTGTCATCGCAAAAAATGCAGTTTTCAGATTCAGCGTTTCTTTGGGGGCGACATATCCACATGATCTGAAATCGAAAAAAATCTTGGATTCCCTCAAATGATGAAATAATAATTTACAGAGGAGAAAAAAATTCAGAGGAAACAATTACCTTAGAAAAAGATTACTTGGAATGAGAAATTTTAACTACGACAGTTTTGGAAACCTTGCGCTACTTTATAAGATGTCTTAGTTGCATCCAGTCAAATAAATTATTTAAGCGTAGAATTTCATTGCCAAAACCCCATTTTTCTTACTTTGCTTAGCTTCGCGCTGTCACAAAAAAAATTGATTTAATTTTGTTTAATATTACTTTTTGGGTGTGTTTTCTGGTTAGTCCGATAATTTCTTCCCGTTTTGTAGGCAATTTTTGACTTAAATAACCGGTCGATGTTTTGCCGTTACACGTTAACCTGTTTAGTAACACCCCAAATTTCCTTCCGTTGCATTCTCTGTCCAGTGGTTGAAGAGTTAAAATAGTTCCTTCCAGTAGAGTCACCTTTTCCATGAGCGAAATTTTCAGAAATTTTCGAAATTTTCCTTGCCATTTATCAACACTACACTGTAAAACTCGGAAGTGTAATCACTTCAAATTCATCTTCATCCTAAACAAACAGAAAAACAAACATAAAAATAAAAAATAAACATTTTTTTAATTAAATCCATACACGATTTTCTTTTTATAGATAAAGCATGATAAAGAGAGCCCGATCCTAGCTTAGGTCTGCCCGGGCACTTAAGCCTGAAGGGGGCCCCCCATTTGCCTGAGAGGGGGGACATTTGTGGTGACGGCGATGGTGGACGGGTGAGATTTCTATGTGAATGTTTTAGGGTGTACATTTTGGAAAACGTTGCTTAGGACTGTGGCCATGTTTTATCAGTCAACTGCGGAGGCATCAGATGCAGTAAAATGACTGAAAAAACGGCTCGTAGAGACCAACACCAGTTAGAGGTGTACGGCAGCACACACGGCAGTTAAAAAAAAGCCGATGGCTAAACGCCAGTGAATTTCACAAATATCTTCGACATTTCACATATCTGCGATTTTATTTGCACACTTGGTGATTTGCGCAAATCACAGCGATTGATGTATAAGATCTCCCAGTGTGCCGCCGGCTTTATTCCAGAGAGAGTTGAATGAGTTTAATAGCATGGCTTTGCAATAAATCACCTCTTCGTTGACTTGTGTGACGTTGTGTTGAAAACAGTTTTCACATACTCTCTCGGGGTTCATGTAGCCAAACTGAGGAAGAGCAGTTCTATGTTTTGTACATTCCCTGCAGAACACTTGACCACACGCCCTGTAAATGCGAAGGAATAATGCGTATTATCTTAAGGCCTCCAGCAGATCTCAAACGGACGCCATGTTGGATATCAATCACCAATCAAGGATCGAGCGTCGGTAGTAAGTTGGAAGAGGGTTGAAAAATGTTTGGAAATGAAATGCGCTTGGAAATGTGATGAAACACTCTCTCGAGTGTTTGAAATATCTTTAAAATCGAATAATAATAAGTTTGGGAAGCTGAAATCCGGATTGCAAAATCTCAAACCTGATTTCCCAGGACCACAAAGATTTTCCGATGTTGAAAAATTTGTCCAATCAGAATCCACCAGCAGCACTCCAAACGGCACGTGTGATTGCCGCAATCAGGATTCGTTACAACACACGTGAAATAGCAGCGAAGTAGAAGGTTTATTATCTCACCTGCAGTGATGCTGTCCAGCGGAAATCACGTCAGGCATCATATGAAAAAAATGAAACCAGTTTATTAGCGGCATTTCAAACAAAATCGTGACAACTGACTTAAAGTTTGCTTTTTACAATTACAACAGTAAAAATGTTGTATATAAAATATAGAAAAAGGGAAAAGAAACAAATGAACAAACAACGAGAAAAACGTAAACCACACGTTTGCGGTTATCGCTGCCTCAGTTCTCTCTTCCCCAAATCAATTTACGTTTCGCAAACTCAGTCATCCACATAGACTCCATTTCCGCCACTCTCTAGAGTCCGGTCTTCCTTCGTGAGAGGCATAATTTTGCGATGGTTTTAAATGTTCGTTCCTAGTCCCGTGCTCGTTTAGAAAATGGCTAATAGACATCACTACGAGGCTCTGGGGAAAAGCCTCCACAAACTCTATAGTTTATTCACCGGAGCCTCGTGCTGAGGTCTGTTGTTTTAGGATGAATTTTAAAATATCGAAATTGGTCTATTCAAGGCCATTTCTACTCCCTTTGCGCAATCCCCACCTGCAATGTTTATCAAACATCACAGGATGAAATGTAAACAAGCCAAAATGAAAATTACAGGTAAAAACTTACCGTTTTCTTCATTATTAAAATCCGATATCCTTGCAAAACAATAATAAAGAGTAGACGAGCCTCGGCGATATTCCAAACCGACGTTTTAACTCATCGAGAACTCCCAAACGAAACGACCCGCAATGGTGGACTCAAAAACTTCATGTACGCAGTTACCGAAGTGTAACGTATCAACGAATTCAAAACAGAAATGTAAACAAATCCAGAAACTGCGCAGTACGGACTGGACGGTTACAAATGAAGATTGTGATAAAAGCATGAAAATGAATTGATCACGTTTTCCAAGATGCGCGGTCCGTAACGTAGCTTCCAAAGCCATGGGAATATGAACAGAAGCCGCGAGAGGGGCATTAACCACAAAACAAACGTTCGAAAGTGTGCGAGCTGTTTTATAAGATATATAATCAAACTCTTATAAAAATATTCAGAGATAACCTCGATACCTTTCTTCTGAATTGTGTGAATCTTTGCTTACAGTCAGCGCATTCCCGCGCTCTTTCATCCGGGACCCAAACAACTGAATCCAGCGGCTTGGTAACCACCGGCTGAAATCAACAAATACCACGACAGTGATCAGCGCGGAGGACGCTGAGAATGATATGAAAGTGTTAATGAATAGAATCTTTATAATTGTTATAATTCTACGCATAATTAGTATAAATCTACTAGCTATCACGAATGCCGTTCTCTGATTGGCTACGCTACCCACTATCTATTCTGTGATAGATAGGGAGTAGCGCAGCAGTGCGGTTGTCAACAAAATGGCGGCCGCTTCTTCACGTTTTCGAAATGTCCGTGAAGAAGATTTAGACAGTTTACTGGTCGAGGCTGTTCCAGAAAAGACTAGTAGAAGATTCATACTAAAACAATTAGATTATTCGCTCCCGATTTCTATCACGCGATAGAAATCTCGAGCTCATAATCTAATTGTTAATTATAATCTTATAAAAAAAAAGAACTAATTTAACCCTATGGTTGCCGTGAAGTGGCTAAGAGACATCGCACAACGTCCGAGATATTTTCTCGGTTTCCGAAGCATGAAACGATTCCCCTCTCCACCCACCCTGAATGGGACACCAGTCGATCGCAGGTTTGCACGTACTACGAATACATCTTTATTCAGAATGGACCACGCACTTATACTGTATCGATTTAAAAAAAAATCTGATTTTTGTCTGCAAAGGATTATCAGTACATCTGATGAAATGGTTCGGCTAACTCATGCAATACCACGAAAATAAAGCCCAGATAATTACCTACGCAATTTACTAGCTGACAGATTGGTTGATCGATTGGTTGATTGATTGTTCTATTGATTGACTGTTTGATTGACCGATTGACTGACTGACTGATTGATTGATTGATTGATTGAACATGTGCAAATCCCCCACCCCATCCTTCAAGTTACCTCCGTATCCCCCTCATCATCCTGAATTGTCGGGTCCTGAGTAGACCAAGCAGTCTCGTCGAATCTCAAGAAGTAATCGACCCACAACTGAAGCCTTCTCGGGTTTGATACGGGAAATAACGTCTGAAAAGAAAGGCAACACAAATAAGTAAGTAATGATTTAATTTCGCCATCAAACAACATAAAACCGAGCTTGGAGTCAATTTGGCCCATTCAAATAAAAATGTTGCCCCCGAATTTTTTGGCCAACGTTCAATCTGAAGGTTAGGAAGCTTAAGCCCCGTACACACGTATCCGGATATTTTCGAAAAAGGAGATTTTTTCTCGGTTTGCACCTCCCGTCCACACGTAAACGGCGTTTTCAGCCACAAATACCGAGGTTTTTGAAAACGCTCTCCAGACTGTAGATTTTTAAAAACTAACGGAGATTTATCGTATTCGTGTGGACGGTCGAAAACGAAGGTTTTCGAATACGGTGACGTCAAAGTTAGGGTCCAGTGCACTCGGCGACAAATTAGCATAAACATGGTGGCGATCAACTGCCATAAAAAAGATGGCGGCAAACTCTTTTATTTTCGCGGGCTTATGCTTATCACAGGGCGCATGCTCAATATGGGAAGTCTAGCGTATTGGAATCGTTTCTGCGTGTACGTGTGGACGTGAAAATACGATTTTAATACGGTCTGTGTGGACGCGAAAATATTCGGATGCGTGTGGACGGATCCCTGTATTTCGGCTGCGACGCAAATCGTGGGACGTGAAGAATCAGACTAACCTTTCGCAAGACAATTACTGTTTCAATTTTCCCGTTGTTATTCCCTTCGTCATAAGACACGAACGCCCAGGGACGCGAAAAGGGGCAGCAACATATTTGACAGCCCCTGTTTCACAGTCACAGTCGATACGGGGTTGAATATTTCATGCGATAAACAAAAAAAACATTTATGCCTATAATATATACTAAGCTAGCCTGCTACCTCGGTGTACTTCCTGTAGGTTGGATTCCGAAAGCTTCCTTCCTCTGCTTTCAAATGAGCCCACAGTGACACGGTCAACGTTGAAACCGAGAGCTTTCTTCTCTCATTCACGTTATTACAAAGAAAGTTTCCAAACCTACAACAGCGGGACACATTGTTAAGCACAAGAACGTCGCAAAACAGAAGATTTAATGAGCCGTACAATACACCTTATTCCAAATGGCCGCTAATTTAAACACATACAAATTGGCCCTTGTTACCACGTTCACGATAAAATATTCTTTCGATTTTTGAGCTTAAAAATGAGGCAAGAAGGGCTAATTTGTATACCAACAAAAGAATTTTAAGGTGATAGCCATTTTGGAATAAGATCAATAGCTCTGTACGTGCTTTATAATTTTTTGTATATTTCTCTGCTGTCCCCTGAAAAACAAAAACGTGAAATGACCAAATTATGAGTAACGTGAACCTCGGCGGCTAAATTTTCGTTTTTCTGTTTGAAAATAAACGCCGTCCTTATATTTTCTACAATACCTGCGTTTGAAAACGATAGATGCACCGAATACATCAAGGCAATTGCGAGATTCGTGCGTAAAATATAAATTCATTTTTAAGCAGGCGTCGTCCTAGCCGTCACCGTCGTCATTGCTTAAGCTCATTAATATGACGTAAAAAGACATCACTACAACGTTCGGAAATCAAGGAAGGCGGGGAGGTAGGAATTAACGAAGAAACAAATGTCGACTCACCATTGCGAATTAACTTGATCAGCTATTCTAACTAAATACACCGGAGTAAATTCAAAAGAGCTAGGGAATTGTTGAACAATCTGCAAAGCAAAGAGTAAAGAAGAAAATGCATTAATCGCTATACAGAGTGACACCCAAAATATCAGCGCGAGAAAACATTAAACCAGATCCAAGGTCAGGAAAACATGCAACCGGTGCCAAGCGTGGTAAAAATGCAACTGGTGCCACGTGCGGGAAAACGTGCAACTGGTGCCAAGCGTGGTAAAAATGCCACTGGTGCCAAGTGCGGGAAAACGTGCAACTGGTGCCAAGCGTGGTAAAAATGCAACTGGTGCCAAGTGCGGGAAAACATGCAACTGGTGCCAAGCGTGGTAAAAATGTAACTGGTGCCAAGTGCGGGAAAACGTGCAACTGGTGCCAAGCGTGGTAAAAATGCAACTGGTGCCAAGTGCGGGTAAACGTGCAACTGGTGCCAAGCGTGGTAAAAATGCAACTGGTGCCAAGTGCGGGAAAACATTCAACTGGTGCCAAGTGCGGGAAAACATGCAACTGGTGCCAAGCGTGGTAAAAATGCAACTGGTGCCAAGTGCGGGAAACGTGCAACTGGTGCCAAGCGTGGTAAAAATGCAACTGGTGCCAAGCGTGGTAAAAATGCAACTGGTGCCAAGTGTGGTAAAAATGCAACTAGTGCCAAGTGCGGGGAAACATGCAACTGGTGCCAAGTGCGCGAAAAAATGCAACTGGTGCCAAGTGCGGGAAAACGTGCAACCGGTGCCAAACGTGGTAAAAATGCAACTGGTGCCAAGTGCGGGAAAACGTGCAACTGGTGCCAAGCGTGGTAAAAATGCAACTAGTGCCAAGTGCCGGAAAACGTGCAACCGGTGCCAAGCGTGGTAAAAATGCAACTGGTGCCAAGTGCGGGAAAACGTGCAACTGGTGCCAAGCGTGGTAAAAATGCAACTGGTGCCACGTGCGGGAAAACGTGCAACCGGTGCCAAACGTGGTAAAAATGCAACTGGTGCCAAGTGCGGGAAAACGTGCAACTGGTGCCAAGCGTGGTAAAAATGCAACTGGTGCCACGTGCGGGAAAACGTGCAACCGGTGCCAAACGTGATAAAAATGCAACTGGTGCCAAGTGCGGGAAAACGTGCAACTGGTGCCAAGCGTGGTAAAAATGCAACTAGTGCCAAGTGCCGGAAAACGTGCAACCGGTGCCAAGCGTGGTAAAAATGCAACTGGTGCCAAGTGCGGGAAAACGTGCAACTGGTGCCAAGCGTGGTAAAAATGCAACTGGTTCAAGGCGAGGGAAAATATGTAACTGGTGCCAAGCGCAAGAACATTCAACCAGTACCAAGTGCGGGGAAACATGCAAATGGTGCCAAGGGCGGGAAAGCATGCAACTGGTGCCAAGCGTAGCAAAAATGCAACTAGTGCAAGGCGAGGGAAAACATGCAACTCGTGGCAAACGTAGTAAAAATAATGCAACTGGTGCAAGGCGAGGAAAAACATGCAACAAGTGTCAAGCGCAGGAACATTCAACCAGTACCAAGAGCGGGAAAACATGCAACTGGTGCCAAAGGGCGGCAAAACATGCAACTGGTGTCAAGGGCGGCAAAGATGCAGCTGGTATCAAGCATGGCAAAAATTACGTCCACCTAATCACGTGTGATTTCGTTGTGATCTTGATTGGTTGAGTACAGTCTGTAAAAAAAGAACCAATAAAATGCAAAGGGGCTGCAAAAACAAGTTTCTAAACACGCCTTATTAACACTCAAACACCAGCAAACGTTTCATCAACTAACCTGCCACACACAGTCCAAGAACTGTAAAAACACGGGAGACCGCTGACTAGGGCATGACAGATGACCCAGTCTGTCACGGAACCGATGCCCAAATGATATCCACTCTTTTTCTATCAGAACCTTAAACAAAAGATAAAAGCAAGCTAAACGTCAAGAACGTGATTTGCTTCCTCCTAGCAGAACAAAAAACACCTATGATCTATTTTTTTTTTAAACCAATCTTGATTGTTATAAAATAGAGCAATGCTAAGCACACAGCCAGAGTTATCTGCTTATATAATACCGATATTTAAAAGGGATCCACATTTGCTCTAGCCGGTTTTCATGCGAGTCCTTTATCCTGGTCGAATTGAAACTTCTTCACCTGTTGTCTCAGTGTTATAAACCGAACACCAGTGTAATCTGCAGGCATTTCAACGTAGTAATGCCTGTTAATATCAGTTTTATCCATCGATCACACGTGTTATTTACTTGTAATCCTGTTATTGTTCTATAAAATGGGTCCAGTAGAAGCTGAGCTAGTGACGTCAGCTGTGACGTTCGATCCCACCCGTCACTGCAATGCACCAGTGCAGCGGCACCCTTATCAACAAACCGAGCAATGGTCACAGCACCCTGGAACCGACAAAAATCAAGAACACAATTATATTACGACCCCTTGACTACACAGTTATTACAGTGGCGATAATGTGGTCAGAATGATGACGATAACGACAACAACAATGACGATGATAATGGTGATGATGATGATGATGATGGTGATGATGATGATGATGATGATTAGACTGATGGTGGACTTTGGTCCTTTTTTTGTTGACTCAGCGACTCGAAAATGTGGACTTAAGGACTATGTTGTTGACTCTGAGACTTGTTGTTGACTTGACGACTTCCGGCAAAGTGGACTTGAGGACTTTTTTGTGGACTCGGCGTCTCTTTTGTGGACTCAACGACGTTTTGTGTTGACTTCAGGACTAAGTTATTAATGCTATTTTAATCACTTTTTTAATTCTTCCTTCAGCCTGGTTGTGCTTTGACAGTTCTACTGCTTTTTAATTACGCAAGTTTGATAGAAATTATGTGACTGTTGGATACTTTCTGCATAAGGACCAATAATTGATGGTGCTTTCCACTTTCGAATTTTGTCTGGAAAAAAGGGGAGAAAAACCGAGGAAACGTTAGATTTGAGTATTTACGACAGAAACTCGAAAATCTGGCAGAACAACTCTTGGCAGCGTTTTGAAAGTTTTGAAAATTCAACAATATGATACAAGCACGTAGAAAAACCCCGATCGAACAGCAAAGTAATTATATTGATGGAGATAAGAACCGTAAAAGGCGATAGGGAAACAGCACAAAGTCTATTTTATTTCTTTCAAATTCTTTCCTGGAACATAATCCAATAACATTACTTTGAGGCTGCGAACGTCCATTATCCTTAAAGACAACAGCGAATGCTGACGGAATCTCTTACAACTTTTTAACAAAAAATATGAACGCGTGCTAGAGTGGGTTTAAATTGCAAATTAAAAGTAACAATTACTTTTTAACAATGCTCTGTGATTGCTCACAAAAATGCACACCACATGCATGCATTCACGTTCTGTGCTTGGTGTTTCCACTGAGTTCTGTAGGGTTCTTACCAATATTCATCTCTGTTCGTTCTGTTTGACCAGAGATGACAAAATCACTGAAAGTTTCAATTTAAAAACCACTCTAGCACAAAACGTAACATCAACGGTTTTGACACTTAAAACAAACTGTGCAAAATATTGATCACAAAAAGGATGGTGGCTCATACAAGAAAGTGCAGAAATTTCTTAACATGACCAAGAAATCTATTACCACGCTAACGTTATAGAAATCAATAGACCTTTTTCGCATGGGCGGTTTGTTGTCCCATTACAGACTATGTGGTATTCTCTGGAGAACTGTTCTTTTATCCATCTAAAAAATTATTCAGTCATATCCACGAGACTATTTGAAACTTTGAAAGCCATATTTCTCAAGAGTATGATCACATGGCCTGTAATGGAAAAACAAACCGCCCAAGCGAAAGAGGTCTATTTCATGGAGGCCGGTCCACAAAACCTCCTAAACACACCTAAGATGGCAATAAGTCAAGAACAGAATTCCTACATGTAAAATTACGTAGAAACTCAGCAAATATAATATGATGCATGCACTAAGAAGTACAAGAGATCTCTGAATCCCTAAGATAGTTAGCTTGGCCTTTAATTTTCACGGCTGTTATAAAGTGAAAGACTCAACACAGGCAGCTATTATTCGACAACACGGCAAACTGACGCATGTCGTTTGACACTTTTTCGAAAACGGCTGTCCCTGATGACTTTCTCCACTGCCTGATGTGGGCTGGGCGAAACGCTCTTAACTTGACAGTTACTCTGTTCTTGCAGTATTTTTGAATGCAATAAAAATGCTTCAAATCTAACTGAATGTCTCTAATTCTGGAGACAACAGGGAATACTGATGAAATATCGTTTTTATGAAACAAATATGAAAATGTACTAGAGTGGCTTTCAAGTGCAAATAGAAAGTAATAATTTCTGTTTGTTTGGCAACGCTTCATGCATGATCGTTTACAAAAACGGACACCACTTGCACGCATTCACGTTCTGCGTTTGGTGTTTCCACTGAGTTCTGTAGGGTTCTAACCGATGTTTTTCTTTGTTGTGTTTGACGAGAGACGAGAAAATCTCTAAAGGTTTAAATTTGAAAACCACTCTAGCGCAACAAGTAACATCAATGTTCTTGATACTTAAAACAAATATCTGGGCAAAATAATTATTCATCACGTAAAGGACCACAAGCAAAAGTGGTCACATGAAAGTGAAGAAACCTTAGTAAAGTCATAGAAAGCACTTTGTTCAAAGCCTCTTTCAACTACTGCTGCCCTTCACATTCTCCACTGCCTGATGTAGGTTGAACGGAGACCTCTAATCTTGTCAGTTACTTTCTGCTTTGTGTATTTTTTAATAATGTGTTCATGGCCACTCTCATTCAATCGCTGTACAACAGTCGCTTGTAGTACTTTCTGACCCGCTTGAATCATGTCCTTGAAAAGTTTTCCAAAAAGGTTCACCTCTTCCTCTTCAAAGACTCTAGCTTTACCTTGATTTGTAGACGGACTTATAATTGACATTGAGTCGCTCGCATTGTCATAAAGACCGCTGGTCTCACAGTCATCCAAATGTAAATCCTGAGACGTCTTGAATCTGTACAGTGCTCTCACTTTGTCCAACAGTCTTTTGTTTTCACAGTCTTTAAGCAATGGATGTGTGACCTTAAGTGCAAGGACTTCCTGTATTGTAATTGATTGGCGACTGATATTATCTGCGAAGGTTTCTTGAATTGCTCTTTCTTCTTCTTTTGTCCAGTTCTGGCGGACAAGAGATAGAGGTTCCACATCATGATCACTTTCATCTTTTCTTTCAGGAGGTGACGCAGAATCATCCTTTCCCATACTGGGTTGCTCAACTTCAAAACTTCTTTCACGTGGTGAAACCCTGCCGTGCATTACGGCCGTTAACTGCCTTGTAGCAAAAGCAGAGTTTTTGCGTTTTTGTACCAGATGATAGTGCTTATCTGCAGTACGTTCAGTGTGTGCCATATGCGCTGCGACATTTCCCTTAACTTCTATATTGTGCTGTCGAATTGCTGTGGTACAAGACTTCCGCATCAACGTGCCCGATATTCGCGTTTCATTATCAATCATACCACCCTTCCTCCAGGCGCTTGTTAGGGCTGAGGACAGATCACTGCTCTGCATCTTTCCTCCTTTCCAGTTTAAGAACAGGGTAGTGGATTCATCGCCTTTCGCAACTTGCGGTCTTGCATGTTCCACGTAAACGTCTACCCAAGCTTTGAGGCTTTCATCAAGACAGAGGTTTGCTGGGCCATGCTGAGAAAAGGTCTTGTGTTCTTTGACAGAAATCATGTAAGTTCCATCGACACAGCTCATTTCCTGGTACTCTTCCAGAGTACTGTTCGTTAAGACACCACTTCTGTGCCCATTCTGGGACAAAATGTGTATGAATAGGAAGTTTCTCAAATTGCAGTAATCAATTTGTCCAAGAGATTTAAGATTCTGGTCGTTTTCAATCAACTTGCCAATGGCCTTAACTTGATTCCGTGCAAACTCTGAATTAGCAAACTCTTTAACTTTTTCTGGAGTAATTAGACGTGAAAGATCTTCCTCCTGTTTCTCCCAAAATCTCTCTTTCACCTCTTTCCGCAGACTTTTGCACCACTCTCCACATTTCTTAAAGAGGGCATCTGCACTATTTTGACATTCTGGAGGAAGGTTAATGTCATCCTCTGTCATAGCGAAAGTATAAAACTTACGCAAAGAATGAAGATAACTTATTGTAGTTGCTGCCTTGTGCGAAGCTCTTGACCCTGGATAAAACTTGTCACGAATTAGCTTCTTCTCAAACAAACTTTGAACAGTTTTTGTTCCTGTCATCGATAATACTTTCTCCACTTGGCGTACCACTAGCGCAGTTGGCTTCGGATCTTTCTCGCCTCCATCGGGGCTCAGGATCCATTTCTCAAACGCCTTGAATACTCTTTTACTTTGTTGATCAAAATCGTCAATGTGGACCTCTTCAGCATCGATATTGTGGCTTTCCTCATCCAACTCCTCATCCACCTCCTCATCCAACTCCAAATAGTCGTTTTCACCTCTGCTTGATAGCACTTCTTCAACAATCACTTTGTCTACGGTCAAAGATGAACTAGCTACATCTAGTGTTCCTGACTCTGCATTCGAATGTCCTTTGGCTGGGGCACTTCCTTTACTCTTCTTTGACAGTTTACGTGTTTCAACAGCTTCGTCATCTGTTGTGTCACTTTCTACCTCAACATACTGCATATCGTGACAGACCCTAAAGTCATAAACAGGTCTGGATATCTTAAGAGCCCTCCAATACTGCTTTGTACCCTTCTGGTAACCATGTTGCTTCTGCAAGTGCTTGGAGAGATATCTTTGCTTGCGTCCGCACTCAATGCAGTATTTTTGCTTTCGCTTTTTGCGCACTTCTTTTGGCTTTGTGGAATTTCGTTGGTCGTGGCGCATGTCATAGTGATTAACAGCATTTCTTGCACGTTCGGGATCCCAGCCATGGACATTTCTTAAATGCCGTGGTAACTTACAAACTCTTGAACCACAGCGAAGAGGGCAGCTAAACGTGTTTCTTTTGAAAGGCTTCTCATCCTCCTTATTATCTTCCTCGTCTTCACTGCTTTCTCTACTTTCTGAAGATTCCAATTGACTGCTGTCTGAGCAATCCTTCGTGCTTCTTTCTGGGAGAATTGATCTCAAGTGGCTTTCAGACAACTTTTGTTTTCTTTTCTTCGACGGGTGGCCAGAACTCACCCCTGTTTTTTTTCGTTTCGCTTCTTTCATAAATGCTTTAGCTTGCTTAGTATTCTCTTCTTCGGTTAGCTCCAGTCCAGATAATTCACTCTCGCTTTCTGTATCAGGAGGATCGCTTTTGGTGACAGTTTTGTAAAGTCCTTTAAGAGCCCATATGTGTCTCTCAGCCTGAAAATATATAAGTAAATAATAATTAATTTTTTATTTATGGCAGATTACAATGGAGTGTGAGTTCTCATTTTGTCATTGAATTGATTGTCATTGAATTGATCAACCATATATTTTTCTTTCTTTTTTCCTTACAGTAATATGCTAGACAGCTCAATTGACCCTTTTCAATGATGATACATTAACACAAGACTAACAATGAAGGACACTACAATGGACATGGAGCAATACCATTGCACAAACATTTCAGAGTAGTAGTTGTGGCTAACGAAATTAAGCAAATTAAATCCAAAAACGTTTGCCACTTTTGCTGAAATTCTCATCTCATTGATCCAAAAAAGACCATTTGCTTCACATAAAATAATTATGAAAATCTATGCAAACTACTATCAAAGCTCCCACAAGAAGACACCCTCTGGTCGCTGGGATCTTTAAGCTCGTCTACATAAAAGTGCATAGAGCTCTCTGCTTAGGACGAATGTAAGAGTGGCTTCAACAGTAGCTACATTTTGTAGACAACAAATGTGTTCTACTAATGATACAGCCCTTATTCACTGTACAAACATTCGGTTTTGGTCCAGTAGAGAGTGGCAGAGAATGCAACAAGGTTAAATTAAAACCCACAAAAAAGCAGTTTCTGGGGTTACATAGAAAAGGTAAGACTGAAAAAAAAACTGCTCTTTAACATCTTTCACCACCATGCCTCAAATAATAAAACAAATTTAATTAGTATTATCTCTTGGTAGTTGTAGTCTCTGCAATAAAACTGTAGACTCCTGAACAAAAAAACCTTCATCACTGTTTACCCTTACCAGGGTACAAAGAAGTTTAATTTTCCAGCCTGCCCTTCGTGCAAGCTGTAGCCAAGATGTACTAGCACAGAGGTCATTTCTACTGGCCCGAAAATTTTCGTTGGTTGACAATGCTCCTATTAATTAATTTCAAAGAAAATTTTCCCCAAAAACTTTTACTTTCCCATCGGGCAAGTGAAGGAAAAATTCCACTAGCCCGACCACAAAATCCACTAGCCCCGGGCTATCGGACCTGAACTTCTTTGTACCCTGCTTACAAAGAAAAAATTCAGAAACTAAGTGTAAATAAGAACAGAAGATTGTTATAACAATCTTCTGTGAATGCATCTTAATTTGGCCGCTCATGAAGTAAACTTGATGGTGTCAAAATGTTGCAGACAGTACATTTGGCATTGGAAAGCAAATGCTTTATAGCTCTAATGAGAAAATCTATTTGAATCAGATCTTTACAAAAGAGTTGTTTGTGCCAAATGGACTAGCAAAAAAGTTCAGCTTTTCATACTTTTTTGACAAGCAACACAAATGTAGTATTCACAGCTGCTATTTCATTACATTTCATAATAAATTATAAATTTATGCATCCCTGCCGACATGGCTTCGGAAAACACTCTTTATAGTACAGGGTTGCCACTCATCAGAACCTAACAAATTTCCTGATTTTTCCCTGACTTTTCACTGACTTCCGGACAATTTTCACTGACCTTAAGTTAGCTAGGTGACTGATAAAAACACTGAAAACCTCTGATCAAAACTACAATTCGTGCAAACTCATTCGAATCGAACATTTTCCATGATGCTTTTCTGACAGAAAATATAATTCCCTGACTTTTCACTGACTTAAACAAACTTCTAAGATTTTCCCTGACCTTTTACAAAATTCCCTGAATTTTCCCTGAACTTGAAAAATTTTTGTTTTTGGGAAAAAGTGATTTTTCCCAAGCGAAAAACTTAGTTCTTGTTCATTTTTATACATAAACAAGTACCGTATAAACACTATTTGAGTGAAGAAATAGTTCTGCTCTGTTTGTGTACTCCTCTAGTTTTCATAGCAAAAGCAAATAGAAGAAAAAATGTGAAACTGGAAACAAGAATCAGAGTAAATAATATGACATAATCCACCTTTGGTTTGAATGGGATACTTAAAAATGCAAAACCACCTTAATAATCCGCTAAATGTGACTGAAATCCTTTAGCAAATGATACTAGTTTAGTCCCCAGACCTTTCCCGTCTTTCTCTGTTTTATCATCTACTGAATAAAAGCATGTGCAAAACACCACAATATATTGTTGTTCTGCCCCAAATATGAATTAATGTACAGAAGGCACTTAATAGAATCATCTAGTTAGTAAACAGTTCTTGACAAGTTCTCTCGCTACCTGCTGTGAACGCTTTTGTTTTTACCTGTGATTTTTTTACTTGCTGTTCTTCCTCGCAAGCTTGACGAAAATCCGCGCGGGCTTTTTTCAGCTCAAGTAAGATATTTGGTCCGGTGTATCTGCTGTTCGGATTCATCACTCACTTGTGACTTAAATGTCTCAACTGCAGAAATCAAGAGTTTAAGAGTAAATCGGATATATTAAGCATCGTGTGTAACATAAAAGAGAGTAAACTCGGCTGGTCGGGCTGAACGTGTCATAGACATTATACGGTTACTTCAGAAACAAGCGCTGAGATGGCATGTTTCACTGTAATATAATTACTGTTGCATATTAATATATAACAGTTAACGTTATAGAAATGAGTAGTCAGGTCTAAAGAAAATTATTATTACCTTTTACAGCCGGAGCAGCGATTCCAACCAACAACATGACTGACAGCATGAAAGCAGCGTCACAATGCACGCTGGGAACCTTCTTCAACTTCCGGTTTCTTTGTCTTCCATTTTTTTTCCGGTGGAGAAGGCAGTTTTATTATATTGACTGATTTCTACAGTTAATAAAAAAGGATAAAACCAGTAACATCGCGACCATTGCTACATGTTTCCTCGGCGAATTTCTTTCGTGTAATTTTCGATTTCACATGCACGTTGAAATCCACTAGGCTGAAATGTTGAGGTGTAGATTACAGATGACGCCCGTCAAAATGTGGTAAACAAGAAAAAGTGGCCAACGAGCTATAGCCGGATAACAAGTACAAAAGGACAAGGACAAAAACAAACGCCACAAAGAGTTGCAAAACTGTTGAGACATTCTTGTAAGAGAAAGAAGACAGTTTTTAAACTAAGCTACATCTTGTGAAGAAAATATCGCATAAAACACAGAGTTGCCAGCCTAACGTTTAAATGTGATCTTGAAATGGTTACAGCTTTGATAGGGGTAGGGAGGGGCTAAAATGTGTGAGTCTTGGCTAACACCATTTTCAGCCTATATAAGGCACTTTGTCTCAACAATTTTGCAAGTCGCTCTAGCTTCATCACACTTGACTTTGACGTTTTTCTCATTTCGGTATTTCCCCGTCAATTTAGCTGCTTTTTCTGTTTCTTCCTTAGTTTACTCGTCAAGAGCCTCCGCTAAACTTTTTTTTTATTTCCATCACTTATGCAATCCGTTTGGAAGCTGTCCGCGTCAACTTCCTCATTACGTCAGCCGTGCCTACCGTAATTTGTAATCGGTCGTAGGTAACGACCAATTAAAAGGCACATGCAATTTAACATAATGTACATAAAAATATAGTTGCTGTTGAACATAAGATGGAAACCGGACTGAAGGAAAAAAGTCGCTATTGGGAAGAGCAACTTCTCCTTTATATAATAGAAGGGGTGGCGAGAAAGGAAGAAAAAAAATATATTTTTTAAATTTTTTTTCTGGCTCGCAGAGTAAGCTCTCAGTAGTCAATAATCAACACCTCTAGCAGTTTCACTATTTTATTAAGTTGTAAGTCAATATTTTTTTTATTTACCACCGCGTAGTAACCTTCGTTATCAATGCGCGCGCGTATCTACCATTCCCCCCCCCAAGTTTAGCCGGAAGAAGAAATGGCAAATTTTCAAGCATGCGCATGCAAGTTATCTCGGACCCTCTCTCTCAACCCACAGGAAGGGGCCGCGGAAGAGAGGGTTTAGGGACTGAGCTACCTTGAGAGGGGCAACAAGTTATGTGTTCCTGATATGCAACATTGCAAATTGATTTTGATTTAGCGCGTATTGTACTGGTCTCTCCCAAAGTAACATCAAATATGACTCAAACATCGCTGGAATCAAGCATGTCCTGGAAAAATGACAAATTTCAATTTTTTTGGACACAGAGGCTTCTAAAATGCGATGAAACTTCGGTGGAGAATGCGACCTCATCGCTCATAAATTTAGGTCTCACGGCTTGTCTTTTTGACAAAACACGACAAAACTCGAGCTACGTTATCGCCTTTGATAAACGTTATCGCCGCTTTAAACCCCTGCCATACCGTCAAAACGTACTTCAAATGTTTCGATGTTTTTAGGGATAGCGTAAATAAGTGGACTACGCGACCCGGTAGGTGACAGGGGTACCTAGAAAAAAAAATTCGAAAAAAAAATAAACATCAATATGATCAGGTCTAACTCGAAAGCCAGTTAGATATTGCTTATATCCACCACTGACGTGAATTTCACATTAAGCGGTTGAAAACAGCTTTTCGTATTTCGATTTGACTTTGAAAACACACTTTTTAAATTCTTCGCAAATTTTTTTCTTCGAATGTACCGTTCAATGTAATACAAATCGTAGCGTTTCCAAACACTTCAAAAAACAGAAAATAAAAAGCTGCGTGGAAAGCCATGAGCTGCCGAACTATTAAATGGAATCTAGATAACCCGCAGAATTGGGTAAAATCGGAGATTACCACTTAATTTTAGCCTTTACCACCAGTTTTGAGGACTAAACGACTTTTTTGACTTTAAAAATGGCTTCACAAAGACCCTTTTAAACCATTTCCTGTCATTTTTGTACACAGTACACTCCTTAGCTTCAAGATTGTTATGATGCCTTTTGACTGGAAAAAAGACACTTGCGGATTTTTAGTACCCGTTTGAAGTTAGGGTCGCAAAGTCCGAAAACCATCACTCTAATGATGATGATGATGACGATGATGACGAACGATGATGATGAAGATGACGATGACGATGATCAACACTATGGCGCAAACAAGAACAACACATTGTTAAACAAGAGATTTCGATCAAATATAAAATATTACTAATAAGTATAGGCAATCATACGGATTCGAGTTCAATTTGGAATTAATTTGCACGAGTGAGTTTTTCAGAAAGCTGAAATTGCACGAGCCGCTTCGACAAGAAGAAATTAATTCCAAATTGAACAAGAAAACCGTATGATTACTTATTAATAATATAAACATGAAAAAATTCGCCTGGAGGAAGTACCGGAAGATCATACAGTGTTGCAGACAGGAAGCGAGCATTTGATGCGAATTTGACACTTCATTTATGGATTACCTCACGAAGATCAGCTAATAATGCTACGAACTGTAAGCGGCTCGTTTAAAACATTTGCAACCATAATCCAGAATTGAGATATGTAATTTGCACAGTGTTACACTTGGACTGCACTGCTCTCAACCAATCAGAATCGAGTAAATTTTTCATGTATATTATTACTATTATATATAATAGATAATATATTGATAAATATTACTGACTAGTGAGATGATCTCAGATAGTGCAGAGTGTTATCTACAACTTAACATGCCGTGGCAAACAGGGACACATTGTTGCTCCTTTTGAGCAAACTGGGAAACAATTTTGCAAACAAAATATGTTTCTGTTGCGCAGACGGGCAGACAGGGAAACATTTTTATCTGTAACGTTTCTTCATTTGCCACGGCCTTTAGGATGGTCATCTTTTTCACTTGACTTTCTTAAATATTTTTTTTAATGCCCAATACACAACGTTGATTCCAAGTGTAATATGTTTTGCTTAGGGTAGAGACTAGATGGCTTTTCATGATCTAAGCAGTGTATATGTGCACTTGTCTTTCATTCCGGACACAAAAACGTAAAGACGCCACTTTCTCAACAACACAATTTAAAGTATATTTATCTTACTCCTGATACTACAGTGACG
Organism: Blastomussa wellsi; assembly: GCA_947652115.1. NCBI lineage: Eukaryota > Metazoa > Cnidaria > Anthozoa > Scleractinia > Plerogyridae > Blastomussa > Blastomussa wellsi. The sequence goes on from OX393567.1 coordinate 4,283,911, forward strand.
TCTTCCACGGCAAGATAACAATCGTTTCTCAGAAACTTTAGTCAAGACAGCTGTTTAATTTTAACCTTGGTTTTGACGTCAGTCTTAGTTTAATTGCAATAAGGCATTCAAGCAGCAAACCATTCTCGTCCCCAGAGCCCTCGTTTCTTTAGGTCACGTGGTTAAAAGAAAACACGTGGCCCTGGGAACGAGGATGGCAGCAAACGTGATTGTCAACGCTTGCAACTTGGTACTTTTGTTTGTTTCCTGCAAACGTTTGTAACTTGATACTTTTTTTCTCTCGCGTTACAAGAAAAGAAAAGAAAAGAAAAATAATTTAAAGGCATCACTTGCTATACGCTCAGTACACTCGGTACAACCGGTACGCTCGGTACACTCGGTACAGCCGGAACGCTCGGTACAGCCGGTACGCTCGGTACAGCCGGTACAGCCGGAACGCTCGGTACAGCCGGTACGCTCGGTACAGCCGGTACGCTCGGTACAGCCGCTACACTCAGTACAGCAGGTACGCTCGGTACCGCCGTACACTAGGTACAGCCGGTACGGTCGGTACACTCGGTACAGCAAGTACCCTCGGTACAGCCGGTACGCTCGGTACGCTCTGCACACTCGGTACAGCCGGTACGCTCTGTACACTCGGTACGTTCGGTACACTCGGTACAGCCGGTCCGCTCGGTACAGCCGGTACGCTCGGTAAACCCGGTACAGTCGGCTAGTACGCTTTGTTTGCTTGCATAATATGAAAGAGGCGAGAAGTGGTAGGCCAAATCTTGATCTTGAATTTCGCCATTTTGCTGGCAAAATCATGAACGACAATTTGAATTTCCCGATTTGGATGCCCAATTCTTGAATTTCACGATTTGGAAGTACAAATCTTGAATTTCACGATATAGCAGGCGAAATCTTGAATTTCACGATTTGACAGGCCCAATCTTGAATTTCGCGATTTGGCTGGCCAAATCTTGAATTTCATGATTTGACAGGCCCAATCTTGAATTTCGCGATTTGGCTGGCGAAATCTTGGATTTCACGATTTGACAGGCCTGATCTAGCCTGCGTGCAGCCGTCTCCTATTTCCTAAAGCGGAAAAGTGACGTCTGCGAAACGGCGTCGCTAATAGCTATAATTATAGCTTTCATTCAAGAATTTCGCTCAATCAAATAGAATCAATTTAGAGAGAAAACAGTACCAGCAAAGACACTGAGTAGAAAAACATATGACAAATTACAGCTCATGTTCTGCCAAGTGTCAAAAACAAAATTACAGGGTTAAAGAAATGGTGAAGACCTGTGACCTCAGCTAAATATTTGCTAAATTACTGAGTCGGACGGGACTGTTTGAGTTGACGTTCCCTCTAATTACACAGAATATAACAAGCATTCAAAAAAACACAAAGCGAAATAGCTCGAAAACGAGTTTAATCTGAGACAAATGTCAGGAACCGCAAGAGTTATATACGGCAGCCTGTCAACTCCTTTAGTAACTTTTAGTACACGATCACGAAAGCGATTCATCCAAAAGTACTCGACCTTCGAGGATTCCACACTGTTTATTCTAAGTGTTTGGAACTCCTTATTCACTAGCAGCTCAGCCTTGAAAGATTTATAACCACTTTCATGTAAGATTTCGTCTTCGATCTTTCATAATAACCCCCGCGGGTCACTTCCGTAGCTTTCCAACGCATCGATTGCTTGATACACAGAGATCTTGAGTATACAGCAAACTGTACAGAGCGGACTTTGTCACTTTGAAATTCTCCTCTACCTTGAACCAGACTTCTGTAGTTGTGATTCACAACAAGCGAAATAAACTGCGAAAACTCACTCGTGAGTTACCGTGTCAATGTTTTCCTCTTGCATGTTAATGAAAACAAAACGCATAATTATGTTGAGTATTTTACGATGACAGCCAATCAGGGTTGATTCTGACAATGTCTACTGTCAAAGCAACCAATGAGAGAGCGGTCTCCAGATTCTGGAGAAACAGCAGGATACTGGAACACGATTAACGACGCCGTTTCGCAGACGTCACTTTTCCGCTTTAGGAAATAGGAGACGGCTGCACGCAGGCTAGCCTGATCTTGAATTTCGTGATTTGGCTGGCCAATTCAAAATTTGGCGAGCCAAATCGTGACGTTCATGATTTTCCCAGCTAAATGGCGAAATTCAAGACCAAGATTTGGCCAACCACTTCTCGCCACTTTTATGTTATATAAGCGTACAAAGGGTACTAGCCGACTGTACCGGGTTTACCGAGCGTACCGGCTGTACCGGCTGTACCGAGCGTACCGAGCGTATCGGCTGTACCGAGTGTACCCGGCGTACCGACCGTACCGGCTGTACCGAGGGTACCCGCTGTACCGAGCTTACCGAGTGTACCGAGCATACCGGCTGCGCCGAGTGTACCCAGCGTATCGAGCGTACCGAGCGTACCGGCTGTACCAAGGGTACCCGCTTTACCGAGCTTACCGAGTGTACCGACCGTACCGATCGTACCCGTGGTACCGAACGTACCGGCTGTACCTAGTGTACGGCGGTACCGAGCGTACCGACTGTACCGAGTGTACCGGCTGTACCGGGTGTACCGAGCGTACCCGGTGTACCAAGCGTACCGAGTGTACCGAGCGTGCCGAGCGTACCGGCTGTACGGAGTGTACCGGGTGTACACGTTAAATATCTGATGGTAGAACGTTAAATATCCGATGTAAAAATTGAAAGACAAAATTTAATTATTAATAATAATTACAAATTGATTAATAATAATTACAATTTCATTATCAAACAGTCACGGAATAGTACATTCTTTTTCCGTTGCCGTCATTCGGTTAAAACCACTTAAAAATTTCTTTATATACAAGGATATCGATTTATCTAGGAAGCGTTTTAACGAAAAGTATTGAAGGTTAACAGCTTTCCAGCACCGGTGAAAACTAAATACCGTATTTATTCGATTAAGCGCCCTGGGCGCTTATTTAATTATTGGACCTTCAGGGTGGGCGCTTATTCGAGGTGGGCGCTTATTCGAGGCCGGGCGCTTATTAAGTTTTCACCATTTCAGTTGAAACTCTGAGAAAAATTTCAACATTCTCATAGATTTTTCAGGCAATGAAATTATAGATTGTGAGCCATTAAAGAAATACCGTAATAATCAATGCCCGTTTTGCTTTTGTACACTTTATTTACCGTACTTATGTTTTGGGGGATGGGAGGGGGGGCGCTTATTCGAGGTTGGGCGCTCAAAATTATATTTTGGTGGGGTGGGGTGGGCGCTCATTCGAGGCTGGGCGCTTATTAACATTTCCTACCTAAAGGGTGGGCGCTTATTCGAGGTTGGGCGCTTAATCGAATAAATACGGTACCTCAAACAATAATTAAATTTATTTTCGGTTTTCGGAAGGCGCCACGGATTCTAGAGCAACATTTGGGAACTTTTCTTGCTTCAAGCTTGAAAAAAGTCTTATCCAAACAGCAATGTTTGACTCTTCTTTTTCAGTGAACTATCCATTAATGCAAAAGATTAAACCTTGGCAGAGACTTAGTGGTAACGCAAGTTCTGCAGGCGCTTGAGAGTGTGCAACATTACCTTCAAATTTAGCAAGTTTACCGTACTCTAACAAAGTCGGGGGAAAGCTTGAACAACGTTTGCACGTGTGTCCATTAAAAGGAGAAATAGACAAGACGCTAGAGAGAAATAATACGCTTCTCTTTAGTTGAACCCTGAAAAAACACATTACTTTCAAAACTGCAGAAAAACTCTCAAATACACAGGCTTGGGTTATTCCACACAAAAGATACGCAACCACAATACTGAACATGATAAAAGTGTCGATACCCAAAATAAGTCAAAATATTCCCCCTACCCGACTAAAATCAGAGTGTATTAAAACGAACGCGCCTTACACGCTGCGTTCTACAGCAAGGAAGGGTACAAGACGTTCTAGTGTGATTCCGTATTTGCGAACTTGAACTTCCATCCTGTAGTGTGCAGTAATGTAACACAAACTAATCTTCTGCGCATGCATTGGAAGCAAATCGCTTTGTTCTAAGAACTGTAAAGATAGTACCACAAGGCGGGTATGGTGTTTTCTGAAACATATATTTTTGATGTTCAAGAGGCAGTAGTGCAGATACCAGCATTTTACGTGGTACAATGCACACATGTTCCTAATAGCCCCCCACCCCCTCCGCAAGACTAATTAATTAATTGGTATTAATTAATTAAACAAACATTAAAGTTTACACATTAGCGCCATAGTTCCATAGTTCCATAGTGCCATAGGTCTTTAGTTCTTTAGTGGGTTAGAAGAGGACAGCCCACAACACATCATCCCAATAGTGCACTCTGCACTAAAAAGGGCGCTGCTGTAAAACTAGAAGTATCGTATTCCCACACCCAAAAGCCCTGCTTCCCCAAAAAAGTTTCGTAGTGATACACCTTGCTAGAGAGAGGGCATGTGAGCGTAGCTTTTCTTGCTCCAAAATACCACCTAGGCGCGCTCCACCCACAAACTATACTGAAAATTACTAGCGCAATGGCTCTAAGTCTTATTGAAGTTCTGGGGTGGGGGTGGAGGGCTGATTACCAAGGCATGGGAGAGAGAGGACGTCAAAGTGGGGAGTAATCTAATGACATTAACACGATGCTTCACCTTCAGGATGCATGTTATGTATGCAAGCCACTGTGTGGACTCCAGATGCGAGAGCCATTTCTTTTGCGCGGAAGACTCGCAGACCCCCTGTAGTCTGTACAAACTATCCCGCACAGCATGAATGTTAGGAATATCAAGAAATAACAGCTGACAGCCTTGATAACGGTTTATCGTGTCCTCTGTTCCTTTGCCCTGCGACGAGAAAGACACGCACCAATAAGAAGGTGGAGGCAGCGTAACCTAGGGCGCTGGACCGGAGATCCCGAGATCAAATCATCGACCTCTCTACCACTACTATCCGGATTTGTTTTCGGTGGTCCCTAACTCAAATCCACCACAATTTGTAAGCCAGCCACCAGATGGGATTCTTGATCATATTTCATGTTAGGCTACGAGCCGGGGTTCTGAAACTATCTGCATGCGGTTGTCTCGTAAAGATTGCATCAGACGATTGAAAACATTCTGACGCACACTTGAGAAGCTCGTGAGAAGGAAAACTACGGCCATGGTCATAGTTAAATTTCACAAAAGTCGAGCCTAATATACACTGTAAAGTTCGACGATTGATCCGGCCAAAATTGTTTCGTTTGATAACTGGGTGTACTTTACCATCAGCATGTTTCCACCCGCAGCAAACACTGATCTTGCATCAAAGATAACAAGCTTGTCTGTGTATTTATTACACTTCATAGCGGTGCGTATGACTAATTCATCGTCAACTGAGTTCTGAAAAGAAACAAGTTAGAGATGAGCACTCTACAACACAGAAAACTAATCTGAAACTTCATTGTAAGCAGGAGACAGCTTCCACTGAGAATATTCTTGCTCAATACTTCGTTTTCGTTTTTGGATTTACAATAGGTACGTTCTAATTTCCTCCTTTTCTAAGCTATTTGAGGATGTTCGTTATGCTAAGCAACCTGGTGTAAGGATTTTCAACAGGAAGGAACGCGTGACGAAGCCCAAAGGACGTTTGCGTGGGAGACTACTGTAAACAGAAATGAAACATGAAAAGACAACATACATAACAGGTCTTCAGTGTTGATCAAAACCACGCAGTACTAAATGAAGAAAACTCACCTCATATTTTATGACCACGGCAAATTCTCTTTAGGACAGACAAGTAAAATATCGCGTATTGGACAACCCAAGGTCTTGAAAGCGTACTCTGTTTACAGATTTAACTATGGTGCGAGGATGATATCTAATTCTCACTGACATTATTATAATTTTTATTTTAGGTCGTTACCTTAAAAGCAGGACCAGTCTTTGGTTGTGCACAACGCATGATGAAATTTCCTTTCTTAACATTGTACCAGCATAGGACTGGAAGACGACCCTGCAGCGGCATTAATATCATGAGTCTTCACTGATTTGGTCGTTAGTAAGCAATGAACCACCACTGGTAAGAAGCACTGCATTAACATTGGTAAGTATTGGGTCACCAACTGATAAGCTGTAAGGCATCATTGATAAGCATTGGCAAGCATTCAACTAACATTGGAAGCACTGAATTAGCATTGGTAAGTAGTGAATCAACACTGAATCAACAATGAAAAGGAACGAGCCAACACTGATTTACAGTGGGGAATCGTTGGAAAGCATTGGTAAGAATTGAATTAACATTGGAAAGCAGTGGCACATCATCGACAAGCATTGAATTTCTTTGACGTGAAACTCGGTGAATGGAACTGCTTATGTTTGCTGTGTTCTGCCAAGGCACTACAAGTGGACTAACCTTTGTAGTAATTCAGTGGGTTTTCAAGAGTTTCCGAATGGAATGAAGGTTATTTATTGAAATTCTGTTTCTCCATGTTGTCTTTGGGTGTCTTTCCGCAGTTTAAAGATTGTGATGGTACAAATAACAAAATCGTTTTCGCTGAAAGAATTTCAGGTTTTGCTCGAACTTTTACTTGGCGTGCGATTTTTAAGCGAGTGTCCTGTTATTTCATCATCAATTTCGTCATCACATTGTTAAACAACTTCGGACGCCACTCGGCTACCGCTTCCTGGTGCCCACAATGTTTTGACAATGTGACGACGAAATTGACGATAAAATAACAGGACACTCGCTTAAAAAATAGCGTCAATCTTTTAAATACTACCTTACTAACAAATAAACTAACTTACCTTGCTTCTAAATGCAGCACACTCTTTTAATGTAGAGTCCTGAAGACACAAACACGACGCAATTACTTACGATGGATCCTTAACCATGAGACAAGGTTTCTCACCTTAATTATCCTGCACCCTAACAACATTTACTTACTTTTACGTTTGATTAGTTTCACATTTGCTGAATGTGTTTAAAAATCTTGAGAATTGTCATTTGTAGCAAAGATAGAGTGGGTAAGTTTCTAAAGAAACTGTGGTGCTGCGTCGGTGGGAAGTATAACAATATAATTTGGTTTTATCAACTGGGTTGATAATGTCAATTGGCCACCGTAAAGAGATTCAAGAGCTGACGTTTCGTTTCGCTCCGACGAAGGGCTAACGCTCGAAACGTCAGCTCTTGAATCTCTTTACGGTGGCCAATTGACATTATCAACCCAGTTGATAAAACCAAATTATATTTGTAGCAAAGGTCGAGTTTCTGACCCATCAGGCATAAATCTAATACTTATCACAATTTTGTTCAAGAAACATAAGTTTTCACGTTATATATAACGTTCGCACAGGTTACACGATTAATGTTTAATTTCTACAGTGGAACCTCAGCTAATGATTTACACTGAACGTCACAATTTGCTGTAAGCCATAGTTTTCATTATACTGTCTATTACGTAGTGCTCAGTGATCGTATTGTGTATTAAATGTTTTTTTGTAAGTGTCGTAAATATTGTAAATAAATAATTATTACTAAAAAATTCCCACCGAATGAAAAGATAGCAACACTTGTTCAAAAATACTGAACATTTACCTGTATTTCAGCAGGAACATAAAAAAGCGGAGGGTAAGAACTGCAAAGGAGAAATTCCTGGTTGATCACACTCACGCGCCACTTATCAGAGACCTAACGAAAACATATGAGATAGTAGAGCCATTATTTAAGAGACATATCCTTTAACATACACCACACAGAATGCAACTGCTCGCTCACGAATACTTTAAAAGCACACATATGGAAAGCAACACTGTATTAAGTAGGTATATGTAATCCATAATATTAACCTAGTCGTGTAGACGGCATAACAAGCTATCTATTGACGGTATAACCTTTTCAGAGTATCTTAACCTAACGGAAACCCAGGGGGTGGGGGTTCCTCCCAACCCACCCCCCCCCCGCCCCATGTACAACGGTGGGAGTATGAGTTTGCCAGTACGTCCGAGGGTTAAGTAGGTAGACTGCAGATTTCAGTATGAACTGAACATAAGATTTACTGCTCCAATCTAGATAGGATCATGACAAGTGTATTGCATGTTTGTCCCAAAGTACACCTGGCCAAAGGGTAGAGGATTCTATTCACCGTATAAATGACTATTTATTATAAAGAACCACACCCTTAAAGTTAGGGTTAGGGTTAGTGTAACTGTAAGCTTGCAATTCCATTGGTCTACCAGTGTAGCCGTTGCTATTGTTTTGTTGTTGGTTTTTTTATTGGGGGAGGGGGGGGGGGGCATTTTTCCTGTTGTTTGTTCTGCTGTGCGCTCTTAGGGCAGCAGGCCATTCATGAATGCAATATGATTATTCTTGAACACCAACGAACCTGTTGCCTAGCAAATTCCTCATGAAAATCATACACACTCCATCCGCTTAGTTCAGTGTTTCTTGGCAGTGCCCTGGACGAAATAAAATGAAACATTTCACATTAACATTCACAGAGTCACTGAAAGCCAGATTCCATTTTTGACAAATTCCAGAATGCAGTGTTTATTCACCAGGGAGGCATACTGCTGGTGACCTTAGTTAACTGGGCAAAATATGGAAGAATAGCATCAGTATCAAGCATTCCCCCAGAGCGCACACCGTTTCGCTTTGCTTTTTAGTTGCATTACTGAAATTGGCAGTAGATCGCAGGCGAGCAGATCATGCGCGCTCTACAGGAAAGCTTACTAAGTAGCTTACTGAGGAGTAAAACAGCTCTACTAAATGCAGACAGCAATGTATTCGTTTCTTAAACTCATTAATAATTCATCAAGTTAAAACAAAGGAAATCAGAACTGTGACCATGGTTTGGAAATCTGTCTGATCAGCATAGATTTTTTGTTTTTATTTCTTTGTTTTCTCCGTAGCTTTTAAGTTTCTATTGAGAAGATATATATCAAACACTCAAGAGAGTGTTTAATCATATTTCGGAATACGTTCGTTAAAAATACCCCACTGCATGCCGTATTTTCAACTCTCTTGTCAGTGTTTGAAAATGTGATGAAACACTGCCTCTCCTGCTTGACATATTACATCAAGAATTTGCCAGGTATATTTCATGGAAAGGTAATGCAACACTCGCTGTTATTCAGTTTTGTTTTGTAAGTGGTATCGCACTAGCTAAACCAATAGACACTACACATGTACCAATTCAAAGCATTAACTATTTTTTTGAGTAAAAACAGAGAGCAGTTGACAATTTGTATCGCAAAATGATATCTTACTTTACAAAGTGCAGAGATGGCGGATTGTCGACAGCATTCATAGCCAAGAACTCCAATCTCTGATAAAACACACTGATGTACAAATTCAAGAAACTGAAATTGAAACATTTCAAAGATGAAAATTTACTGACCCATAATACAGTGAAAATATGTTATATTTGCTAGCTAGAACAGTTTGTCACAAGCATGGAGACAGCGAAAAACTTCTGAGTCCTAACAGGAGTCAAGCGTATGACCACTATGGGGCCTGAGCACTCTAACTACTAGACTGCCAGACTCGCCGATTCCAGAGGGACTCTCCTTGTTGGTTTTCTCAACTTCTCAAGAACTAAAACATTACAAATGTGTATGTTTGGTCGATTGCAATAATTTGGCTTTCGATTTACTTAGATTATTGTGGAACCTGCTGCACACGATGCTTTGTCTAGTTGACCTAGTCAGCTAGACAAACAACTAGTTGACCTTAATTAGGCCAAAAAGATAACCGGTAACCATTGACAATCTTCAAAAGATGAGCAATCAGCAAAATATGTTTACTCATTGCAAGAACACAACATGACAACCCTAGCTAGTCTTAAAACTGATGGGTACTCTCGTGGTGGTTTATTTGTTGATTAATGACAATTGTGTGAATAACGCCTCTGAAAGGGAAAGGATTGCAAACTACTGCCCATCCCCCACCCTCACATTTAGTGACAAAGTTTTAGTGCACATCATGGTAAGCAACTAACGCAACACTGATTCGGATACTAACGTCGCTGCTGGTATCAACTCATTCTTCAGTCTCTCAGCAGCATTGCTAATTTGTACTACTCCACTGAAGGCTGCCGCCAATAATCCTGCCCCCAGCACTCCGGATGTACCCTGAGGAACCAGCTGGGGGCCGTCAGACCCATGTGAACTCACACCTGCTACACTGCTGCTGCTGCTACTACGTGACAGAATCTGGAAACTACTGCAACTGCTGGGGCGTGTGATGTTATCTGTGGAGTCATTTGACGGGGGGAGGTCTGTTGGCTGGGGTTGGCTTGTAGGTTGTTTACCTGAAGTGCAATGATTAACTGTACATGACTGACATAGTCAAGTATTGTTACACCGGCAAAGTTCAGGAAAGAAATCAGCCGATTCTTCTTATCTGTTTATTTGCTCTCCTCTGATTTTGATCTTGCGCTATGAAGATTTGCTTCGTTCAACAGGTCATTTGACATTTTAGCACTCTTGCAACTTAAAACGTTTGAAACAGTGGCGCATGAACACTGCAACTCTCAGTGAAAGTCATTTTCAACTGGTAAGAAAGTCGAGTTAGTTGGTCAGTTTAGTGAAAATATATATTAAAAAAAATACACTGATGTGTTGTTTAACATGAATTTAAACAGCACTTCTGGGAGCCGAAGACACTTAACGCCCTCTCTGAAACAATCAAAAATTGTATCCGTGTTTGTCAACGTTTTAAATAGCTATAACCTGTGATCAAACATTTTTTTCTTTTGGAGAATGCCTGACAAGTTTAGTTGAAAGCAGGCTTACATTTCTTTAATTTCAGTACTGGTAACTCCTGCAATTGCGACTTGAGGGAGTTTTAGAGCTGTAAAAGCCTCGACATACGAATAATTCATGTGTTCTTTGTCAAGATCATTCATCTGGCTCTTCTTGGGCATTTAACACCAGGCTTCATAACTTATCTCTTCTATCAAGCTTGCAGATATAACAACAATGTACTTGTCTCTTCTTCGCTCCCCTCCCCAAATTAGACAAAGTGATGACAATCTCACCTTCTCCCCCTTCCCCCTCAGAGCCAACTGACTGTAAACTTGATTCTTTTGTACACTCCTGACTGCTGGGCTGTAAAGATGCAAGGATGGAATCTGGACTGGACTGCATGCTGCCAGGATCCGGAGGCATATAGAAGCTGTGTAAATACTGAGGCTTTTTCATGAAGATCAACCGGATCGTACGGAAGTCCCAACATCGCACTGTCAGGGTCTTCACGTCAGAGAAGCCGGCGTTGCCTCTTACAGTCCGGGAGACAACCTTAAGTTCAGAAGGCAAAGAATGTAATAGCGGCGTATGTATCAGTTAATTTCGAAATTCAAGAATGCTCAAATCCCATTCTGGGAAAACCCTGGGTATTTGGCTTGAGGTTGCCTCCATATAGTAGGAAATTTGAGGCAAAAGCTGACCTGCAAGGTTGGGCATTTAGCAATCTTAGCAACATCATGCAGTGGGAGGGGTTGTGGCCTAATGGTTGGTACACTAGACTCCGGATAGAACAGTCCAGGTTTGAGCCTCGGCTGGGTACTGCATTGTGTTGTTGGGGGTAACCCTGCGATGGACTAGCATCCCATCCAGGGGAGGGGGAAGGGTACAAATAAATAAACCTTGTTGCTTGATGCTATGGAAACCGGGATAAGCTCTGGCAGTATGCACTCCTTGGCGCGAGGCTTAAGTTTTGAAGTCGAAGGATGTCATAATGTATTCCTTCACTATGAATGCATGAATTTCGACCACGAATTTTGTCATCACATTGTCAAAGCATGTGCGGGCCTGTGAGGCAATAGCTAAGCGGGTCTGCACATATTGCTCAGAACAAAAAGAAAACAATGGCTTAGCAATAGAAGAGTAAACTTGAATTTCCACCCCAAAGAAAAGGAGCATTTTGTAACAGATATTTCTGAGCCTAAGTAGTAGGTAAAGCCTTTTAAGCCAAACTGGCTCATAGCTACCGGCGCTTAACTCTGACTTCTGTAGCATGAAGTGGCTAGGAGCAATCTATTCCCCCTGGATGGGATGTTAGTCCATCTAAAGTTACTCCCCAGCATTCAGTCAGTTTGCCCCAGCAATTCACTGGTACCCATTTATACACCTAGGTGGCAAGAAGATCTATGAGAGTGAAGAACACAACACAGTGACCCTGGCTGGGCTCGAACCCAAGGTGGCTCAAACAGGAGTCCTGCACACTAACTGTTAGGCCACCGCCCTTTTCAAATTAAGGCCCAGTAAAAGTTAGACCATACTTTTTCATCTTCTCCTCTGTCGACTGAGTGAATATTGTTGAGTGCCACTGATAGCGACATGTCCTATAACAGGAATCAAAATCAAATCAAAAAGCTTTTACTACATGAAGATAAAGCAGTGTTATTTTTAATTACTATTTTACATTCAAGTCTCAATCCCTATTCTCCGAGCTACAGATAATCCTGGAAGCCTTGTCATGTGAAGAGCGTGGTCGCATAGCTACAGGCGTTATTTGCTATGTAGAGCAGGTGACCGCACAGCTCGCACTGGGTGATGGACAAGAAAACAATGGCTTGATTTGTTTCTTTGTGAGAGTGGAAAATAAAAAAAATATACCGGTAATTAAGGGTAGTAAGAACACAAAAAACTCAGTAGCAAGGCAAGTGTTCCAAGAGTACCTCGACGAAAAGAAAACTACAGAACTCAATTAAGGAACATTGTACTGTGGTATTGCATTCTTTAGTGCTGCTTAATAATTCATTTGAGAAATCAGTCGATAATAAAACAGTTATTGAATTTGGTTTTCTGTAATATCCAGAAGAGGTATCAGCGTCAACATACAGCTTTGGCTGATAGCGTCTACCTCAACCTTGATAATTCTGGATATCATCTATAGTTACAATATTTTTGAGATGTCAAAATACAGCTGCCTTATTTTATTATGATTAGCAATTTAAATGAATGTATCGAGAAAAGCTAATGCAGCCATAAATCTTTTTGTGTTTACAGCATAAACTTTTCCATTTTGTTGTCAGCACTAAAAATATTGACTCAAGGCACTTGTTAAAGGACAATGCAATCAGTACTCACATATGTATATCCAGCTGCCGTAAGACCTGATAGGTGACTGAGAACTACAAGTCTAGATAGAGATAAGCAAGCAGATCAGTCAGAAAAACAAGCATCAAAGTTCCAGTTTTCTCAATTGGTGCACTTCTATTTCTTGAATTTTAACCACATCCTTTTAAAGCTACCCACTTTGCTGCTTATGGAATAATTATACACAATAGAAGTTAATAAATTATTATAATTATTAGAACATTAAAATAAGAGAATTTAGCAATAAAATAGGAAGTTTCTGCATACACTTGATTTTAGTGAGAAGGCATCTAGACATCAGTAATCTTTCATTATGAATACCCACAACAGTGAACCCATTGGTGCTTAGTGCAAGAGGGGAGAGAGGATTTAGCATCGTATTTGTAGGTCTGCAATGCATGCAGATAGATAGATAATCTAACATTGCTAATTGGTCTGCACTCTGTGCAGAGGAAGATAATCTATAAATTTGTATTTATATTCTGAAGTAATAAAATATTATTGTTGTTTGTTGTAACAGTTGTATTTATATAGTGCAAATTCCATGTAAGCATCAATCAAGTGCACTTAAAGGAGCTAAGTCATGGTTTATGCATTTTGAAAAATTTAGCCTAAGTTTTTCAAATCTGTCATTCGTAATCTGTCTCAATCTTTTTCATCCTTAACCATTTGTTCCATTTTGGTTTTGTATCACCTCTTCGTTGCTGCAATTTCTTCCTTAGTTTAAACTATTAGTTCTTGGGTTTCAGTCTACATTTTAAAAGTAATTTGGTTCGTTACAAATAACAACATAGCTCCTTTGAGCTGTGCAGTGTGCAGGGTGAGATAATCTAGCATTATAGGTCTGCAATGCATGCAAATCGATAGAAAATCTATCATCACAGGTCTACAATGTGTGCTTAGAGATAGGTAATCTAGCATCACAGGTCTACAATGTGTGCTTAGAGATAGGTAATCTAGCAGCAAAGGTCTACAATGAGTACAGAGAGATAGATAATCTAACATCGCAGGTCTGCAATGTGTAAAGAGAGGTAGATAATCTAACATCATAGGTCTTTAATGTGTACAAGGAGATACATAATCTAGCATCAGCAGTCTACAATCGCAAAGAGTAGGGCATAAAGTTCCCGGTGTTGAAGTCTGGTCTGTTAGCAAATGTACTCATGGGTTGGGTGGGTGGGGTGAGATCATGAATGGACTGATAGCAGTGGCCATGGGCACATTTACATGCTGACGTCTGATCAGAGATGGATAATAGAGTTCTTAAATTATAACATTTTGACAGTGAAAAAACACAAGGATTGGTATGTAACTGAAAGCACAACCTAGTGTTTACCTAAAGTTTGTGAGGTACATTCTTCCAATTCCTCTGTGTTTGCTAACTTCAACCACCACATCATCAATTACCATCTCTACTCGTTCAGCCTCACCTTTAGAGATATCCACAAATTGAAGTATTCATAGGCTTTATAGTAACAATAATTTTGTGACAAAAATGTGTACTACGTTTAAGTGGTAGATCAGAAATGACAGAAACTACAAGGCACCTGTGTTCATTTTAAGAACATTTATTATAGCAATGGATTGCCTTACCTGGCAAATCAACCACAGAATCCCCAAATGCAACTGGGATCTCAAATCCAGGTTTCTTCTTACAGAGCGAATACAGCTCAAAGTCAACACACCATCTTGGGACAGGCTAAAAAAGGAAAATAAACTGTCCTTGATTCAGAAACACCCTTACCTTCAATGGTCACCCCCTTGGTTTCATATGGTGAGCACAATCTGGAAAGAGTGCCAGCCCTGCTGAAGGAGGACTGAGGGGTAAGGGATTGTGAATGAAAGTCTTAACTGGGAGTATGTAAAGAAAAATGCATAGAGTTTTTCCTGCCCTCTAACAACCATCCCTTGACCATTGGCACTCTTAGATTTTGCACTCTTATCTGACTTTTCATAGGGCATTTCACATTATATTTATCATATTAACCCATTGACTCCTGGAGATTTTTGAAAAAAAAGTGTTTTTTAGACATTCTGAACATTTTCTAGTCAGTTATAGTCTAAATATGCTTCAAATTTCTCCAAAATGCATTTGCAGAATGAAGGCATGCCAGGTTTTTCACTAGTGTCGCATTTAACGATATTTTAGCTCGGGCATGCGCACAAATCAAAATTTCGAGATTTTTGGACGAGAAAGTGACCCACGTCTTTAGGCTTTTCGATTTCTTTATTTTTATTTTTCGCTTTTCCTTCCTCCTTTCCTCGTATCTTTTATATGCTTTTGTTGGCCTTTTACTGGGCTTGCTTTCGGTTCAAGAATTGCCACGAGAGCATCATTGAGACGGGAAATACTCAACATGGAGTAGCCAAGGGTAAGTGAGGGAAATTTTCCCTCCTAGTTTTAGGTGGAAAATTCTAAGCGTTTTCCTGCATATTTCAAGCTCCATTGGCCCAATCAATATCATCTGGGTATCACTGGAAAGCTCTTTTCCTTCTGTAGAACTGGGATAAATGGGATTCCTATTTTGGTCAAAGCTGATGACGTCAGAAGCGGAACAAAGGTCAAGGTCCGTCACGGCCGGTTTAGGAGTCAATGGGTTATCCCCCACTCCTCATGGAGATTCCAGTTTTGGTTAATACTTTTCTTTAAAAATGTTGGTTTAGGGTGGGGTAGTGGTTTTTCCACTTGACAGAGACGACGATTGATCTAAGAAATCAAACTAATTAACAGCAATCAAACTAATCAACACCAATTAACATTAAAGTTTGGTACCTGAGAGGCTGTTAAGGTCAACTCCAAAAAGATTTCACCATGTACATTATCTTTGGCTGACCCCCTTCCAAGAGGAAACCAACGAGCTGTTGTCTCCTCTGATAGGAGAGAGAGTGGGATTTGAACTCGCCCCATGAAGTCATCGCGATTCAGCGTATCATAGTCCCATACATCAAATTGTATGTAATGTTGGAGGCAGCAGTTGATTGCATTCTCGACTAAAAAATAAAGAAGAGGTTACATGTACATGTTAGTCTGTATTGGATCAAACCATCCCATTGTACCAGAGGTCATCCTGGCTTCAATAGCTTTAAGTGACTATAGGCATTACAACAAGCAACTCAGGAGCAGATCCAGGAGGGGGTGCACCACTAAGGAACGCCATAACTGAAGGGTGGCCGTAAACAAATTTTAAATGAGAACAATTAAGCAAGCCGTAGATCAGGAGGGGTGTTTGTACCCCCTGCACCCCTTTCTAGATCTGCCCCAGTAGGGTCCTCCGCCACAGATGGAATGTTAGTCCAAATTATGCCCCAAATTGCAAACATTCACATTTTCACAACTTTTGGAATAAAGAGTAGCACTTTCGTGAACCATCAAAAGAAGCAGCTAACTGTATCATTATAGTTAGAGGCAGTGCCTAAATCTCAGTTTTCAAGGTGCAATCCATTTTCAATTGCCTCCCAGTAAGCAACTCCTAAAACATTTTTGGAAAACAATTTTGAACACCTAAGTGACATTAACTCCACACAATTAGCTTGTAGAATTCACCTGGACAGTGAAATCCCTTCCCTTTTATGTACAGTAACCTTTAGCCTTAATTTCCACATAGCCAACTATGGGAAGTACCTCCCTATCCCCTCCCAGTTCAAGTACAAAGCAAAAAAGTAGAAAAAACAGCCTTCATGTTAAATAAATGGTGATATATTTGTAAGAGGAAGTCACATCAGCCTCAGAAGCTTTACATGCGGTCCTCTATTCAGATCGAAGAGCCTGAAAAAATCCCTCAGGAGTACTGAGCATCAATAACAAACCCGGTTGACCAACATGCACATATGGTACCATGAACCTGGGCCAGATTGGTGGGGAGGAAGCTCTCTCATCCTCAACCCCCATCCCCCCACCCCCTCAAAAATATATAGAATAAAGAGAAACTGCCAGTTGTCTAAAGTGATATTATAAAAATTTTACATACATAAATGATGGCACCTCTTCATTTATTTACTACTCTACCCAATAGACTGCACGCACTATTTTCAAACCCTCTTCATCGACATTGTTTGATCATACATCACACAGTATGCTTGGCTGCATCATATCACAAGAACATTTTTTTGTATATTAATTTAAGTTTTATAAAGGCATTCTCACCTGGTTCATTTTGCATCAGCTGTGGTACACCACTGACTTCAAACTGTAATGTTTCATGCCATGTGGGGAACACAGTGCTATACTGTACAGCTGTGCGCTGTTCCTGATTTCCAACAGTCACAACACAGTACGGATCTGACTTGCCTGTGGGATCCATGATGGGAAGGTTTCGGCCTTCTACAACTGCAACAAAAGAATCAATCTTGTCCCCATAGCCCTTTTTGGTTCTCTTAACCGCTGGGGCTCTGGGGACATATGATTTAAAAAAAACAATTGAATGTTTTTATTGGCTGGTTGAGAACAAAGAAATCTTAAACCCACGTGAAAATGTTCGTTGGCTGCCATATTGCAGCATATAAATGTTAAAACATCAATACTACCGGTACATATATACATGAGGTCCGGAAGTCCTACAATCTAGGACTGGAAATTTATTCTATGTCCCCAGAGCCCTTTGTTTTTCGTGCCAAGAGAAACAAAAGGGCTGTGGGGACGAGAATGCAAAACAATCATGTTACAAAGGGGCCTGGGATCCACTTTAGGGTTTCTGTTCATGCAGTCCCCCACCTGCCACTCAGGTAAAGACAAATATTTCCCAATCCAATACTATGTAGGAATTCTCCTACGAAAACAGCCAAGTCACCTAAGAGTGATGCATAACTTACAGTTGTGCATGGCACTGACACTATTAGAAAAAAGTAATCAAAAGAGAATGATCATTCAGTACCCTCTATAGTGACATAACTATATCATAGGAATGTTGTTGCTATACTCCTCGAAAAAGGGATATTGCTAGCCAATCACAGGTTAAAGGAGCTACGTCACAGAAACTCGTCTTGAAAAAACTGGCAAGTTTCACATAAGAACTCAGTAAAAATGATCTAGCTCTCCAGGAGTTCTCGTAGCTTGGTTGAAGAGAATTTTCACCGTAAATAATCTTGGCACATGGAAGTGCTATCTGTCTCATATTCTAGCCAAATATGGAGGATTTTTCCTTTTTAATTGTAATTTCGATGTCCAAGATTATTCGATCTGTTCCCAATTTTATATGGAATTATTGAAGTGGTGGTCTGACTTTTGCGAGGATTTCTCATCACATAAGGAGTGGAAAAATATAATTTGGAACAAGAAAGAAATTCGTGTTAACAGCTCTCCAGTCTACTATAAAAATTATTTTGAGAACGGCATTCCTTATGTAAGTGATCTGTTATTTAACTTAAACAATACAGAATCTTTTGATTTAACGCGAAAAAAATAAAAAAAACCAACTTATTAGTATGGACTGGTCTTCGCTATTCTGTACCATATTACCTGAAAAATATATCACACCCTCGACATCCTCTCCTTCTTTTACAATTGACAACAATATATTTCATGTGACTCAAAAGAAATCAAAGCAATACTATTTAATTTTAATTTGTAAAAAGGCACAACAACCGAGTACTGCTAATAAATTACAAATGGAGTTTAATTTATCGATTGATCAATTGAAACAGATATACATACTTCCCCATAAATCTGCTTTAGAGACCTACATCATAGCTTTTCAATACAAAGTTCTTAACTCTATTCTTTACACAAACGCTAAACTCCACAAAATAGGTTACACTCTGTGTGACAAGTGTACCCTTTGTAAATCGCATCCAGAAAATTTGCATCACATATTATACAGTTGTCCTCTTTCTAAAGCTTTCTGGGACGATTTCAAATTGCACTGGTCCTCTTGTACTAAAGAGATAATTAATCTTACTAAACAACTATTTAACTATTTTCTTCCTATTGCTAAACTCTACCTATGGGATTGCAGAAGAAAGCAAGCTCTTCCATATATCAATGAATTTAAAATTTCAATTAAATATGAAACTGAAAAGTATATTGGGCGAACTAATAATAAAACAGATATTTTGGAGGCAAAATGGGCGAAGTTCCAATTTAGTTAATTTTTTTCATCATTTGTTATAAAATAACAATTTTAGTTTGTATTGAAAGAATAATTTAAGTCAGTAACAGTGGTCTTTGTCAGTTATGTTTTGTAGGTACTTATATATTGATATATGTATCTCAGTCAAAATTCTTAGAACTCGTAAAAAAAATATGTAAGTAGGGGTTCTATGTAATGTACTGTTAGTGATGTAGAATAATTTTGTATTGTGTTGTATTATAATGAAATAAATAAACAAAAAAAATAAAAAAAATAAAAAAATTACTACACCGATGTGCTGACCGGTGAATAAAAAGCTTAAAACAGTGAAACGATAAACAGATGTGCCTAAACAACAACTTCTTTGTCAATACAAGAACTATTATAATATATTTCAAGTGTTGTCAGATGGCCAAAAATTACAACTCAAAAGGTGTTATTAAAGAAACAAAACTCTATTATTTTCCACACAATAAAAGGAATGCATGGTACACGTACAGTTTTTGTAAAACGAAGGTCATTTGAATGAAGCGACGTGATAATTTTGATATA
Organism: Blastomussa wellsi; assembly: GCA_947652115.1. Taxonomy (NCBI): domain Eukaryota; kingdom Metazoa; phylum Cnidaria; class Anthozoa; order Scleractinia; family Plerogyridae; genus Blastomussa; species Blastomussa wellsi. The sequence continues at coordinate 4,303,600 of OX393567.1, forward strand.
TACGTAAACTCCTTAAAACCATAACAAATGCTTCGCAAAGCAAAAAGCATATCGTGTTTAATATCGATCGCTTTTAGAAGAAATGGACAAATTTTCTTATGCAATTTTTTTAAATAGAGAATCGTCAAGTCATTATAAATAAAAAACTCCTCAGCGGTATTTACAGATAATCAGCCCCTCCAGTTACCTGTGATCGTAAGGAGGGCAGCTCCGATTCCCCTCTTTCGTTGCTCGTCCAACAAACCAGCAAGGTTTCTAGAAGGGGCGCCATCTCCACTATCGCTACTTCCCGTGCTAGGGGTCCCAGATGGGACATAAAACATATCTACTGCTTTACACAACGACAAACGTAAACAAGTTCTTCAATAAACGCAATTCGTCTCCTCCTATTCGAATCATTTTCCCAGGAATTTCAGGTGAAACGAGTAAATGCGAAGGTATGTTTTTGTCGTGACGTATCGTGACGGAACTGGCTCGTGACGTGACCGCTTTTCAGCGGTTGTCACCAAAAGCATTAGTTCCAGTCATCGGTTCGGTGAACGCAACCAAAATGGCGGACAGTAGGCGCGGTGTTTGCAACCCACCTTTGTTTTCTTCGTTGGAAAAGGTTTATTTGGCGTCTACAGGAAAGGTATCTTCAAGGTAAGAAATCGGAGTTTAATCTTTCTCACTTTAGTGATGTGAATTTTCATCTAGGACATAAATCGGTGGTAAAAAAATAAGAGACAAATTTTCCACTTCCGGCTGTAGGCCGCTGGCAAATATATCAGGTGACTAATCGTTCGCATCTGGAACTTTTAATAATTTTGTTGTTATTGGTGTTACCTTCTTTTCATTTTTTCTTCATAATGGATCTATTGAAAACGCTTACTATAACCGATTTTAATTTTTAATTTGCTTTTAAGAATTAGTTATTGTCCTTGCCCCCCCCCCACCCCCCGAGTGGGTGGGCTTGCATATGATAGGATGCTCGTCGGAAATTTTGAATTAAACCCCTAAATGAGACCGATCTGGTGTGGCCCAACCTTTTTTGACCCCTAAAAGAGATTTCATAATATTCATATAAACATATTTTTTTATTTTTGTTCGTGTGCAACGCTAAACAAGATCTTCACGGCTAAATATAATGGCATTTTGCCTAGAACACCCTGAGTGAAACCAAAATCCCAAATTTACACCCCCTAAGCCAGTTGAAGAGCAACCAAGCCCCATGCAAGTTCCTCAACCCCGTCCCCTGTCCCTAAGCCCCTGTCCCTAAGCCCCTGTCCCTAAGCCCCTGTCCCTAAGCCCCTGTCCCTAAGCCCCTGGCCATTTTTTATTGTTAAAGTGATAACACATGATGATGTGGCGCTTTAGATGTTCATGAGCATACATTAGGAACTTTTAATTATGAATAATTAGTCGATATTTATTTATAGAGCTGTTTTTCAATTATAACCGTTCATCATCATCATTTATTCGCCTATTTTCTCTATATTACAAAAATACACAGTCCCTAAGCCCCTGTCCCTAAGCCCCTGTCCCTAAGCCCCTGTCCCTAAGCCCCTGGCCCTAAGCCAGGGCTCGAAAAAAGCCCCGTCCGGTTGTCCGGGACAAGTAGATTTTCCCTTTGGGCAAGTAACATTCTCTCCTTCCTTGCCCGTCGGGCAAGGACCCAGGCAAGCCATTCGCCGACTACATTTTTTATAACGATTTTGAGAAGAAAAGGTAAGCTTAAGGCTCAAGGGTAATCAAGTGTTTAGATGAAGCTTGACGAAAATTACAATTTATAGCATTGTTTTGTTGATTGCATGACATGTGCTCACAGCTCAGAAGTGGTTACCTAGCACGTGATCAAAATCTGCCCCGATCAAATTTCTTTCAAGGATAAAAATAGCCACGTTGGGAACGAAAACGCTGTGTTTATTTCTTAATTTTAGCAGTTTTCTGCGAGCATTTTTCAGTGTCTCTGTACAAAACTTAACTCAACGATATATTTATTAAAACTGAAGAAATTGTACACGAAAACTGAGAAATCGCATATTTCTACCGCAAAAACGAAGCAAGCATTTTTTATGCTAAAATCTAGGTAAATCTCTGTTTTCGGCGAAACATGCAAGTTGGGCGCCGCTGTGCGAAATGAAAAGTGTTATATTATTAAAAAGAAATGTATAAGTAAGTCATCAACATACTTTCAGAGTTCCTGGAAGATGACTTAGAATAGTGTTTCTTTCAAACAAAGACGTTTTCCCTCGACTAAAACTATTTTTCATTCACCCAAATGAAAAAATATGCTCTTGCCGGCTTTTCAAAGTTGTGGAAGTATTACAATATATGGCATAAACATGAAAGTGATCAGCACTAAGAGGACTACAGTCAAGATGGGTTTATTACATTAAAACATGCCTGTAGTTTGACTTCCATTCTTGGGTTCATGAAAACTTGAAAACTTGGGCAAGCGTGAAAGTGCCCCGGGCAAGCAAAATTTGAGGGTTACTTGCCCAATGGGCAAGGTGGAATTCTAATATTTTTCGAGCCCTGCCTAAGCCCCTGTCCCTAAGCCCCTGGCCCTAAGCCCCTGGCCATTTTTTATTGTTAAAGTGATAACACATGATGATGTGGTGCTTTAGATGTTCATGAGCATACATTAGGAACTTTTAATTATGAATAATTAGTCGATATTTATTTATAGAGCTGTTTTTCAATTATAACCGTTCATCATCATCATTTATTCGCCTATTTTCTCTATATTACAAAAATACACAGTCCCTAAGCCCCTGTCCCTAAGCCCCTGTCCCTAAGCCCCTGTCCCTAAGCCCCTGTCCCTAAGCCCCTGGCCCTAAGCCCCTGTCTCTAAGCCCCTGGCCCTAAGCCCCTGGCCATTTTTTATTGTTAAAGTGATAACACATGATGATGTGGCGCTTTAGATGTTCATGAGCATACATTAGGAACTTTTAATTATGAATAATTAGTCGATATTTATTTATAGAGCTGTTTTTCAATTATAACCGTTCATCATCATCATTTATTCGCCTATTTTCTCGATATTACAAAAATACACAGGGCTTAATATACGGCAAGGTGACCTCTTGAAACCACCAGGCTTATAGGTGAGGCCACCTCGTACATCACAATATGTGGACACAAGATAGTGCTACTAGTGTGTGGCTTGGACAAATTCATTGATTATTTTACTAAAAAGTCAACAGTTTATTCCTTTAAATTAGGCAAACGTGGCAGAGACTTTATTGTAGTAAGAAGAACATTCCAGATTTTGCACCTTGAAAAAGAATTGAGAATTTTTTGAGATTAGCTGGGCAATGATGCACTCGGTAATTATTGGCTGTTCTAGTGTCATAGCTATGGAGTTGAGAAACAGTGGAGATAACAGATTATGTGATAACAATGAAACTTATTGATTTGAAAAATCTGCCGTTTGAGAGGAATTACATCTCTTCATGGAATGGATGGGTTTTCCCTCAGTATTAAATTCCATCATCAGCATTTCTATTATGTTATGCTTTTAGCCTGGCTTAATTTTTGTCAAACCAGTTCAATTTTTGTGTACCTGCAGTTTATTTTTTCAAACAGGCCTTACATGAAAAGGGATTTTTCATTTTAGGGTTTAGTTGAAAATCAGGACATGCAATTTTAGGGGGGTGGGGGGGGGGGGTGAAAAGAATAAATAAACATGATAATTGGTCTTGTCTAATTTTCTTTTCTTTCCACCCCTCCCTTTCTACTTTCCCTCTCACCCTCACCTACCCCCTATTTCTGACAGCCTACCTACCCCCTGAATTCCCACCCTCCCTCTAACCCACAGACAATCTGTTAATATTTACTTTCTTGCAACTTGCCAGTAACAGGGTTTGAATCTCTGACTTGTCGCTCAGTAGTCCTCCACTTGACCACAGATGCCTTGATATAAATCGCACCACAATTTGATCATATTACACCTTTATGGTCCCAGACACCCCTCTTAAATATTTTGATAAATTTAAACCAGTACAAAAAGTTAAAACAAGTTTAAAATTTTTAAACTGTTTTTTTTTGGAACTTCTAGATATACACCTTGGTGAAGGGAGGTACTGCATGAGAGTAAGGTGTTTCTTAAAGCATGTAATACAGTATCCTGACAAGGGCTCAAACCTGAATGACTCAATCTGGGGTTTGGCATGCTTTAAACCATTAGGTCCCCTTGCCTCCTACACCTTTCACTTATGTTTGACATCGATATTTGATTCTAGGACACACTGCATTTGCATTTTAGTATCAGATTGTGCTCTGTGCTCTGGAGCACCAACGACATTTTCAAAAAACTTAGTTAACTTAAATTTGTAGATATGAGAAGATCAAAGAAGCCTTTCAAAACAAGTATGGTTGCCCTCCAGAATTCTATGCCAGAGCTCCTGGGAGAGTAAATATTATTGGTAAGTGCTCTCGACCATTTCCTGGTACGGTCTATTAATATAAGATTTATACACCGGGATGAAGAGAGGCCCTTTCGGTGTAAAATGCAGTATTCAAGCGAGGGCTGGAACACAGCGCATTCATATGGAGTCCATCACACTAACCATTAGGCAACTGCCACTCTTGTGCCAACAACTTCCAGTTATTAACCATAGATTGTTGATATTGTCATTTCCAGGAGAACATATAGATTACTGTGGTTATGGTGTGTTACCAATGGCAGTGGAACAAGATATTGTGATAGCAGTGGCAACCAATGATCAGAAAAAACTCAATGTATCCAATACATATAATGATTTTCAGTAAGTGACCAGCAATCTGCAATAAAGAGTGTATTATTATAGCAATTTATATACTTTGAGTAAGTGAAATGCTACCAAGAAATACGGTCCTCTTGATATATACCCAAACAGTTTGTGACCCTGATGGAATTTCCATAACCAGGTAAATATATATATATTCGTCAAAGCAGTCAGTTGAAGCAGGAAACAAAAATACCTATTAACTTTTGGATCATTTGTTAACTTTTGGATCATAAATAAATTTTGACATTTGTTTGCCACTTCCTTGCAATTGGTAGTCTCTGCTGCTTAGATCAGTGGTCAGAGAGCAAAACGGTTTGTATGTCAAGTACAACAATGCTGCCCTATGCAGGCATCCAGACATCTGGAAATTAGGAAATCCAGAAATGTGTGCATCTCAATGGAACATCATTATAAGCAGCAAGAATTAGCAGCAAAACTTGGGAGTTGTCTACATAATACCAATAATGTTTTGCTGATGTCTACATCAGCAAAACATTATTAGTATTATGTAGACTGTCCTCAATTTTCGCTGCCAAGTTTAGACTGACAGAATTTCCAAAAAATAATAAACCTTGAATAATATGTTAATTTTCATTGTCAAAGGGATTTTAGTGTGAGCTGTGAAGATTACAGGATTGATGGGAAGGAATGGTACCATTATTTTCTTTGTGGTTACAAGGTACATGCTAATTAGAGTTATTTGTTCTTTGAATGTTTGTCCACGCACGTAGGCATGTGTAGGAATAAAGTCAGTATGATGATCAGCCATTCTTTTGGCTCATGATCACGCAATCTAAAGATTGTGTGATGTTTAGATTGTGTGATGAGCCAAAACAACACCTTGGTAGAAGGCCTTCAGTTCAGTTACTTCGCGGCCTAAAAACTTTGCTTCACATACTTGGCTATTTCAGGGTGAAACTTATGAGGCTTTCACAATGCCTCTCCACTCAGATTTATAAATGGGTACTGGCAAAATAATGCTGGGGGATAACCCTGCAATGGTCTAGCATCCCATCTAGGGGGAGTAAAAATATTCCTTGCTGCTTAATGCTAACAAAAACTGGGATAAGCTCCAGCAGTATGGGCCACTTTGGCATGAGCGTTACCTTACTTTTTTTATTCAATTCTTTCAGGGCCTGGTGGATCACATGAAGATTACCTCTCCAGTTGGCTTGAACCTGGTTGTGGATGGAACTGTACCAAAGGTAGCAAATCTTGTTATCAATTTCATATTCTGCCAATAACCTGCTAACTATAAGAACAAGTGGCTTAACATGAGAATTATAAACTACCTTTGTTGTAAAATTTGAACTTTGCTAATAAGCTGTGCTAACTAATCCTTCTTGATGCAGAGTGCAGGGCTGTCAAGTTCTTCAGCTTTGGTGTGCTGTTCAGGGCTGGCAACACTTCAAGCTAACGGACTTGAACTGAGTAAGGTGTGTGACATGAACCAATCCGGCCGAATCCAGGAGTTCATTGACAAGACATTTACAAGACATTTCCGAATACAGTGCTACTAACAATGTAGCGACAAATGAATAATATTAAAGACACATGAACTGTGGATTCGTAATAGTATTAGGACTGAGTGGAGTACAATTCAGGGAGTTATTTGAATTAAAAGCACAAATTGAATTGAATTGAATTGAACTTTCGGCATCCATGGAAAGCAGGCTAACTTAATTTATTGCTATTTTATTTATTTCTTCATTATTTAATATTATACATACATCTGCTTTATTATATTTTTTATCTTATTATTACATAAGTTAGATTCATAGGTTATTTAACAATTATTCCTCGAGCCCGATTGGGCTCTGAGTCAATAGCCCATGAGGCCCAAGGCAAAGTAAAATCTAACTAGAAAGCATAGAAAGTATAGATTTATCTAATAATGAGCTCAAATACTCGTCCAAAACTTCAGCAAAACGCAATTCAGCCGCCATTGTTTTGGTTTTCAAAGCCGGCGCTTTCGCTACACTAGTAGGGCTATAACATATAGCCTGGTAGTAGGTCAACCAATCAGAACGCAGCATTGATAATAGACCACTAGTTGGATTTTACTCAATATATATACGTATTATATGAATGGCTTAGAATTTTATATTAGTTATATGCCTGATTATTTTTTACCGAGTTTAAATAAAGTTACTTGACTTGACTTGACTTGAACTGTACGACACAAAGTCCCATTAACAAAATTCAAGGTTATTACCATTAGTCTTTAGAACCTCTTGTGTGAACCTATTTTGTGTTTTGAGAATCTCTTTTGTGCAAAAAGTAGGAAAACGGCAAGAAAGACCCCATCTAAGTATACGTGACTGAAACGCGAATGACGCAGGTGTCCAATTTGTACAAATATCCAATTTGAAGTTGTCCAAATTGAATACCTGTAATTTGATACCCACGTGATCGTTCGCCGATTACCCGACAAATAGGCGAGCACAGAACCAGTCAAAATCTGTAATTTTGTTATAGATACAATTAACTATGAAATTATCTTCACATTGTGAAGGCAATTTAAGCTATTGCATTATTTTTGTCCTGGAAAAATTCACGATCAAGGTTTGCGATGCTCTAGCCATGAAGCTTTGATACGTTGGGAGCAGATCAATTGCCGGGTCAATTATGAAATGCCGATAGACCCTGCAGCCATCATTTCAAGTAAACTAAGTACAAGATTGTCTCTCCTATAACAATGGAACTCCTAGACGCAGAGTTCTTAGACTTCTTAGTAAAATTAATCAATTAAATTTAATAAATTTTTTAACTACAAACAGCATGAACTTGCAGAGGTGTGTACGAAGTGTGAACGCTATATTGGAACTGAAGGAGGAGGGTAGGTAACATAAGAAACTGATATCAAAACTGAATAAAGAAGGTAGTAACGAACACGCGCATGCACACACGCACTCGCTCACACAAGAACACATCTACCCACATTGATCCATAACGATCCATATCAATCCAAATTGATCCAGAGTGATCCAAATTGGTCCAAATCGATGTAAATGGATTCATATCACTGAATCCTAGTCTCTTTCGCAGCCGTTATTAGGGTCATCACTCAACGCTCAGGCCGACTCGAATTGGCCCGGGTAACGTTCTTTTAATCAATCCGTTTTTGAATCTAGTGCTACGGGTGAAATTGCCTGTTGTTGATAGAATTTAACCACAAAGTAACAACGTTGCCACGGGTGTGGAGAACGAGGCTACAGGTGATGGAAAACTTAATGACAGCCCTGATTCCGTTTGTTTGAATATTCATGCTTGCTGGGACGAAAACCTGAATTGACAGTTTGGATTGATTTGGATCGATCTGGATTGTCTCTTTCTCATTTCTTATGTTACAAAAAATGCTGCTATGAAAACATTTAAGAAGAACATCATTGATGAGTAAAAACATTATTTTGTTGTGTTACACAGTATGGATCAATCCATCTCGTTTTTGGCCGAGCCAGGAACAGTAAGTAAAGCTACTTTCTAAATACATCTGCAAAATAAAGATTTTCTACGATACCTTATATGGTTCAACCTTTGCTAGCCTATCTGTGCCATGTTTTTTTATAAGAAACAACAAGAACTGCTATATACCCACCAGTCTATTAAAAACAGTTCGTAACCCATTTTTCAAGTGACAGATAATGATACCCTGCTCCCTTTTCTTTGCACGGATCTTTGACCAGTCTAGCCAATTAACTAACGCACTAGCACCTGTGTAACTTACCTTACATGTCTATGAATGTCTTCTTTCGCTGTTTCTTTTGTTTATATTATTTGTGACTTAAACAGGCAAAGCACATCGAGTTTGATCCCATCAGAGCGTATGACGTCACTCTCCCAGAGGGCATTGTGTTTGTGATCGCCAATAGCTTGGTATGTATTCCAAGTTGCGCAGTTTTTACTACTCCTCAGCCTTGATTTTGCCGTTCTCATTAGAGGTACTTCCGCCAAAACAGAACAATCCGGCATGCAAACGCTGCTTAGATGGTCCGTGCAACTTGTATTCCGTTCCAATAGCTTTCTTTTTGGCATTTGCACTTAAAACTCATCTTTGCTTCGTCAACATAGGCGTACGAGCCGGGGAGGGGGGGGGGGGGCGGCGTCGGGGGAGCTGCAGCCCCCCCCCCCCCCCCACCCCCAGTTTGGAAAATTTTCGACATTCTTTGGGCAAAACGCTCAGGATTCGGGCAACTTTTCGGCGGTTATATACCCGTTCAATGTTAACACATTCGGAAATTGTGTCAATTTTTCGCGCAGGGAGTTTACAGCCCCTCCAGGTGCCCGTACGGCTATGTAATCGTCAACTACATACTAGCGACCCTGGATTTACAATTAATATAATACTGACCAACCCAATAGAATTTCAATCCACGCCTTAATCGGAAACTGTGTTTAATTGTTGCCGTTGATATGCAGGTGGAAATGAAGAAATCTGCTACAGCTGGGACACACTTCAATGCCAGAGTTGTGGAGTGTCGCTTAGCGGCGAAGGTATGTCAGCTAGTTTAACTTCCATCAAAGACTGCTAAGAAGCTCAATGATGAAAAGGACCTATTCATCTCAAAAAAAGTCTTGTATTAAGGAGATGCGTAACTAACAGAAACTTGTGACGTGGTGAACTCGACTTGTATTTTCAATAGGTGCTGGCTACAGACAGTGGATTGGACTGGAGAAGTGTGCGACGTTTGAGTGAAGTGCAACGAGGCACGAAAAAGACCTTGGATGAAATGTAAGCTGCCCCAAAGTGCATTCACGGTTGAAAGTCCCCCTCTTTTAAATTTACTTCAACCGATCAAGTCACAAATTTAAAAAAAATGACAGAATGGATGTGGAGTGATTAAAGTGAGGTTGCGATACAAGTTGTTTTGTTCGTGTCTGATACAGGGTTGAGATGGTGGACTCGTGTCTTCATGCTGAGCCATATACAAAGGAGGAGCTTTGCAAGTTATTTGAGCTCTCGGTAGGTTTATAGAGTTAATATCAGGTATAGACCCTTTTCATAAATGGCTGCCAATTTCAAATTCTTTTGTATATATTCAAATGAGCCTCACTAAACTCGTTTGGGAGTAAAAATTCTTTTGAATTATCAACTCAAAAACGAGGTTAGTAAGGCTAATTTTAATACTTACAAAAGAATTTATAATTGGCAGCCATTTATGAAAAGGGTCTATGGTTTGTACTTGCGATTTTCTCCATCCCGCAAACGAGGGGTCGTGTGTCACGAAAGAGAGGGGAGCACAACAGTGGAATATGAATTGTATATAAATGACATTTGCCTCTCCTTGTGGTAACTTACGCCGCTGCCTTTGTCACGCGGATGCGGGGTGGTACTCGGGGAAGTACGCCCTTCTCGGAAGCGGGCCTAACAGTATTAGGTCGAGAAAACAAAAAAAAAAAAAAACGCAAATAAAACAGTTTCCCCAGCCGTTAAAACAGTAGAGGTGCGTCAAAATGGGAGCGAATTAAATAACAGATCCGAAGATCTAGAGATGCGTTGCTTCAAGTAAACTCTGATTAGCGACATTGTTTCATTTTTTAGGAAGAGGAGTTAATCAATCAATGCATGAGCCCTTCAACCGCTGGTGTCAACAGCTTCAAGCTTCACGACCGAGCCAAGCATGTATACTCGGAAGCTTCTAGAGTGCTTAAGTTCAAAAAGGTTTGCGAGGAAAGACCTGCTAATGCTGTTCAGGTAAGAAGGCTTTTGCGTAAAGTTTAAAAAACTAAAGTTAAAGGCAGGAGTTGTTTTTCTCCTTTAATTAAGGGTAAATTGAAAGCAACTTTGTTTGTATTCACGGAGTCTCCTGATTGGTTAGAAAAAAACTCCCGCTACGCGCGGTAACCACACGGAGAAAACAAGTTTCGACCATTTTGAAGGGGCCTAGTAACCAAGTTAAATCTAATCGTGCCCCATGCTTCCTGGACGATGCGACTGGTTGGTGAGGATTGCTCGCGATTGGCAGCCGTTGTATGTTTTCCCGCGCTTGGCAAGGGTTGTATGTCTTCTCGCCTTTTCTGCCAATTACGTGCTATCTATTTGAGCTCATTTGAATTCTGATTGGTTTATTGCGTTTCTTCGCATGCTGTGATTGATCAGATGCGATAAGTTTAGATTCCGAGTTTGATGAGGGTCATTTGAATCTTTTGTTGTTGTTGTTTGTGATTAGGTTCTTGGAGGCCTCATGAACGAGAGCCATGAGAGTTGTAGTAAAATATATGAATGCAGCTGCGAGGAGCTTGACCAGTTGGTAGATGTTTGCAGGTATTTATTTATTAAGTGGCGGATCCAGACTTCTTTCTAAGGTGGGGCCCGGAAAGGTTTCCGGGCCTTGGGGCCTTAAAATAAGGTGACGGCCCGAAAAATTTTCCGGCCCATCGGGCCTTAAAGTTTTTGCCAATAGGGGGAGGGGGAGGGGGCGCCTCCCCGGGCCCCTCCCCTAGTTTCCCACTGCACTGTATCATCACAGTTCCGTCACACATAAAAGGTTGAAAAACGACCGTCACGGGCGTCGAGTACTTTGGAAATGCGACGAAGCACGGTCTCGAGAATTTGATACATCTTCTAAAAATGGTCTGAATCGAAGTTGTAGTATAACTAAGGCGAATACGGGGAAATAAAATGATAAATTCAAAGCTAAGAGTATGTGATGATTCTCTATATTTTTACAAGCGTTGTAAAGAGAGCGGTAGATTTGAAAGTTTAGTTATACCAGTTCTGTGTTTTTTTTTTTATGGAGTTATCCAGAGCTTAGACGTCAAACGCGGTGGGAAACAGGCATTTTATAAAATCATTCCCCTTGTTTTTCAGGCAAGCTGGGGCAGTCGGCTCCAGGCTCACAGGAGCTGGATGGGGCGGTTGCACAGTATCGTTGGTTCCTGTTGACGTCATTGATGACTTTATGAAGCTAGTGCATGATGGGTACTATGCCGCCGACCCAGCGAAGCTCGACAGAGTGTCCGAGAGTCTGTTTGCTACCCAGCCTGGGAGTGGCGCGGCATTATTAAAACTCGACTAGCGGATTATTAGTGATTTTTAAGTGCCTAAGAATCTTTTTTTTTTTTCGCTTAGTGGTACTCTATTGCGTTAACTTAACGAAAAAGGCCAAAAACAAATAATGTTTCAGATGCTCAAACGCGACTCCGATTTTCTAAGGAGACTGGGAGCAAGTTATGACATGGAAGTAATGATAGATTTAAGATAGAACCAGTGACCTGCAGATGGTTAATTAGTTAGATTTGCGGATATTTCGTCATCATCATCATCATCACCAAATCTGGTCCTACCAGTAGGCACATAAGGCCATTAGGTTTCTTGACCAACAAATGAATAGAGGGGGTAAGTTTCTAAAGAAACTGTGGTGCTGCGTCGGTGGGAAGTATAACAATATAATTTGGTTTTATCAACTGGGTTGATAATGTCAATTGGCCACCGTAAAGAGATTCAAGTGCTGACGTTTCGCTCCGACGAAGGGCTAACGCTCGAAACGTCAGCACTTGAATCTCTTTACGGTGGCCAATTGACATTATCAACCCAGTTGATAAAACCAAATTTCTTGACCAACGCTCGCTGTCCTTTGCTGCTACCTTGGCTATGTCCCAGCCCTCCTGATTCCTCTCTTTCTCTTTGGACGCCCGCCGTGTCCTTCGACCTTCTGGAGTCCACCCCGGTGCTGTGAAATAGCCGCTTGAGCCCTCTTTCCTGGTTTGCGGATATTAAGGATGACATAATTCCTGCTCATTGCCAGAGTGTGTTTACACACACGTCAGGGTGAAATTTCCTTATAAGCCGAAATGCATTACTGAGTAATCGCTTCTTCATCAGTGTCGCCAAACGATTATTTGGTCACGTGCAAATAAGAAACTGGTTGCCAAAAAGACTTACAAGTTTTTATTCATTTTTTTGGCTTTTCGGAAAGTTAACACAACAAATTATTAAAAAAAAACGCTTAAAAGATTTCACTTCATAGGCACTTTAAGGAAAGTCAGGGTTGAACGGGGGTAAAATACATTTTTCAAAAGCGTGCGGCTAATTGTATTTGGTGCGTGTTTTTCGGTTTCCTCTCATGATAACTTCAATATTACCGAAACACGCTCTTCCACATAGACAATTGTATAATGAACCGCAGTTGACGAAATGTAGCAGCTGTAATTCTTTGTTTTTTTTTCATAATTTCGTTTAACTATTCGAACCTTGCGTTTCCTTTCAATTCGGTTTCGTGAAAACTCGTGCAACCAATAAGAGAGGCCTTCCAAGGGGTAAAAGCGACATGCGACACGGCCCTGAAAAGTGGCGACATGGGGATTTTTAAAAAGCGACAAGTGACATTATTACGCTGCTAAAATGCGACAGCGACATAATAAACAGTGAAAACGACGGTGACATTGGAAAGGTGTGTATTTTACCAATAAAAGTGACTCAGAATACAGGAAATTTTGAGGGTTCAGGTTTTAAAACTTTTCACGCGGGAACCTACCCCCAAAGCCCCGTAGAAGCGTTCAGCTTTTTGCCAACTGAGCACCATGGAAGTCCGGTTACAGCCCTGTAGTGAAACAGTTTCTCGCAAAACAAAAATGATGGGTACAGTTACTTACACTTCAAAAAACGACAGCGACATTTGCAGCTGTAGGTTAGGCGACATCGCTCTCCAAAAGCAAGCGACATCGCGACACAGCTACCCCCCTTGGAAGGCCTCACGAGAGCCAGGATGATAGCCTAACATAGTTTTCGCGCGTTTGCTGTCAACCACGTGCATTCTCTTCAAGTTGCGATTGGCTTTTAGCGGGACCAAATGTGTGTGATTTCGGCTTTACGGCCCTCGATAAACCATAAACGTTCTTTACAATTAAATTATTATGTTTAAAATAAAAGTTTAAATTGGAGGAAACACTAAATGTTCTAAAATATATTTCTTGTGTACCATTTTAAAACAGACAACAGTCTTAGAAAAACAAACGATATAGTGTACTGAGAGAGATATGATATTTTTTGAGCTAAGACTGTTTCATCTTTGACACTGTTTCAGTAGATTTATAGGAAGAGTTATACTCCATTGATTAGAAGTTGTAAACCAAAGAAATGTGGGTTATAAGTCTGAATTTCCTGAAAACTGGTCATGTTGATGTGGTCATGTTAATAAACCCGCCCATTTTTAAATGGGCGCGTTTATTAACTTGGGAATGGTGCGAGCCCAGGTTAATAAATGGACAAGTTTGGTTGTTGGACCAGTAGGCGAAAAGACAACTCAGAGCGCCCAGTCTCACGATACACTCGGTCAAAATAGCGGCGGAAATATTAAAAGGATTTGTACGAAAATTCAAAGATAAAATTGATTTCGAAAGAAAATATAATAAAGAGCCAGGTAAATTTACACTTCATATCACATGTTAAGTGTGTAATGTTTCTTGACTGTTATCAAGAGTGTAAACCTCGTTTTAACTTTATTTTATTTTAGTTTGCTTACTCTTGCCTAAACTTTTACGAGACTTACAAAGGTGCACACGTGTAGACTGAGACCAAACTTTCTAACAGCAAAGTTTGAACCCGCCTGCTTCTTTCTGCGCTTTAGGAATACTGAAAATTCAACCATGAATTGATAATTCTTGCATGCCTTTCTCCAGCACCTTGGCTAACAAAGGGGGTGGACACATTTGTTAATTTATTCTGCCTTTGGGGAGGGTGACTAGGAAGATTGTCGTTACAATTATAGACTCGCCGGACTGCCCAGTGTAAACGTTAAATATTCTATTAGGACGACCCACAATACAAATCCTGCTGTTTTGAACACAGGCAGCCCAAGATCACGTTGTGATCAGGATATATTGCATAATAGTTGTCATAGCAAAATATAAGAGTTTGTATGGGAATATTTTACAACACCATAAGCGTTCAGACAAGAATAAAAACATAGTGAAAGTAAAGGTAAGGCAATTTTATTTAAGATTTGGCAGTATTTCAGTTTGCTTAAAGGTGTTGTAAAATATCCCCATACAAACTCTTATATTTTTGCCATGACAGCTATTATGCAATATGATCCTGATCACAACGTGAGCTTGGGCTGCCTGTGTTTTGAATGACTAGAATCAACAGTAATGAGTTATTGGTAGTGTAAATTAAGGTATTGATCGAATATCCCAACTTTCGGGCAATCGTTTTATGTCATTATCAAAGAAGGTATGGCGAGGTCGTTTAATTGAAAATTAAAAATTCTTACACGTCAGTTGAGCATTTGAGGCGGAGGATGATTAGGGACGGGGTTGGAAGGTAACTCAGTTGTAGGAAATACTAGTTTCACAGGCGCATGGGAAAAAAACTGGGCACATCCACGGTGTGAAAACCTGTCAAACTCACGAGTGACATAAAACAAAGAACGAACAAGACAGCAAAGAACCTCGAAACAACATAGAACAGAAAAACAAAAGATCAAAAACAAAGAAAAGTCACAGGTTTTTACACCGACATAAACCCAAAAACTGTGTTGGCGATTCAAGAGACACTTTCGAAGACAAATATTTTAAAACAAATTTATCTTAGTTTATAGTCCTTTCCTGATTGTAAGTAATCGATGGTAATGCTGTTACTAAGAAAGAAACTTTTAATTTGCCGTTGTAGGTAAAATCATTGAATTTCGCACATTTAGAGGACATTTCGCGGCAACGTGTGTTCTTTGCTGACTAGCCCGCAGTGTTCTTAAATTTTCAGAAAAAAATAACTTTTTCATCACTATGGTCATTAAATTTTAGGAGTCCTTTTCACTTTGGCAGTGTTAATAGGTCACTGCTCTTCATTCAGGTTCTGATGTTGTTATTAAAAAACTAATAAAGAGCGACGAAAATAATGTCGAAGAGAATAATTGCTTATTTCTCGCGGCAGTCTAAAAAAAACCATGATTGTATGTTTAGTTTTGTTTGACTGAACGAGAAGCGGTAGAATGTTGCGGTTTACAGGAAAAGATCTGCTGTGCAAATGCTGTTAGGAATAATCCCATAAAACAACAAAATCTTTGTGAGTGTGTTAGTCGGCCGTAATGCTTCGCTTCCGCTCAATGTTGCTAATATTCAATCCGTTGGCGCATGTTGAAAGTCAAGTTAAGGAGGGCCAAACACTCTAGCTAATCACCGTTAAAAAGCGGAAAAAATTGTTTTAGAAGATCATTAACTTAAAGGATTTTCTCTGTCTTTTGTAACGTTAAAAGGAGAAAACGTCAAGGCTGTTTTAATTAACCGGAAAAGGAATAAGAAAATGCGAACGCCCACAAAAGAAAGGCTCTTTTGTCGGGCCGCACTCAAAGAAATTGAGTTTTTATTAAAAGCTGTATTTGGTTAAACAAGGTACGCTAAGAATTTAATGTTATGATATTTCAAGGTTGAGGCTTTTATTGATTTAAAAGCTTAAATTTGTAAATTAAACTTGGGAGTAACGAGATAGACTGCCGGATTTCTCGTTTCTTATTCCGCATTAATTTCCAGCGAAAGAATACCGAGAATTCGTTAAAAAAGACAAAACTGCACAGACGTTTTTCCCCTTCGCACTGCAAAAAAAAAAAAATGCTGAGTTTCAAGGAAAAGATGCGCCACTTTTGAATGAAAAGTTAAAAGGATGGCAAACAATTTTATTGTGACGGGGAATGTTCTAATGGCTTGTCGCATTATATAGATTGATTGCTCCTTAATAGTTGTCTCAGCTTCATTTCCATAGACCTCCATAGAATTTTTCATTGATCTTTGCCATTTAGCTTTAATTGCAATGAAATATTCATGCCATATGTTTTATTAGATACATAAATTTTAAGATCTGGAAAAAAAGTGCAAACCGTCAGTTAGCTTAATGTCCCTTTTAACAACATATCTGTGTTATTCAAAGTAGTTCTTGAAGTGGTTTGAGTGGCACATTATATTAAACACACACTCTCAATCCCCATTGCAATGAAAGCTGCTTCTCATTAAAATGTTTCATTTATTGGACTTAATGAAGTCACGCGAAATGTTCTTCATTGTTAGCAGCTCAAATTCAGAATTTTTTTTATTCAACTGAATGCTTTTCAGTTGGGTTGATTCGAAGAAACCTTTCAACAAAACTTCCAATCCCGAATTTGGCTGTGATTTTCTAAATACTTGAAATATTTTTATCAATTCTCGACAATCTCGTTGTCGCATCTTGTCTGTGTGTCATTGCCCATTTCTCAGTCAGTGTACATCCGAACAACATACACAAATCTACAGATTATTGCTATCGTTTCGAGGTTGCATAGCCACGAGTCTTTACATTTGAAAGCCACTGGAATGTTCTGCCCAAAACCAGCAGAGAACGTGTCCATTTCTTCAGCGCGCAGAGAATTGTTCTTTTTCGACAGGTCTGACAGAGATTAAAGGAAATTAGCTTTCTCATCTCCAGCCGGTCACTTTTGAAAAGTGGTTTCATTTACATTATTAACAGCAAAAATGTTACTAGGTGAAAAGCAAGGATGTAATCCTATGTAGTATGTCTGCAAGCCTCAAAGAAGGATTTCATTTGCATTACAGTACATGGAAACCATCAAAATGTACAATGGTAAACCAAAAAAATGCGGAAACCATTTAAAATCGTGGGTAAACCAACAAAAAGATTTACATATACCAATACTAGGTACTACGAGTGTCAAAAGTGTTTTTTTATAATGTGATGGGGGGAGGGGTGTCACCCCTAGACAATAAATCTTTTGGCATCTGGTTTTCCGTAGGACATCATCTCCTCGTAGTCGTCAACACAGAGAATTCTGTTGTTAATTAAGTAAAATTTGTCCCCAACGCAAAATCGCTGATGGCATCTTTGACAGGAAAAACATTCCAAATGGTACACGTTCTCGCGAGCTCGCATCACCATCTCGAAGGCGGGGATAGTCTTGCAGCACACAGTACAGAAACCTTTTGTTCCGAACAACCTGAAAGCGACAAATATAAACAATGAGTTACCTTTACCTGAACCAAGTAGTGGATGCAAAATAATATCCGGCGAGGCAAAAGGTCAACGTTGTGATCATAACAGCCAGGGTAGTCGAAAACATTTTATCATTTTATCCCCTTAATATATAACTAAAAATGGCACTTCACGCGGATCTGTATACTGCTATCCGCTATCGGGCTGCACTGCTAGAGAGCACTACTAATGGCATATTTGCTAATTGATCGACATTAGCAGCTCGCCGCTAAAAGGCTTGGTAAAATACTTTGAAGAGAATTGACATCGATGGACGGAAGTACTAAAATGTACGATCACATTTCTTGACAGGCAAAACAAGTGAAGTATATTTAATAAAGTCGCACTTTTGCGTGACGTGCTTAAAAAGAGTGTTTTTAAACAAAGCATAACAAGGCAATGTCCCAAATCCCATTAAATGCTTCTGAAAGAACACATTAGATTTCAGGGTTTCATTGATTGCCTTGTCTCCCAAGGTAATGAATGGCACAGAGAACTCTCTGGGAACGTTCACTTAAACATTCCCATTCTTTAGAGTAAAAAGGGTATGTTGAAAAGCACTTTCGGAAAATACCCACCTCAAATAATCTCTTCTACAAAGAATTAAATTCGCTTTCGTGTACAGCGTGGAACCAACTTCACCCAGTCGGCATTCACAACAGCCACATTTCAAACAATCTTCGTGCCAATAGCGATCCAACGCCTTCAGAAGGAACCGATCATTTATAGGACAACCGCAACCACCACATAACCGCTTGTTCGGGGGCTCTTTGAGAAAATCAAATTTTTCTGTCGCTGAAAGAGAGAAATAAGAGACACTTTATCCGCGGTGTAAAGCGACTTAACGAAACGGTTCGAAAAGAAATCAAGCATAAAATCCAACAAGCTAGCACTTCGCATTATCATGAACTGTTACGTACGTCTTAAATGTGCGGTTAGAAAAAAATGATTTAGCAAGAACGTTTCTGTATAACGAAGCCTCGATCGTTCTATAATCCAGTGGCTACATGTTTTAATGCGGTGCAAAAGTTAGTAAGCTATCGTGGCGCGTGGCGCAGCGAACACGAAGTTTCCCTTTACACAGAAAAACAAAAGCTCACTAAACGATTTTGAATCTCTCAAGACAGATCGAACGAATTTTGAAGTGTTACAGCCGGCGGCCGTTCGAAGTAGATACAGGGCAATACAGTAGCCATTGCTAGATATAAATCTTACAAGACTTCCCGTTATTGGCACTGTGTTTACTAGCTCTCCACGCTATGATCTGATAGCACATTAACCGTACATAAAGGTCGACCAATCGACCAAATATTTCCAAACAAATCGAGCCACTCAAACAGATCACTTACCCATAACCTTTGCAGAAATCTCCAGCTCCTTCCAATTAACTTCCCCAGCGTAATCTGCGACTCGATTTTTACGCGACTACACTTCGTTGCGCTCTTTCAAGGCCAGGAAAGATGTCACTAATATGATCGGGCATGATCCCTATATATTCGAATTTCCTGTCCATTAGCTCGACTGTCAATTATTACGTTGCGTTAATCGAAATCCAACTTGAACAAGGCCGCTTTTCTTTGTTCTGCAAATGACAAGTTTATTGTCTCATTTATATTTCCACGCTCTAAAATGCGTGTCATAATGAATCATTTGATAGCTCGAGGTTTCAAGTTCAAGACTTCAATAGCGCCCAAAAATTTTTCGGGGCGATTACAAATTGGCTACAAGCGATCTTTTTTAAGAACTAGCCACGCCGCTGTTTTGCGTTCACAGTTTAGCGACTTATTAAACGAAAATGACGTTGTTAGTACAAGGGAAATTTACAACTTCTATGAGCAAATATTTTGATGAGCCGATCTCCTCCATTGTGCCTCTAATGTTTTTTTACAGACATCAAAATGACAAATAGTTTGCTTAAGAAGCTAATTAACATTTTACCGGAGATGGCTTGAAAATGACAACGACACTTCTGGTTACTGTTAACCAACAGATTAATCTGTGGAAATTTCGCTCAGGCGTTTTATACGCCTGCCGTACAAACGCATCTACACGACAGGGATTTATTTTCAATGGCTACCTACTGAAACTCTTAAAACGCTAATTTTGTTCCTGATGAACACGACAGAAGGTTATGAACACCTACTAAATTGGATTTCTTTTGTTTATAAAACGAGAAATTAATGACCAGTCCCGATGTGAATCAAATTACGCGTAAGAATTCACGGCTTGTTCAAGGTTTCCCACATGCTTTCATATTCACGCGAAAGATGTTTGTGTTTTAAAATATACGTTTTCATTAGTTTTGTCTTTTTTCAAAGATCGGGCCCATGGTAAAAATAGTTTTAATCAGCCAATTAATTTTCTTCCCCAAATGCAGATTTAATTTTCGTAATTGAAAAATAAAAATTCCGCGATCGTCGAAATTCATAATTTAATGCGTATGTCATTCAAGTATGTAGGTAATTGCCTTTCTAAAAGTATCAGCCGCACAAAGCTGGCACATATTCATTAAAGATAGCAAACACAGCTAATGAAAAACGAGAAGTAATTTTGGCTTGTCAAGGTTAAAATTGGAGCAAAAACTAAAAATACCCGAGGCAATTTGTTGCAGAGTTTTCACAATGATTTAGATGTGTAAAGTGAAATACTTGGCAACTTAGAAGAAGCCAAAAATGTTTGTAGACTGTACGTACGGTATCTAGACGGGCAAGCAACCCAGGGGAGACAAAAAAACGTGCAAACATGAAGAATACAGAAGTTACAGTATGGAGGCAAAGTAAATAATTTCGGTTTACTGCGAGCAAGACGGCGGAATAATTGATAAACTCTTTTTAGCCAGAACACCTAATATAAATATTGTGCTTAGGTTTAATGTTTGACTATTTGAGCCTGAAATGTTCTTGAAATCTAGTTTATTTGTCTAATTTTGAAAACAAAGTGCATAGTATCACAGAAAAAATCCTTCTGGAACACACATGTTCACGCTCATACGTTTACGAGAGCTGCTAATGTTTCCGGGTGATGAAATTGTTGACCATTGTTTGATCTTGATTCATTCTGTTCTAGTATCTGTCGTGTTCCGAACACATGAAAAGAAAATTAATCCCTGCAGACCTTAGCCAATGAAATCAATGGTAACGTTCACGCTAGCCTGTTCCAGGCTCTCGGGCAAACGTGAACCAAGCAAGTGAAGGAAAAAAAAATGGGCGAGTCTTGGAAAGGCGACAACCCCACCCCCCTGCCACTTTTATTTCTTTCGTTCGCTTCGCACCGGTTAGCCACATTTTCTCTCCACTGAGGTACGACAGCACCTCATTTTGTTTTTATTAGAGACGCAAGCAGCGAGAAAATCACTATCGCGCGTACTCATGACAAGTGATTTCCAGGCTTGGTCACCCACTCGACTGACCCACAACATGATTGGAAAATTACTTCCCCCCCCCCCAACCACATACCCCTGAGAAAATGATAATGATGATGATGATACATGAAGTATTGATTCAGATGATGATGATGATGATGATGATGATGACAACGACGCTGATTTGGAGGATTGGCCGGGTAGTGTAGTGGTGAAATAGGGATGTTGGCATGTCAGACGTTCAGGGTTCGATTCCGGTCATTGACGAACAATTTTTCTTTTTATTTTTTGTGGGTAAAAAAATTCGATGAAAGCCCAAAAAACTAAAGTGTCGAAAAAATGGCATCGACCGTTTACAAAACGGCCAAAGTTTTTAAGGGCGTTCAAATCTTCTTAAAAACGTTTGTCCTTCGATTGTTGCCGGGTTTCGCCACGACTATCCGAGGATGGTGTGGCATTTGAAACAGTACACCAATTGTCGTCATCTAGTCAGAATTGCTAAAAAACCCATCAGACTGCGTGACATAAATGCTTCAAAATACCGCTCAGAAGCGTGACATCCATAACGTGTCCTAATCACGTGAAATGACGTGACTAAGATCTACCCTTCATCTGAATTCGAATCTAATTCCTCGTTGCCGCCCTCATCAGATTCATCAAAGAAATCCGCGTGACTTATTTCCAGTTCATGATCAGTAATGTTCGTCACTTTCTTGTCTTTTCCCTTGGCTTTTTGTTCCTCTCGGTTCCAGTCCTTCATCTTAGCACCCATCATAAAATCATCTCGTAAAATATTCCATGATGATGGATTATCTGTTGCACTGCGATCGTTTGCCTGAGAAGAGAGAGAGAAAAAAACAAGACGGTGATATTGGAACTACACGAAGAAGTCATTAAAATTAACTAAGTATTCAGCGACCCTTAGTTTCCAAAATCAGGAACCGAATATCTGGAAACTGGACTCAGTTACTCACATTGCTGACCTTGTTCCCTAGTTAGCAAAGCAACAGTCGGGGAACAAGCTAAGTGCCAGTTTTGGCAAATCATCGTTGAAACGACTCGAGGAGTTTCCGACTTATTTTGACCAATCAAAAACTAGCGCGTGGGCTAGCGAATACACGGAAAGTAATTCGGCGAGTAAACACGTCATCATGTTGCTTAGCAACCTCAGAGGCGAATACCGTAGGCATTCACTAGCAGTTGATTGGTTTTCGCTCGATTCTGAATTTTCGCGCGCAAAAAAAACAGCCAAACAGCCAATCATAGACCTATGTCAGCAGATTGGAATTTTTCGTGTCGAATCTCTCAAAGGTCTCTTGAAATGAAAAACTGACGGCCGGTTTACCGAATAAACTTATCCTAGGTAAATTTTTTAAACCTATATCTGCGAGACGTGGCAATGGTTCTGATCAATAGTGTGCACAGTACAATCCCATTTTCTCGAATACTCTAAAACGCGCTGTTAAAGCAGGACTATGTGTAAATGAAAGTCGTCCCGCAAATTTGGAATATCATCCCAATCTTTTTGGGAGAAATTCACGAAAAAACTCTGTACTCTCCGAAAAGTTAACTACATTTTCTTATGTTTCTACCGAGTCTCCTAATTGCCGGCAAAATCTTCAGAAACCTGGAAGAAGTTTGCTTTTGTCCCGAAGCAGGCCAGTATAGAGTTGACCTTCCACTCCCCCCCCCCAACCCTCCTCGCCTGCCCCACACAATGATGCAGGAGCAGCTTTTAGCAACAAGTCTCCCAGCAGTTATAGAGATTGCAATATTTCTTAGTATACCTGCTTTTTAACTTCTTTGTTGCTTTCCTCAGTCCACGCTTTATCCGAACTGCTTTTCAGCATGTCAAGGAAAGCTGACTTGGACATTGATTCTACAACTACAGAAAACGAAAGACATTAAATGTACTAAGATTATCAGTTGAATAACACGTGCACGTTAGTAGGTTTACGGACCGTTTGGACGCTAAAACTATGTCGCTGCGACGAATAGCCAACTTATATTAGTATCCAATGGTAACACTGCTGACATAATATGCATCACATGATATAAAATGCAGCCAGATCATGGATAGCTTGAGTTCGACAAGGTACTATTGGAAACCAAGCCTGGGCAGCCAGCCAGGTTTCATTTACTTAAAAAAAGGTAAAGTCTGCATTCGGGCCTTGTGGCCCATCAGGCCAGAGCTTATCCCGGTTTCTGTAGCATGAAGTGACAGAGCCCCGAACCCATTTATACACCTGGGTGAAGAGAGGCAATGCGAGAGTTAAGTGTCTTTCCCCGCAGTTCCCCGGCTAGAGGCTCAAACCCGGACCGGCCGATCCGGAGTCCAGCGCACTAACCATTAGGCCACTGTCCCTTTCATTTATTTGCCTCACTGAAAAATCCTTAAAATTGGTGACTTTTCAAATCTTAATTAACCAATCAAAACAAAGCACAAGTCAGAATTTAAGAGAACAATGAATGTTGTCTCCTCTTAATCGGACTGACATCATCAGATTACATACACAAATGCTTCTTAACAACACCGATTTCAAAAATTGCAGGCTCAGTAGATTCTACCGGTACTTTTTGATAACGCTTTATCTTGTCAACTTAGTACTTAAATTCCCATTTGGTCTCACCTTTTGACTTTTTTGCTTCTGTTGGAGCTGACTTCAGTTTACCTTGCATTTCTTTCTGATGTTTGCTGACAGCATTGAACAGTTTAACAACTGAAATTTAACAGATGAAGGTAACTAGTTACATAACTGCGCAAGTGTAGTGAAACAGAGCCACCAATGACAAACTTTGCTAAGAGATTCATGTTGCCCCCATTAAAACCATAAAATTTTACAAACACAAAAGAAAACAAACAAACCACATAAATAACACATTAGTTACCTCCTCGTGTTGCTATTCGTACTAAATTCTTTTCATGATCCACTGTTGAGCCATCAGGTTTGACTCGGTCTTTTTCAAGTATAGCATGACGTTCTTGGCTTTTCAGCTTATAAATTAAGGAAGAAACAATAACTACAATGACATACATGTACACCTCACATGGTGTTTAAAAGGGTATTAAGTCTTAATAGACCTTGGAGTGGAGCCCCCTGTCCTACCCAGGGAACCCCAGTAAAAAGAGCACTGCTTACACAACATTTGATCAAAAAAAGATTACACATGACAAAATTTACAATTTGGGCATTGACTTTTTACCTTCTTTGAAGCTATTTCATCTTTTCTCTCAGCTCTCCTCTTGTCAGCCTTCTTATACTTTGCTAAAACAGGAGGCTAAAACATCAAAATAGAACTAGTATGTTCAATTTTCTTCCATTGAATTAGTTACTTCTTGAGAGGCGGGCAAACTAATATAATACTGTAGAGCCACCAGTAAAAGAATACATGTTAGTTAAAAAAATGTGAGGCTTACAGCCAGGAAATGTGCTGACTTGCATGATAAAGATGAAATGATCAGTTGTGGCGCGAGTGTGGGACAAAGAAAAATTCCAAGTCCCTTATAGGATTCAAACCCATGGTCTCCCAAATACTGATTGGGTGCTCTAACCAACCGAGCTACGAGAACTCTTAGTGAGCTACATGTTGTAACGGCATTGTAGGTTCATACAATGTATGACACGAATTTTGCATGATGATTGGCTATTTAACAACAGAAGTCATCAAAAAGACAAAAAGGTGTCAAAAGGTAATCACTACAATTTATTTCCTGGGTGGCAACAGCTAGGTGCATAACATCGTAAGTGCTGGCCGGGTTTTTGTGCTGTGTTCCTGGCAAAAGATACTCAACTCCTACAGTAACTCTCTCAGTGTAAGTGGATAGGCAACCTCAATAGATGCACACTGGGAAGATGGAGGGGAGGGAGGGGAGGGCTGTGATGAAAACATAAGAGAATAGCAATACTCATGATCACTTCCCCACAAGACACTCCAGTTTAATAGGTCATACTTATCTTTAAAAATTTTGGTCACCAAGAACCCCCTCGGTTCCCGTTTTAAGTCATGATCCAGATAAGAACTGTAGCATTTTCTATTGTTCTGCGGCAATACGCTTTCCCCACATTGAAATGGTTATGTTTTCATACAGAGAATGTATCAACCGATGGAAAGCAGGTTTATGAAATAAAATGTATTTAAACTCTATTTTGATAGGTAGTTTCCTTTGTGTTAAAACTTTACAACCAATCACAACAGTCATAAACAAAGACAATGAAAGCTTCCAATTTTCTAATGTTACCCACATAGGATTACTGTGGTATTTAGACTCAGAAGAGATTTTGTTGCAAGGAAGATAGTTGATCAATTACGGATAAATATATATACAACTACCTGAAGTTTTGGTAGTTTTTGCGGAATGAGCCAATCAGAAGTACGATATAACAATAGCAAAGTTGCGCAAAAGTTAGCACCTTTTTGCATTCCTTGCCGCGTGGTGCTTTCCTTCTAAAATGGACTGTTACTTAATTTCCAGTGTTCAAAATAGAAGACACCATTAATTTGAATTTTGAGGGAAATCAAAATTACTGAATTTTGAATTTTTCTACCTTGTTTTCTGGAAGTTCCTTTTCAAGAATCCTTGCCATTGCATCTGCCCATCCTTGATTGGCATTTTCATTGTCACCTTCATTGAAAAAAAAAAATAATAATAGATTTCTTTCAGTTATTGACATGTGTAATATGCTTGTCAATGCTATATTAAAAATAATAATAAAAAAATAATATTAAAATTTATGTTAAGGCGACTTTCTGTGGAATTATCAAGTGTGCTTTACATCCTAAAAAACTACCGGTAATCCTAAAAGTCATAAATTTACAATGATTTAGAACTAAGAAAAATTACGAGACATGTTAGAATAGATACACAAGGTAAAATCAACTTGACATCAATAAAAAGCTAATTTAATTCATAAATTAGTCATTCAGCATGTCTAGTTGAAATAAAAGTTTAGCTCAGAAACTAATTATTTGTCTGAATTTACAGTGCATATGGTTTATTTTTCAACTCGCACCAATGCATTGAATACTGCAAAAGATTCAGGTACTTGGGGGTGGGTGCGTGCTTAAAACCTTCACGTGTCAATGTCTTTAGATATGCCTTTATTAGGAGGCTTGAACAGATTGATCACGAGACTGGATATACAAAAGCAGGGCTGCAAATATATATATTTTCCTGTGAAAGCACAGGTGTCCAACTAAATCATCGTTATTTTTCATTCAACAAAACAGAACTGAGGTTGGATGTTTCATGAATTTATTAAGTTTGCAAAAGATGACTACGTAAGGTTCATTAAAGCCGTTATTAAAATCCTGAGATCTTGCTGATTGCTGAACTCACGTGCATAGACTACATTGATTATACAAACGTGAGACGTTATGCTTGGCACCAATTCCCATAAGAATTGAAACTGAAATAGACAATTCAACTGCCAAGGCTCACCTTCGGACTCCACTCTCTCATCTGCATCTGAAAGAGATGTTTCAACATGCTCTTCGATGTCTTCACTTTCGTTCGCCATCTTTGCCTCGTTAGTTTCAACTGACCAAATAGCGCAGACTCATCTTAGGACTGTGCAGCCAGGCCATCTCTTATGAACCTTCAAAGATTTGTTAGGTCCTTTTGATTCTTTGAAAATATTTGGTGGCATCAGAATCTCTGTTATTAAACAATGACGGAAACACATGGTCCTACGAGCAGCCGTACAAGGCTGCTTTCCCCAAACTGCCAACTTAAACCAGTTGATGTGGTAAGTGCAAAAAGAAATCTCTTGAAAGTGTACAGGTGTTGTATAAAGCTTTTAAACTTGATCTCAGCTTTTGGTTGGCTTAAAACTTGGTGGCTATTTAATATCTTTTCCAGTAGTTGAGATAAGCTAAAGCTGCTTAAAAATTCTTGTACAATTTACTAAAGGAGAAATCTGACAGGACGGCATACGCAAGTTTTTTGCGAGGCAGTGCCAGTATTTGTGTCGGCAATTTTTTAGTATTTTTAAATAGTAAGTCATAGGGGGTGATTACATGGCGATTTTCAGCCCTGGGTTCTTAAAGAAATCCTCTAAAAATGAACGTGAAGATTACTGAAAATCCGGTTTGTGAAACCGGGCTAGGATTCTCAGCCCGGGCAAATGGGCTGAAAAATCTACAAAAAGTCCATGTAATCAAAATGGAATGTCAGCCCGGGCTGAAAAGGCAACGTGAGCATGCGTAGTGAGGTTGTTTTCTATGGTTTATATTTCAGCCCGGGTTGAAATTTGTGATGTAATCGCCGGGCTGAAATTCGCCACGTAATCACCCCCATAGTTAGTCTTTGATTTGTTTGGGTCACAGATTAAGTAAGTCTTATATTTGATTTTTTTTAGTTTTGTTGATGTCAAGTATCCATTTCACTGATTTCGTGACCTCTTTAGAATATGCCGGTACCAATTTCAATATTTTAAAATTCAGCCTAAAACAATAGCCCTCAGTACGAGGCTCTGGGAAATAAACTACGGAGTTGGTGGTTTTTTTTTCCCAGAGCCTCGTAGCAATGTCTATTGTTTTAAGCTGAATTTTAAAATATCGAAATTGGTCTACAGCTGTCCTGTGCCTGATTGGCTCCTACCCCTCTGTCAATTCCCTTTTAACTTCTGACATGCATTTCATCAAACTTCTCTTTTCAAGACCTTTCATAGAATTCCCAATGACCTTTTTAGTAGTTTCAGTTTGACTTTAATTTCTTGTTTTCTTATCAGTTCAAACAGGCAGTTCCCAAGCTTGTTCCATTCTTCAAGACATTCTGTATCTACTTTATACTGTGGCTTCCAGAAGCTGAGAGTCCTTCAGTACTGGCAGCTGTGATCAAGATTCTACCCATCTTAAGCCTTTGTGGTTTTGTTTTCACGCAAGGAGTTAGCCTGTCAGTTAACCATGACTACAACCGACGCATTCTCCTTGGCCTTATCTTCTCAATGTTTGGTGACATATTTATTGTGTGGGAACACAGCCACTTCAGCTTTGGTGTTGTTGCATTATTTTGGTGTGGCTCATCTGTTGTATACTACGGCATTTGGCTTTGAACCAATCAACCCTCTAGTTTTTTTGGGTCTTATGATCCCAAGCATGCATACATACACCTTGTACCTACCTAACCTGGAAGGTTTCCTCATTGGTGCCATTGCTGGTTATATGTTGATCATTACAATCATGATCTGGAGAGCGATCACAGGTCTACAAGTTTCCTTTCATGGGAAAGCATGGCCGTGGACCAAACTATGTGCCTGCATTGGCTCCATTTCATTTGGTATTTCAGATCTGATTCTTGGCTTAAACAAGTTTTATTTACCAATCCCCTTTGCCCGGTCCATTGTCATGGTGACATACTATGGTGCGCAGTTGGGAATTGCACTTTCTTCATTCACAGCCAGCCAGGTTAAAATACAGCGGCCAAGAAATAACTTTGATTAGTACAGAGAGTTTTATGCCAGTGCGATACTGCTGGGGAAATTGTTCAAGAATTTAAGAAAAATGAGATAAGAAAGAAAGAAAAAGAATTCCAAAATCTGCCCCCTCCTGCCACAAATAATTCTAAAAGATATTACTGTAACCTGGTAGAGTGGTTTATATCTACCAGAATCTGCCACATATGTTTTAAAAAAAAACATATAATGCAAAATTCTTGATGACATAAATTTTGTCTAGTAACATTTTTCATACTTATCATTTTCAATTTTATTATAAGATCTGCAAGTTTACTGGTGAAATTAAATATTTCAGTTGAGTCAGATAATGAAGGTGGTCGACATGAACATGGATATTCAAAAATATATTTAATTTTTTTTCTGTAAGATATTTTTAAAGTAATAAGTTACTGTAAGTTGTATGATATGCATTATTTATTTATTTATTCATTGAAACCTTGAAAATAAATAAGTATTTAACAAATAAAGAAGCCTAAACATGACGGGCATTTGAGAACACGAGGGGAATCTCAAGTGTTCTCAAATGTCCGGAGTGTTTTATGACAGTATAATATATGGCTTAGGCTTCTTCATTTTCTTTATGCACCTATCAATGTTAAGCCCGAGGGGGGGGGGACCCCGGGCACATGTGAGGCATTTCACCTCTGTTGCCTTCCCCACTGTCGGGAATTTGACTAAGAATCTGGGCCCCAGGGTGGGGACGTTTGCTTGTTCTGCGCAGAGTAATGCGGTGAATTTCGAAGTAGCGTGGCTAAGCACAGCTATTTGAGAGGTAATGCACTTGTTTTTAACAAAAACACTTCTAACTACTTACTTTCAATATAAATTGATGGAACACCTTACTTTGACGGGATAATTTTGTGTGGAGTTTCAATAATATAATCTCGCTTTTCATCAGAGAATCAAGCATTGGAATTCTAATTTTCACAACTTTAGGGATGTTACTTCCCCAAGGTGGGGATATTTGATCTGATTTGACCCAATTTTGGGACCCCACGGTGGGAATTTTGACCAAAAATTCTTCTGAAAAGTCAAATGCCCCACATATGCCCGGGCTTAACATTGATAGGTGCATTATGATTAAGACTTTATACGCCGCGAGTAAAAACGACAAAACACGCCATCACTTGCGAATTTTCACTAGAGTAAAGCTGACGAAAAACAATAAAACATGCTTTTTCTATGTTTTATACTCTGATAAAACATGGGTTTTTAACCAATCAGAGAGCATGCAGAGTCCTATCTATATTATAATGTAAAATAATTCCTTGTATGTATAATTGATGTGAAATAAGGATAAATATTTAAAAATAAAGAAAATCTTGTTAAACTAACGGTGAAAGACATGGAGATGGTTGTTGTCTTGCTTAGTGATAATGTAAATTGTGGAATTTTCATCTCACTAAGGATGTTCTGAGGAAAAGGCCACATTTTTTAGCTATCAAGGTCTTGTTTAGGGGTGCACGTGAAAAAGTACAGAAATTTATATTACTTAATTTTTTTGCATAAAAGGTCATAAAAAGCTTGAGGCATGTCCAGCAGCATTTTTGAACCTTAAAAATTCAAACTGAATTTTTTTGGCCTATCTTGCCAGCTACGTGACCTGGGAAAATTATTTCTCTTTTTAGGAAGGCAACTTAATTGAATGTGGACATAGAAAATTTTGACATATTTGATCAACTTGACACATCCCAATGAGAGTACGTAAATTTCTAAACAAGTTGAATTTCATTGAGATCGGCCCATCTAAAAGTAGTCACAAGAAAACGGTCATCAATAACAAGTATGTTTCTGGCCATTCGCGAGTAAGTCTATCTGTATTGATTTTTGAAAAAGTGTGGGCGAAATCATTGTTTACGCTTCGCTGAAAACTCGACTGACGACATAGGTGACGTCAGAATATATAGTCACGTGGATTTGTTCGCGCAATAAATTTGTCAGGACTGGTCACGGAAACTTCAGATCAGTTTGTTGTGTTTACAGGTGACAAGGCGTAATGCCAAAGAATGAGAGAAACTGCGCTGTTCGCGCAGATTCGTATATTTTACAATACAGACTAGATAGAGCTGAAGTGGTGAGTACAATCCGTTGAAACGTTTCTTTACTGAGATAATTTCCCGTGAAAACATCGCAAAATCAGTATTGCGCACATAGCCGTGGTGTTACAATATATCTTCCTTTTGTGTCGTTTCGCCACGTTCTTTACACGTGAATTCGAAAGGAAAAGAAGATCGAAAGCTTCACTTGTACCTGACGATGAAATGCTAAGCTTTACGATATTTTTTTTGTTTTCAAATGTCATGCCGTGACCCCGAAAGTATTTGAACTTATTGGCCATTTCAATATACGCTCTACGAGAGAGACTACAACAGAATCAGCCGTTTCTCAATCTTGTGAGTTGGGCTTTGGTCTACTTGTATCGACTGAAATAAAGAGAACGAGTACGAACTTTAAATGTAAATGTTCAGCTTCAAACATCCGAGATGTTTTCTTATTTCTACCAGTTCTACGTACGCGGAAGGTAAACTTTGTGCAAACCATAAAATTCCTGTTCTTCGAGGTTTGGAAAACAAAACAAAACAAAATAAAAACGCAGTCGCAAAAGTGATTTTTGATGACCACTTCGATGAATTAAAGCTTTGTTCAGGGAATCTACTTTTAAGGAATTAATTTGACGTATTGAACGTAAGTAAATCGCGAAGTTCGATTGATTGCATTATTTGTTTTTTCCTGCCTGCGTGGCAGAAAATTAATGTTGAATTTTTGTCGCAGATAAAAAAGAAATTCAATCGATACATGACGTAAGAGTTCACCCGAAAGTGACTTCAATTGAAAGTTCAGTAAATAAAACATTATTTGTCATTTTCGAACTGTGCAATATTTGCATTTTCGTCAACTGCGTGGGCGAAATATTGTGGGATTGGCCGGGGATGGATGTACAAGGGGCTTAGGGCTCCCAACCAGGTCACTCAAGGTTACATGTACAATATTTTGTCATACCAACTTTGTATTGTCTTTAGGTAATTTTTTTTCCTGCGGAAATTTTGTGATATATGCATGAATATTGATTCAGTTGGTGGGGAAAATATTATTAATACTATATAACAAACCTGGTACTCGGTACTGTATTGCCATCCAAAACAGCCCTTGGATTTGTAGCCGGAGTTGGGAGAGCCTACTGTATGGTTATCAAAAACATGGGCAGATGGTTAAGTTTTCAGTTGATCAATTTGTAGGCTGAGCATCAACCATGCGCTTACACCTGTAGCTCCCACAACTCTCCTATACCTCGATGGTAAATTGACCAATCAATGTGCAGAATGTCATAGGGTCATCTCCTGTTAGGAGAGCAGGAGAAGTTGGAATGTTGCTTGATTTAGACTGTGTCACAATAACTAATACCTCACTGATTAACCTATTTCTCCTGTTCTAGGTTAAAAGTGTTGGCCCAAAACTTGTGCCATTCCTGAAGACGGTATGTGTTTACTTTGTGGCATGGCTTCCTGAAACTGAGAAGCCAACAGTCTTTGCAGCTCTCCTCAAAATTCTGCCAATCCTTTGTCTCTGTGGATTTGTCAGCCTGCAAGGTGTAAGTCTTGAGAAAGAACACAACTACAGCAGACGAATCCTCTTGGGCCTCATTTTCTCCGGCATTGGCGATATTTTCCTTGTCTGGAAAAACACTTATTTTATTCACGGGATGGCTGCATTTGGCATTGCACACATTTTGTACATCCGAGCATTTGGGTTCCAAACAAAAAATTGGCTTGTCGGACTGTTGTGTACATTTCCTGGGTTTTTAATATACTATGTGTGTTACCCTGGACTGAAAGGAAATTTGGTGATCGCCGTTTTGATCTATGGTTTTGTTATAACTGGGATGATGTGGCGTGCCATTATAGGTATCCAAAACCAGATTGAAGAGAATGGACTGTGCCGCTGGACAAGGATGAGTGCTTGCATTGGTGCTGCCTTATTTTACCTCTCAGACAATATCATTGCTCTCAACAAGTTTTGTTTTCCTGTGCCTGGAGCGAGAGCTTTGATTATGACGACATACTATGCTGGACAGATGTTTATTGCAGTGTCTGCTTTCAACATTGAGGAAGAGTATAATTTGAGAATGAAAAGCTGTAAAAAATGTGAATAGTAAACTGCTATAATCTCCATACAGTACACAAAGTTAAATTTTGACAATACGACCCCTCTTCCTTCAATTCCCTTCTCCAAAATAAGCCAAATAATTTAGATGGATGAGGCTTTACACTTATTTTTAGCTGGAAACCAGCATTTATTTCAGTGGTAACCTGGTAGACCGAGTGTTTATTTGATGAATGGCAGATTTTTTTTTGCATGATATTTACTAAGCCATGGTTTTTGTTCATTACTTTGACAGGTCTAGAGACACCACTGACACCTTTGTGTTTCATTGAATAGTGTTCAGAGTTTGCTGAGCACTGTTCGTTTGTGCTGTTACAATACAAAAGCCCTTCAACTATTTTTTAATTATAAAAAAAGAATTCAATAAAAAAATTAATTTGCCAGGCAAAAAGGCTTTTCAGTGAATTAGCCTACTAGCCTGCGGAGAGGCTTCCCGAATGCTCGGCAGTGTGGTGATGTGAAGGGGATTCGTGCAGGAAAATAAATACTGTAAGCCCTGGATTTTATTGTATTTGTGTATTCTGAATTTTTTACACTGTCTATCATTTGTTATCTTTTGTTATTTTCTTCCAGGAAACAGCACTGGCTGTTTATAAAGTAACATACATAATGTAAAAACATTGTTTGGGATTTTACATATTCATTACAAAACACGTACTGTAGGTTTGCTATTTTGTGTGAAAATGTGGAAGGTTAAATTTTATTTGTACATCAGTGTCCTTTGAAGTATTTAATAAATTAAAATCATAAGTCAGAATTATTTCACTCAAGTCTGAAGTATAATTTTATAATTTACTTTCAAGGCATATGTTTTCCACTACCATTATCATTACCCTTCGTATCAGGCTTTTCAGGCCAAGGGGTTCTCCCCTTTAGAAGGCCTGATACTCAGGTAGACTCACCAAGGAAAGTTACTTTGTACTTTAATAATGCTGAAATTCAAGACTAAATTATAATAAATATAATATAACTGTCCACTAATATTTGAATGTAAATTCATGATTGTAAATATTGTTAATTATTATGCAACAGTGAGTGTTTATGCAGCACTGAGAGAAAGATAATTTGTACAATGTGGGATTTGGGTACTTGCTGGTACATATTTTTAGAATCCTACTGTTTGGTAGTATGTATCTAATATATACAGTATTTATTTTAATTTAAATATTGAACAGTATCATGTTATTATAATTAATTTAATTTTAATGTCATCTTGTGGACAAGACATGCTTATTTATATAATGGTGTTACCAAGTTTTATTAACTGTAAATAATAGATTGCCTGTAAATAACACAATGAGGTTATATTATATGTGGGGAAATATTACAAATTTGGTCAAACAGTGAGATAAATACATTATGATTTTCAATTTAACGCCAGTGGTTTCCACTGCCTGCCTTTCATTACACAGTTAGTCATTCTTTCCCCAAACTACCTGTCTGTTCCTCTGGCCTGGGGCATGAGGAACTATACTGGCTCTGTGGAAACGGCATTTGATGGCAAGATTTGAACCAAAGTACCAGTTTGAAACCTAGCCATCAAATCAAGTTTCAAAATATCTTTATTGCAAGACTTGTGAGTTAAAAACAGTTCATTTAATTGGCTAGATTCTCTAAAATCACACCAATTAAAATAAATTTGTCCCCCAGTTCCATCCTTCCTTGTGCCCCAGGCTCTGCCAGCTGAGCAGGATGAGTGGTTCTGGGTATGAGATTGCACAGAAGTGATAATGATAATTAATAACACCAGACTTCTTTCCCAAGCTCTCTCTTTTGTTTTCCAGGGAGAGTAGTCCCCTCCCAAGCAACTGTTCTTAGGGGAATGTATTTCACTTCTGCAAGGGGTGAAATGTGATCCTCTAGAAATCTACTAAACACCCAAATATTATACCATTAAACAAACCAAACAGCAGCATTACGTGAATCCATGACTGGGAGAGGATAAGATGAAACACACCAGTACAACTAATGAAAAACATTTATTAAAGACCCACTGCAGAAATATGTACATACCATACATTTTATCACAATAAGTCGGAGGAACGGGAAGGGGATAGAGTAACTGGAGGAGCAGTCACTACTAAGGGGAAAAAACTTGGCTAACCTACATAACGTCATAGATTTCTTGACCTAGATATTTGTGATTGTTTCGGTCGTACCAGTTGAGCCTGCAGTGTTGAATCAGAGGCATTGCCAAGCAACATGATGCAAACGTATCAGGTCACGATCCGTCACCCCTTTGGCGACCGGTTAAAGTGCCTATATGGCCTACAGGTTATGCTTTTGGTATCTTTATATTGCATAAGCAAGTATTCCAATTTTACTTTTTGGATTCTGCAACTTTTTTGCCACAAAATAGAGCGTTAAAGTTCCCGCGCAGGCCACGCCCAATGAAGATAAGCGTGAGTTGCTACTAAAAAAGAGTCCTGATTCTAGAACGGGTCGTGACATCAAGTCAGGAATCGTCAAAT
The DNA here is from genome assembly GCA_947652115.1 of Blastomussa wellsi. Taxonomy (NCBI): domain Eukaryota; kingdom Metazoa; phylum Cnidaria; class Anthozoa; order Scleractinia; family Plerogyridae; genus Blastomussa; species Blastomussa wellsi. Next base: position 4,338,759 of record OX393567.1, read on the forward strand.
CTTCCTGTCAATTCATTTCACTGTTAATTCAGAAATATGATTAATTGTAACAGATTTCATCCGAAAAATATGTCTTAAAGATGTGTTGTTGTGAGGTGTTAAAATTCTGCTGACTCAAAGAAAGGAATTGCCTGAAATGATGTCATTCATCACCAATCTTCGATCACGCGGTCAACTTCATTGGACGTGGCCAAGGCGCGGAATTCAAAGCTTGATTTTGGGGTGAAAAGTGACAGAATCGAAAAAACATTTTCAGAATAGTTTTCTACGCATTCTAGAGATACCAAATCCAAAATTGCTTTTGGCCACATAGACACTTTAAGGATCTACCCTGTGAACAGTCGCGTTCTGCTCGCTTCACTCGTCGAAATTTTCCCCAAAATTTGAGCCTGTCCGGAGGCTATTACGGGTCGGGTGTTTTTGGACAACTCCCATAAATGACAGAAAGAAGTAAAATAAGAGAAGTAACGAAAAATCCAAAGGACATAGTCCCTGAGGGACCAATGCTTTCAACTACTTGCATGAGTGGTTCGTAGCTTTACAATTAGATCATAAAACTGGCGTAGCGTACGCTACTCTACAAGGCAAACAGCTCATCCACCGTGTAAAAACCTGTGAAACTCACCAGTGACGTAAAACAAAGAATGATCAAGACAGCAAAGAACTCAAAACAATATAGAACAGGAAAACAGAAGCTCAAAAACAAAGAAATAAGCCACAGGTTTTTACACCCAGGTAAACCCCAGCTAACATGCTTTACCTTGCTTGCATATAATTGGAAGTGAAACTTGACTAGGATTGCGGCCTTGCGCGCGTTTCACACTTTCCATTACCTCAAGTCTACATTTTTTGTTGACTGTATAAATATATGACCAGCAGGCTGTCACTTTGAATACTGTGTCTGGGAGAATTGCAGTGGAATTCTGTCTACCGCGAACTACACATTGTAGTATTTGGTTTCTTTTTCGTTTACAGAATGGTAGTAAATTCAGCGGAAGAGTTCGGTGTGAAAATTGTTCGGCTGGTGTTGGTTGCTTTTAGTCCTCATCCTCTGATTCGGACCTGAAGAAAAAGTATTAGCAACATTAAATAAAGATACAAGGTAAGACGCAACCCTGGAAATCGGGGCTGAACTACGCCTTCTGTAGGATGAAGCGTTCATGTGCTATTCCTCTGAGCAAAACGAGAGGGGTGGGGTGGGGGAGACTGAGCAGCGAGGCGACTTTTCAATGTAGCAAAGAGAGCGTATGCGTCTCAATGAAAGTTTTACTTACGAGCTAACAAGCTTTCGACTTTTCTTCTTCGGCGTGCCTTTACTTGTTGACGGTTGTTCTTCGCCTCCAGGTTTTTCTTCATCGCCATCTTCAATATCTTCATCAAGGCTGTCATCGCCCTCATCACTCGAGAGAATTCTTTTCTTTCCAGTCTGTGGTTTTTCTTCGGGCTCGCTACTGTCCTCTTTCGATTCTGCTTCTTCTTCTGCTTCTTTCACGTCTTCTTCCTTGTCGCTTTTCTCAGCCTCGGATTTACCACTATTGTCTTCATCACTTCCACTAAGAAAGAACAAACCACGCGGATTTTTCAAAATTGCGAAAATTTCGGATTTTTCTTACCTTGCAACTATGCCAGTGCAAGTAAAAAAGCGTACCATAAAAGGACACGCAATATATGTTTCTCTCGTTCTTAAAGGAGCACTGTCATAGGGGCTTTGGTTTTTTCAGCTTCATTCATTGCTAAAATCATTACCTGGTACCTTTACTCGTGCTCAAAATGCTCCTGATGGACTAACAGGAAGATATCAAACGAATTGTGGCTCAGAGAGCAAACCACAATGAACTTCTGGAAATATTTTCAAGGAATGGCTCTATAATTTGAAAAAACTGGCAAGTGGTATGTACTTACACATCAGCAATCTTGAGCTTCTCTGTTTCAGAGTCGGATGAATCTTCAGAAGAGGACACAAACGCTTTGGACTTGATTTTTCGTCTTTGTTTGGACCCCAATTTTTCGTCCCCAGATTTCTTCTCTCTCGGTTCTCCCTTCGGCTTTCGGGTTCTGAAGACAAAACAGTCACCAAGAGGTACACTTCAAACAGCGTAACAATCGGTCTGTATTAGAGATCCTGACTACCGAACTAGTGTTATACTGATATAATTTGGTTTTATCAACTGGGTTGACAATGTGAATTGGCCACCGTAAAGAGACTCGTGAGCTGACGTTTCGAGCGTTAGCCCTTCGTCGGATTCGCTCCGACGCAGCACTACAGTTTCTTTAGAAACTTACCCCCTCTATTAGTGTTATACTGACCTAGTTCAGATGAATAGGCTATATCCGAGTTCCCTTTTCCCTCTGTTTCAAAGCGAGTAACTATTCATATGGAAACAAGCTCGTTTTGCATGAGAATGAAGATGCAAGTGAAACACATTTTCATATGAACGGTTTCGCACTTAGGGCCTGATTACATGAGCCGGGCTGGCCCGGTTAGCTGGGCTTATTTCAGTTTGGCGAGAACTCGGGACGTCTGTTTAACGCAACAAAAATTAACTTCGCGATTACATGACAACTGGGCAAGCCCAGCTAGCCGACAAAGCAAACCACCCCGGCAAACCGGGCCAGCCCGGCTTATGTAATCAGGCCCTTAGACTTGTTTTGAAAATAAGGCAAAAGGGAACTCGGAAGTGACCTAATAGTCACAAGCAATGTTTGGCCATTCTACGTCTTGAAGTCAACAAAGACCTCTAATTAATAGGATGTGTTGAAAAAGTATAAAACATGAAAGAAGTACTTGGACGCCAAAGACAAAGGAATGCGAGTTTTAAAACTGAATGGACAAAATCAGTTGAAACGGATTGCAAAGATAGTAAACCACAAACCTCTTTTTCTTTGGTGCATTTTCGTCTTCTTGATCTCGGAGACGTTTTCTTCGTCTGGAAAACAAAGGCGCAAAATGCTGCCATATTACATTGGTTTCGCTAGTAATATTAATCATTTACTCACACAAACGTCTGTAGGGGGATGCCAAATCCGTACGTCCTTCCATCGGCTTTCCCGTGCTTGCTTGCTTAGTTTTGTTTCAAAATATGACTGGTTTTGTTTTACCGCTGTAAAGACTAGCCAGCGAACACAGACGAAGCCGGAAACCCGTCTGTGTTCGCAGGCTATGTAAGGACTGGATACAACGTGTAACATCATCTTTTTGCTCCGACGACGAAAGACTAATGCTAGGAACAACAGTTTGCCAAAATCGTTTCGGCGGTTATATTTATCGTTTTATAAACCACTTGCCCACACTACGCAGCACAAGAGCTTCTATCATCATCATATTCATTACTCTCCACATTGTAAAGGAATTATTAAGTTACAATTGGAACGGAATTAGTAAGGCGAGGAGACCTACAGGAAACCACCAAGCCTACAGAAGGAGGCCATCTCAGTTATCAATATAATTATTTTCAAAATTAGGCTGTGAAAGTGCGGCTGGGCCAATTCAGAATCATTTCATTAAAAATTCGATCATCTCGTTCTTAAAAGTAGGAAAGCTTGTTGAACCAGTGATGGATATTGGCAGAGAATTCCAAATTTTAGGACCTTGGTAGAGAATCGTAAACTGCTTAAGATTTGTACGACAGTGATGTGGTCGATAACAACTGGCTGATCTAGTGTCAGAACTGTGTACTTGACTATACTCGTTGGGAACAATTGAGAAACATTGGAGGCAGCAATAAACTAATAGCTACAATGTATGTTTGGCTATGCGACCGACTATTTTGGGTGAAGAATTACGACAGTTACTATAAATCTACTCTACTTTTTTTTCACCCACCGTTTTTTCTCTTTCTTGACTTTAGGTTTCTTGATTTCGTTTCCTTCCTCGTCGACGGCTACTTCTCCCTCATCATCACTTTCCTCGTCGTTACTCGCCACAAAATCATCCGCTGTCTTTTTCTGGACAAACGACAAAACAAAACAAAAAAACGGATGTTTAGAGCAGGTGAAGATATTTCTTGGAAATTAGACATAGGCGCGGGCATCGATAGCAAAGGAAAATCGAAACATGAAACAAAAAGCCTACAAAACGACAGCATTTGTACGACCAAATTTGCCAAAGCCAAACCAGATGAAATAAGAGTAACCAAGCTTCCATGTTTACAGATTTGACTTGCTTCAATTTCGTGCACCTTGTGTCTCTAACGTTGTCTTAGTCAGCGCTGCTGTTGTTGTTATTTGGCATTCCATCTTTCTCCAATAAAAACTACTTAGTCTAGGAAGAAGAGCTCAATGTACATGTATCCACGTATCGATAAACTGGGAGTGCAGTTGCTGAATTCGTTGGATAACAAGTTTGGAAACTGAGCAGCATCAAGATATCAAAACTTGAACGAGACATTCATTACTGTTCTTTGATTGGTTGAGAAGTTTAGAAAACCAACAGGTAGATGTCAAAAAGCTGCACGTGCTGTAGTTGGCCGTTAAGTCTGAAAAATCCAGCAAAGTGATGCGAGAAAGATTGTTATTAAGCGCGCGTGTCAAAAGCGCAGCACATCTGCACTAACCAATAAAGAAATATCAAAGAAAACAAATGACGTTACCTTTCTTCCTTTTGAAGACTTTTCCTTAGGAGGTTGTTCCTCAGGTGCAAACACCAACAGGTTTTTAGTGGCTTCCTTGAACTGCTGACGTTTCTCAAGAAGTTCCTTCTCCTGTTGTTCACGCTGTTCTCTTCTGATTTTCTATGAAGTGGCAAGATTATTTTCGTGTTAGAAAAATCCATTAGAAAAAATTATACAGAAACAGTAACAAGATCGTTTTAAACAGCCAAGAGTTCATACTTTGGAAATTGGACAACGTTTCAATCAATTTCACAGCAAAACTGATTGCCCTTGGAAAGGGAAGACAGTGAAACAACCACCACGATTGTGACTCACATTCAAGTATTTTATTCAATGTCTTCTGATCCTTTGGGTGGTGATGTGGACAATAGAGAGTTTTAGCAACTTGGACGGCAACGGCAATGAGAACGCCACAAAACAATAGGTATAATGAGCAACAACAATCGCTCTGCACATGCGTTTTATAGTTCTGTACATTTCCGTGCCTTCATCTACAAAAAAACAACGTGGAATGACCAAATTTTATGTTTTCTCGAGAAAGTGAGCGCGTGGCGGCAAAGTTTTCTTTCTTTTTCCTTACTTTAACGCCGTTCATAGTAATTCAGTTCCTGGACAGTTCGTCAGCATTTTCCAAGTTAAACAAATTGTAATAATTGCCAAAGCGTCACATAAACTTGAAGTTATATTTTGAAATGACGTTTCCGTTGCCGAAGCCGCCGTCGTTGCTAAAGCTCCCTTAAGTCTCAGCCGGGCCGGAGCCCTTGTAGCCTTCCAAGTGGCCGTTTTTAGGGCATCGTATTCGATTCCTCCCCTTCAAACGGCCGCGTGAGCGGCTAGAGTCTTTGTAGTGTGTTATTTTAGCTCAACGTTTTATTCTCACACCATCTCTTTTCAAACGAAGTATGAATGGATCATACAGTCTCAGGAACGAACGCCACTTTTGGCAAATCTTCTTTGAAGAACTCGAGGATTTTCCGACTTATTTTATCCAGTCAAAAACCAGCGCAAGAACTTGCGAATGCAAGGAAAGTAATCACGCCAGCAAACACGTCATGTTGCTTAGCAACTTCAGGGCTCAGTCAACTGGCACTTATCTCAGAGTGATGATTTCTTTATTCTTATGACCTGTCTACTTAAAATGTAACGAAATTGTAACGAGAAATCACATGTTGATCTTACCTCCTCTTCCTCTTTTTTCTTCCGAAGCGCCTCTTTTTCCGCTTCCTGTTTTCGCCTGACTTCCTGTTCTTCTTCGTCAACTTTCCGAGCACGGGCCACATGGTACTGAGCCTGACTGAGCAAATCACTGGTGTGCCTGTGAAAATATGCAATACACTTGTAAGTTCATATTGCCGGTTTGCAACCACTCCCCGAGAGATTCAAATTACAATAGGTGTGGCGGCCATGTTGGATGACCAAACAAAAGAGGCTAACCAGTTCTAAATCTTCTGTTCGTGTTACCCAACATGGCGCTGATGACGTCACTTCCAAACCAAGAATTGTGTGATTTCTATTTTTGTACATTACTGCGGGAGGAGGACATTTAAACTTAACAAAAAATAAGTTATCATAAATTACCTGGCCTCAGTTGCTGCCCAACTCAAGTCAAACTTCAGACGATCTCCATTCTGACTTAGCCAGGTGAAATTTCTGGAATATAATTAAATTACATGAATTGTAAAGTTGGTCTTCTGAAATTTCTTCAGTAGTATCCAGAAATGGATAAGAACATGGAAAGACAAAGTGAAACCCGCAATCGTAGATTGAGATTCCCCCTTAGCCACGCGCTGATGAATAATCTCACTTTCAGCAAATGAGCCCAAAAATGAAATAAAAATCTCTGAACTAACTTAACATATTCTAACTGATCAAAATGTGTTTTATTGAAGGCCTATCATTCCACATTAACATTTGTGTAAAATCGCCAGCTTTAACAATCGTCACTCTAAATATCACACGCAGTTAAGGTAGTTCTCGTTCACCTTTGCGCCTGCTCCAGTTCTCTGACTGCACCAAGCACAATCTTTAGAGGACTTTTCTCAGCTTTCAAAATAGCTGTCGCTAAGCGCTGCTGCACCAGTGAAATGTTAAACAACAGAATGGTGTCATTAGGAGAAGCATGGCGAGCCTGTCGATGAATAAAAAAATATTAATTAGCAACGAGCTTAACAACAAGTAATAAACGTATAATATTGCTCGATAGCTTTCACTGAATGGTCACACACCAGAGTTTCATCCACAGACTCAAAAGTTGTACAGCATAATAAACAGTACCACATGAAAGTACTGCTCAATAGCTTTCATTTGAATGGTCACACACTAGGGTTTCAACCACAGACTTAAAAGTTGAACAGCATAATAAACAGTACCACATGAAAGTACTGCTCAATAGCTTTCATTTGAATGGTCACACACTAGGGATTCATCCACAGACTTACAATGCACAGCCACCTTGTACAGCAAAATATGAAACACCGCACTTTGCACACACTTAATCAAAAGGAAGATACAAATGTAATCAGCTGGAACGAAGAACACACCTTGAGTAATACTTGCTTACATTCCTTCATTTTTCCAGCTTTGAAGTAGGCACGGGCCAGGTAGAGTAACACCTCAACATTGTGATGCTTGAAGAACTTCCGCAGACAATTCTCATACTACAAGAAAAAGACATCATGATATTAAGAGTTTTTTTTATGGAAAGGGGAAGGTGTGGGTGGAGGAGGTTATAAGCACCATGAAAAAAATCCACTCCGATCAAATGTTTTGATCTGCACTCCAGTTGCAATCTTAATAATTCCCTTTTTATGCGAAGAGCGAAGTTCTGTGAAGATGTTAGCAAGTTAATATGGACAAGTTTGATGCAGTGCGGTGCCCAGTCTAGAATATCATTTTGCTAGCAGCAAGATATACCACTTATTAACCGAGAGTGAGGTAATTACAGGGAAATCTCAGACCGAGTCTGAGATTTCCCTGTAATGACCGAACGGACGAGGTTAATAAGTTATTTATTATATGGCCTTTTAAAACCGGAAGTAATTTTCCACATCCGTTTGGGTGCGCAAGAGGTCATTCGAGGTCGTGTTTACTGAACCGAAACGAACCTGGAGATGCGGTCAAAACCACAAGACGCAATTTCTTTGACAATGAGACTTTTGTCTTTATTACGTCAAGATCTAGGGCAAATTTAACCACTTAAATTTCAAAAAAACACACTGACCTGTGTTTACAAGTTTTTGACCCTTAAAATTTTAAAAGCTAAGGCAAAGATGGGCCCAGTTTGTGATTGAATTTTGAACACGTGGGAAGAACTTGCAGTGATTTCAGTGACACTTGCGATGAATATTAATCTTCGTCGTCGCTCTCAATAACATAACGTCGCTTTTTCCCTTGTTGGATCAATTTCACTGGGCCATTGAAGATCTGAAAGTGACATCCAGAGATACTGCTGATATTCGCTCCAGGAAAAACACCATTTGAAGCTGCTGGAACGCTCGCATTATTTACAGCGAGCGAATTCGTCATGTGTTGGAGACTCGGCTGGCTGTGTGATTGCTGGGAACCTGGCATTAAATGGACACTACTACTGGCTGGAGGAGCAGTTATCTGCTGGGGGACTGACTTGAACCACTCAAGATGTACGACATCTGTCGCTGATGGTGTTCATTTGCTGCCTTGTATGACTGGAGGCTTTGAAGATTTTTATGACCACTTAGTTGAGCCACAAAAGCCTCTGGAGTATTTGCATCTAGCAATCGGCCAATGCTGGTCTTCCTGACACTGTGGTTTGCGACTTTTGATCCTTGTCTCTGGATACTGGCTTCATCTGCAGCTGTTTTCAAGAATTTACGTATTTCATTTTTGCCAAGGGGCGCCTTCATGTACCACACTTGAGGATTTACTCGGCGGTCGCCGTGTCGTACAGCAAGGAAGAATGGAGCGCCTGGCTTGTTCATTTCTTCAGGTCGGTGGCTTCTGATCAGCTTGTAAAAATGGACAGGACACCTCTGTGTGTTTGTGGCGTATGCTTTTGGTGAGAAAGGACGCCCATGGCCATTTTCCTCGCCTTTACGTGTCTTGGTGACCCGCTCATTCAGCCAAACAAGCATTTCGCGGCCATCTTGAATTGGATCCGTCTGCAAGGCAACGTCTCCCCAGCACAATTTACGGCTCTCGTCACGGGCTCTAAACCCGAAATGCAGGGACAGAATCCACCACATGGTTCTCTGAAGGGCTACGGGATTTTCTGCACCGAATTCGCCACTCTGAAAAAGCTTTTCTTCTTCTTCAGTCAGCGAGCGAGTCGCGTTGGGACGGTTGCCTTTGCCTTGCACAACGAGATTTTTACGCTTGGCTTCCAGCACTTTTCGTGAAAACGCAAACTCGTCGTCCTTCAGAATGTTCATCTTGGACCCGGAATCAGACAGAAACCTCTGGATACTTCTCTGCAGTCCCGTCAAAGTACTTGGCTCGTATTCCTCGCCATTGATTTTCCTTACGTCTTCAGAGAACTTTCCCAGGAGGTGGTCAAGTTCTTCCGGTGTAAGTCCAAAATCTGAACATTTGTCTTGTTTATGTCGCCAAGTAAACGGTAAAAACGCTTCATATCACTTGACGTTTTTTTCACAGTGTTTTCACTTTTCTGTTCTTGAACAAACTCTTGTAATTCCTCTTGACTGTTACCGAAATTTTCATCTTCGTGAGTGATAACTTTGCTCACGTTGTTTTGCTCAGTTTTGGCCTGTTCTTCGTCCTTTCGATGATAAAACTCGCTACCGCTATGGCTCCCTTCGTCGCTCATACTAAAGAAGTATCTGTATGCTAGTTTTTCTTTCAGTTATTGAAAATATAGTTGTACCTTGTCCATATTTTTTGTTGTTTTCGTCCACGCGCTCGTAGCTTTTACTCACAACTTCACAGAGCCGTAGAGCCGAGAAAAAGTTTCATAATGCCCGGTCATTACAAGAAAATCTTGCCCGCTCAGCAGCCAATCAGAGCGCGCGTACTATTGTAGCCATATAATAAAGGTCTATAATTAATGGCAGGGGGGGGGGGGACGGGAGGAGGGGGCTTATAACTGGCACTTTACGATACTCAACCTTAAGCACCCCACTATCAGTCACAGATTGAATATTGCAAAGCATTACTGTTCTTCGGCACTTCACAAAAGCATCAAAACTTCATTCTTACCATCTGAATAGCAGCCACATACTGCTTTTGCTCGACATAAATATGTGCCAGATTGAGCCACACATCTGGGATGTCAGCGGTTGCTTCACGAACCTGAAATGAAATAAAAGTGTTGAGCTTTTTGCGTGTATGCAAATCGGTTGTTCTCGGAAAAGTAACTACAACGCCTTTAATCTTGGGAGTCGATGTACCACACATTACCTGAGAAAACACATCGCGTGCCTCCCTCAGAAAGTTCTTATGCGCAAGAATACAACCTGGAAAACAAAATAACAACAGTATTGGTGGGAAACGACCTATTTGCTAATGTAAACAGCTCTTGCAGTTGAGTATAAATGGGTAGGGCATGGAACACAACACAGCTCAGCAGCACAAGATACAGCATAACACAGCAAAACACATCCCAGCAAAGCACGGCACGGCAAGGCATGTCACGGAACTCCACAGTACAACACAACACCATGACACAACAGAGCACAGCACAACAACACGACACAACACAGAACAGCACAGAACAGCACAGCACAACACAACACAGCACAGCACAACAAAGCACAACAAAGCACAACACAACACAACACAGCAAAACACAACACAACACAGCACAACACAACACAACACAGCACAGCACAGCACAGCAAACCACAACACAACACAACACAGCACAACACAACACAACACAGCACAGCACAGCACAGCACAGCACAACACAACAGCACAGCACAAAAGCAGCACAGCACAACACAACAACACAAAAGCAGCAGAGCACAGCACAACACAACACAGCACAACACAACACAACACAGCGCAGCACAACACAGCACAGCACAACACAACACAACACAGCACAGCACAGCACAGCACAAAGGCAGCACAGCACAAAGGCAGCACAACACAACACAAAAGCAGCACAACACAACACAGCACAAAAGCAGCACAGCACAACACAGCACAGCACAGCACAACACAGCGCAGCACAACACAACACAGCACAGCAAAGCAAAGCACAACACAAAAGCAGCACAACACAACACAAAAGCAGCACAACACAACACAGCACAAAAGCAGCACAACACAACACAGCACAAAAGCAGCAGAGCACAGCAGAACACAGCACAACACAACACAGCGCAACACAGCACAACACAGCACAGCACAGCACAACACAAAAATGCACGGCACGGCACAGCACAGCACAGCACAGCACAACACACCACAACACAGCGCAACACAACACAGCGCAACACAACACAACACAAAAGCAGCACAACACAACACAGCACAAAAGCAGCACAACACAGCACAAAAGCAGCACAACACAGCACAACACAGCTCAGCACAACACAACACAACACAGCACAGCACAGCAAAGCAAAGCACAACACAACACAGCACAGCACAGCACAGCACAACACAAGACAAGACAACACAACACAATATACTACAATACAACTATATTCAACGTGGAGCATATGCTTTAAGCGCTACGGTTTACATAGTTAAAAATGTTAAAAACCTGTATCAGCTAGTTTACAAGAATTAACAATTAAATACAATTGGGCTGGGGGAAGTGGTGTTGGTGGCATGAGCCATGATCAGTCAGGTGAACGAGAGTCAGTTTTGGCAAATCTTCGTCGAAATACTTGAGGAGTTTCCAGCTCAGTTATTTTATCCAAAACGCAGTAAACATTTCATCAAGAAAGGAATCAGAAGGGGGAAACCTACCAATGCCATTAGCCGCATACAGATTTCTTGGATCGTATCTTAAAACTTGTTTATACAGTGCCAAAGCTCTGTCCTGGTGCCTCTTCTCCTTGGATTTATCCCGTGTGGGAGTATGTAGAGTCTGAAGCCACACATTCCCCAGCGCTAGTAATGAGTAAGCATCATTAGCTGTCGATGGTTGCTTCAAGATTCGCTCGAACTTCTTTTGGCCAGGGCCCCATTCCTGCTTGGCCAGGTGAAGGTTACCGATAAGGGACCAGGCATCTGGGTGGTCCTGTTTTTATGAAGAGCAAACAATTTACAGGTTTCCCAAAGCCGCCATACGATCTACAGAGAAATGACACTTTAACACATATGTGCTAGCGCTGTAAACGTACGGGGCAACTTGAAGAGACCAAATGACAGTTGCGTATTTGATTTTCGTTTTGTTGAGGCAATGTCGGATACAGGGTTCAAGTCCTCCTCTCCCCCACTGTCTGGATTTGTTTTCGTTTGTTTGGGAGCTATTCTCATTCCGGAATACCTGGATTTAATATATTCCGCAACGTGCATTTGAAATTTTTGGAATGAAATTTGTGCGATATAAATGTTTATTATTGGTTTTTGAAAATAACAAATCTATCTTTCGATTATAACTCAGAGAGGTCATGCTCTGGGACTTCTTGTTTTCTTGAATGAACCAAACATTTTTGAAACGCAAATCTCCATCGGAAAATAACCCCACCCCCACCCCCTAGCTCTCCCCAACCCATATCAAACTTTGCCTGTTGTTATGGTTTGAATTTTTTAAAGACAATAAGCCTTTTGTTGTCCGTCCTAAGGGATTTTTTATCCGCTATCGCGAAATTACTCTCGACTTGAATCGGATCCAATCGTCAAATTGTCCTAAGGGATTTTTCTATTCGCTATCGCGACGTGAATCGGATCCAATCGTCAAATTGTCGGTGATGACATTTTTTTCCCAACGGTAGTCTGCTTGGGAAAACTTACACGGTAATTGTCGAGCGCAACTATCACCAGTCACACATCGCGTTTGAATCACGTGAACAGGTGAACGTTTTTGATCTACCCAAGCAAAATTTTCTCTAGACCTATTAAAACTCATTTCGATTTTTCAGGAGCAAGATAAGCCCTCAGTTAAAAACAGTTCTTAGAATCCAGCTTGTGGCGTTCTCATAAGTCTCGCATGCAAGCGGCCGCGCCAGCGAGTAGCTAGAACTGGAAGCGATTAAACAGCAGCTGTATGCTCATTGCAAACAGTTCTGAACGGAACGCAATCTCAGTTATACCGCATACGCTTTTAAAGACCGTGGCAAACGAAGACACATGATCAAAACCACAGTTATTAAATTTACCACGTGTGTTTTCATTATTCAACCGCTGGCATAAGGAACATAAAGTAAAACAACACCATTGTCGGCAAGCTTCATGCAAGAGACAAAGAAAGTGGGATTTCACACCTTTTTACGTTCGAGTAATTTCACGCTCGGATAGACCCAGAAAGTAGGATAGATCGAGCAATAGGGCCCGCAAAATACATACATGTACTTATCCTTCGTATTGAGTTGTTCGTAAGAAACAAGGGTGTCTCAAGACTTCCGCTGTTCCCTTTCGCTCGTTAAAGAAACAAAAAAGAGGATGTTTTGCTCTCGCTAATGTTCGTAGTTAGACTCACAAGGGCCGGTCGCGAGACACTTCAATCTCCCAAATCATTCTAAGCAGCATATATAATGGCATAATATGACAGTCTGCAGCCTTTCCCTTCACCAAGGAAACACGGAAAGCCGCAAAACTCTAGAACAAAAATTTATTTTTCAAATCGGCACTCTTAATCCTCACGGTATCAACGAACGCTTTTCATTCAACTAATTTATTCCGTTGTTTTCTCGTTACCAGGCACCAGCCAATTGCGAAGCTCCATATTTCTGTATATAAAAAACACACGACCCACAATTCCTTGATTCGCAATGGCGAAGGGCTGACGCTCGAAACGTCAGCTCTTGAATCTCTTTACGGTGGCCAATTCACATTATCAACCCAGTTGATAAAACCAAATTATCTTGTTGTCTTCCCACCGACGCAGCACCATAGTTTCTTTAGAAACTTACCCCCTCTATGCAAAATTTTAAAGACGCTTTAAGAATATAACTGCAAAGAGCAAAGCAAAGACAAGTTTTTGTAAATTTCGAGTTAGACTTGGTAACGGTTAACCATGTACCGTTACCGTTTGATATGCATTCATTTCAAACCCTACATTATATTGATATGAAAGCTATTTTTCACCTGATTAATCTGCAGAGCCTCTTTGAACCAATCAGAAGCTTCGTAAATTTGTCCTCTGTCACGTGCCATGCAGCCCAACCTAAGATAACCTGACAACAGATGAGGGGAAATATTAAAATGATTTAACTTTGATAGTTTCATACTAAAACTAATTATGATGTGTATAATGCGTTTTGCTTGTTATTTTTAATTGCTCCTCCAGTTTTCACGGTTGCCATTTCCGATGTTCAATGCCTTGAAGCTGGTTCGTAAGAGTTTGAAGAGAAAATGGGCACGACATTTGTAACAAAATGTTATGTAAAGAGCAGCAGTAAACCAAATAACGAGCCTACCTGTGGCGTACACGATTTCAGAAATTTAACATGTTTTCAACTTAGTAAGCGGCTGTTTTGGCGGAACCTGCACACACTCAGTGCATTTGACCGCTGCTTGCCATTAGAATTATATCTAAATTAAGCCAATATTCTTTGGAATTGCCAAACTTACAGTCCACATAGTTCGGATGTTCTCTGAGGATGTTCTTGTAGAGCGCCTCTGCTTTGTCAAACTCGCACAAAGCCTCGTGTAGACGGGACAAGTTGTATGTTGTAGTAACAGAGATTGCATTGTAGTAGCTCTCATCAGCTTGACTCTCCTGTTTGCACCGGGCAAGAGAGGACTCGTAGAATCTCTGCAAATTACAAAACTATCGTTTCACTAAATGGCTTAACTGTAGTAGTAGCTGTTTGGTACGTGTTTAGCGAGGGAGGCGCAACAGCCTAATGGTTAGCGTGTTAGACTCTGGATGAAGCGGTCTGGGCTCCAGTCTTTGCCATGGCACTGTGTTGTGTTCTTGGGCGAGGCACCTAACTTCTCCACCAAGGAGTATAAGTGGGTACCGGCGAAATTACAGCTGGGGGAACCCTGCAATGGACTAGTGTCCCATCCACACAGACCAGGGAGAAGTCTAGTCACTAAATGCTTCAGAAACTGGGATAGGCACCGGCCTCACAGGCCACAAGGCTCAAACGCAAACTTAATCTAGTTGTTTAGACATAACAGCAAAATATTCTTCAGTTTCAGCTTCCAATACAAACTGAATCTTACGCAAGCACGTGCAAATCCTCATAACAAAATTGCATGCATTGAATAACTAATTAAAGAGTATAACCGACAAAAATGCTTATCCTTCTCAAAAATAAGTTAGTGCTAAACTCTTTGTTTAGCTTGTACATGTAGCATATTTTTGTTACCTTTCTTCTTAATGAATTATTGTCTTTCTTGCATTTTTAGAATATTCATACTGTCTTTTCACTTGATAATGACGTCCGATAACATCGGAACGTCGTGTATTTTTAACAGGTTTTTTTTTTAATTTAAATGTTTTTAAGAAACTTTTTATCGCAGTTTTTTATAACTAAATGTTTTAAAACGTCGCTTCTTTTTAAAATAAAAAACATACAAACAAGGTGATAGATCAAATGAATGATGAACAAAAGTTCAGAGTACTGCGTGGCACTTGGATAGTTCAAATAACTAAAAAAAACATTAAGGAAAAAGTGCCAAAAAATATTACTTGAAGCACCAAACGTTTCGGGCTCGGCCCTTCATCAGTGGCGTTTAAACGTGCGCGATAAGGTGATAACATACCCGGTTAACAGGTCCTATTCACAGGACAGTACTCGGGATGCGGAGCGAGCCTCGGCTTACCTTTGCTTCATTCAGATTTCCCAATCTAAAATGTAGTGCTCCAACATTGTTCAGAATCTCTGGCGGCACATCGGCCTTGACTTTCTCCTTCAGCAAGCGGGAAGCTGTACCATATGCTTGCAAGGCAGCCTTGTGACAAGATAAACAGTTTAATTAGATGCAGTTGCACTTCCTGCAAAATTGTTCAGTTGCATACTTGTACGAAAAAGTAGATTGGAACGGTTTTTATTTGATTGCCGATTGCATTTGCTTTGATGCGCTTATAGTGACTAGCCAGAAATATCGCCCCGCTCTCGGTCATTCACGTGTAAAATCAAAACCAATCGGGACCTGCTCTAAAGCACGGTTAAACAATTAACTAAGTACTGGAAAGATAAGGTTTTTAATTAATTTTCACTGTTTGAAGTTGATATTTTACCAGTTCCCTGTCTGTTTACTAAATTTTTCGGGGCTTTACTGAAAAAGGTCTGAGTATTTGAAAATGACGAAATGCGAACTTGTCGACGCCACTGTCAAAGTGACTTGGTCGCGCGCAGAGAATTGGAAAAGCAAAGACACTCGTTTCTGTGAAAAAAAAAACAAACCCAAAAGAAAAAAGACCAAAACTTTATTTACACTAAGCAACTATTTTATATGCCCTTCCCTACCATCAATTCATCGCAAACGGTATTCACGAACTTAGGAAAGAGATGTTTGATGGTGGTGAAGACCCGCTCTTCGCGTCGGCTACAAGTATTACCTTCGAGTTTTCATTAGTTTACTCGACTGTCCGAGTTTTATGAATGATAAGAGTGATAAGTTTTGTTTAGGTTTTACAAAACTCAATTAAAACCACTTTAAGAACCATAACTCCCAAGAAACGACTTACAATACAAACACTCGCATGCACTGCTCTACTTGATCTGGAACAAAAATCAACTGCATACATCCGCTGCTTGAGTTAACTAACCTGTACGTCAGTTTGTTCTAAGATCCCTGCCAACTCAATCCAGGCTTCGACATCATCTGGGTACTGCTCTGTTACCTTCTTAAGATGATTCTGCAAAGAACAAAAACAAAACCAAGAGGTCACATGTAGAACGGTATGCATGTTCTTTAGTATTGCCCCATATTTTCCATCAATAAGACGTAAAACCGAAATCAATCGCTGCTTTAACCCACCGACTCCTGGAGATTTTTGAAAAAAAATGCGTTTTTAGACATTTTGAACATTTTCTAGTCAGTTATAGTCTAAACATGCTTCAAATTTCTCCAAAATGCATTTGCAAAATAAAGCCATGCCAGGCTTTTCACTAGCATCGCATTTAACAACATTTTAGCTTGGCCATGCGCACAAATATTTTAAGACTATTTTTGTGTCATGTCCAAGTTTTTGGATAAGAAAGTGACCCACCTCTTTAGGCTTTTCTTTTTCGCTTTTCCTTTCTCCTTTCCTCGTATCTTTTATATGCTTTTGTTGGCCTTTTACTGGGCTTGCTTTCGGTTCAAGAATTGCCACGAGAGCATCAATGAGATGGGATACATAACATGGAGTAGGGAAGAGTAAGCGAGGGAAATTTTTCGTCTAGTTTTTGACGGAAAATTCTAAGCGTTTTCCTGCATATTTCAAGCTCCATTACCCCAATAAATATCATCTGGGTATCATTGGAAAGCTCTTTCCCTCCTGCAGAACTGGGATAGATGGGATCCCTATTTTGGTCAAACCTGGTGACGTCAGAAGCGGAACAAAGGCCAACGTCTGTCACGGCCGGTTTAAGAATTAATGGTTAACATAATAGTTTTGATTGTTGCTGTTGATGAAATGGAATGCTTCACCAAACCGCTCACCTTGGCTGTCTCTCTCTTTTCAAGGTCCGTTGATGTGCTGTACAGGGACCCCAAGATTTTAAGCGTCTCATAATTCCCAGGTGTTGCCTTAAGAACTTTTTCAAAACATTGGGCAGCCTGTGAATCAAAATAAAAGTTACAGAATTTACTTGAAAGACGACTTGGCGACAACGATGATGAGGCACGTGACAATAACAGGAAAATCTACTTGTTCCGGGCAATCAGATATTGCTATCTTCAAGTCCAGCACATGCAAGTACATTTAGCAAAAGAGGTTTGCAGAAGGCAGCGGTAGAAAAAATAGGAAACATGGGGAATGATAGCCTGCGAACACAGACGGATTTCCGGCTTTTGTTTCACGCCGGTAAACGGAAATCCGTCTGTGTTCGCAGGCTAGGGGAATGATGGTAAGGGCAAAATGGCGCGTTTTCGGTTTTGCTTCCATTCTCCCCAGGCTCCGCACGTTTCTTTCACCTCTCCCCATTCCCCATCCCGTACAAAGAAGCTTCTGCGGAGGAGACTGGACTTATAATAATAACTGTGATTTCAAGCGCAAGACTGGAATCTGTACCAGCTGTATAAAACCAGCAAAGGGGGAATTACAATACACTTACATTGTTTGTGTCGCCTCTGGCTATGTACATTTGTCCAAGCCCAAAGTGAGGAAGGATAAAGTTCGGTGAAGCAAACTGTGTTGCTTGATAGTAATACTGGAATGCCTGGTCATAATCATTCTATAACATGGAAACACATTTACCAAACATCACTAAAAATGCAGAGATCCATTTGTCTAAAACTGGAGTAAAATAATTTTGCAAATATGCATGTACGTTGCTCAAACTTTTTTCTCGATATTTTGACATCCGATGAAACAGTTTACCGCTTGTGTTTGATATATTACAGCCGCGCAGTGAATTTTCCAACTTAAGCAACTGGAATAAAGAAGCCTAAAAAAATTAAGGGCTTCAACAGGATCCAAACTCGTGATCTCCGAGATCCTGGTGCGATCATAAGCATATGGGCAATTTTTTGCCAGGGGGGCAGTGAACCATTTGCCCAAAAATTCTCCCAAGTTGCCTTGCCCAAATTTCTCTTGCTGCCCAAAAAACTCTGAGTTGCCCAAAATTTTGGGGACGGGGGTCCCCCAGCCCGTATGCCTATGGGTCCGATGCTCCACCAACAGGGCTATGAAATGTACATTGGAAGCAGGTCAGTTCAGTTTTGAGTTCATATAACTTCACAGCACCTTTTAACAACAAATTCAATGCAGAAGCCCCAATTTAAAAACCAATTCTGAAACTGTAACACAATCAGTTGGTAGAACTCTGCTGCAGACCGCAGGGGAGGATGTAAGTATATGTGACAAGTACCTGAACATGAAAGGCTCTGGCCATCTGATAACAACTCTCTGCCTGCATGGCTTCAACTTCAGTTCCATGGAAGGCGTGAAGGGCTAGGTGCTGCACTTTGTTGTACTCCTGCAAGAGGTGCCGTGTCAAAGACATCAACAAATCCAAGGGGATAGGGGGATAACTAGGGAATAACTCCCTGATATTTGGGTGATTTTCGTATCGGTAGGAGTTCATTCTGGTTACCCCATGCGTCTTTCTATTCATGTACATGGTACCAAACACAACAGCAAGTAATTAGCCAGTTCTACACGAGCAGGGGGCTGGGAACGAATATAACCTGCCACTGGGAAGAGTATTCAAATATAAGCACATTCTCATCCCCATAGCCCTATTAATTTCTCTTAGCTGGCAGGGCCTTGGCACGAAAAACAAAGGGCTCTGGGGACATACGCTTTACAAAAAAAATAGAATTTTTTTTATTGGCTGTTGAGAACAAAGAAATCTTATATTATTCTTATATTATTACAACACGCAACATGTAGAAACATCAATGCTACATACATGAAGTCCAGCAGTCCTAGAATCTCGGACTGGAAATCGTATAGGCCACTTCGGAAAATACCATAATACGCTTTGTTTGTCCCCAAAATTTTGCAGAAGCATTGTTTCCAGTTTCTCATGGGACTTACAGTGGTCCGAAGAGAAAACAAAAACAATGCTTATGCAAAATTTTGGGGATAAACAAAGAGTATTATGGTATTTTCTGAAATGGCCCATGTCTCCAGAGCCCTTTGTTTTTCGTGCCAAGGCCCTGTCGGCTAAGAGAAATGAAAAGGGCTATGGGGACAAGAATGACATTAGTGCCCGAGTGTTATTGGGCTAAATGCACAGATGTACACTTTTGAAAATCTTATATTCAAGAGAGCTTTGTATGGATTGGAGGGACAGGCATCCCTCCATTCCACCCTAAACTCTTTTGTTTCGGGGATTTTTGAGGACCCAACACTGTCTTCCGTTTAATCCATTCACATGCAATTAATTTCACAATCTGACTAACTCTTGGATGCTCTTTCGTGCGGTAGGATTCACTTTTCAACACAATCAAACCCAATCAATTTTAGGCATTCATACCCAGTCCTATGCTACGTTAGAAAATGGCTAATTACTAGTGTGAATTCACCTCAGTTGCTATGCCAGATTGACATTCTCGTTCTGATACAAAACTTGGTCAGAAAAGCATCATATAAACAGAAAACGGCAATAGAACTTTCTACCAATACGGCGGCCATTTTGAATTCTATTGTTTCAAGTAGCTTGACTGTATTATGGTTGTCCAGGGAACAAATATCTATTAATTTGTCAGTTGGGCATCCCCAGCTAATGTCTCCAAAAATAAAAGAAATCAAAATGACGCTGTATTGGTAAAAAAGTGCACTCGTTTCCGTATGAAATCAGTTCACTGGTGAGTTCGATCAGGTAACACACACTGTACTTATTTTCACCATCTAATTCAGGGTGTTCAACATGGAATGAAAGCATGTTAGTAGTGGTATGGAATTCGTAGGGTGTGACTAACTTGAAAAAGAGATATGCACAATGTTAGGAGCAGACCTTACCTTTTTGAAGAAGAAGTGGTTTGCCAAATGATTCAGAACCATTGGGTTTGAGTTATCCAACGCATATGCTCTTGAAAGCAACTGAACGCCTATCTTAATTGAGTCAACCTAGCGACAAAACAAATATTATTATTAACAGAGGGGGTAAGTTTCTAAAGAAACTGTGGTGCTGCGTCGGTGGGAAGTATAACAATATAACTTGGTTTTATCAACTGGGTTGATAATGTCAAGTGGCCACCGTAAAGAGATTCAAGAGCTGACGTTTCGAGCGTTAGCCCTTCGTTGGAGCGAATCAAGGAATTGTGCGTCGTGTGTTTTTATATACAGAAAGATGGAGCTTCGCTATTGGCTGGTGCCTGGTAACGTGAAAACTTCAGAATAAATTAGTTGAATGAAAAGCGTTCGTTGATACCGTGAGGATTAAGAGTGCCGATTTGAAAAATAAATTTTTGTTCTAGAGTTTAACACTTCAGTACTTCTACAAAAATAAATACTGTTTTAAATGATGATATAGCTGTTTGTAACTACCGGTAGTTGAAAATAAGGCACTCCAAGCTGCACTCCAAAACATAAAACAAAAGTAAACACTGCCCGGATGGCTTATGTTTTTAGAACTTTACACTGTAGATAACAGTTGGCTGAAATACTGAAAGTAAAAGAGAAATCAGAAAATTTTGTATGAGGACTTCAAAAATGCCACAGGTTACTGGTTTGTATACAAGGTAGTTTTATGTCACAAATTACTGGTTTGTACGCCAAGGTATTTGTATACCACAAATTACTGGTTTGTATGCCGAGGTGTCTGTATGCCACAAACTACTGGTTAGTGTGAGGTGTAGTTGTATGCCACAAATTAATGTTTTGTATGCCAAGGTACTAATTTTAATGTATGCTAGAAATTACTAGACAGGTTTGAATGTTGGGAATTTACTGGACCAGTTTATATGCGAGGTATTTGAATGCCAAAACTTACTGGTGTGCAACCCTGACCCAGAAGAAAATTCTGGCTGCTGTTTGGATCTTTTTCAAACAATATGCATGAGTACACCTGTACGTGTACCTCTAATGTTAAGTCAAAAAATTCTATTTGCACAGTATTCACAACTTTCACAGTAACTATACATGCAAGATTGTTCAGTTTTGGCAAATCTTTCAATTGTCAAAGCACTCGGAGTTTTATTTCATCTATTCAAAAACTAGTACGAGAGCTTGCAAAGGGTGCTTTCCATTTTCTCTGTCCAACCAGTCGGTCCAACTGAGATTAATTGATGTAAAATGGAACCTCATCCTTTCCCGGGCAGTCGGCATCTACTGAATGCCTAAACAGTTGGACCACCTCCACAGGAGCCAGAATATTACGATCAGAACAAACCAAAACGGACCCTTTCATTTGAATTCTTACTGAAATGATCAAAATTTTGGGGTAAGTGGAAAGCATCCAAATACACCAAGAGTAATTGCATGAGCAAACAAGTCATGTACACCTGTATCTTAGCAACTTCAGGGACACCATGGGGTCAGTGCCATCATGGAGTTGAGATTTTGTAATCAACTGGCACTTGTTTCTGGACTGCAATTAAACT
Source organism: Blastomussa wellsi (assembly GCA_947652115.1). Classification (NCBI taxonomy): domain Eukaryota; kingdom Metazoa; phylum Cnidaria; class Anthozoa; order Scleractinia; family Plerogyridae; genus Blastomussa; species Blastomussa wellsi. The sequence continues at coordinate 4,360,634 of OX393567.1, forward strand.
AACCTTTTTAGAATTCAGCTCCAGGATAGCAAGTCCTGTCATGGCCCCTGTGCACAGAGTATCTAAGCCGAGAGCTCGCTCAAATGCCAATCTGCAGTGGAGCAAACACAACAACTTCATGAATGAATCATGAATTTTTCGGCATCTTTTAAGAGTCCGACTGTTTAGGCATCTTTTTTCACCAGACAAGGAATCACATACTCTTTTTCAGAAAACTTTAATAAAAAACGGTCAGTGATTTTAAAGTAGCATGTCGTTTTTGTTGTTGTTGGTTGGTTATAAACTAGACAAACCTTAAAACGTATGTATTTTGTGTTTTAATAGTCTGTGTCTCTTAACATACATTTGTATCACTACTAGAAGTTCTGCTATATGTACATAATTAGGTAGTTAGAACTTTAGCTAGGTGTCCCCAATTAGTGGTTGTAACTGCTATCTTTATTGACACTGAAATAAAGTTGTTATTATTATTATTATTAGTGGGTAGTGTCCTTGCCTCTGATTGACATGTCTAGGTTTGAGACCTTGCAGGGTCATTGTGTTCAGTTACTCGGTGAGAACCTTTACTCTCATACAGGTCTCTCCACCCAGATGGACAGATGGACAATGCAAATTGGTACTGGCGAATTACACTGTAATGCTGCGGTAGACTCTTATGGACTAGGACGTCATCAGGGAGGAGCAGAAATACTCCTAGTCAATGAATGCTACAGAAACCGGGATAACATCGAGTCTGATTGGACCACTAGGCTTGAATATGGACACATACTACCTACCCACCAACAACCCTACAATGGACACCCATGAAATTGGACACTTGCCAGTGGCACAATTCATGGTGAGAATGACATATTGGATTATGTAAAATATGGGGTACGTGAATAGAATTAGCATGTCGGATTTAGTAAAAGTGCAAAGGTTTGTGGACGTCTGATTCAAACTCGATGAAATATAAAAAAATCAAAAATTTTGATTTTTACAAAAAAAATCGAAACTCTTTGAAAAATCAGAACTCTTCAAAACTTCACGTTATTACTAAAATAATGTGGTATGGCGATTCTATTCTTGGTTTTTCACTTAATGTAATGTTGAAAAATATGACCGTAACAGTGAATTGTGCTATTAAAACCCTAACGCTTACCTTCCTTTGTCCATTTTTCCAAGCTTAACAAAGCAGTGACCCATTCCTAACCGGACAGAGGCTGTGAAATAATAGGCAATACTTATTAGTCCAACTCAACAATATGAATGTTGCGAAAAGGGTGACAACAGGGTGGCAACAGTAAAACATTTCATAAGAACATATTACGTACATGTAGGAAATATTACTAACAATAACTGTATTTCTTACATGTTAATTAGTAAGTATTTAACATCTTGTACACCTGTAAATTGTCTATGCCATACCTGGACAGTTGGGATTGGTTCTCAAAGCTTTCTTGTAGTAAGCAAGGGAGCCTTTATAATCTCTCTTGTTAAATGAGATACATGCTTTTCCTACGATAAACAAAAAAGAATCTTGTTATGATGAATTTGGCAATCATTACTAACATATTAATATTCAATCTTCGTTCACTGTCTAAAATCCGCACGCGATATTGGTTAAAATTGATCACGTGAGTTCCCGTTACCTAGCGACATCAAAGTGAGAGAGTGCATTATTACAATAACGCATAAAAACCGTGCAGTGTTCTTCAACTTCAAACGTACATGGCTTCAAGTTCAAAATTTTCTGAGGTTGAGGAGGAAAAAAATACTGAAATAATTGATGCTGCCATCCAGGAAAACACCAATTCGCCCAAATTTGTCGAATTTGGGAACGCCAGGTTTGAAAATTGCAATTTCGAAAACACAACAGAGAAAAGTGATGATTGATCATTGGCATTGGCTTGTTTATGCTCACTGAGAATTCTGTTTTAAGTGTGCTTTCTGCTTTTTTACCTAGAATACACTTTATGTACTACATGTATCTAAAATATTCATTCATATTCAGTAAATTAAAGATTCTTGGCCATTGAATGTTCTTGTTTTCATTTAGTTCATTGTTTTCTCATTCAAACAGGTCAGGCTGGAAGCCATTGTAAGTCTATCACCAGCAGTGAACTCAAATTGAAAATTAAAAGGGTTAGAGACTGTTAGTTTGTGTCTTGTTTACAAATACACGCACTTGCTTACTGTACAATGAACTCGAAATTTTCAATACTGCACTCAGCTTCCCTTCGTGCAGTATTGAAAATTTCTTGTTCATTGTACAGTAAGCGCGTGCGTGTATTTGAAAACAAAACACTCACAACAGTCTCTAGCCCGTAAATAAATTAAAAACGGCACCTTGAAGTTATTGATACAGTTAATGTAAATCTAGCAAGCAGACAGTTGTGGTACTTGCCTAGCAAAGCTGGGATATTGTTTCCTGACTGTTGGCAATAAAAAAAATTAAAATTAACATGGCTAGAGTATTTCTACTACCCCCCTGGATGGGATGCTCGTCCATTGTAAACAGGTTACTCCCCAGCAGTTGATCAGGTCCCCATCCCACCCCACCCCTATACAATTTGACAGTATCCAAAAATTTTTACCCCTCAGTGGAAAGAGGCCTGCACTGTTCACAAGAGTAAATAATTGTCTTGCCCACCATCTGAACCATTTGATCCTTAGTACAGCTTACTCAACATAACACTTTTAATCAGAATATAAATAAATCACAAGACTTTATAAAAATTTAAACGAATTGAAACATCACTTGAAACTTTTATCTGTAATTCTTACTCTTACATGTAATTGTTAATCCAAAAAGGTTGCTAATTAAAAATAACTTTGTGTAAATCAGATTTCTCAAACCTACAACCAAAATGAAAACTGGTTCAAAAAATCAGAGTTCAAACCAATAAATAAGTTTAGGAAACAGGGTTTCCACCATAAATCTTGAGTAATACAGGAAACAGTATTCCTAAAACTTAACTAAAGTGCATTGGATTATTTTAGTTCAGTGTACACACAACAAGAGGATCTACCGGTAACAGGGTCCATACCTGGGCTAACACAAAATTGAATTGTGCATCAGCTTGTTCCATTTTATCTCCTTCAAGGAGACAAAAGTACGCCCTGCCAAGCAAATGATTCTAGAGAAACACAGAAAAAGTTGATCATAAACATGTATATCAAGAAATTTAATACTGGAGCATGTGAAAAATTATTTTCTCAATAAATTGACCCACTCCCAATGTGTGGCTTCATAGCTCAGTTGGCAGAGCATTGAGCCAGTATCACAGAGGTCACGGGTTCGAATCCCGTTGATGCCCAAAATTTTCTCAGGCTTCTTTATTCCAATTGCTTTAATTGGAAATTCACTGTGATGATCATTTGTCGCATTCATCTACATCCGCAGTTCATATGTGAATTATTTCATATACATTTCACTCCTCACTGGAAAATATGAACTCAATAAATTGACCTCCCTCCAAATGTGTGGCTTCATAGCTCAGTTGGTAGAGCATCGCACCGGTATCATGGAGGTTATGGATTAAGGCTTAAGGATTAAGGTTATGTTTTAAGGCTTCTTTATTCCAATTGCTTAAAATGGAATTCACTGCGATGATCATTTCCCACTTCCATGGTTATAATATATGATTGTAGTAATAATTATTTGAACTAATCATTTCTTGAAAATGCATGTTTGGGTATACCAGTAAGAGGAATTATAACAAAATGATGTTTGATCGTGATTGTGCTACATGTACATAACAGTACTTACCTGGTCATACATGATAATCTTGTCTGCTGTGGAATACAGTGATGTTGACTAAAACGAAAGACCAGTAACTCATTAAAATTCATTAATGACTCTCCAGAAATAATAAAGCAACACGCATGGCTTTATTTGAGGCTACTTTACAACTAACAGTTTCTAACAGTTGCTAGTAAATTTTGTTGCTTGAATGTGAATGCTATGAACCAAATAATTATAAAGTCAATCGAGGTTTCAAACTATACGAGCTAGAGCGTGGCGCTACTGATGTAGATATCCAGCGGGAACAGACAAAACAAAACAAATGCCGATCAACATGTAAACACTGGTCGTACATCTCCCATGCTTATGTATCTAACCGAAAAAATCAACAATACGACACGTCTGCTCAATGATATTCTCTACCCAAGAACGTAAAGTTGGTACTTGCAGTGCACTTGCGAGAAATGAGAAATTTCTCGTGAGACAGTTCTTGTTTTTTGTGAGACGATTCTCGTTTCTCGTGATACATGTACGAGTCTCGTTTCTCGCGAGACGGTGGTAACTTACATTTGAACGGTACTGTACCTTTGTAAACAGTTCCTTTTTAGTTTCCTTATTTCTCTCCTTTCTTGCTTGTTGGACATAGAATGCAGCAAGTGTATCCAAGCATACCATCTGTCCCTTCTCACTGTCGCGGTAATTGCGATTGGCATCTTAATACAATTGAAAATGCACAACCATTACATGTAAGTTACAACTCTATTTACAGGCGTGGATCCTGGATTTTTCTTAGGAAGGGAGCACCACTAAGAAATGACGTAATTGATGGGTGACGTTAGCAGAATACTAGGTGGGGGAGGGGGTGCACACCCCCTGCACCCTCCCCCTAAATCCATGTTTGTTTGTTTCTTTCTTTGTTTATTTATGTTTTCTTCTAATAGGTACAAATTGGTACAAAAATAAAGATTCGTTGTTGTTCTCGTTGCTGTTGGTTTAATGATGCTGATAAGAGTGATGATGACAACAGCAGTAAAATACAGTAACTGTTACTGAATATAATGGTGTTAGAGTGATATAATTGCTACCCAATTCAGATCATGTGATGAATGATTTGGGAGGTTTCAACTGTTATTTTTGTAGATACTCGCACACATTCAGTTCTGTATGATAATTGCATAATTGAAGCCTCCGAAATGAATCATCAAGGCTTGAATTGGGTACCAACAAGGATGTAAACAAGTTAGGCGAGTTGATCTTAGTAATGTTCTGATTGGTTAAGAAAGTGATGCAAGTTTCTAAGCCAATCACTAAACATGTAGTAATGCAAAATCAAAGCAAATGTGAATTTCTTTTGGCCCTCAATATTATTTTTATAAAATTATAACTGAGATACTACGTGCACTCTCGTTGGTTGATAGGTGTGTTTAGGTGAGAGTATGTAAACACGGTTGTCATGTTTTAACGAACCTCTATTTAACGACGTCGTCCATATAATTAATTCTTCGATAAATTCTTCTTTGAGGTTTTCGATATAACAAACCCTCATTTGGCCGGTCCCCAGCGACTTTGTTAAATCGAGGTTCCACTGTAGTTTGATTTTAGTTTTTTTGGTGCAAAAGATATGCAAACCCTTGACTACATCATTCTCTAATTCTCCCAAACCCTCCTCATGTTTTAGATGGTAAAAACATAGGATTAGTAATAAGTTTGTGGTTTTGAGGTTTGTTCGTTCTTCACAAACCTGTTAATGGACACATTACACCTCGCTCTCTGATTGGCTTATTTAATTAGATCACTGAAGTAGACAAAAGTGGGTGGCTAGCAAAACCCATAACCAATGAGGCAGGTGGGACATTTCCACTTGCACAGCTTCGCCGCTTTACCTCATGAGCTTCGCCCGCGAATGCTGAGTGAGTAGCTCGCACCCTCAAATCCCGCCGGCTACGCAGGCTAGCAGTGCCGCAGCTAGAGGCTCGAACCCGGACCGCTCCGATCCGGAGTCCAGCGCATTAACCATTAGGCCACTGCGCCTCCCTCCTGTGTGTTAGATGAGGCTATGTAAAAAACGAAAAATTTCCTCTATTGCTTTAATAGTCAATGACTAACATACCTGTTCTCGCAGACTCCAGAAGTTTGACAAAATCATCAGTTTTACCCTGCTTGTAATACTGTAGCTGTTGATAATTAAATTATGGTTCAAAAACACTACCACTTTACGTCAGAGTGATTCCCAAATCCCAGCACACACAAAAATTTGAGTATACGTTTTCATTAGTCTTTATATTATCACAGTAAACAACAATGTAAACACGTGCGCACAGGTGTGTTGTCAATTTTATGTATGCAGCTACTTTGAATGAAATTATTCGAATCGATCTCAGCTGAAAACAGTGCAACCGTGTATTCACTGATTTGCCCTTAACTTTATATTGAAAATAATACTCATATCGATACCCCATACGAGCACTTGCATCATGCCCGTTACTGAAAACAAAAGACACGAACAACGCTCGATTGCAGAGGGTAAAATAAGCTTATTTTAAATAAGCTTGTTATAAGTTATAATCAGTGTAATGTCTGACGACAATTGCTGTTTCTACAACCTACATTTAGATCTACTCATAAACGCTTGTTATCAAAGCACACAAATAACTTATCACAGCAGGAATGCAAGAGAAAGGACACCGATAAAACAAGCAACAATGACTGCCATTTCTTCAGCTTACCGCAAGAGTGATCCAGATGTGCAGTTGTGCATTTTCTTGTCGTAAAATGCTTAGTACTTCATCGCCTTCTGGTAACTGGTCAAACTGAAGCTCTATCACCTAAAAACAGAAACGAAGTTTTTAAATTCAAAAGTAAAGTATTATTTCGTGATGAAATCGAGTGAATTCGGCACCTCGTCTTCAGTATCTCGAAGTGGAATCTCTATTGAAGTCGCCATCTTGGATGCGAGCGCTGAGGCTGCATCGTCAAGTAACGTGACACCAAATGTCCCCGTTGTATCGTCGTGCAGAGGGTAGTACGGCGGTAGCGCGGGAGAGAGCGCGTGAAAAAAGCCTTGAACGACCTGGACTGTCTGAGAAATAAGCCAGTTCGGAGTTTCAAAAACACGTGCGCGCGTCGGGATAAAATCAACTATATATGCAAAATACAAAAGATTTTGAATTCAAATTCGTGCAAGTATTTTGTGTGACAAAAGAAGAAAATTATATACTTTTTTTATCCCGACGCACGCACGTGTTTTTTGAAACTCCGAATTGGCTTATCAGGCTATGCACAGGGAGGTAACTGTAAAAGAGGACAGATAAAAAATAAATCCGTACTCGGATTCGACAGTGAGCAATCAAGCATAGTATTTGCCGCTTTCAGCCGGTAGAAAGAAAGGTTCCCGTTGTGATACCTCGATCTACGTGTACATTGAGAGAGTAACTGTGAGAATAAAGCCCGGGAGTACTCGCATTATACATGTCGGCGCGGGAGGGGGGGGGGGGGTGACGGAGCTTCATATTGCAAACCCATCATCATCATCATTATTATTTAAACACGGTAAAATACATCAGGCAATAATAATTGAATATAAAACCTACAACTCCGCTACAACGTATTACGAAAAACTACGTATACATAAAAAGACCTAAAAATACACGAGCCTAAAATTTTATACCCCAGAAAATACCTGGCATCCAAATTTCCTACACAAAAAAAAAAATATTTCGCCCGTAGATGTGACCCAAAAATTACAAATACGTGACAGATCTCTTGAACCCCCCAAAAAAGCAAGAGTGCAAATTTTCAACCCTGTCATGAAAAATGCAAATATCCCCCCCCCCCCCACTCCTGGGGAATAAAGTCGCTTGCCCAAGCGTGGTGACACATGATTACTGAAACGGCTAAGAGAAAGAAAGGCTCACGAGAAAAATCGAATAAAGCGCAGACTGGAGACAATCTGTCTAAACAGTTGCCTGATAAGAAACCAGTTGAAATTTATCGATTATTGTGAATGAGTTTTATTGATAATCAACTAAGTGTTCCACTTGCCCGACAATCGAACAGTTCAACAAATTGTCATGCTACGTCTAGCCTTTTTCGCCGGCTCTAAATCACGGCTACACCTCTGACGGGCGCGGTTTATTCAGTGATCCCACTCACAGGCTATGCTACGTAAGTGTATGTTCGCAAGTCTACAATTTATTCTTACTGGTTCTCTTTGATTTTCATTTTTTTTTACCTCGAGATAAAAACTTGCTGTGAAATAAGTTCAAGGTAAACAATGGTGACGTCCTTAGCAATGGGGTTTAGTGTGCATCGTTGTTGAAATGTATATCATATGCATCGGTTACAAAAATGCAGCGAATATTGTTCTAATTTTGGCCGCATCGTAGACGATCAAATTAAGCACAGGGGATTCCCATATAATCATCAATGTCAAGCTTATTCAAGGTATGACCTGTATGGCAAGTTCCGCTTGAATGACGAGTTCCACGCGCCAGTCACCCCAGATTGTCATGCATCAGATGTAATTGTCTGCTCAGCAAAGATGTTTTAAATATCGTCTAAGGCTACGTCCACACTAATCCGGATAAATTTGAAAACGCAACTTTTTTTCTCCGGATTGGCCTTCCGTAAAACGACGTTTTCGGTCACCGAAAAACGCTCTCCAAAATGGATAAATTTGAAAACGCTGGCTAGGTGTGTTATAATTGGTGGACGGCGAAAACGGAACTTTTTGAAAACGCTGACATCAAAACAATCGAATAACGTTGCTCGGAAAATATGGGCATGTTCTAGCATGTATTAAGCGTTTATTGCGAGGCAGCGTTTCAAAATCGATGGCGAAACAATTTGAAAACGGTATAATGTTGACAGAAAACATTTTATCCGCTTTAGAAACGAAGACGCCGTTTTCAAATTTATCCGGCTTAGTGTGGACGTAGTCTAAAGCTTTCCGACTGCATACTCTACGAACGCTGTGTATTTTTGTTTTCTTTTTCATGAAGCAGACCCGTCTTGGGAAGCCATTTAAGGTCACGCAGCCGTTAGTCTGGTCTCAATCGATGCCCAAAAGTCGGCATGATAGTTCCAGCCTTCCGAACAGGCGGTTGCTCGTTCCATTCCGTCTTCCGGACAGGCGTTTACTCGTTCGAATTCCATTCGGCCTTCCGGACATCCAGGCGGTTTCTCATTCCATGCCTCTCGGGCTTTCGCCGCTGAATTCCAATCGGGCTTTCGAATTCGCCACTTGACAACAAAACTAAAACATCTTCCCAAGATATAACCAAATGTTCAATGATGTACATGCAATGTACATGTGCAGTACAAAACACGTCTAGATATCTCATGCAAAAGACATGGACAGATCTTGACACTAAACACTTGTAATTGATACCCCAATACATTCTAAAACGGAAATGTCAAAATAATATTTTCAGACTAAAATATTCAGCCTGGGCCGGAAAAACAATATTCCTTAAAGAAAAAGAGTGTGCTAAAAATTGCGCCCAGAGTTGTGAGCTACATGGGCTTGATAAGGCAAAGTCCAGACTAGTGCGGGCCTATCACAAGGCCGGAACTTACTCGGTTTCCGTAGCATGAAGCAGCTATGACTATTTCTGCTCCCTGTGAGCTAGATAAGGTCCCTTCAAAAGCTACTAGCTTGTGTTAGCACACGAATAGAAAGGATAAACTATCCTGGGTAATGTTAACAGTACTTTCTCGTGCGAAAGCCTTGCGCCTGATTTGCCACAACGCATGGCTCAAGGGTTGAGTGGATTTAAGTTTGTTAAGTTTTAAGTGGCGCACCGCATGTATGTTTCTATTCTAGTTGCTGTGGAAACCAAACAAATGTTCTATTATCACTATCTTTTATCGAGTGTTACCTTATTAACCGAGGAAATTACCTCTCCACGAAACTAATACGTACGTACCTCAAAACCGTATAAACTGAAAATTTCTCCATTTAACAAAATGTAAAATATAATGGTTAATCACAGACAATAAATTAATACAAGCTGCATTAATTTATTGTCTGTGTTATCCATATAGCGGTTTTGCAATTTCATTCTTGTAAATTTAAGGACTCTTTTAGTCGCGTTTATTTTATAATGCGGTGATAGACACAATACGAAACAAATAGAGGTTCCAGGGAAATCTAACGATGGTGGTTTTGCAATACATAGCGTTTTTACAAAACAGCTCCTTTAAGAATTAATATAACTCTGTGCCGGGGTTTAAAAGCATGAAAATTGACTTTTAAATCTGATATATTTCAGTTTCGTGTTGCTTTGTAGCGAATTTTTGAATTAATAATTGAAACAAGAAACTGACGCTTTTAGAAAAAAATTCCCGTTTTTCTTTTAATCCCGATGAATTAGTGGTAAAACTAAGGGCCGAGAGCCAAAGTTTGATCATGAACAGTATTTTCAAGTCTGGTGTTTGTTGTACAAGAAACGTTATTCTCCGCTACCCAGCGGCAATTTAGTCTCCCCAGTACCCAGGGAATATTTTGATTTTACTCAGTGACTGTGCGGTGTGACCCAGCGTATTTTGTTTGCAAAAAAATAATAATAAATAAGCAAAATAAAACAGAAAACGAGCGGACCCAGTGGGAAATTAACCAACCCGGTGACTTTTTTCCCGAAAACCCAGTGAGGATAAAGATTCCACTGGGTCTGTTACAGAGGGGTGTGTAACAGGCATCTGGGATGGGCAGCAAATCACTTCCGGTGAAGCCTTATCTTTATTAATTGTAGTATAACCGGTTTTTGTGCCGACCGCGGAGCGCGTCATTCCATTGGAATGCTTGGTAATTAAAAGGTGACCTTGTATGCACAGCAAGGTTATAAAGAGGACGTCGTTGTTGGGCAATCGCTGTTAATAATGGGAATCCCCAGAGATTATGCAATCTTCTATACCTTGTCAGCAAAATGTTAGAATTGCCGCATTCTTTGGAGCTACTTAATCAAAAGAAAAATACCAGAAGTGTGGGTTACAGGCTATTGGCTAAAAAATATCACCAGTTATTACCTTGAACGGGAAGTTAATAAGTAAACAAGGAAAATATGTATTTGCTAGGGAAGGAACAAAAACCATGCTGGTACATTGGCCTTGCAAACGCTGATGCATTCCACAGCAACTTAAAATCAGTCTATTTTCGTTAAGAACCTGTTTTCTAAAAATGACTTATTCCAAGGACTCTATAAAAGCTCTTCACAAGCCAGGCTTGATAAATTTACGGAGAAGATCTTCAGTATCTGCACAGAGACAATCAACAGCAGGGTGTAATATTTTGCCAACAGAATATGTACTGTTATTTGAAGGTTTGTCCTAAATAACATCTCATTTTAACGTTAGTAGTTTAATTGTTTGCTTTAAATTAACTCTTTCAATTTAGTTAACTGCAATTAAGACCCAATTAAGAAAACGTAGAATGTAGCGTCAAAGACTCTAAGAATTTTCACTAAATGGTGATCCACAATTAGATCATTTTCAACCCATCTTGTTAAATCATTGTTTTAGTTTTTCGCCTTTGAGGAGGACGAAAAGTCAAAAGTGTCTTTATCAATCTCGTACTGTTATATTCACGTTTTGTTTTAACTAAACCGAAATTCACGAAAACCAACATGTACCAATAAGACGTTCACGAAGTAGTTTACTGATTTCCGTAGTAGACGAAGCCCGTAATACATTTACTTGGCATTTAGTGTTGAGACGAATCACGATATGGTGAGTCTTTTGTAATGTTTGCCTTCAAACAAACAAAACTCTTGAATAATAGTCACCAAAGAGGAAATAACAAATTGAGAAAAAACAACTGGATGGATTCTGAAGACTGAGGAAGATTGAAAGGGATTATAATTGGAAAATTCAAAAAAATTTGGCAACATGAAAACCTTATGTTAAATTCCAGTGAAATTCGGACCTTTTCTGTATGGATTGTTCCTTGTGATGTTCTGCTCAACCGATCTATAATGTTAAATCGAAAATTTGGAAGCTCTTGTGCTAACCGATGCTGTAACATTTAGTCTTTCAGCAAAATTTACTTACAGCTGGCATATGAGATTTCTTGATGTCACACAGAAATTTTTTGCTTGTTTTATCTTGGAAAATTTAGCCTAAACTTCTTAAATCGAGCATTTGTGATCCTTTTCAATCTTTTCCACTGAACTGTTTTTTGTTTAGAATCACCCCGTTGTTCATTTCCTTCGATAGCAAGCCATTATTTTAGGTTTCCTTCATTTTAGGGTAATTTGGATCGTCGCAACAAAAGTCCCAAAATATTGTGACGCATCAATTCTTTTTAGAAAGTTTTAATATCATATGCTTAACTGAAGATCATAAAACGTCTCTTGAGCACGTTTTGTCAATTAGAACATGACTCTTTGTCATGTTCAAAGACTTTCTTGTCTAGTAAAATAGTGTAAACTCAGAATTCCATGTATATTGTAGTCAGTGTAGACTATGCCATGAGTTTGTAACGAAACGGAAACTTGGACAGCTGCAGTAAAGGTTGACGTATTCCGTAAAGCTAAACGTTTAGTGACGAAGACATTCATAACTTTTTTGTGTGCACAACAACAACAACAACTAGCATGACCATAAATACATAAGCATAAACATACAGCTTAATAAATAATAAAGTTTATCCTGGATATGTACTTAATATAGCATATAGTAATCAAGTTACATCAGCAAAATTTGAAAGAATAATATTACGTACATCAAGGCAAGATGAAATCAGAAATGAATTTCGTTAATTGAATATTAACATAGCAATTTATGAGCTATTCATGCATTTTTCGTTTCCTTCAGGCATTCGCTTCAGTCCTGGCTTTTTACGTATTTCTGTCCCAGATCAATATCTCCGGGTCATATCCAGCTGCCAGTAACGATCCTCACGAGTTCTTTCACACAAAGCAAGAATACCGAAGTAACGACGGGATCAAGCTAAAACATGCGACGCACCATGACGCCCGATATGAAGCAGCTAACACCAGCAGCTTGCAACTGTCACTTGAGCATGCGCATGACAGAAGAGCGCGTCACGTGTTAGGATGTATATGGAGCACATCGGTGCAACATTGCGGCGGCGATTTGATTGTGACGGTCTATTGTAGAAAGCGGAGCGTCACTTGCATCCATTATGGACTCACCGCCCCAAGATGCGTAACCAAAAAGAGTTATTTTCCCGCTTGTGGCAAAGTGTTCGATGTTGATTGTGTATGCGAAGGCAAAATAGGATGAAGAGCAATATACCAACTGAAACTTGAAGAAAAGCCGGAAGAACTGTTACATTGTAACACAAATACACTTTGCGTAGAAATGTTATCACAAAATTGCAAATATACGTATTTTGTGCTAGGAGGGTATATATTGGAACAGCTTTTAATAGTATTTGTTAAAACTGCTAAGCATTGCCTCTTATTTTATAGTTGTTATATAACGTGTGCAGAATTTAACTGTGTTTCATGCCATGGTTTTTATCAATTTTTGATAACTGATAGAAATAAATAAAGTTGGTTGATTGATCGATTTGTTTATTATTCGTCTATCCCTTTATGCCAGTTTTGAAAAGTATCAGACATGGAAGAATCACAATGTTTGCCTTAAAGACCAAAGTCAAAGATTTCGTTGTGTTCAGGTGTAATCTAGAATCGAACCAGAACTGCGATTCTGACAAGCAGAGCTGAACAGAAATGATCGTGGCCTCGGAGGACTAGCCTACATGGCTAGCGGTTTAGATCGAGTACCGTGCGCGAGCGATCGAGCGCCAAAAAGAAAAAAACGTGAGTAGGCAACTGCGAACAATGTTAACGTTTGTTTTTGTGTGTGAGCGTTTTCCGATCATGTGCGAGCTCTCCCTGGGGAAGTTTCCTGTTGCTTTTCGCAAATTCCGCACATTGCTAGCTGACAACCCGCGCAGGGGGTGAGGGCTGGGGGGCTTTAGCCGCCCCCCAACCCCCCCGCCACTTTTTTGGCTGATTAAATCACTATTTCTTTTCACTTTAGTAAACCAGGTCTATCTTTTACAAAAGTACATTACATTATGAGAACAGACAAACTTTGTCTTATTGATGAGTTTGAAGCTCTCAATGACAGTCGAAAAAGCAACTTTGGCACCTTCAAAGAATCGACTTCAAAATGTCCGGGTGACACTCAATCGTTGCGTCTGTTGGGTTTAGCTTAGAAGTTAGTCTATTCATTTAAATTTGGTCAAACGTGAAGGGCAGTTTGTTACTCGTTGTTTTATAAGAATTAAAAATTAACTTCCCTTTTGGCAATTTTAGATCCATTCCTAGCCATTTCAGAAGACTTTAATGTCAAATTTTCCAGGGGAGCATGTCCCCGGATCCCCCTAGTTAGCTCACGCTAACGTGTTTGCATTAGCCCCCCCCCCCCCCCACTTCAAAATCCGCTCAGCGGGCCCTGCATAACGTACAAGGGATTTGCAGTGGCCTAATGGTTAGTGCACTGGACTTCGGTTCGGACGGTCCGGGTTCGAGCCTCTAGCCGGCGCACTGCATTGTGTTCTTGGGCAAGACACTTTACTCTCACAGTGCCTCTCTTCGCCTAGGTGTATAAATGGGTACGGGTGAATTTACTGCTGGGGATAACCCTGCGATGGACTAGCATCCAATCCAGGAGAGAGTAGAAATACTCTCTGTCGTTTCATGCTACAGAAACCGGGATAGGCTCCGGCCTGATGAGCCACTAGGCCCGAATGCAGACTTTACCTTTTTTAACGTAGAAATCCAATCCTTAAAAAAAACTGTCTTGGTTACAGTTCCATTACAGAATACACAGCCCCTCGTAAAGAAGTGGCACAAACGAGTAAAACTTACATTCAGTCAGAATCTCGAGAAAGATGTGAAAAGGGCAATTGCTAAGTTGTCTTAAATCCATAAAAGCACCTTCAAATATAGGTTCAATCAATATCATAACATATCAAGTATTTGATTTTATAACTTTGTCTCTATTTAAATTTTCCGCGTTATGTCATCGCGCGCGTGCATCACGAGTACCCGTAAGCACGCGCTCTCAATTACCTATTTCCTAATCAATTATTTCTTTTTCTCCTAACTTCCGCATTTTACTTATGGTTTCTAAGAACTGAGACGATCTTAAACCAGCTTATTCGGTCCCATAGCAGTCAGTATAGCCTCATGTTTACGTTTCCTTGTCGCAGCTCTGAGCTCTGTTTCTCATATCGTTTTCATTCAGTAGCAAACTGATAAGCCTTAAAATATCACCTTAACTCATCGAATGTCATTAAATCTAATTAGCAGGAGGGAGAAAAATATTTGATTTGTGAAACGTAAAGAAAACCGACCGAAAACGCAATCTGAAACCAGTTGAATAGAAAAAAAATCAAGGAAACAATTTTAGTTAAAACGCACCCATTCCGGTTTATTGAATGCAAAACGTCATGAGGATGACGTCATGCCAGAGAAAGGGAATCCCCACTTTTACCTTCAAATGAAGATTGAGTTATGAGTCTATTTCCTCCGTTTCAAACTGGAAATCTTCAGATGGAGCTCTGAAACACTGCTTACAGAAAAGTGGAAAACTGCCAGTAGTTCAACAAACGGCCGTGATGGTGCGAGGGCCATTGAGACAGGGTACGTACATTTAATGATTTCACCTGTTCTTGTCATTTGACCTTTTCTTTCTTGTACCGGAAATGCGTCACGCAACTTTGAGGAGCTTAAAAAAATTGACAATACTGTATTGAACGGGAAAAAACAAACATTGAAACGAAGCTATAATAGAACTTTTAAAGCGGCAGTTACGAGGAAAGTTTCGAGATCCTGGTTAAATTATAAACGCCGAGCAAGACAACTAATACCACATGATATAGAAATAAATAAAAGTTTAAAAATGGAGTACGTTACTTAACTTTTTCGTCGGTTTTTTTGCTGTTGATTGCTCTTTAGTCTGCGAGAGCGTTTGAAACGAGGGCCGAAAAAATCGTCTGCTCTTCCGCTCAAAAGAAAATATTTCCAAGAGTAAATTTTAGTTTAACTTTCCCTGAAAATGACTTTTGAAGTGTCAAAACTAGGAAAAAAGGTCTTCTTTTTTGTAAATTCTTTTTTAAGAGTTCACATACATCAAAATGGGCGTGAATCAAGTTATTTTCTTCCCTCTGGAACAGCTAAAGGAAGCAAATTAATTACCATTACAATAAATCTAAAATTGGGTAATTAATGTATTCTTGTTTCCTTGTGTTGACTATAAAAACGCTCGGCTCTTTTCGTTGGAGCATTGACGACCTGTAACTAAAGTCAATTTCCCATATATCTCAACCATTAAAAGAGAGAGACGAAACATGGAAAACACTATCATCAAGGTTGGTTTGAATTCTTAATTTTCTGTTTAATCGACTGTTTGATAGGCTGTCTTCATTTAACCACTCTTTTTGAACAAACCACTGTTTAAACAGGACCAAAATCAATCAAAGAATTGAGATAAACAATTATACTTTATAGGTAGTTACAAAACAGTTCATGAATACCTTACTTATTAATTAACTGTTGTCTTGTCACTAACAATATACGATTGCGCGTTATTTGCTGTTGAAAGGAAAAACTGGAAAACTAGGTTTTGGACGCAATGCTAGGCTGCGAACAGGCTCCCAGCGAGCCGAACATAAAACGCTTACAAATTTGGCTTCCTTCGCTCGCCGAAATTTTCCCCAAATTGTCCCCACTGGTGAGCCTGTTCGCGGGCTAACGCAGTGCTAAATAATCATTATAGCATCTATTAAAACAAATAGAAAACTCGCGATAAGCGATAATCAGCTCGACTATGTGTCGTTGAAAGGATCCAACCTATACTTGCAATCTTTCACGCCTGCTCGGGCTACGGGTATATTTCTCACATCTCGCTGAAAAAAAGTTGGAAAATTTACAGCCTCAACTGACAAACTACGTTTCTAAAAAATATTTAAACTCGAAGCAATGTGAAAAGAAAACTTCATGTAAATGTCGGTAATTCACAATTTTAGAAGGAAAAGTACTGTACTTGCTACAATGTGGTCGATGTTGTCGTGTTTGGCAAAGTATATCCTGGTACTGAATGTGGTAGTGGGCTTCGGAAATCTTCGGACGGTTATCGGAAGTATATTTGGAACGTCTTCGGGAATCTTGGGGCGACTCATTAACTGCAAAATAATGAATAAAAAAATAGTACGAGAACTCTGACGTTGACCTTTTGTCAATTTATTGCAGCTTGCAGTGTATTTCTTGGTGCAGAGTTTTGTTTTCTCCGCAGTATGTTCAAGGTTCGTTGAAATGGATCAATCACCACAAAGCTCAGCGATCCATGAAGTTGTGGCTGACATCCTGGATGAAAATAAATTAGATGAACTTCACAAAACCACCACACGAACAGAATCAGTTCAAGAAGAAGCCACTGCAGATGCCAGTTATCTAAAAGTTTTACTGCGCCTAAAACGCAAGTCCCGTCCATGCGAGTTGCAAAGAATAATAAAGTGGAATCATTGCCTTGGGAGAATGTTCACTGAAGTTCACTGCAAGAGCCAAAGTAAAGCTTGTCTAGCACCAAACAATGTTCCACCAAAGTGCAAGAAAAATTATCGTGTCTTCCACGGACAAAATAGAAACTGTCATGTTGTTACAAGTTGCTCATGCGCAGTGTGAAGGCACTCTTTATTCCGCATACGGGAACTTTGATTAGAACTTTGAAAATGTTGGTGTATACTTCGACAGTCACTATGTGATGTTTGTACTCCTTTTAGGACCTTTGATCTTCAGCAAATAATCGGTTTGTAAGTAATAGTATATTTTAAGGTAGGATTGGTACCCTACTGCCTTAGATTTATTAACCCTTTCCTGCCCAAGCGTGACTTATAGATTTTACTCTGTCTAACGCCAGACGATTTTACTCGTCAAAGGGAGACCCCTTGGGCAGTAAAGGGTTAAAAAACTATCTCCCTTAACCCTTTCCTGCCCAAGCGTGACTTATAGATTTTACTCTGTCTAACGCCAGACGATTTTACTCGTCAAAGGGAGACCCCTTGGGCAGTAAAGGGTTAATGAACTTACTTGTAAAAAAGCCGTCTCGTTTTCATAAAATTATTTACTTATTTAAGAATATATGTATTTTACATGTATAAAGTTTGACTTATGTAGACAAAAACTGAATATTTATTATCTATCATATTTATACCAAGAGTCATTCAATAAAGAAATTATGAGAAACTGAGTCAACCTAAGTATGTTGAATGTCACACTGGAATAACTATGTTCAGAGGCTCACCGTCACTTGGAAATCGGCAGCAGGCACAAAATGCATTAGAATTATCGTCGTTTTGAGTTGTGAAAACTCTTGGTCATTTAGGTAAAAATAAACCAATGTGATGCGGCTAAATTGGTTTCGTCAAAGAAGATAGCTTACAAGCCGAATTCAATTAGATATGGAAATCCGTATCAAACGGGAATAGTCCATTTTACAGTTCTGTGAAATGTAACCAGGCCTCTGTATGAAAGCGAGGCTCAGGGTGACCTTGTCATGATAGAGACCAGGAACTATTTAGCATAACAACAAAACGATTTACATATCAAAAGCAAGAGAGTTTGTATCTGTGCAAGGTCACCTCCAGCCTCAATTCCACTCAAAGGCTTGGTAACTAAGCACAGAACTGTAAAATGGCCTATTGAACTCGTCTGATATGAATCTAGAGAAGAACATGTTTCACGTCTCAAATTCACTTGTCCAGCAGTTTCCGTTTATTACGTAAACGGCAAACAAAAACTCGCCTTACACGGAAATCCTTCTTTGATTCTCATTACTTGATTCCCAATAACCAGATTAGGCCTTATTTCTCACTTAAGAAAAATACTAATTTTAAAATGTTCTTTATAAGGGCCTCCACAGACTAGGCATTTCATTGTCGACAACTATTTGTTATGGACAACAAAATGTTATCGACAACTATTTCCACACACGGGAAAAACGGGATAAAATGCCGCTATCGACAACTAAAGCAGTTTCCCTTTGAAAAGGGAAACTGCTTAATTGTCGACAATTTACAATTTTCGCATTTAGTTGTCGATATCTCGTCTCAGTGTTGTCGACGACATTTACACTAGTTGTTGATAAAAAATAGTTCGAGAAGATGTCCCAAACTAGAATTTTTTGCATCTTGAATTCTACTGTAATATACATCATGCACTTTTACAACTTCCTTCAATCATCCAAGAAACTAAAAAGACATTCCGGAAATGCGAGTCAGCCGGAAAATCATCTAGCCTTTATCGCTTCCTCTCTAGTTAGGCGGACTGAATGCTCACAGTCGACTGAAAAGAAAAATACTAGAAAGATGAAAGCCGTTAACAATTTACAGCAAGGGAAGATGTCTGAAATGCAAGCTCTGCTTATCATAAATGAGACCAATTTTAATTGCATAGTCGAAGGTCATAATCTGCCTCATCCAAGACGTAAAATCAATTGGTCTTACTTAGTTAACTGGGCAAATAAACGAAGCTCAGTAAAGCGCTTTTAATTAAAAGGACATTATCTCGGTGATTTTGGCGTATTCAAGTCAATTCTGTGTTAAAATCATTGCTTAATACCATTACTCGTACAAAAACTGCTCCTGCAGAACTGCGGAGATGGCTTGAGGATTTGAAAAATTGGCAATATTTTTTCAATCTCTAATCCACTTCCATCCTCGTCATCCATATCAACATCAGTAAATTGTTTCAATGCAGTAATATAGTCTTAGGTAACAAAACTAAACCATTATTTTTGGTTTTTCTTTGAGTGAAGACAAGCTTTAGCTTTTGCTAAAATGGGGCGACAATGCCATTGGCATTCTTTCCCTCTTTTTTGGGCCGACTAGACTAGAAGTGCACTCTTTAACCTCTTTGAAATCATGCGCCCAAAATTCTCGCTATTTCCAATTTGAAATTAAGACAAATGTATGGATGACTTCTGTGTTCAACCAAACTGCATCTCACTTTTTCGTCAGACGCGAGGCTTTAATTCAAAACCTTTTCTTCATATGCGCGTTCATAGAGAGAACCAGTTAAAATTCACCCCCATTGCTTACGTAGTCAAAATTATGCGAACCGTGAAAAGCCTCTGACAACAACAACAAAAATAGCCGAAAAAATCTGAAACTCGCGGTAACTTCTTCTGGCATGTACTAAAAACAGGAACAACACCGGAACACCGGAACGCCACAAAACTCGGAACACCGGAACACCATAAAAGAAAAAGGAAAATGCAATTAAATTTCTGGTGTTCCGGTGTTCCTGGTTTTAGTACGTGCCTCTTCTTCTTGCAAATTAATTATTTCATAGTAAATTAAAAAAAATAAGACGAAGAAAAAGAAATCCATGTTTACTGGACAGGTCGTCAGTGGGTGACTAACTAGGGACCTTTAGCAATGTTGACGAGGGCGTGGACGAAGACGTGTATGGTCGATTAAGTCCTGGCAGGAAACATGAACCCTTTAGCAGACCGGTAGCGTGGACGAGAGTATTTTAAATAGTTTCGTGGGCTGCTAAACCTTCTTTCCGCCGATAACGATATGTGAGAAGTAAAGCTAACTTTATCGTCGATCTGCATAAACCGCAACATAAACGAATAGTTTGTATTTTTAAAGCCGGGAAGTCTTTCAAATTTAAAAATGAAGCCAAGATTAAATTGCAAAAATTACAATGTAATGCAGTTGACAGAATGTGATTTATATCTTATAAGGTTACATACGTATCCCGGTGCAAGTTTATCGCAACAGTCCGCCGGCGTTCCTCCACTCGCAGTGCGACCACAAATGCACAAACCTTACTTTTAATCTCTGCCTGATGATCTGTTTTTTCCTCGCGGTCCGATCAAATATGTTATGGACGCTATCTTATTCACTGACGAGCCATTTCGAGTCATTTCCAACTTCCGGTCGTTCACGTTCGCGTTCACGTCCTCGTCATCATTGCTAAAGGTCCGTACTATTTCCGGGAACTACTTCACCGTGGTACGCATGACGCGCAAATATCTCATTGTCAAATTTATATTAAAGGCGCTACGTCGCGGCTTGTGCATTTTGAAACCTTTAGCCTAAACTGTTCAAATTCGTCATTTGTAATCCGTCTCAATCTTCTCCATCTTTAAGGTATCAGTATACCTCAATTGACCACCTCACGTTAATCAACTCCGTTTCGTTGCGCGCCGTTAAAAATAAACCCCTATAAAGCTCCATAAATGAGAAATTCTAATATGTTTTTCCTTTTTTTAAAAAAATAAAAGCTTTCGAAATCTTGCGCAGCGAAGCGATATTTCCCGTTTCCTCTTTACGTAGTTCATTTACAAGCTTCAATTATCGCGGGAACGTGTTTGACATCACAAATGATTCGCTACACATGTGGCCCTTTAAAAGGGTGTCTCGGCTTTCTCTAAGATCACTTTGTTGTGTTTTTATACCACTCTAAAGTTTGATGATCGAAATCTTGTGATATCCTTTAATCTGTAAGTCAGAAAAAATGACTCAGAATATCGTTGATTTTCGCCAAGGTGATTACACTGACATAAAATTAATTAGATCTCCTTGCCAACAGCTGACTCAAGTTTTTATAAAAACAACACAATACTTTTTTGACACTCCCCTCTGGGGGCTTTTCAGTGACATTACTCACTAATTCAGAAATAGCATTCGCATTAAACTGAATGTGATTCTCCTGTTAATCTACGATTGTAACGAGTTTCACCCTTTTATCAGGATCAATGTGAAACCCACAGCTCACGTGATAATGCATAGAAAAATAGCAAAACGATAAACAAAGGAGTTATTTGCATCTTGTACACTGAACATGAGTCGTTTCCCATCCGGAAAAAGGAAACGTACGTTTGGCGATTTTAGCTGGCGACCAAACCTTTTCAATGAGTTAAACTTCCTCGCAAGTACGACATTACCGCTTTTTTTATTTAACGGAATTTGAAAGAACACATAAAAGGAGAATTTCACCCACTTGATTTACTGAATTGTGGAAAGTGTGTGCTCCATAAAAAGACAGCCCAGAAGAATTTCAGGAGAATCCTTGCAGGTAAAGAGTTCGGATATGTCTTGCAGTATTAAGGTAAGAAAAAGCTTACTCGTAATGTGTCTTTCTGAAGCAACGTTGGGTAAGGAAACCCCTTATTGATAACACCAATTTTTACCTGGAACTCGAGGCACGGAAAGTCAGCTTAGATTTAATACAGCGAGCTGATATTTTCATAACACCCCTCTGTAACAGACCCAGTGGAATCTTTAGTTTCACTGGGTTTTCGGGAAAAAGGTCACCGGGTTGGCTGATTTCCCACTGGGTCCGCTCGTTTTCTGTTTTATTTTGCAAACAAAATACGCTGGGTGACATCGCACAGTCACTGGGTAAAATCAAAATATTCACTGGGTACTGGGGAGACTAAATTTCCGCTGGGTAGGGGAAGATAATCCACTGGGTAGGGTTTCAGTGGGTCTGTTACAGGGGGGTGTTTCATATAAATTTATATCACCAATGAAGTTTGCTTTATAAAAGCAATAAATGAACTTGTTGCATTTAATGATTTGCAGTTATGATTTTTTTTCATACACCCTCACAACAGTGCCAAGCGGGCCATTGATGAGGTACCTCTATAATAATTACACATTTCCAATACCGGGACTTGATCTAAAATCGAATCACTCATATTTTATTTGACCATGGACTTGTCTTCAAATAACTGAGATAAAATTTGTGGATCGTCAGATAATGATTACGTTAGAAAAATGGCGTCGTCAGGCCATTCTTAGATGGAGTAAAATTGTTCCTTTTCTTCTTTGTTTTGAACGAAACAGTATTTTATGGAACTGTTGTACTGCAATATCAACATTTCCTGGCAAAGACAAGCAAACCGGTAAAAGAGTTCAATTATTCACAAACTCATCAGTCGTTAACAAAGACATTGAAGTGTGTTAGAAATAGAAAGATATGACGGCTGCAGTGCTTTTGACGCCCTTCAGACTCAACGAGGAGCCTAAAGTGAGTAGAAGAAATGCTTTTCAGTTTGATTGGAGAGATTACATTGGTGAAAAATACGGAGATCTGTTTTCGTGTTTAGTTGTCGTGTAAATATTCTAGCTACATTTTCAACCTTTGACTTTGCTTGGTTGACGAAAACTGCGTGACAAGTGATGGTTGAATTAAATGCTTTTACTTGGGTTAAAACGATACGTTGAGCAAAAATGCAACGGCATCTGTTTCCTTGTTAAAGGAGCTAAGTCATGATATTTTGAGTTACTTCTTCGACAACCTAAATTATCCTTAACATTTAGGAAACCTAAAAATAATAGCTTGCTTAGGAAGAAAAACACCAAAGGAGTGATACTAAACCAAAAAGGAACAAGGATGGCTGAGGATGGAGAAGATTGAAACGGATTGGAAATGACGATTTGGAAAAATTCAAAGTGCACGAGCGATGACGTAGCTCCTTTACTGTAATTTACATGCGATAAACAGGGAGAAAAATTTCCGCCTGCATTAGAGAGCTTGGAAGAGCAAACAAAGACGGGAAGTCTTCATCAATGTCTCGTATTTTTTAGAAACCCAGCTCTCCCCAAACTTTCCAGACATTTATTCCGCGGAAACGAAACATGTGAATTATTTCTTTTTGGCATAGCTCCTTGTTGTCTACGTGATAGTGTGTTTGATAAGGTCCTTATAGTTTGCATATGCACCTATAAGAAAACACTGGTTGCAGTGTGATTTTGTTTTGCACTCGACATTTAAGGATACAGTGTGTTTCTTTGATTTTACATTGCAAGTCAGTTTTTTATGCTTCAAATTGGTTCCTTTTGATGTTATAACCGGTAGAGAGTCGGTAGAGATCACATGGTTTCTCTGAGCGGAGTTGACTGAGATCGAGGGTCGAGAACTTTGAAATGCTCGTCCTTCCTGTTATGCAATCGTCGTTTACCAACAACTGGCTTGAAACAGAGCATAGTTTAAAATCCCAACTGGCAGGAGTAAACGCGACCGAGGATTTGATCTCGATACTACCAAGAAATAAATCCCGTTAGTGGTCGCCTTGAATCCGGGACGTCCGGCTTGAGACAACAGAAGAGCCCTCATTCTCGTCCCCAGAGGCCGCGATCCTTTTGGTCAGCACCAAGGGTCGCGACCTCTGGGCCATGGGAAGGTCCAACACCGGAGGTCCGTGATTCACGGACTTCCCAGCACTCTGCGCATGCACAAAATCAAATCTGACAAATCTGATTGGCTGAAAGCAATAAAACAAGCTCTCTACGCATGTTCACAATTTGGTTGCGGCCAGAGGTCTCGATTCCTTGGTGCTGACCAAACGAATCGCGGCCTCTGGGGACGAGAACCGGTAAACCTCCCACGCAGGCGTTATCAGGGGGATTACGTTACAATTTTGTTTTTGCACTAGTGTAACGTAATTCCCCAATAATGTCTACGTGGGAGGCTGTACGCCAGTGGACCGCGCTAGCTGAGCGATGGTTGAATAAGTTAGCATATCCCATTTTAGTATATTCTCAGCTCCGACTATTGCATTTCTAGCTTTTTGATTGGCTAAAAAACTCCGACTATGAGCCAATAGTCGGAGTTCTACGTCATATGGAAAATAGTGCGCCAAGGTTTTAACTTCAGCCCTCTATAATGGCCGACACTGGCAGGTTTCAGGAGCTGTCTCCCACAAAAATTCAAGAGATATGGTTTGAGAATTTACTAAAACAATTATTCCATTCGCCCTTGTTGGATATGAAGTGATTATAACCAACTCGCGCTACGCGCTCGTTGGTTATTTTATCACTTCATATCCAACGCGGGCTCTTGGAATAATTGTTATGTATCCTGGTTGTCTAT
Source organism: Blastomussa wellsi (assembly GCA_947652115.1). NCBI lineage: Eukaryota > Metazoa > Cnidaria > Anthozoa > Scleractinia > Plerogyridae > Blastomussa > Blastomussa wellsi. Next base: position 4,385,225 of record OX393567.1, read on the forward strand.
ATGCATCGGGCTGTATTTTGTTAAATTAATAAGCCACCCCATTCAAACAAGCCATGCCTCGAAAGTACCCTAAATAAATTGACTACCGGATGGCTTAATATAAAGGACTTGCAGTAAATGCAGCTAACAAAGCCAATGTCAATGTCACAAACTGTCAGCAAGGTCCATAGGAAAATTAAAAAAATAATAAAATAAAACAGAAAATATGAACGCCAGAGAGACAAACTTGAAAAGCCTCAAAAGACCAATTTTCGATATTTTAAAATTCAGTCTAAAACAATAGACGTCAGCACCAGACTCTGGGCAATAAGCTAGTACTATAGAGTTTGTGGGGTTTATTCCCCCGAGCCTCGTAGTGATGTCAACTGTTTGACTGAGTTTTAAAGCGGCATTGTCAGACGTCAAGGAATGGTTTCAATACAATAATGTAGTCTTAGGTAACAAAACTAAACCATTATTTTTGGTTTTCCTTTGAACAAAGACAAGTGTTGCTAAAATAGCATGACAATGTTCCTTTAATATAGACGTGAAAACTGCAAAGGACCGCGAACGATAATGCTGCTAGTTTACGTAGGATCTACAAGAGACCTAATCAGCAAAAAATAAACTGTAACACAAACATAACTGCAAGGCTGATCCTTTAATATATCGAAATTGGGTTATTCGGACTCAAAACAATTGTTCAATCTCCTTTTAGTTTATCTCAGCTGCCTTTTTTACTTTTTTTTCTATCTAATAGCCAGGAGGTTACCATATCTAATTTCTCAACCGACGAGACTATATAACAATTATTCCATGAGCCCGCGTTGGATATGAAGTGATAAAATAACCAACGAGCGCGTAGCGCGAGTTGGTTATAATCACTTCATATCCAACAAGGGCGAATGGAATAATTGTTTTAGTAAATTCTCAAACCGGGTTTTGCCGCCGATTTTTATTTCCACAATTTTACAAAGCGTCCGGAAAGAGCATACAACTTTAAACTTGGCGCACTATTTTCCATATGACGTAAAACTCCGACTATTGGCTCATAGTCGGAATTTTTTTAACCAATCAAAAAGCTAGAAATGCAATGGTCGGAGCTGAGAATATACTAAGCGATGTTATTTCACCCTGTCGGAACAAACATTGAATCACTGTGTAGCTAATCAAACAAAATCGATCCCTGTAAAAAAAGAGAAAGTGAAAGTTGCTCATGTTTTCATAACCAAGCGCCGCGGTCGCGAAAAGACCGAAAGCAACTGCGTCATGTTGCTTTAAGAAGTTTGCACGCATTTGGGAGGCGTCTCTGTGGGTCACAGGGCACGAAGATGATCACTGGAAAAATTAATTTAATATTAAAAATAAAATTGCTATATTTCTTCGGGTGCAACCCTAAACGAGACCTTGACGGCTTAAAATATTGGCGTCTTCCCCAGAACACCAAAGGTCTAAAATTTACCCCCCTAAGGGAGACAACGAGTCTATTTCATATGGGAGTCCCCACCCAGGGCTTCAAATTAGATCAGATATGCTTTTAGTAATTTGATTAATTTGTTTCTGTCTCATTTTAATTAGATATTGGCCGCCATTCTAGTTTTTATTCAAATGAATATCACCCTGTCACTCCCAGTGGTCAGTGATGGCAAACAGAAACAAGAATCCCTCGACCGTGACAATGGGGTAACCAAAGAGGAGAATGCGTTACCTCTTTATACCAGTGCGGTGCGTCATAACATTACTGTGTTTCATCGTAACGCCAGTTCGCGTGACCAGAGAAAAAGCGCTATCCTGAATTTGTTTTTAGAGCGCGTGCGCACGGCACGTCAGCTGAACGATTGCATCATAAACGGAAGCAGCAGGATTTACGCGTGCGGTAAGGATCGCATAAGGACAGTTAGGTGCAGGGATACAAGTTTGTCATGCGATCGCTACCCTATACGCACCTGTGAGGAAGTCACGTCTGTTTGTAGCACCAATGGAGTAATAATGGTGGTAGATTGCATATGTAGTGGTAGCATGTAGTGCACAAATATTGTATAATTTGAAAAGAATGTTTGTTTTTACTATATAAAAACTCCATGCCAGTTATAAGCGTAAATGCGATAATTAACAGTCAATATTAAATAATTATGTCTACATGCTCATTAGATTTTATAAATAAGGTATAGACACTGATAGACAGTGTAAATTGAAGACATTTGTTCACTCTATCATGTACTTGAGACTGAAGTCTTCTAGACAGTCAAATCCTACTGGAAGCTTAAGATATATTTTTGCGAGTTTTCAATGTTTCATTGTAGCCGAGTTTAACGGTGTATAATTAGCAAGCGACAAAATATATTTGGATGTTATAACGATTCATTCTGTAATAAAGAACTATATTCTGTGATGGCTTGCCCTGTGAAATCTTTGTACAGCGAGAGTAACCGTCCTCGATGCAGAGTTTTCAAAACCGCTAACCAAGTGTACCCCTCTAGGAGGGCAAATCTACCATGATTAATGAAAAAATACCTAAAAGAAACTTGTTGTAAACTTATACTCATACTCAATTTTTCTAGGGCAAGTCCGCCCAAGGGGGAAAAGTGCAGTGTGGTTATCCCTTTGTTAAGCACCAACACGTGAAACGAGGCCAGACCACAACACCGGGAACCTCGTTCCCTACTCTTTGCGAGAAGTGCGTAGGTTCTGTAATTTGTCCCCTGCTTATCGTAACACTAGTTAACACTAAAGATGCCTGAGGCGGGAACTACGGTCTTACGTCCTTATCCGAGAAGACTGGAACGTCTAACCATTTGCAAATGTCATTGCAAAAGCAGCACATTCTCCTTAGTCATTTTAAGACTCTGAGTGTTGGTCCAGGGTTTTTTTTTCAGGTAAACAATTTTAATTCTGTCAGTTGTTGGATTCATAGTCACGAAAGCATTAGAAAACAGAAAAAAGGATAGGAAGCTCACTGGACTGTTCACAGCCACTCTATTTGTTTCAGCACAAAAGAACGCGCGTGAGCTAAAGAAGCGAGCGCGAGTGCGAAGCGCTAGAGGGTGGGGCGGGGAGCGAGCGAAAGAAAAAATACTTTTTTGCTCCGCGCCCCCTACCCCTTGCGTGCATCACGTTTTGCTCTGGAGGCCAGTTCTCTCGCGATTCATTCACCACGTTGGCGTGATACCCGTGAGACTTATTGCTTCAAATTCAAACAAATCCACGCGGAAATGAATGAATAATTTCCAAATGGACAAAGGAATAATTCTCGCGAGAACATCACATGTTCTGAAATGGGCAATTTACACACATAGCTAAAAAGGTCTATTTAAAACAAGATGCTGATTTTTGGCAAGAAGGCCGTCTTCATCATGTACTTTCTGAAGATCTGAATGAAACCCATAATTTCAAAAGTTTCAATTATTTGTGACGTCACACTTTACCACTCTTTTTCCAACTGGTCTGCCAGTTAAGACTTTTGGCGGATTTCTGTTGATTTACGATATTTGTTGTTGGAGTCCTTAATTATCACCATCTTGCTCAATAATCGACACTTAAGTGATTTATTTACTTTATTTATTTCTTGTCTCGTGTACTAATATATATACCAATACTTACTCCTTTATTAACATTCAATTTATAACTTGTATACATAAATAACTAATAGACTTACTATCTTTACAATTTGAAATGATCTTAGTCGATCATTTTGTAAAATAGTCGATATAATTTTCCCTCAGACAACATACATTTGCCTGTATTTATGCTTCATAAATAGAAGATTGCCTGGTACGAAGCTTAATTCTCAAGTTGAATGAAAACTGTTCAATGATTCAGTGAGTGTAAAGATACGTAATAGACAAAATAATATGTTTTCCTCACAATGACAGGGCTCGTTAAAAGGACGCCAATGGATACATAAGCTCAATATTTTGTATACAAGCCCTTTATGGGATAAAGAACAAAATTTCAAATGGGACCAAAATTTGGTGAATACGGCCCTGAACATTGGGAATGGTGAGATTTTGATCAGCAAATAACAAATTTTTGTACTACGTTTTGACCTATGTTAACACAAATGTAACCCTTTCAATTTTGATATAAAATGGCAGGTTCAGCGTAAAAAAATATGAAAAATTAAGGTGCTTTAGCGTTTATCCGCTCTGTCCCTCACAATACAATAATTTAGGCATTAAATATTAAAGGCACTCAATGTCAACTTGTCTCAAGAGCAGAGGTTTCCCAGTTAACGCTGCAACAACAGTGTCCCCAAGGACTACAAACGTCACACGGTGATGATCCAAGTATAGACTATGTAGCAAGAATGACGTCACGCTGCACATCTGCATCCTTTAACAATTGGACAATAATTGCCTTTCTGTCCACGGACGAGATGATACTTTTTTTTGCACTTTGGTGGAATATTGTTTGGTGCTAAGCAAGCAACACTTTGTCTCCTGCAGTGGATTTCAATAAAACGGCTTTCAAGACAGTGATTCCACTTGACTATTCTTCGCAACTCGCATGGACGAGACCTTCGTTTGGAGCGCCGGGAAACTGAATTTAGATCACTGTCATATCCAGTGGTTTCTTCTTGTAGCGATTCTGTTTGTGAAGTGTTATTGTTATTTTCACCAAGGAGGTCATCAGTTGCAACGTTATGATTTGTTGGTCTGTAAAGTGATTGATCCAATTGAACAAACCTCGAACGTACTGGAGAGAAAACGTAGCTCTGCGCCAAGAGATAAACAACAAGCTGCAATACATTGACAGAACAGGTCAATGTTAGTGGAATTCTCATACTATTTCTTGTATGTATTTTAAAATTTTCGATATCTCGAAATAATGTTACTTAAAGCGATTTGGTCTTAGGTGATAGATACCAAAATGATTAGAGCTTAAATAACCAAGTTTGTGAGTTCGGGAAATTTTAGAGCTTCGCAGATACTTAACTGCTTGGGGCAAGTTTGTGCCTACAGCATATAAAAGTCTGAAAAATTCTTCACTTCCTTGTAAAAATTTTTTTCTAGATGTGACATTCAAACATATTATCATGCTCTCTCCAGTGGATTTTTATTGCTTGCATGGCCAATATCTTAAAAAAACTAAACTAAAAAACGTAGATTTGTTTATTGCAACAAAACAAAATTTTATAATATGGGCAGAGGTCAAGAGTTCGCGGTTGTCTGTTAATATGTGCTTATCTAAAATCTCTTAATTGTTTATGAGCTGAACTCACTCAACTGAGGTCGGCCAGCATCTGTCAACATTTGGCGTTAATTAATATGGTGTTAATATCAGTTACACTCGGTGTAATATCTGATCTGCTTGATAAACACGTATCTGTAGGCGGTAACGCCAGTTCCGGTCGTCGATTCGATTTTGCTGATCAAACGCAATTCCCCGTTTGCACTTAGATGGCTGTTTATAGGGCAAGTCAGTGAAATCTTTCTCGAAACAACGCAATGAAGAAGATAGATGGTTCCATGTCACCACACAAGTCGGGAACTCTTAAATGGGATAGTTTGGTTCTCGTCTCGTATTTTTTTGTTACAAAACTTTACAAATAATTTTCTTCCAGACAGAAGACAGTTACACGTGCATTCCCAAAACGTCCACGTTAGAAATAAATGGAAATTTAAAATATTAAAAAGCAACAAACAAATAAACTAACTTACCTTCAAGAGAGCAGTATTCATATTTCTGTTCTTCGAGTATTTCACAGCCAGGTTGAAGATCCGTCACAGCGGTTCATGGTCCAACGAACAGAAGCGAGCCTTTTATAACACACTCAGTTTGGAAAGGGTGATTACACCATTGAGCTAATTTTAGAATTATTGTAATACGTTAATTACTTTGTTTCCTTTCGCAGTGCGAGTTGGAAGGAGAATTAAAATTGATATATTCGATTCCCGCCAATGTTGGGACGAGTTAAGACATTTTAAAAGGAGCCCTATTAGGAGCCAATAGGGCTCCTTTCTCGCATTTGTTACTAGGTAAACCATTTTATGATAAAGTTTAACTCTTCCAGTTTTAATTTAAACAGCTCAATTTGAAAGTTAAAGGAAATTTTAGCCTTATCTGGTCTTACCTCAAGAATCTCGTCTGAAGAGACATCAAAAACTTTTATCGCGTTTTTTTACAATTTTGTTTCAGTGAACTTCTATTTTCCGAGGATTTGAAAAAATGTTTTCGTAACTTATGCAAACTGAGCTATTACTGACTAGATTTTTTTTATTAACATTTTCACATTGATTTTTCATATTTTTTAGTCCTGTTTGTTTTGGCACGCTGATGAATCTGTGTGACGCAATTCCGGTGTAACGCTTGCAGCCCGGAAGACAGAATGTCTGTGATAGTTCGTGTTACATAATATAGACAGGACTCTGTGCGCGCTCTGATCGGTCAAAAGCCCATGTTTTATCAGAGTACAAAGCATAGAAAAAGAAAATTCGCAAGGGATGGCGGCGAACATTTTCCATGAAGAAATTCCGGACAAAATTCGTAGTCAAGCTGCAGAGATTGTCGAAGAAGCTTCTAAATTCGATAGGAAAGTAGAAGGGGGAGCACCGGATCCATGCGCGTGCCGCTGGCGGTGTAATCTCTGACCCTGTTTAGGAACAAAACACCGTCAAACACATACCCTACTAATGATGTCATGTTGACTGATAAGCGGCTAAATAAATACTGAAGAACATTTCTGATTTCAGATATGCTTAAAAGTCGTGAAGCGATAACCTGTCTAGGACGACTCCTTACTATCCATACCCTGTTTGGGACAGACTCAGGACTGAGGGATCAAACGCCATAACCTATCCAGCGGCACGTCCCCGTGTAGCCCAGATAGGGGAGTACACCCCACCCCTCCGGGATTTATTGAATGTGGAATTACGGTTAAATATCATGGTGCAAAACCGCCGGACGACTATATATGTGTTACAAGAAGTTTTAAAAAAGTTCGTTCAACTCGAAAGAATTAACACTGTAACAACGACTCTTACAGCTTGACATACCTTGAACAGTTCCTTCGTTTTATTTCTCTGAACAACGTCCGCATACCGTCACACAATGTAATTTGGATAAAATAGATTGATACGATACATTTGTGAATAAAAATGGGGGATTCCTCTAGTTACTTTTAATACGTTATTTAAATATGAATGATGCAATAATTGCAACGTTACGAAAGCGGAACATTCCGTTCAACATGTGGTAAACCGGAAAATGCCGGAATTAATTAATTGTTTCCGTGATTTAACTTTTTTGTTGTTGTTTTTGTTCATTCAACTGGTTTCTGGTTGAATAATTCGGTTTCTTCTATTTTTAAATTTAAAATCAATTTAGCGAAGCTTAGTTTACGTCTTGTTTAACTAAGTGGCATAATAACTAGTGACTGGCCTCTGTCTTTATTGACTTTCAGTATCGGATATTGAATAAGCTGGTTTAAAATTTAATAAGTTCACGAACTTCAGTGAATAGCTGTTAATTATGAGGGCGGGTTATAAAACATCTTTTCATTATGCTCGATTCATGTGCGGAAACCGGCAAATAACCATATCATGTCTGGCATGGGTCAAAATTTCTGTTGTTTGGAGATCTTACTTAATATTCTGGATGTAAACGTCAACGTTAGATGAAGAATGATCAAGTACAGGAAACTGAACACGAGGGACAGTGTTTCATCACGTTGAAAATACGACGCGCAGCAGAGTATTTTTGACGAACTTCAAGGTGTTTGGAAATGTGATGAAACACTATCTCAAGTGTTTGATATATCTTCTCAATCGAAACTAAAACTACGGAGAAAACGAAGAAATTTATAATCGTAAAAATCTGTGGTAATTAAGGTCACATTAATTTCCACACACGGTTACAGTTTTGATTTCCTTTGTTTTCGCGCGATGAATTATTAATGAGTTTGAGAAAGTCTCTTCCAAGACGGTTAAACCCTGGAGCGGGAAGAGACTGGGTCCAACCCCTACAAAGAGCGCTCGGAAGGGACTGGCTAGGCAAAGCGCGATAAACGGAATAGGGCGACGAATGACAAGTGAGTAAATGACTAGCGATTTGAACACCTTGAGTAATCCTAAAAAAAGTAAACCCACGATATGTGTTGACATAAGAGTGATTTCCAATTTAGAAAATTGAACAATGAGGGAAAACAATCAGCGAAATTCTAATAAAGAAATAGAAAACATGTACCGTGTTTCTATCGAGTTATAGAAACACGAGTGGAAATTTGGGAGAACGAGAAATGCTGTGGGAACACGAGCCGTGGGCGAGTGTTTCCACAGCTTTTTCGAGTTCTCCCAAACTTTCACGAGTGTTTAGAACTATAATTCGATAGAATCACGAAGTGCATGTTTTCTATTTCTTTTAGAAAACCCCGCGACGAGAAAAAGGAAAACCTCTTGTTAACTTTGATTATCAAAATGTAAATTCTCTTTGCTCGCGCCATCAGTCAACGTCAACAGCTCGTGCTAGTTCTGTGTCTCCATCGAGTTATACAAACACGATTTTTAACCAATCAGCGCGCGTATTTTCTTAGGACTGTTTTCTAAATAACAATAAGTAACAATTTTATTTTTTCACAGCAATGGGATCATTATGATCCTGGTGTATAAGTACATAAATATCTGTGTAAACCCTTTTGACACGTTATTTGTATTTTTAGGACAATAGGTTATTTCTAATTTGCTCTGTTTCGTAACAAGATCCGGCCCACTGCAAAGGCGGCCTTTCATGTTAAAATTAGCTTCCATTATCTACAGAGAATAAAAATGATTAGAATGCAAACTAAATAGACTGCAAAAACCGTGTACGAAGATCCTGCTTGATTGAACGTTGGATCTCGCAAAAATAAACGATGATAAGTCAAAGACTACTGAAATTAGCTATTGCAGTGAGATATGGTGATAAATAGGCTGAAAACTGTACATATAAATAATTAAAAATTATTAGGTTATGTAAATTTAAATGTAAATTTGAATGTAATTGCCATTATTTTCTCTTAACTTTTGAGCATTATTTTGAATGCAAATTTGAGATTATATTCATGGATTTGCGGACTACAAATTTAAAATCTGGACATCATCATCATCGTCATCATCATCATAATCATCATCATCATCGTCATTATCGTCATTATCATCATCATCATTAAAGTTCATAAAAATATATCAGTACTATACAAGAGGTGCTAACACCATAAAGCGATTTAAATAAAATATAAATCCTTCGAGAACTACACACATCACACAGTGATGATAAGTTATAAACCAAGAAGAGAAAAATAGCAATTCTCTACCCCAGAGCTCCTGTCTTTTGCACATCACTGATGGCGGCAACGTAACCGAAAGAAAACGAGAGCTCTGTAGACGATAATGGTCTCGAATGCCAGGAACCATTCTCGTCCCCAGAGGCCGCGATCCTTTTGGTCAGCACCAAGGAATCGAGACCTCTGGCCACCCCCAGCTTGTGAGCATGCGCAGAGTACTCGTTCTGTAGTTTTCAGCCAATCAAAATTGTCAGATTCGAAAATGAGTCCGTGATTCGAGGACTTCAGGTTTTGGAGACGGCCAGAGGTCTCGATTCCTTGGTGCTGACCAAAAGGATCGCGGCCTCTGGGGACGAGAATGGCCAGGAACATGCTGAAGTCACGTGGCGCATGCGCAGCCCGTAACTACTACGCAATTCTTTTTCTGCCCAGGGAAGCTTTGAATGATTTTCTTGCACTTTGGTGGAAGATTGTCTGGCGATAAACAAGCCTTACTGTGTCTTTTGCAGCGAACTTCAACGACACGTCTTCCAAGGCAGCTGTTCCACGTATGCTTTATATGATCCACGCAAGATCCCGGATGATGTGCACGGCGCCTGGGACGAGAGAGAACATATCTAGAATGATTGTCCGGATTGACTGCAGGCTCAAGTTTAGTGGATGACGTGTTGAGTGAAAGAATTTCTAGTAGCTTGTTGTCTGGGTCCATCTGGTCTTCCAAAGCGTCATCCTCGATAGTTTGAATTTCTGGTAAGCGACTGATTTTAATGGCACTTGAACATACTTTATAGAAAAGCCAGCTTTGTATTAACAAATACGTTGCCGCGATCTGCAAAAAAAGTAGCACAAAGACTTAATTTTCACCATCGTAAGGATTGTTCGGCTTTTTCGTCCAACTATGACTAAATACATTAACTCATACGCGAACAGGAAATCATCAAATTAATTGTTGAAGAGAGAATAAAACTTGCAATTAGTTTTAGTGATTTTCCAAGACACGAATGATTTTGGAAACGTCTGCCAGACTATTACAAAAAATTTCAAAATCTTCTATGGAAAACTCATGATTAGAAATAGTATCTAACAGCTAGTGCGTAACAGTCATAGCGCGGAGTGTCTGGCAAAACTTTATTAAATGGACTAAACTTAACCGCGTTTATTTGATGACAAATCAAATAGCTGAGATAATGAACTTGAAAATTAAACTTGATACTTTCGTCGACTTACACTTGTTTAGTAAGAAACTAACATGGAACAGACAACATGCAAGAAGCGCAAGCTTACCTTTAAGAGACTGCCATACATGATGCCTTTTCGTTGCTATGTGTTTTTCAATCTCGGGTCGGTGCTTGATCTTTCTTCGGAGTTTGGACAGTTGCAGTATAGGTAATCGTCAAATGTTTAGTTTGTGAACGCTCAAGTTTTGCTTTGCTCACATCCTACTGCAGAAATACTGGTTTATATAGGCCATACACGGAACCACGAAGGATTACATAATGACCTAATTTAAGCTGTCTCTGTAATGTAAACACACGTTCCTTTGCTATCAACCTGGATGCAGTGAAAAACTGGGCGAGGCGGAACTGGCATCAACTCACGCCCATTGTAACAACGAACGAGGAGCTGAAACAAGCCACATCCTTTAAAGTTAAGTTTCTTTCTTATTATTTAGCTTGCCTACTACACTGTGATCTATTTAAAATTTGCAGCAGAACGAAAGCACGAAATAAACTTGCTTGTTAGTGTCCAGTTGTCCTGTTATCCGAAATTTAGACACATTTTCAACATGTGCAACCCAGTTCACCTTGCTTCCGTTAAATTATCACTTATATTCACTTGTATTTTGCCCATTCAACACCACAATAGGGAAGTGCAGCGTTGAGCGGAAAACATGCTTATACACACCTTACTTACTTACATGGGGCTAGCTTCATCAAAATAAAGACAAGAACCGCCGGCGTTTGCAGGCTTCAAAGGTTTTCCGCACGTTAGGAAACCACTTTTCTGAGAAAAAAAATTCTCAGGCATAAATGGCTTGAACCTTTTAAATCTTTGTTACCATCTTTTCGTGTTTGTAGGTTGTACATGACTGCTGATACATGTCATTTCCTGCAAACTGTTTGCCGGCATGCCCGCGTTCAGTTCAATTATCCGGACAAGCCATTTCACGCCAGTCGGGCAAAGCATGTGACGTATTTCCGGAAACTGTAAATGCGGAAAACTAATTTGAGGGAAGATAAGCGGAATATCAAGTAATTGAAGAAACCATGGATCATTCAAGAAACTGCTAATATTGAACCGGGAAAAACTCACGCCTATACAGATATAACACCAACTGCGATATGAAATAAATAACACTTTTTTAATAAAATAACTGTGAGTCCAGGCGAGCTCTTATATTGGTGGGCAAGAGCATGTTAACACGGTTATGACTTTTTAATTTCGATTCCTGTGTATTTTTCAGAAATATTTTATTAAAACAATATTGGCCTTTTTTCCGTGTTTACATAGACTTATTTAAACACTCGGGGGGATTTTAAGAATTATCTAAACTTATGCAAGCCCTCAACTGCGTCTCGGGCTTGCATAACTGTCTCGAATTCTCCCAAGCCCCTCGTGTTTAGATGAGTGTATAAAAAACACGGAAAAAGTCCTCTACTGCTTAAGTGGCACGTTTCTGGTAAAGCGAAAACCAGACGTTCACCACTCTTCCGAAAACTTCATTAAAGTAGCACGATCAGAAAATAAATGTTGAAAAGTTTAGTCCAAATATTTCAAGTTTGTCAATTACAATTCTTCTCAATCGCATTCAAAGACATCTTTATTTTCTTCTCAGTTTATTGCCGCCTCTTTTGGTGTTTTTATTCCTTGGTAAACTATTATTAGTTCAAGGTTTCCTTTGATTTGAAGACAGTTTAACATCACAAAATATGACTTCAATGATTTATGACACGAAAACTGACGCCAATTGGAGAATACTTAGGTGCATTTTGAATTGGCTTGAAATGTCAGTCGTTGTAGCTACTTTACCGGAATTGCTGAAAAATCCAGTTTACTTCAAGAGGTCTTAGTGAAAATTAATATCGTGCTGCAGACTTGGCAATAAGTCAATCTGAGTTTATATATCCGCTGCATTCAGTCGTCGTTCCAGATCAGAGGGGTCGTGAGTGACCTCGCCACAGGGTAGCAATTTAATAACGTTCACTGGGACGTTTTCTCCTTAATACAATGCAGTTGAAGGAAACGAGGCTTCACTTTGCCTGGTTCCGGCTGACGAATTAACCGATCTTCATTCACGCACGTGCGATTTTACGTGACATAATTATGCGACAATTTATCTGGGTTCATCGAGCGGTCGTTGAGGTGTATTAAGGCAAACGGATGACACACAAATTGTGCATTTGTTAAGCAGATTTATTGTCCCGGTATATAACTCCAGAATTAGATAATTGTCTTATTTACTTATCTGATTTTAATTAGGTATAGGGGCATATCTTCTCATTCTGCCTGCTACTTGAAGAAATAACCTTAATTGCTTCCGCTATAAAACACGCCCGGAAGTGCAGAACGTGAAACGCCTAGTTTGCGGTTCGTAAATTATAATTATAATATGCATCTGTTACTAAAGAGTTCCGGTATCTACCTAGCTTTTTCTTAATTGTTTATGCCTGTATACTTACGAAAAAGGAAAACATTTCTTCTCCATTGTTTCAGAGAGTATCAAGTTATCTTTGTGAATTGTGTTCCTTGCTTTCCTTTCAGTCGTTGAAATTAAACTGAAATGCAGGACGTGAAGTTCGTTGGTAAATTTGTTAGAAAACAAAACTTCGAAGAAGAGATGTCCTTTCTTAGTATCGAAGTGAAGTGTACTGCTTTGTTATGGCCTCGTAAATAAGTTTAATTTTAAAATTAACCTGGAAAATTGTCCAAGGACTGTTGATTTTATATTATTGCAAGCAATTGAGCACCACTTTATCAGCTGTCAGCGAGATTGCTTTGGCTAGTTAATGTAATTATTATAATTTTTAATTGGGCTCATTGATATGTACACATTTCATTTTACAGTCTTTCAAAGGCACACGCACATGTATTCGAAATGTGGGTAAGTCATAGAACCTCCCCTGGGGGACGGGTTGCTCCCATAATAAAGTGACGGTGGAAGCCCTTCGTCTCATTCTCGCTTGGGTATTCTGGGAAAAAAATCAAAATGTTCGCTTTCAGGTCTCGTGGTCGGGAAAACAGCGACCCTGGAAAGATCCAAAAATATCGGATGTCTTCCAGTTAAACTGCGCATGCCTAGCTTAACGAGGTCCATGGTATTTTACTTCCGGTCATTTTTATTGTCTTGAAAACCAATCAAAATCAATCCTGTAACGGAACTTTAGAGAGTCGCTGGTTTCGTCAAGCTTGCTTTCTCGAGATACGTGATTGCCTCGCTTTTCAAACCCGGGTTACAAAGTCCCATATTCTGACCACAGGGTTACGCTGCTTCTTATTTTCTTTCCCAGGGAACTGAACACGGTTTTAGCCCATTACTGTCAATACCGGGTGAGAGAGGAAGTGCATTAATTTGAATTTAAGGATTATCAAAATTAACTCGCACACACAAGGGCAAGGAGCTCATCACCAGTAATGGGCAACTGGCTGGACCAATCTTAATTTCTACTTTTCTAATGTAGTGGCGGATCTAGGGGAAGACCCTCCCCTCCCCTATTTTTTTGGTAATGGTCCACGTATTCGGCACCGCACATGACTCCCCACCTAAATTTTTACAAACCACCCCGCCCCTCCCCTAGCCCAAGGTCTGGATCCGCCATTGGTAATTAATGCAAAATAATCACTTTCTCTTTTTCACTCGTTAGGTGGCATAAAAACAAAATCAGGAGACATTTTCTCTTGGTAGCATTTATCTTTTTGAGTTAATTTTATTGATCCGGCTTGAATGAATTACTTGAGCTTGCAATATATTATTCATATCATAATAAAAAATTAAACAGTACATTATTTAGAAAGCATACCAAGCCATTAGCTAGTCACGCACTTGGTCTTTGCACATTAGTTGGAATTGTTCACAAGTTCGTCTTGCTCTAAATTGATGGATATATGTTCTCATCAGTTATATATTGACACGTTTAAGGGCCTTAAGTTATCCTGGTTGTCGAAAAAAGGCACAAAAGCTAACGCTAGTTAACTAAGCACATGTGCACCCCGTGGCATGCTGTCCACACCCCGGGATAAAAGTGTATATGGTTGTACATCTTGGGGATCCCCAAACACTGATTGAGCTACGGCAGGCTGTCGGACTTGTCTTGAGACATTTGACAACTCTGTATAGCGACCCTGAGCAAAGAATTTCACAGGAGCTCTTCACGCACGACCGTTCTCTTTTGACAATATCCATAGTTTCTGTCTCCTCTTTCCCCTTCATATTCCCAGCAGGGAGATAGTGGAGTTCGCCAGCGCTCTAAGCACGTGGTACATCATCAGTCAAACTGGTCTGCAGCTTGGAAACGTGAACTGAAAGGAACAGTGGTATCATGATCTGTGGATTGCGAAGAAGGAATGTGAGTGTGATTTAACCGGCAAATACATTTACAAGCTCTTGAATATCTACACTAATGTTTAAGAGAGAGACGCTGTTAGTCCTGTAAAGGAGCTAGGGACGCTGATTTTTCATCTAAGCGAGTATCTCGTTAACCTTAAATTTTTGGTGAATGGACCAGTCTCTCTAATTATGCACAGACCAACCTATTTCCCGAAAATTAGGCAAAATATCTGTTTAATGTATTTATAAAAGGAGGCCTTCCATACTTGTTTTCACATACAATTTATAAATTGTGAACAACCATTCACAAAGGACGCATGCATTCATTTGAATGATCGTGTACCATACACTTTGGCACTATTACACCCCTCTGTAACAGACCCAGTGGAATCTTTAGTTTCGCTGGGTTTTCGGGAAAAAGGTCACCGGGTTGGCTGATTTCCCACTGGGTCCGCTCGTTTTCTGTTTTATTTTGCAAACAAAATGCGCTGGGTCACATCGCACAGTCACTGGGTAAAATCAAAATATTCACTGGGTACTGGGGAGACTAAATTTCCGCTGGGTAGGGGAAGATAATCCACTGGGTAGGGTTTCAGTGGGTCTGTTACAGGGGGGTGTACTATTGGAAATATTATATATGTCAACGTCTGTCTTTTGTCCCTGAGTAGCTTATAACAACTTAATAAACAGCCAAGATAAATAGCCAAGTTAACTGACATAAACTACATGGATATTACATTGCTTTAATGGAAGTTATCAGTGAAAACTTAACAATTTAAACGAAGTTGAGACTTCACTTTCCCAGGGCAGCTAATTCATTTCACGACTATAACTCAGTTGACGGTTACGCTCTACATACAACAAACACTTAATTATAATATTGGAGAACTCGAACCGAGAGAAGAACGACTACATAAAATTGTAATAAGATAAAAGCAACTGAAAAAATGATTCATCTTCCACATTTTGACTTGCGTGCACGACCATTTCTTCTCAAGGAAAAAACTTCATCTAAGACACTTGAAGACAAAAGTAGGGGCGGATCCAGAAAGTTTTGATGGTTGGGGGGGGGGGGGGGTGTCCAAACTTTTACTCAGTTGAGTGATAATAAGCGATCCTGTCGATACGAGAATTTCAGCGTCAAACAAGTAGTATAAACAAGAGATTCCGTTAGGGAAGGGGGGTGGGGGGTTGGGAAGGGGAGGTCCGGACACCTCCGACCCTCCCCCTGGATCCGCCACTGCAAAGCATACTTACGTATGATAAGAAACGTGGCATTTCTATATTTTTCGTCTTTTCTGAAAATTAAGATGCTGTTCAAGTTATTGGATGAGGCGAGTGAAGGAAATCAGTTCATGTTGCAAGCGGTTGCGCTATTTATTCATTTTCAGGGTCAACAGATGGCTTTCAACAGTTTTATGCACTTAAATATCATTAGAAACGTTTTGCCGTGGGTAGCTATTGACTATCTATCAAAATGCTATTGTTTATTTCTGTCCATTTTCCCTAGCTAATCAAACGAGACATACGATAAACGTATTTGTTCACTGAGAAATAGATGTTTTATTGAATTGGCAGGGATATGTCTTGGAGTTTTGAAAAGCATAAAAAGAATAATTAAAAACTTCTTGTCGAAGTTATAATTTCTGTAAATTAAGTGTAAAACAATAAGAAATCTGAACAAAATATGAAATCTTGCGCAAAACTGGTTCAAAGAGTTCTTGCACAAGATACCAACCGATTGACTGAAAGTTTCGGCCGCCCACTCCTCGACTGAACATCTACTGAGGAAATTAGAAGAGCGAAAAGGCTGAAAAATACTAAAAAATACTAAAATTCCTCAGAAAAGTAAGAATATTGCCTTGTTTCCTAATATTTGTTTTATATGTTTTAGCTTGCTAACGAAAGGAAAGATGTAAGTTATTGTTAAAAGAATTGGCCCAACATCTTGACCAAAATTATTACGACGTTGTTCATATCTTACGTACTTAATTCCACATTTACTGTTGGGGCGTGCATTTGCTAAAGTTTCTGTTACAGCTGTTATTTAATCTTACAGTACTTCGATATTGCAAGAGATTGTTTTCAACTCCCCCTGCTACAACGGTAAGTACAAAAGCGCGGCTTATTTTACTGTTAAGTAAAAGGGTGCCTTTGTGTCTGGGACAGACAAAGTATGAGTTTGAATTTCTAGCTGTCGGTTTACTACCAGAACTGCGTATACATGACCCGACGGGCTTTACAAACAGCTAAAAATTGGGCGTTCTTTCGCACTGGCAACAAACAGTACGTTTGTAGCCGTTAAAGTGCGAAAAGCCATTTTTGTAATATATCAAAGCGAGAGACTGTGTTTCATCGCATTTCCAGGACTTCCGGGCATAGAGAGAGTAGCGAAGTATTCATGACGACCTTCGTGTTACTTAGCAACCGCAAAGATAGCTGTTTACAGTACATTTACATAGCGTACATAGCTTGTGCGTAGGGCTGCGTGTCGTCTTCATCTATTTTGAATGTGATTGCGGCTGTCACGAATCCTTACTTTTTACTTTTCCAACTTATCTTAGATGTAACAGAGAGATTTTTCCGCTTCCAAGTAGCTCCTGGATCGTCACTTACCTTAAACAATTGGTGTTTATTATTAGTGAGAGATGAAATTCTGCGATTTCTTGTTTTCAAACATTTCTGTTTCACCTTCTAAACGGAATCACGAAAACGCGCTTTCAAAAAATTTATGCTCTGGGGAGCATTATTGTAAACTTGCTTTTTTGGTTACCGTCCTCACCGGATAAGTGTAGACAGAAGGCCAATCCGAAAGGAGCTTAGTTTTCAAACAAGAACGGCTACGTGTGAACGGGCCCTGGATCAACCCTTAGGGTAAGGACAATCTCGACCCCAATCCACTCCGCGGACAAACCAGAGAATGACTTAAAAATAATTTGAACATTTTGACAATTTTTAAGAAAACGCCTGAATATTCAAGGTTAAGATTTTTTTACCAAAGGTAGATTGTTTTACGTTTTTTTTGTTCACTTCTCAATTCCCACCTTCATAAAAGCAAAGTTTGCTTCCAATTTTCGCTATAAGCATCGTACTTCGCACGTCTGGGATAAAATTTTGTCATCGATGGATCTTAGAAAGAAAGCCATAAGAATCATAACTTTCTCTGGATTTTTTGAACATACAAGTCCACTTTTCAAAGAATTATCAAATTATTTATGAAGTAACCTTTCACATGGCTGTTTTTATGTATAAATTTAAAAATCACTAACTTTGATGTTTTTTCACTTCGATAAAAGAAACTCATAATTACAACACAAGACTTTCCTCTAGAATGACTTATGCTCTGCCCAAAACCAGAACAAACTATGGAATCTTTAATATTAGATATCGAGGTGCTAAGACCTGGAATGCTATATCTGATAACATTAAGCTACTGTCACTTAAACAATTTAGAATTAAATTCAAATCAAGCTATTAACTGAACTATCTATACCTCTTTAAATTAAACTTCCTCTCTTATCTTAGTTAATCTGTTTATATACTCCAGCTATTTTCGCTAAATTTTTAACTTAGTTAACTTAGTTTTTGTCTGCGTTTGTATGCGTGTTGTATGTGTTTATTTAAGCCCTATGTACCTGACCTTTATAAAACTTGCTGATGTAAACACCAAGGATGGCTGCCCAGTTTCTCATTAGCCAATGGTGGTTATTTCGGGCAGCCATGTACTCATTTCATTTTATACTTTCTAGTTTTGTTAACTTAATTTAATTAAGGTACAAATAAAGCTGCTGTTGTTGTTGTTGTTAGCTTCTGTTCCCTTGCTGACGATGACCGCATCGAGAATTCGTGACGTCGCAGTGCCTTCGCGTTTTTCCGTGGTGTTCCCCAACCAATATCGCGGGAAAACGCACCGCCCAAGCGCTTGACGTCATCCTTCCAACACACTCTTCCCCAGGCCATGATCCATCGATTGACATGATTTTAACCCAAACGAGCAAACTTGAAAGCTTACAGCAAAAATTGGAAGCAGAACTATGATGGCGGAAATTCAGACGTGAAAAAACAGATAACAATCTACCTTCCGTTTAAATCTTTACTGTAAATATTCAGGGGTTTCCTTAAAATTGTCAAAATGTCCACATCTCTCGTTTTTTCGCCGTGTTCGTAGTCAGCACCAAGAATTGTGCCCAGGCATGATTCTGGGATTCAAGGACTAATCCGGCCACTCTGTGCAGAGTCCGAGTTTATTCGTTCAATCTGATTGGCTGGGTAATCAAACCAAAGCACTATACGCATGCCCAGAAATGAAGACACCCAAAGTCCGCGTTCATGATGCTGACCGAAAGAAAAGGGGCGATGTAGCAGCTTTCCTAACATATAATGTGATTGGTTTGATACCCTAGCCCTAAACAAAAGACTCATCAATAGACCAATTCCGATATATTAAAATTCTAACATGGCGCCGAGGCTTAGGGGAATAAAACAAAAGAAATTATTTATTCATCCCTAAGCCTCGATGCAAAATCTTTTGTTTTATTCCCCCAGGCCTCGGTGACATGTTAGAATATTGATATATCGGAATTGGTCTATTGAAACAATGACTTTGTCTTGAAAACAATGGGCGATGTAGCAGCTTTCCTAACATATAATGTGATTGGTTTGATACCCTAGCCCTAAACAAAAGACTCAACAATTGAAACAATGACTTTGTCTTGAAAACAATAGAAGCTGCTTACAATAACAAACAAAAGTAGTTTTGGATAGCTAAGAAAAGTGGCTCCGGGTACAGACTGCTTGCATGCCCGAGCTGAACCAAACTTTGTGTCTATTAACTGTAAAATGTGATACAATATGCAATAATAAATACAAAACTTCCCTTCGTATTTTTACTCGTTTTATCTCAGACTGGGAACTTTATTGATCCTTGGCTGTCTCATATATTTGACAAGGGGATAAATTATTACTGATAGTTATATATTACTGTCATAATTATTTAAACAAAACATTTTAGGGTTTTGCTTTTTTTTTTATCGGAAATGCTTAATAGTCATTTGATCAGTCTCACACCAACTGGGGTTCTTCGTTCGGTCGAAATATTACTGTCTAATGCAGTAACTCTCTTTATTAGCGTCTAATTAGTTTACTTGATGGCTAAAAATCACTCAACAGTCAATTATGCACATTTGCATTTCGTAGGATACGATGTCCCGCACGTCGGGAAGAACTCGTACACCGGTTTGCATTTTTTGGATCCCGTCCGGGGTATAGAGGAATGACAGCCTGTCTTACTAAACCGGTGACATTTGACAATGACGTGTTTCCGCCCTGAGCAGTCAATGACAGATGAACTCTTTACGCACGACCTTTCCCTGGTGTCGATACGTTGATCTTCTGTCTCGTCGTTCCCCTGCATATCCCCCTCGGGAAGATAGTAACGCTCGTCAACGTTCTCACCAAATGGTGCATCATCAGTAAAACGGGACAGCGGTAGCCGATCGTAATTATTTCTTTTCCTTGCCACGGAAACGTGGATTGAAAGGAGCAACGGCATTATCTGTGAATCGCAAAGAAAGATTAACTCTGTAAAATGAAGAGCGATACTTTGACTCGTTCATCATCAAGAAAAGAGCTAGGAAATGAGAGTTTCAAGTTCGATCGGCTATCATTCACCCGGCTCCCTATTCGATCCGAGCACAGACCTTCAACTCGGGTCCGCATTCTCGATACTAAAATTTATGTTAAAATGGAATGCGCTAAATTATTTGAATGGACCAACGTATTTACCCAGTAAATAGAAATTAACGTTATCTAAAGCTACAGCACAAATAACAGATTTAATAGAGTAGTTTTTATTTGTAAACGTACTCTTTTTGTCCATGCAGAATTTTTTAAATTTAACAACAAGTATGACTTAAATGTGCTCGATATTTTGTGTTAGAGAATAAAAGCATGAATAAGACCAGGACAATTAAAACCGAGCATAGAACGTTTTAGTTCCGACTGATATTTTTTTCAAAACGATTATGTCTGAAAATTAGTTTTTAATCGCTGTGAAAACTCAGTTAGCAAACGGAGTGAATCCCTGCAACTTTTTATATCGTCTAATAAAACCCTGCGAAAAAAATAATCCCCTAATTTAATGTCCCAAAACTTAAATCGTGATTGTAGAAAAGAACTGGCAACTTAAAATCTATACTGAAGGCAAAATACAACATACTTACAAATGCGAGCGAAGGTAGCATTTTAGGTTTTCTTGTCTGTTTAGAGACTCCTTGTAAGTTGCTCGGGCTGACAAGCCGAATGAAATGTGCGGGCAGTTTCTAGTTGTTCCGATATTTATTCATGTAAAGTATCTCCAGATGACTTTTAACAGTCTAAACGTTTAATGCTCTCATTTAGAGAACTATTTTAAGCTTAGAGCAACTCTTGAACACTTACTCATTTTATTGGCGGAAGTTGCACCATGCATTAGACTGCGAGCAGTCTCTTTCTTTTCCTAGTGTGCGACGAGCGATAATCTTAACTCGGTCCCTGGCGCGTAGGATTTCAGGAACAAAAACCGACTACTCGTAGTCTAACCGTGCATCGAAAGCAGTGAGTATTGACCATGAAATGGCAATTGAAGAACTGAAATTTTTTCGCGTTTGTTTGCTATTGTTGGAGAAACGGATTTCTCTCTCTGTGTTGGTTATTACTTTTCCGTTTCGTGACGCATTAAGCAAAAACGTTATATTAGTGTAGTTAGAAAGACTGCCTTCATTTAACATACCTATTTCCCGAGTGATAAGTGTTTTATTTTTAGAGACATATGTGCAAGAAAGTGTGCAGTTAAAAGCCTCTACTAGCTTGCGTAAATTTGCCGGGTTCAAAGCTTGATTGAAGGTTTGCAGTCATGGCGTCAAACAAGAACAAAGTGTCTCGGCTATACACTAATCTGCCCACGTTGTGAACATCTGTTGAGGAAGTTATTTCAGTTAGCTCTGCAAATAAATTAATAAATCTAAACAAAAGCGCAGGAACTTAAAAAGAGCTATTAAATGTAGTTTACAGAAGATTTTTGCGGTCATAAAAAGAAACAGCAGATTGGTTTTTCTTGTATTTGGTAAAAATACTATTCTTCAGTAAGTGTTCTAGGGTAACCGCATAGCAGTATTTAAAAACCATCAAATGAATAAAAACTGTCAACGGGCAATTGAAACATACTTTTTATTCGACGCATTGCGTCTCAAGGATCGCGTTAAGATTTCTTTTAACTTTTAAGTCGTCATCTAAAGGGACCCCTTCGATTATAAGACCTCACTTGTCGGCAAGTCGTGTTTACGGCTATATTAATGTCATATAAATTTGAATAAAAGAACGATCTACTTAAGGACGACCAGCAATTCCCAGCTGCGTTTTGCTTCAAACGCCTGAACTCTTAAAAGGTATTCCTCAAGGGCTTAGGGGCATTGCAGAATTTGGCGATCTTTTATCAACTTGAAGATCAAAGATTGAAGCCCTGGCAATAAACTAACAACTTAAAGACGATAATAAGCGATCAAGTTCTTTTTTCCACAAAGAGTTAGATTAGCAGAAACAAACTTTTATTATAAAACGCAGTTGGTATAATAAGTGTTTTAGAGTTCTGTTGCAGTTTGCGGTTAAATAAAACCCATTCCACAAGTCTCTAATGCTATTAGCAAGCCTGCTACGAGAGTTTCGAGTGGCTTTATAAAAGAAAACTCCGCCATGTACAGTTTTTATTCAGAGAACGCCTCTGTACTTTCCTCATCTTCTAAAACGATTAAAACAAAGTTAACCTGTCAACCTGCTAAGAGTTTTAAAATATCAGATGTCGTTAAAAGGCTGAGTTAGCTAAGTTCTAAAACAGCTTTCTTTCTGAAATAAAATAAAGACTGCTTTGATATTTAGTAGAAGGGAAACTTGCGAAAAAGCCGGTATCGATTTAGTGTAAACCGTTCCAGCACGAATACTGTTCTTTGATTGGCTACGCTACTCACTATCTATTCTGTTGAGAATGCGAGTAGCCGTTGTCAACAAAATGGCGGCCGCTGTTTGCCATTTGCAATGTGTTTTCAGTGTCTATGAAGAAGATTTGGATAATCTTGTTGTTAAGATTTGAGATTCTAGTAGTTTAATACTAAAACAACACCGGTAACCTCGTTCCCTACTCTTTGCGAAAAGTGCGTGGGTTCTTTAACGTTCCCTGCTTACTGTACCGTAACACTGAAGATGCAAGAGGCGGGACCTACGGGTTTTCGTCCTTATCCGAGAAGACTAGAACGCCTAACCATTTGCCGATGTCATTACAAAGGCAGCACATTTTCCTCAGTTATTTTAAGACCCCGAGTGTTGGTCCAGTCTGGGGCTCGACCGAGACCTTCCGCACAGCAGTCCGGCGCTGTACCAGATGTTTGTTATATTTGATAGTTCCCACTTCTCTGCAGTTCTGTAGAACGCCGAACAAACCTTATTTATTGTAAACAATTTGTCTCCCTCGTTCGCTGCCTGGTAAATAAATAAGCACAGCTGGAATTAAAGCATTCGAACTGCACCTTTATATTATTAAACGCCTTTTTTCGTTCAAATAAAGAATGTTGTGCCCGTAATAGCTAGCTATGACCCAGGCCTTTATGTGCCACGGTTGCCATAGCCCCCGCTCCCCCAAACCCCACAGAGGACTAAGAGGATGAAGTAAGTGTTCATAGTAATATTCCAGGACAGAAAAAAAAATATTTAGTGATTGCGTCAGCTTTCATTGTGGATTTCCCTACTTCCCAAGTTATCTAAAGCCCGATTTTGACTTTAGTGATTGATCTTGCCATTTTAGACGGTCCGGTTCTGTTAGATGCAAATGCTTGTGTTCTTTAACGTACATGCTAGAACAAATTCCGGCATAGAAGGAATAATCGCCAAGAGCCTAAACGCTCGAGAAAATAATACAGGAGTTTTAACAAAATCGTCCATCCAATATTCTTTTGAAGTTCTTCATTGGTGGAAGTCACTGAAGAACTGAAACTGTTTCATCATTAACGTTAATGGAGTGGTATGCGGTAGGGTTTCTTTTTCCCTCCTTTTCATTGGCCCAGACCCTGACACGTGACCTGCTACAAATAACTATCTATGAATAATGGTCTGCTCATGCGCATTACCCTCCAACAGCGATTTTAATTTGCTGCAAATAATAATTTGCTCATGCGTACTTGTGTCCAATTCCGGGGAAAATGGCAGATTTTTTTCCAGAGTTGTGAGAGAACCTGAACGGCATGATTTACCTTGTAGGCTCGGAAAAAAAAAATAGCGGGAATACAAAGAACGAAACGAAAATTTCTCTCACTGTACTTCGACATGGTCTAAAAGAAGGATGAAGACTAGCTCGTATTATCGAATGTGAAGTTATGGTTTTGTCTGCTACTTCATCAGAGGAGCACGCAGCGGTCGAACGTTCCCGAAGGTAATTGCGCAAAACAAATTCAGTGATCGATTGATAAAATAATTATAGCGGAGCTCCGGTTGCCCGAAGGGCCGCCAAGTTGAGCCCCATAGTCATATGGGAAAGAAAACGACGGCGACGGAATCGCGCAACATGGCGTCCATAAATAGCCATGCCTTGTCAACACGTTGTCAGCCTTATCAGCTTACATCTTAATAGGGCATCCATGTTATGGTCAATTGACAGCTATCAAATCGAGGTATTCGCTCACCAGTATCACATGACCAGATCGCGGGCTCAGGTTAGAACTCATCGAGGTAACGTGTTTTTTTTAAGTTGACCGCTGACCAGGCATTGGTTTTCTTCACTGATCGCGGGCTCAGGTCCAATATTTTTTCTTTTGGCAGCATTTTTAAACATTTTATGGTCATTCTTAGCGGAAATTGTGCAATTGGAGTTGACTTGGCTAAATCTATATATGATATTATTATTGAACTCGGTTTACGCAAAATATCGGGATTTGCGGTCAGCGTCTCGTAGATCAATTATATATTTATCTCAGCCTTCGGTTTCACCAAATAACTGGTCTGCTCGCCACTGACAAACCATGATATTTTGCTCAACCTCGTCCAATAATTGCTAATTATTTGTTGAAAACATTTAATTCAAGTTCTTTAGTTCCAATATGTCAATAAATGATAATTTCCCGTTTGTGACATCAAATTTGCATTGTCGGTATTCTATAAAACCGGCAATCAATACTCATAAATTGTAAGAGGCATGCTGCAATAACTGCGAGACAGCGCATCTCAACGCAAAGTCTAGCTTACAGACTTTCGAATTTTTATTTTAACTTACAAAGGGCCCACTTCCTCGTGTTATTCAGTCAATGTGGCGAAAGCGCAGGTATTTTGGCGGGAAATGGAAAACACGTAGCGGGAAGCCCGCCAGCTGTGAATACATTCACTCAATATGGCTACCTCGTTGTTTCTGTCTCTACAGGAGGTAGTCTAACGGATGTGTTACTACGTTCGGTTTCCTCAGGTTTTCTATGTCCATCCTCGTTGAAAGTTTCTTGTTCCGTTTTCCTTGCAACTTTACGTCTAAGCGTTCTTTCATTAGGTTTTTCAAGTACAGGAAGTTTTATGTAGCGTTGCTTCATATGCCCTCCAGGTTTCTCTGGTTTTTCTCCGGCTGGTAAGTGAGGAATAGTATGCCTTTTCTTTTTCCGGGTTCCTCTTTGCTGCTGTTCTTTCTCCAAGGCTTTCTCGTTGGCGCCAACAAACCGAAACTTTCGTTCCATCTCTTGGCTCCAAATATGTACTTGTTTCTCAAAGCGCTTGGCAAGACCCTGGTTTTTTATTTTGGCGAATTTTGCAGCAAAAACAACATGGCGGTTCGGCCGCATGGACAAAATATACTGATCTCTTTGTAGAGCCTCTTGCCTGAGTCTTTCATTCTTTTCCTCTTTCGTTTCGTTCTCTTCGTCCAAAATAGTTGGTGAAATCCGCAGCGTTCTTCCATCTCCTTGGGCTTTTAACCTGTCAAGAATTCTGTTAAAGTCTTTCCTTGTAGGTCTGTAGAAAGAACGAGTTCTTGGTAGGTCAGAGGAATCGTTTTCCATATCGGAATTGACAACATCCATCTAAATTTTTCTTGGAATTCAGTTTTTTAACCGCATGTATCTGAAGACTCAAATACACAACTGGCCACAAAATTTAATTTACAAAGAAGATAAAAACCTCGCTGATTTGTTTACGGTGACTTTTCTCGTCAGAAAACGACGTTGACAAGGCAACACCAACATAACAGCAGGTGGATGCAAAGTTTTCAAACAATTCAAAAACTTCACCCTTGAATAATTCAAAAACTGTCGGCGGGATGCTATTCTTAGTAATCGCACAACGAGCAAAACGCTTTCTTTGCTTGAACAAAAAATTTAAACACTTTGTGATAAAACCAAAAAAGTGAAGGTTATTGGGCATTACATTTAAAAACTAGCGGATCGATCTTTACAGAGTAACTTAATCCAGATGAGGGAAATTAATTAATGTCAAATCCTACAAAGATGTGACTGCAGTTAATTGAGTATACTTCTATCAGTTCTGTTTGTCTTTATTAATAATTTATTGAAGACAAACGCAATATACTTCTTTACAGACATAATATTTTCTATGAATATTCCTAGCAATATTGGCTTTGCCTTTGCTATGTCCAAGCTTTTATTTCAAGAACCTTTTGTAAAAAAAACCGTTTCCTTTTTGCACAAGACCGTGCTAAACATTTTGAATTTATTGTTGAGAATAATGTGGAGTCCCTCTAAATATTCAATTTGCAGCTTTGTTTATGGGTCATTATTTTACCAACATTCCTCGTATCCTTCAATAATTGTTGTCCTTAAAAATTGGAATGATTAATTGAGAAGGCATTGTTTTTAAGCGGTAGTAACTTCATTTGCATGTTAATGTATTCCTCTGTTACCTTTGACAAAACCACTATTAGTTATTTTGTTGCCAAATTTACAAAGTGAGGCTGAATTTGAAGTTGAAAAGGGTGCAACAGTTACTTTTGTTCAACTGATGCGATGTCGGAAATGACGGCAACCATCCGCACGATTATCACGTTGGTCCATAAAAAATGAAGCCTGATCTGCATATGATCATTTTAAATTTCCGTGAGGTGTCTAGTCTCCTACGGAGCCGTTATTAGTGGATTGCGTTACACTTGTCCCCACTAACGTCTGCTTAACCGAGGCCAACATTCCTTTCCGCCGCTTCGCCAATCAGATTTTGCCTACTAAAATCCGGAAAGCCGACCTTCACGTTGACCGCCGCTTAGCCAATCAGATTTTACCAACTAAAATCCCCACGACGCGTCTCCCGCCTCGAGACACGCGATGAGATGAAACCTGCCAGGGACGATTGATTTTGCTCCAAGTCAGAGATTTCTCTGGTAAATTCATTTTAGATGAAAGCAAGTTCTGAATTTGCGAAGGGAAACTTATTTACTGAAGGGAGGAGAGATACACTCCTTAATTTATCAACTGGCTACGGTAAGTCGTTTGTTATCAAGCTTTGCCTTCAGTGTGTTCGACAGTCTCATTGATTTTCAGTTTTCATATTTTTCCCCACAGCTCGGCAAAAAGACGTACAATCCAGCAACGAATTACTGAAGTTCAGCCAAATGAAAAGCTGGCCTATGGGTCAAAGTTTCCACGTTTCAGACTCTAAACGACTGCGTAGCGTTTCAAGTGTGTGCGCCGTTCATAATCGTCGGTTGTTCAAACCCAATTTTAAGCAAATGGAGGCCTCAAATCAAAGGGCCAATGAACTATCGAAGAGCGAAGTTGAACATATTTTCAAGCCAGCATTTTAACCCAGCAGCGCTGGGCGTTTTAAATCGTTCTGTGGCAAGTTTGTCGAATGAATTATTCAGCGCGGTGAAGTTGTATTCGCCTTGACTGGCTCTTTCCAATTTTACCCTTCGATTTGTTCGCTCGTAAATACCACGGATGTGGACCTCTTTGATGATTTCTAAATTAATTTCGCTTTGCGTTTTCGAGTTGGCGAAGTCTTTTGTAGCATTTTATAGCGTTGAAATAAATATTTCTGATCCACTGTTGTGTTCATGGGACAGAGATCACCAAAATGTTAACCCTTCCAACGTGTGACAGAATCAGACTCGCACGCTTTCTTCTTGTATTCACAATAAATAATATTCTGGTGTTTCAACCTGATTGGTTAGTTTGTCCGGCGAGAGACAATGGGAAAGGAATGTTGGTCGCGGTTAAGCAGGCGTTAGTGGGGACAAGTGGTAACGCAATCCCCTAATAACGCCTGCGTAGGAGGCCAAGAGGTGTCTTGCTCTGGGAGAAGAAATGGAAAGTATGAATTAGATCATGATCTTTGAGAAATGCACGAGAACTGCTCGGTTTCCGAATAGGAATGCGAGAATTATCAGCTTATCACTTCACGACAATAAGCACGAAAGCAAGATTATCTCCACAGTTGCGTACCGACTTTAAAACGCTATCTTAATTACGCATATCAATTAAATGGCGGGATGGGGGGGGGGGGGGGGGGGCACCGTTTTTGTTACAGTTGCTGGGAATCGGGAAACTCGAAAAACAGAAACGACAAAAACTCGTAAACTAGAAATGGAAAACTTTCGACATTGCAAACAAGAGCAGCAACAAAACGTTTACCATTTTATTTCAAATCAAACACGAGACAGGAAGACAGATCTCGGTGTTTAATGAAACTTGGAAAATCGTCATCTAGATACTTTACTCTGGAAGCAGCACTAACTCTTGTCAGATTGGAATTCATATTTCTGCGAATAAACCGTCTTTCCTCAAATAAAATAATCCATTCCAAATTTTAACATCAAAAGATATCGCAATGTCAGGGCCATAGCAAGACAAATGGAGCTGGGGGACACTCCCCGGGCCCCTCCCTTGCTACAGCACTGAATATTCATTCTTTGTTCAATTCTAAACGCGTTGATATTATTATTATTATTATAATTCCTGCCCTTGAATTATTGTATTTTGCATTTAATTAGTTAAATAGAACCGTGTTTTGAGTTTGGTTTTAATCTATATTAACATCTATATTAACATCTCTCTCCGTATCAAACAAAGAGAAAGGGTCTTCTCTTGCTCCAGTAGGGGAGGGGCTTGGACTACACTCCCCGCTGACTGTGATCTTTCTTACAAACTTGGTGCTTGCCCGGGAAGGAGGGGGAGTACTCCTTGTAATTTTTGGTAGCGGTGTGCCCCCCGGATCGCCAAATCCAGACCCTATTTCAAACCAATGCATGCCATTTTCCACACCCATTTTCAGAATTGGCCTCAAAAATCCATACCCGTTTTCAGACCTAACCTTGAAAACATACACCCGTTTTACACCCGCTAGGTAAAATTTAGCTGGAATGATATATTCTATCTATTTCTCTTTCTCTCTCATCAGTTAATCGTCCCAGTTACTGAGAAGAAAAATATGTTTATAAGCTTTCGTAAATGTTCTCCAAAAACCATACAGAGCATAACTGAAAGCCAAAATCTATACCCGTTTCCAGACCCAAAAGGCTCAAAAACCATACCATATATACCTAATATAGGGGAGTACCCCTGGGGGTGCTTCTTAACCAGCTTAGGAACTTCGTAGAGACTTCCTAATTAATTATTAATTTTTCATAGCAAAGTAAAACGCTCTGAAAAGCTCAAATTTGGAGTTCCTTGTGGAGAATAGTTCGTGCTTCCCGCCAAGCTCTCAGTGTCAATGGAAGCAGTCTCGTAGTCAGAAGTCTCCAGACTTGTATTGGACAGTAGTCGTCCAACCTTCCTCTTGCAGAGACTGGGTTCTGTCTCCTCGATTACGAGCTCGTTACCATCAGGATCAAATGCGATCCACAAATTGCCTTCTGTTTGAACTGGTGGTTCACTCAAATGAGGCATTATCGTACTAATATCCTTGATTTTCAACTTTAACCGTACTGATCTCGATGGTTTGGGACAAATTTGCGCCAAATGTTTCAAAGAGAGTTGAATATCAAATCCACTTTGGCAATATAACGTAAAGAAGCAAAACCCGGGTGAACCACTGATTGCCTTCTTCCCTGTTAGAACCTCGTAAAATGTTCTCATCTGAATAAAGTTCCTCGTAAAAATATGAAAACGCAAATGTTCGTTGCCGTAATGAACTGGACGTATGGACCACAATGGAAGCCCAGGAGATGTTTGGTAGAAGTCCTGCACTGCAGTAACCCTGGGCTTAGCGTCGGCCGGCAATTCCACCCGGTGGTGAAATTTCCACGGGGGAGAATGAAAGTTCCTTTGAACATCAATGGCTGATAAATGACCAAACGCTTCGTAAAGGAAAAGCACAACGCTTATCGCTTGGCACTGAAGAGTGGAGGATTCCTCGTCTTCGTCGTTCCATGAATCCCGAGCAGAATCCACTTCGTCACTTTCATTGATGGAAATGAATTGGAATGTAGGATCCATTCCCTCGAGAAAAGGCGAGTAGAGCTTTTTGATGGAGGAAGCCTCATCCCATCGCAACGTTATTTGCAAAGTGCAGTCATATGGGTCGGGTGCCACGGGGAAATCCACTTCCTCGGTAACATTTTCATCGAATCCTTCGTCGTTAAAAGCAGAGTCTTCCATAATGAACTGGAAGTTTGTCTTTAGTTGAACTTACAAGGACGTCACATTCAAGGCTTTACTCTAATGTTCTAACAAAAGAGCAAAGCAGTTCAACAAATCAGTAGTTTCCTTTTTAGTGAGTATTTTCTTACAAGGAACCCGTTTAATATTTAGTATGTGTGTTTCTTATCTGGCGTTCCGTCAGGCTATCATTCGACTTTCGGATCTCAAAAATTTAGGGATCGTTTCTGTCCTTAACCACTCCCTATAAGATGAACATCATCGGGACCCGGGACTAGCACCACATATCCTTATTTTAAGAAATTAAAGAGGCTTATTGAGAGTTTAGATACAGTAGCATCACTATGAAATGGCTTGGGCATGTAGGGACCAACACCTGTTGCCCGTCTCATCAAGGTGTCCGCCTCAGGTGGCAAGGCAGAGAGTTGGCCGAAGACTAGCTGTCTCGGTTAGACCGGTCTGGTTTGGGGCAAACTACGTAATTACGTTACAGATCCGAGTTACTGATAAATGCTTTGGCGACGAAATAATGCTTGAAGTAACCGTTGAGGTGACAATTAAATAGCCAGTCCTAAACAATACACCATCTTCTTTGACGGTATGATCGAAAATAAATCCATCAGAACCGAACAAATTGCCCGGGGCAGTTTGACGGGTGAAACTAAAAAGCCTATTACATGAAAAATTAACCTTTTATAGCCTGGTATTTTCAACCGTCTGGACTGATATCAGTATAGGCAAAGAATGTACAGGAAATGCTAATTACATTCTTCCTAATTCACACACACAATTATTGGATTATTTGCGTTCTTTGTTGAATTCTATGGTGATTAGGTCTGTGTTTTGTTTACGTCAAGCACACTCTGTTTGACATTTTGATTTTGCTCCATTTTAGTTGCGTTTTTTGTGCCAAGTACACCCTTACAAGTTAAAAAGTTGTAATTGCAAGTCATTGTCCTGTATGGGCATGTCTATGTAATAATGCTAACGAGTTCTTCAGTCAAAATATCTTTCCGTGCTTGTGTGTGATTCGAATGAAATGATGCATTTATGCAGTGGCGCGTAAACGGAGTTGGGATAATGTTGTTTGGCCGGTTTTTCATGTTGTTTTCAGTTCATTTACATTGGACAGAAAAGAATATCGTATATATACTAGAGTTTATCTAAATATGTTTACAAATCAAGCGTTTGACTAAAATGCCAATATACATTTCAAGAAATCACTTAAAAGTTTCTTTGACAGCAAATTGTTTCATCTTAACTTTTGGCCCGCTTCTTGTTTATATCACTAATTACAACATCACCATTTTGCAGAATTTGCCTTCTTCAAATATTCTTAGACATTTATGCTCATCTCGAACCGAGATGCAACTGATCATTTCCTTTAATTTTGTGGAAAAAACAACAACAAAATACAAGGAATTGGAAATACAAGCATTTTTCATTTCTCGACTTTCGGTCTCCCTGGTCGACCCGAAATTTCGAGAGATTTTCAGTTTAATTGGTAGTTTTCCTCGAGGGTTATCAGTAAAAAAAAAAACACTAGTTGTGTTGAAAACGATTATACTTAGCTAACATTATCGATGTATCACAAATCAGTCGTCAGTGCACGTTGTAAGAACGAAACCTATAAAATTTAAATGTTTTTATTTGAGAAAATGAACACATTCGTAAAATCATTACTTAGACAAAAAAAGTTTTCTCAGTTTATTTTAGACCTTATATTTGCCATGCAAGGGTACACTGAGTCTCCAAAATCAGGGAGCTCAAATATTTACTGTCAATTTCAATTTCATTGCTGATTTTCTAACCGAGTTGAAAGGAGATGTACACGAATCTCGAGTTTATTACGATCCACGAAGTCAGCCGAAGTGCTAAATAGTCTTATGACATACATTTCCTGAAAAACAAAATGTAATGATCCAAGCGGTCTACAAAAAGGTCCTGGGAAAAATTTCAGCTTGATTTTAAGAAACCTTTGTAGAAATGTAATGGCAAAGACAAATATTTCAGTTTTAAATCCGGAAAAGCTAAAAAATATTCAAATCCAATTCAAAACATTGCAGCTGGGGATTGTCACAGCACGTGCAAAGCAGAAACTCACACTGCGATAAAAGAATTATTTAGCTTTGACTCAAATTTGGAAACATCATGAAACGATAAAGGAAAATTGGCAGTTATCGCTTAATATATGTAATAAAGTGTGTATTTCAAATGGGCTATATACTACGACTGTAGCATTTATCCGAAATTCAAAGCTTCGATAAGTTTATTTTCTAGAAACAATGCTGTAAATTAGTCTGAACACCGCATGCGTTCGCGTCCGAAACCGATTCTCCCAAAATTATAACCTATTTGGGAATTTTCCAAGCAAAATTGGATTCTCTAGCCAAATCAACACATTCTGAAAGTAAATCAAAACCCGTTTTGCACTAAATATAGCGGTGAGTTTGATTATTCGTGAAGAAAAGCTTAAAACTCGTCGATACATATGATTCCGACGTTTAAAGTTAAGCCGGCGATAACCGGCTGCCGCGAAACAAAACCGGCCTTTGACGCGTATTTTATTGAGCTTATTTCCTTTTCCTCCTTTTAGATTATTATAAAATAAAAGCAAAGACCTACCTAAATGGTTAAATATCTCAAGGAAAGTCCACAATCCTGCAAATGATTCATTCAGTACGTGCGCCAGTTTGTGTAACTCTTGACTTCAATATGCGTGTTGCGAAACAAAAACCGTAGTCAATTCTGATCAATTCTCTTTCAGTTCGCTTTTTGAATTAATTAAAAAAAACGCTGCATCGCCATAAATAGCAAATGAGAGCTGTATACTGATTATGATATTGTCTTATGCGTCGAAAACAATACAAATTAATTACCTATTTCATTTCGTCGAGTCGCATAATAGCTTTTCAACAACAAGCAACCAATGGAAGAACTCGGATTCTTGGAAAGTATTTTGAACATACAATAATCAGAAGATCTCAAAACAGCTCGAACAAAGCGCTGTGTTTGATGGGAGGTGTGGAAATTATCTGATTACACGTTGTGTAATATTGAAAAAACAGTTCAAAAACTACACAATTCTCGGTGCGTGGTTTTAAGAGTTTTATCGCAAGATTCGCATTAACGCTCTCGAGTTCTCTGATCATTATCATACCACAAAGAGCTCACCGCAAACAAAAATTGTAAATTCAAACGCAAAGTTCGTTAAGCTACACGGTTTGAAAGTTAAATTCCCTTTCGGATGTTTACGGATCCCGCACCTAGGGTTGCCTTTTAAAATCCTATCAAGGTGGTTTGTTTTGCTTTTATTTCTAACAGAAAAGAAGCGGAACTTAGAATTAAGTGTCAGAAGAGGCGTTTGATTTGCAAAATGAGTCACTCAAATTATTCGACTTATATTCTCTCTAGTTCATTTTATTCGCCACTAAAAAAATTCGAACCAATTAAGTCAAGTGGACCGTGATAATTTTAAACAAATGGTTCTGTTTGTTCGTCACACGTGCAGGATAAATATTATAAGGCCATTTAAATTACGTCTTCGATTAGAAGGTGAACTACAAAACAAACAAGAAGGAATTGATGAAATATTCGGTTTGTTTTTGCGAAGTGTTTTTAACAATTACCATTTTGTTCAACCTATTTTTCAGCATGCAAATTTTAACTCAGACATCCGGGGAATTGCTTAGACCAGACTAGAAAACTGAAATATCCATGCAGAGACAATTTTTCATGTCGAGATACATGCGTTTCCACACAATCAACAATTGCGTCACTATCGCAATATACTGGATCGCCTGCTCTTAAAGTGAGCACTTGAATAAGGTTTTTGTTTAGACCGTCAAAACTAACTCACGGGTGCGGTTAGAGGTAGAAACCCCCAGGAAATCAGGTAAACTAATCGATCAATACAAGAGTAAAATGAGTTAACTGAAATGATGGTTCAATATATAGATCATCTACCCACTCACACAGAAGATTCGAAAGAGGAATTAGCGAAAGTTCAAGTGACGTTAATCCGCCATGACGCTTGGGCGTCCCGATGTTGCGATGCTATATTACTTTATTAATTAGCATAATGAAACGCAATCAATTAGCGTATAAAAACGCTTCATCATTCAATTTAACAAACAAATTTTTACAATTGTTCAATTACTTCCCCCATTAAACTAAAATAGACTCGGCACGGTCGCAGTTAATTTCCTTTTTGCGAGTTGTTGTCAGGTAAACAATAACCACTGGCAAGGAATTCCGATAATTTCTTTCACGAACAAATGCAAGGAAGGAAGTCGACTTGTCAAAGTTTCAATTTCTGCTAGTTTTCAGTTTGCTATATCACGTCATCACTGCGCATGTGTAAATCATGACGTAGTTAAGTTTCTAGGGAACAAAAAGGTTAATAAATTATTATTATCAAATTTTCAATCAGATAATTCCATTTATCCAACTTCGTTTCGTGGACTGCAAATGTAAAGCGCGAAATTAAACGGATACAAATGTCTCACGGCGCTTGCTCGGTTTGAAAGGTTCCTTAATTGTGGTGCTCGAATTCCTCCTTACGGTGCTCGAAGAAGGTGAAAAGTAAGTATTTCGGTAAAAGAAAACCTAGATAAAAAAGTGGGTTCGCTAAAGTGAAAAATGCAGGACTGTATTAACCAAAAAGCAATACTACAGGCATATAGGTGTAGTGCTGTACGCACTATAATGTATGATATGATACAAGTGTTACTTGTTTTGAAATTACTTGAAGAGTTTTTTAGTAATTTAGAATCAAGACGCCGTAGTACAGTATGTCGATTGATATTATGTTGGTAATGAGGTTTTATCCAAATTATCAACAAAAACCGACAATATACATTCGGCCAACATAAGTCAAATATGGTTCTTAAACTTGTTTAACCTTTTAACACACTTTCAGTAATATTACGAAAGTAATTTTACTCACTTAAAAAGTCTGCTCTCACCCGCCGT
>OX393567.1:4425583-4463083 GCA_947652115.1 Blastomussa wellsi
GCCCTTTGATGCACTGAACAAGCAGGTATCGAGCATAGGCTACCGGTGCTTTCACGTTTATTTTTTTTAACAGAACCCTGAATTACGTAGCTTAAATCTAGATCTTTAAGAAAACAAAAAACCATCCGAAAATAACACGATCACCGTGCTCCTCACACTCCTCCCGGAAAAGGGCGCCCACGCTCAACAGTACGAACCAATCGGCCAGCCTCAGTCCCCCCACGCAGATGCTCGTTACACACAAACCCAGGTTTGTGTAGGACGTAAGATTATGCCCTTCTGCATTCCTGGAAAAGGTGGGATAAATATGGGGAAAATAAAAAAAGCTGAACATTGTTGTGCGTTGAAAGACTTTACAGAATCCTTTAGGCATAATCTTGCCAAAGTTCATTCCATTTCGTGTTTGGATCCATGCAAACATCACTTTTCCTAATTAAAAATTCGCGTTTATTACATAGAACCACTGTTCCAATACATTTTACCGCTAGCATATTTGGTCGGGGTGGAGAATATTAAAGCAGGGTTGCAATCGTCGATAGCTGTTTCGCTCTTATTTGAGCTCGTCAGCACGATGTAGAGCAAAATTGAATGAAACCAGCGCGAGAGAAAGCCCAAATAATTTGCAGAATGTTATTCGTTGCACCAAGACTTATAAAGGTTTCGTTGTCGGCATTCCAATGTATCTGGTGCTACAAATCTGTGAATCCAATATCTCCCTCCTTAGAGGGCGGTTTAAATGCATATCACATTGAGGGCAAATGTGATTTTTTTAATCTGATTGGCTTAAAGTAGTCCGCACTTTTTGCCGAGGATAAAAATTACTCTGATGATTTCTAAGAATTATTACCCGAGGGCGTACGTAGATTGCAACGATGACCCATGATTATGAAGATGATCCGAAGATGATTATGAAGATAACCCGAAGATTTTGGAATGAACTCGGAAGGCTAATTAGCAAAAATAACCGATAGCTTCACGAAGATCGTCACAGAAGATCGTCACAAATTCTGCCATTTATTGAATTCGAGTGTTTGGAAATTTGGAAAACAAGAGCGTAAAGCAGATGGTTCCACAGAAAGGCGCCAATATAATTGGAATGAATTATAATCTTAATCAGTTGATGCCACAATCATGGTGTAAACAAATAACCAATGATTGGTGAACACGTTGCGATCACATTTATGACACTACAGGTTACCATAGCGACAGTATAATCTTCTAAATACACCCTTACTTTTACCTTTCACTGCCAATAACTCAAAAACGACCTCGGTGACCCATAATTTTTATTATTAAATTTTGATCAGCGAAACAAGATGCAACATTTTGCAAAGGTTTAAAAAAATTCTGTTCATGCATTTCAGAGCCACCTTATATTTTCGTAAATTAGTAAAATTTAGATAAATAAACAATATTGAAGATTTTAAAATGCTGTTATTCAAATTAGAATTTGAAGTTGAAAATTAGTAGGTGGCCACCAAAATAGTCCCCCACCAACCTGGGAGGTGTTTTGCGTGGGGGTCAAATGGTGTTCCAAAAATAATTTTCTTTCATATTCACAATTTCCGATTTAAATTGGTTGTAACCCCGCCTGAAGGTGGCTTGTGCCGTTTAAGTATATTTGTTCTAACGACCCCTGTAATTATTTCCAAGTGTAAAGCAAGTCGCAAGGAAAGTCAAGCGAACAGGACATTTGAATGAGTCCAATAAAATGTTTAATAATTTAACATCTCATAAACAGGATAATTTAATTTAGTATCTACAACTGAACATGAACATCAATGACCACACTCGCAGTCTACAGTAATTTTGTAATCGACTTCTTCCCAAAAGTCCTGGAATCGTGGGTGCCCTGTGCCGGAGTACACTCTTAAACACTTGCCAATCTTCTTCTTTAACACCTTGATTGTGTAATGCTTCGGTCGACATCTGAAGTGCCCAAACCAACACGTCTTACTCGAGCACGTTACTGTTCTCACGTGACGAGGGAAAAATCCAAGGCCTAAGTCTTTCCAAACGTTACTCGTCTGGCACGTCCATGGCGCTGGGTCGGTGATCTGATCGATGCTCACTAAACTGGATCTTTTAGTTATGTTCCGTTTGGTCACGTGGTCTCGATTCTGGGGCGGTGATTGGCTTGCTTTGTAGTGAAGGTCTGCGTCGTCCATGGCCATAAAGCGGTTATTGTAGGCGCGGCCGAGCCGTTGTCTAAGCAAGTCACGTTTGACGGGCTGACAGTCTTTATCGGGCGTTTTTTTGAGAAAGGAAAACGTGGTCGCTCCATTGGCTGATCTTAGCGTTACCACAAACAGGACTATTGTTACGAGCAACCATAGCTGCATAGAGAGGAAGGAACATATGATAAGTAATCTACTTATGATCTAGCCGTCTAGCTGCCGGTCTGACCCGCGGCGTGCGGAGGTCGCAAAGACCACCAACTAAGGATACAGGCAAACTAATTTGAATAGACAGCGTCAGCATAAAAACGTGATAAGGCAGCTAAAAGATAATTTCCTATTACACCGGGTACCGTTAACTCTCGTTCTAACAACAACACTCATGATGGCAAGTGTTATATTACGAAAGCAACCAGCACAGTCACGCTAAGGACACTTATTCAATGTACGTACTGGTGACAAGGAAAACCATATGGAGGGGGGTGAATAGGTTCGCGGATCAACGGATTTAGCATCCCTAAGCTAAACTTATTATTTGGTAGTACATGTTCTCTGTCATGTAAACAATTAAATTGCTAAAGCTTCTTTGGTTTTACCAAAGACGGCCGCGGAAGTCAGTGCACGTAGCCGCGACATATGAACGAATGCAGTGTGCGAGCCTAGCCTTTTCAGATTATCTTAAGATCAACAATGTAATTCTCCTTAGCAACATTTCTATAAATCGTGGTCGGGAAAGTTTAAATCAAGACTTTCATCAGCCCCCAAGCTACTGAAGCCCACACAAGCCGGCGAGGAACTGAGTTCTTAAACCACCGAAGTCATGTATTAAACGAGGGTGGCAATGAATCTGGCAAAGAAGTTGTTTATAAATTTAGACAAAAGAATGCGAGCTTAAGGTTAGAAAGCCACTTCCGTGAGGATATTTCATTTAGCCGAATTTTCGTGCGAGTTCGCTGCGGGCCCGTTGCCTGATCGATAACAAATTGCGGTGGCATGACTTTGCGGAAAGGTCTAACGTGATAAAAATCATCATTAACTCTGACTTGGCTCAGAAAAGAAACAGGAACTTGGTTCTATCGAAATCTTGATCAAATAATGGTCGGAATACTCTCAGAGGAAGAATGTGACGCAAAATAACAAAATACACGGAGTGTACAAATATCCTAGCCACTCCTTGATAACATCCATCCATTGCTAAAGGGGAACTGCATGTGGGTCATCTCTCTATTTTATTCGTTCCTTAATGCCAAAAACTTATATCAATTAGAAATGCCCTTCTTGTTTTAATTTCCCACGACTGCTAATTGTTTTTAAAATGAAATCTGCTTTTAATAAACTAGTGACTCGGGGCGATCTCCAAGAGGTTACTCCTTCAATGTTATTTTCTGTTACTTATTGTATTATTTTGGGATTTTCGTGCTCTGGGGACACGCAAATATGTAACTATGTAGCACTAGAAACGTTAATTGGAAGTTACAAAAGTTTACTTTTTGCGTGCAAAACGCGAGAAAAGGGCTAGACGTCGCGAGCTACTTTAATTATGTAATTGCTTGATTGAGGAAATGTTGACATCGCCAGTCTTGTTGTGGGTTTGGGTCAGTAAACGAGGCGTCAAGGCGGTCACGAAACGTGAAAAAACTCATGAACGAACTTGACGACATGATGGTCTGAATTAAGTCGCTCAATGGTGCTATGTTTGAGCTAAATCTTGACATACCATTAAAAGAAAAGAAATTGCAATGAGCTTGACGACGGTAATTGTTATTTATCAACCTTTCAAATGGATATCGTTATCTTTCCAGCCCTTAGCTTGGAAATTTGCGGCAAATTCATGGATTGCCAGTGCATATATGTTCCGTTTAAACGTCACTTTTCGGATAACTTCATAGCTTTGTGGCTAAAATAAACCACCGCGCACTTATCTAGCCCGATTCAGTTTTCCTATCAATGTCTATAAGTCTTGCCTGTAGCTGAAAAAAATGTGCAAGTTCTTCAACACCCATAGAATTCAATTGGTCAATTTAAGTAATGTGTATAGTGCACGTGCAAATGTTTCACTGCTCAAAACGTGTTTTAGTTAGCATCGTACTTGGAGCTGTTTTTCATCATTAAAGTTCCTCGATAATTTATATTCTCCACACTTATTACTAGGACTAAGGAGATCTACTTTCCTTAGCTACTAACGGCCTGTAAACATATTAAGCAACAGGCGATTTAATAAGCATTCTAACTGGCACAAAGACAAATACGTTTTGTGAAAAAGGAGCATACTGTGGCCGTATGCTTTAAAGTCATTTTTTCCACTGGAGCAACAATTTACTTCAGTCTACTTTGAAGGAAGCTTTAAAAGAATAATTGCCTGTGGTAATGGCAAAAAAGGATTAGAGACTGGAGAAAATTGAGGAACATTGCAAAATATTAACATGATGTACAATAAAAACGTAGCTTTAACAAGAACATGATATCACTGAATTGTAATTTCTAAGTAAGAATTTTTTGGTAGTCTTCTCCAGGCCCCCTGACGTCACTTTATTTATTCTGGCTTCTATAATTTGAAGGTAATCCTGTACAATACAAAGTAGCTTTAGCTTGCTTGGCAGAGCTCTTTTAGTAACCTGTTGTTTACATATGTTGTTGCGACTTTCTCCTTATCTACAACATATTATCTCGGTATTGCTCAAGATTCACGTTCCCATTTTTAGTTTAGTTCTGCTAGCTGTTCAACTAACAGTCCTTTTTTAAGACATAATTTTTAGACAATTGTTACAGATGTCCCATGCAGCCTTTACTGAGCGAGAAACCATCATCGTATGCAATTACAAACTGGAAACGTGCTGGAAAATTGAAAATTGGTGAATCAATTAACCTTAAGTTTTTTATTTCATCTTCAAAATTTGCATTAGTTGGCCTATCAGTTTACCTTGTGGATTTGCTTAAATTATATAACATAAAGAGGGTATACAATTAATATGTTTAAGTCATGTTTGTTTGTAAAGATATATCACTAGAATAGAAGGACTGTGAAAGAGTTCTACAGCCGGGGAATGAAAACCACTCGACGGTTTAAGGGAACGACTCGCGCTAATATAAAACATTGTTAAAAGTATTTGCTTGGCAATCAATTGAAGAAAGAAATCACTGTTAATGGACCGGAATAGTTCCGGTTTTTAAAATCCTGATTTGCCTGTTTCACGAATGAAATTTCCCGAAAAATTGCTAATAAGGAAGTCTTTCTTTGCAATCCTTCTCCAATATAATCCAATACAATTCTGGGTGGCAAACTTTCTCTACAAAAAATATTACGTATAAAATTGGATAAGAACACGAACATTTCGTGTTCTGTCAAAGCGCGGACGAACATTGGCAATCGGTACAAAATGTTCCCTTTTTAGTCGCTTGAAACAACAAACTACTTACATGTCCTTGAAAAAATAAATGACAATTAATCATCAAAGGATAGCAATTTGACATTCTCACCTTAAAGGCTTCTTTTGCCATGATTGAGATATCTTTATAATTTATACTGACGTGGGACTGATGCTTTACGTTCTTTTAACCCGAGCTGCTATATTATATCTTTTACATCTTCCGTCATTTCCCGTAAATTCTCCGGTTGTTATTTGGCCACTGATCTGGGATAAACACGAGCACAGATTTTTTGACTGTTGACCTCCTATCCGCCTCCACTCCGCTAGGAAAAGCTATTAGTCAAGTTGTGTGTTCCAAATGGATCCGCTTGCCTCTCGCGTGCATGCAGTGGGGAGTGTTTAAACAGTGCAATCTTGCTAACAGTAGGCTGTTGTCACCTTTTGACGGAAAATTCCTGCTCGTCTATCGATTGTAGGAGTGATTTGGGCGCGGCGTGGATGTTGTGTTCGGGATTCTGTTATCTTTTAGAACCTTGGTCACAGCTATTCCAATTACGCTTCTACCAACAGATCCGTCAGTTCAAATCGGCTCTTTGGAATGCAAATGATCACTTCGTGATGTACATTTCATGGTTTCAGGCGGTTATGCGATATCAACAAGCAGTCGCACGTTGTCAGTTTGTGTAACGTTGGTAGTGTTTTTTGATTGGTGAAGTTTGACGGAATGACGACAGACTAAATAGTCAATTAGTCATGCAAACAAAAATCGGTGAATGTTGGAGGAATTTTCGTGGGATATTGGGATATACGTAGTTTCCCGTCGAGAGAGAGGTTATTTATTTTTATCTAGTGTTAACGAACTTCCTTTTTTCTGGTTTCCGGCGTAGCCTCTTTTATGTTTCGTTATCACCTTTTTTTGTAGAATCATTCGGCTTTGCCAGTTAATAAATTTCAAAACTGTCCAGAAAAGTGGGCCCAAAGATACGTTTTTCAGGTACCGTTCGTTTCTGGAAGAAAGGATTCGAATACCTGGGTTAACGGATTGTCATCTTGATGAATGCTGTCAAGTTATCCACAATCGCAATATGCCTGTCACTTAATGTACAAATTTGTGATTTCTCTCGTCGTACGAGTCTGTTAGTTTCTGATAAACTTGCCCAAAAGTCAACGATCTCAAAATATGTTTGCCATCTTCAAAATGTCGTAGACTTTTGCAGCACAAACCAAGATGTTTCTTTTTGAAATTTCAGTACAAATCTGAGGCACAAGAATCGCTTTGTACGCTGCTCCAAATTATTTTAAAGTTAAAACAATATTAACTCTAGTCGTAAGCGTTGTTTCGTGATTTTGTCCAAGAGCAGACTTGAAATCCTTATCGAAAGGAAGGCCTCAAAATATCACATTTCTTTAAAATGTTGTCTCTCGAACAGTCTTAGAATTATTCAGATAACAGAGATGTGACACATTATGTCCAAACTAAAACAAGCAAATCTAATGGAACTGACACGCTTACAGCCAAAACAGCTCGGGAGTTCCTGTCAAGGGTGAATTAATGAATTGATTTGAATTGAATTGAATTTGATTTATTTCCTTACTGGGTTTCAAACCTGCTCTTAAAATTTAAAACAGGAGTCGATTCGAACCTCAATGTTGCCTTTCACGTGTCTGTCTTCCTTCGCAGGACTGGCACGTGAGAATTTCAAAAAGCATCCACACAAACTGGGTCCAACGGCAATTTTTCCCCTTTTGTTTTCTTTTACCAGAAGAATTCTTGGGCCTACTCAGTGCACCGAAATGCCTCGCCTGTCTTTCGGTATTAGGAGGTTGGGAAAAAAACTATGGTGACATTTATGTCACGTGCCTGTCGCGTGAAGCCACATTCGAGATTTTTTTCAGCGTGTTAAAAGACTCCGAGGGTTTTGGAATGGACTAGCTGTGCATGTAACATGATGGCGCTTAATGTGGTTTTGTTTTGGCATTTTGTGGTTGTCAGTTCCTCCATATTTTTCCCCATGTTGTATAAATTAAGCAGTAACTTATGTAATCACGGGAATTTGCCGATTTCCGGCCAAATCTCAAGATTTTGAATGAAATTTTAGCAGAGAGAGCGAACCATAACATTTTTTGGCGATATTTTTCACTACATAGCTTGAAAACGTGAAAAAATTAGCAATGTTTTTAAGTTTCCATCCTCGTCACCGATAACAGCATACAAAAGTTAATAGTTTCAATGGTTTCAATGTATTACTGAAGTCTTCTAGATAAACTGCTGTTAGATTTCAATTGTTGCATACATATAAAGTTTTCAGCTTTTAAATTAAATTAAATAGCGTGGCGACACCCCTTTAAATTAGAGTCCAATTTAGGGCGCATTTCATTTTGAAATAGGGATTTCGGTTTTCATATTCTCATTAATAATTCATCAAGTTAAAACAAAGAAAATCATAACGATGAAGGAGGTTTGGATATTGGGGTCTTAATTAGATTGAGTAGATATATCTAACACGAGAGAAAGTGTTTCATTGGCTATCCAAACACCTCGAATTTCGTCAAAAATATTCCGCTGCGCGTCGGTGTTTAGATACCCCCAT
Organism: Blastomussa wellsi; assembly: GCA_947652115.1. NCBI lineage: Eukaryota > Metazoa > Cnidaria > Anthozoa > Scleractinia > Plerogyridae > Blastomussa > Blastomussa wellsi. The sequence continues at coordinate 4,433,720 of OX393567.1, forward strand.
GAAAAACTGTCCCTCTGTTTTATATATTAAATAAAACAAAAAATCCAAAAAGGCATTTTTTTTTTAAATCCAGCAACCCGGTGTTTGGATTTTGTGTTTTACTGGGAAATAAAAAAAATCCAGATTTCAAAATTCAAATCTTGATTTCCCACTTGAATGCAACCTTACAATCTGAGCCGGATAAATTTGAAAACGAAACTTTTTTCTCCGGATTGGCCTTCCGTCCACACTAAAACGGCGTTTTCGGTCACCGAAAACGGAACTTTTATAAAACGCTCTCCAAGGTGGATAAATTTGAAAACGCTGGCTAGGTGTGTTAGTGTGGACGGCGAAACGGAACTTTTGAAAACGCTGACATAAAAAAAAAACCGAATAACGTTGCTCGGACAATTTGGGCATGTTCTTGCATGTATTAAGCGTTTCTTGCGAGGTAGCATTTCAAAATCGATGGCGAAACAATTGGAAAACGGTATAATGTGGACAGAAAACGTTTTATCCGCTTTCGAGGCGAAAACGCCGTTTTCAAATTTATCCGGCTTAGTGTGGACGTAGCCTAAATTGATGACTTTTTGAAAACCTATTTGAGAAGCGCGCTGTCAACGACTGAAAATGTCAAATGTGACATGTCGCGTGCATTTGAAGAATAAAATCGACAATGATGCAAATCTCATGGAAAGAAATTCTCCCAAATTCCTTATCCACCTTTTCACCCTCCAAGCGTGAACACTTGAAAAGCACTTGTGAAAGAGAGCATCCTGGCGGGTTATAAGACAAGTCAAGTATACATTAATTAATCTTTTTACACGCATTCTCAAATGTTGATTCATAGATTATAATTACTTTAATTTTAACTTTTCCATCTGTGGATGAAACTTTATGGTTTGTCTAACGTTTAAGTCTTTCGATGAAGTCTTGGTGACTATTATGCTGTTCAATAATTTGTTATAAATTTTTTTGTCCATGGATGAAACGCTTGTGTGGCCATTCAAATTGAAACTATTGAACAGTAGTTACTGTACAACTTTAAAGGCCTGTGGATGTAACTTTAGAGTGTTCAATTGAAGTTATTGAGCAGCACATTCATTTAAAGCCGGATATTAATTTAGGAACATCTTCTCGTGCAGACGAGAACCGTGATAAGAAAGCTGTTGAAAGAACTGTGTATGCTAATTTGAAAACAGAGAATGTGAAAAATTACTGAATGCGTTTCCTTGGCAAACGTTAATTTGAGTTGATAGATAAAAACATTACACTTTAAGCCGTTCTGCACCGGGAAAAAGTTAACGCAAGCACCCCATCTCTGAGGGTATGGAAGATAGGACATGCGTCCACGAAACATTTAATTCAAAGAACATCGCGTGCAGACAAAAAATTAAGGTATTTAGACTCTTGAGAAACTTCACAGCTATGTTTGTCAACAGCTATTTTACCTTAATGTGCTTTGATGTGTTCTAAGTGGAACCCCTGGAAAACGTGCGTCACAAGACCAGAACGTGCATCACGAGACCTTCCAATGTATGTTATGTAACGGGCGAATGTGAAAATATAATCATATGGTCCTTAAAACTATCCAATTATATGGTCTTTTCGAGAAACGAGTGAACAGTATTGACTGTATAGATTTTTCAATTTATTTATTTGTATTCTGGACAGGTCTTTTGAGGGCTTAACTTGGGCCCGACTTAAAACGCAAAACTAACGGTGTACAGTAACACGTCTATTAGTTACAGAAACATGTGGTTTTGTACGTATGCACTAAGGGATAAGGGAACCCAACATGCAAAAATACTCGCTAAAGTGACGGAAAAAAATACACGGGTGGTCCAAACTAGAAAAGATTCAACGGGTTACATAAGGACAAAAAGGATTTGAGCTAATTTGTAAGAAAACATAAACTCTTGGTCTTCGGCCATCGTAGCTTGATTAAAAATATAACACAAACAGCGGTGATAAACATTTTAAGGAAAATCATTTTATGAACATGACGTTTCGTATGCTAGTCAACATACATTTTCAAAAGTGTAACCGTTAAAATTGGGCAAGCTATTTATAACAATGGGGGTCTGGAACCTAGACAGAAAACATCTGCAAAAATGTTTATCACCTCTATTTGTGTTATATATGTTATTTAATTTTGTTTGGAAATTTCGTTGTCCGTTTATAATACGTTTTAATGTTATCAGATAAACAAATTTTTTTCTAAGTTTACAAGTGCCCAAAATAGTGCGATTCAATCAGCCAAAGATTGGCTATGGTTGCCCAGCTCACGTTTGCCAATCACAGCTCGCGTTGAGCTGGTTGCAAAGACAATCCTAGAAATCTTAGTGGCAAATACCTGTGCTCAGTTTTCCCGAAAGTTTCTGATGCGGCCAAATGTTACAAAAAAATGGTTACTGGTTAAAGTTGCATCTTAAATTATTGAACTAAACTCGGAGTTAGAGGGGGTAAGTTTCTAACGAAACTGTGGTGCTGCGTCGGTGGGAAGTATAACAATATAATTTGTTTTATCAACTAGGTTGATAATGTGAACTGGCCACCGTAAAGAGATTCAAGAGCTGACGTTTCGAGCGTTAGCCCTTCGTCGTAGCGAATCCGACGAAGGGCTAACACTCGAAACGTAAACTCGGAGTTAGTCTATTTTGCCAAATCGTAGGCATCCGTCGGTCGATGCCGACCATGGAATCTAATGTTAGCGACGAAAAAACTTGTTACCTGTTGCAACAAAAATAAGTTAGACTATTGGACTAATCGCAGTACTACGGCATATTGTTCCTACTTGCACTCTTCTAAATATTTATCAGGCACTAATCGCACCTTATATAACTTATGGTCTGATCACTTGGGGTAATGATTGTAAAACCTTCCTTGATCAAATTCTTGTCCTTCAAAAGCGTGCATTGCATGCGGCTAATATATGTTGCTGAAACTAACGACCATGCGACACCATTTTTCGTTAAAGCAAAAATATTACCAGTACAATTCTTGTATGATGAATCTGTATGCAACCTCATGTATGATATAAACGAAAATACTGTTCCAAGAAATATTTTGAATCTGTTTTCTCGAATTTCTAGTGTCCCTTCCTATAATGCGCGTTCCTCTACTTCTGATCACCTTTATACAAAGGAATCTCGAATTAAAGCCACACGAAATGCTTTTTCGCGTGTTGGGGTCAAACTGGAATGGGATACCCGCAATTCTGAAAAAAAGTGCAAAAAGATCTTTTAAAACCTCCCTAAAAGGAAAGTTCTTTGATACATTTGAAACTGTAGACTCCTTATTGAAGTGGAAATGATAAATAACGAATGAAAACTGATCCTTTATGTCCTCCTCTTAGTATAGTCTGATTCTCCTTTTCCCTCTTCATCTCGATCTTTTCAATTGTAATATTAACAATAATGAAAATAACATGTAATTTACTTTAATTAAGTTATATAGTTTAAATCTGCGTTATTAAAAGATCGCAATGATGACTGCAATGTTGCTATGAGCTGGGCACCAGAAGGTAAAAGGAGAAGGGGAAGACCAAAAACCACCTGGAGACGGACAGTAGAGAAAGAAAGGCAAGAGGCGGGTTGGAGATCGTGGGAGGAGGTGCGGACCGCAGCAACCAATCGAGAAGAAAAAAGAAAAGAAAAGCTCTGTGAAGGCCCTATGTGCCACGAGGTACGAAGAGGATAGGTGATGAGGTGAGGTGATTATGTAAAGCTAAGTTTTTCTGTTTTCCAGTATGTTTTGTCTATTATGCTTTTCGTGCATATCTTGTCCCGCCTCGGCTAGCTTTGCGTCTATTTGCGGGACAAACCCTTCTAACCTCCTTATAATCTATTAATAAATATATTTTTATTGTCGTTACGTGGATCTATACCATAGTTTCATCCCAAACGCGAATGTCTCCCGCGGGTCGCGGGTTAACGGTGCGGGTCACGCAAAACGTAATCATAAACCAAAATACCTGAAATGAAGGTTTTGATAGACCAATAGACTTATCTAAAGTAACATTTGATAGACCTATCTTAAATAATATTTTTAATCCGTGATCACCTGTTCCTTTGGCTTTTTGCTCATGTTCTTTTGGAACTTAACCGAGCAACTTAACCTCTAACTAATATGTATTATTCTTTAATTTATCCATTCCTGGCTTACGGTATAATTATTTGGGGTAACACATACCCCACTACTCTTCAACCTGTGTATATTTTACATAAAAAAAATGCGAATTATCACTTTTTCTGCATTTGATGAACATTCAACTCCACTTTTTAGATTATTAAATATCATTTTAAGCTCTCTGATCTTGTTACATTACATATTGGAATTTTTATGTTCAAATATCATAACAAGTTGTTGCCTTCCTATTTTAATACTTTCTTCAGTTCAGTAGCTAATATTCATAGCTATAATACAAGGAGTGCAACAAATCAATCATACTATTTACCCCGTGCAATGTTAATTTAAAGAAAATCTTAAAAACTACTGAGTAATTATTAATGATGTTCATTGTTTTAATGTTAATTTTTTTGCTCTATGGATTTCTGAAAATTTAAAAATTAAATGGTTTTTGTTGTTGTTGTTATTGACTCCCATTTTTATTTCTTTTCTTCCGTATTTTGCTAAGGTAATAGCAGTTTTGTGCTTTTATTCTTTCCGATTTATTTACTGCACATATTTATTTACACTTATTTATCTGCCTATTTCATTCGTATTCTGCAATAAAATAGTGCCATCGCTTTGTTTTAGCTTGATGTTTTAAGATTTATTTTCTTCGGTAGATATTAGTGCGTGTTTGTGTTGTGTGCTTTTTCTTGTCTGTGTTCCTCCCGACCCTTCTATTGTAATTTATAAGAAAAAGAAAACAAACGGCGGTTATAAACATTACCAATAGACAACGCATGGTAAAAACTTTTATAAACTCGACGTTTCATATGCTTCAACATACATTCTTCAGAAGTTACAAAACATTTAAAAATACAAAAAATAAAGCGAGGTACTGGTAACTAGCTAGCTAAAAACAGCTTCTCACTTCCAATGTTTTCATTAAGTGAGGGTTTTAAATCATTGATTAATAGCGTTTCTTTTATTCTACACTGCAAGTCAGACTTTCCAGTAGCGAGGATTTCAAAATGGTCCCATTTGATGTTGTGACCTGTAGAAATGTCATGGTCAGCAACCGCGGAGGCGTGACCATCTTGTGTGAGAGCCTTGAAATTTTCGGTCTTCCTGTCATGTAATCGTCGTTTAGTTTTACCGACGTAGTAGGAATCACAGTCCCAACAATTAGCCTTGTACACCACTTTTGATCTTTGAGAGCGGCTAAAACGGTCGTTGTATTGAAAGAAAGACTTGACCCTGTTTTGAAAAATAACCTTAAGATTGACAAATCCATAAAATTTTCTGACACAAAATTTAACACGTCGTGCAAGAACTTGGCTTTGGAAACCTAAAAATGGCAAGACTAGGAAAACATCTTTCTTTGGAACAGTGGCTATAGGTTCAGCAGACCTGTTCTTTTGTCTGTTCAAAACATCATAAATGTTATAACAAAGTACGCCTCTCGGGTAACCATTTTGAAGGAGAGTTTGAAAGAGTGCCGACTGTAATAAGGAGGAACTTGAGCAGATGCATTTGTACTGCAACATTTACTCAGCCAATTGACCAGCGCGCGCAGCTTTCCGCGATCGGACACTTTTCGTGGCCCGCGCCATTTGCCCGCGACCGCGCTGTTTGCTCGCGACCCGCACCGTTTACCCGCGACCCGCGCTGTCTACCCGCGACCCTAAAACCTATTAGTTATAAGAATATTAGATTAGATTACCAGCTTTGGCAGCAAAGAGGACAATAAAAGAGTTCGCAAATCTAATTTTAAAGGGCTCCGCGATCTCGGTTTCTGTCGAGTTTGCTAATTAATCTCTCGCCGCATTGTAAACTAATAGTCCGGTATGATTTCTTATTGAGAATAGATTTCACTTGGAACTTAGCTAACATAAAAAGAAATCTGGAAATTGCCTCATGAACACTCAACATTTATTAACTTCCTTAACATTAACGGCCATCAGTTTCAAATTTTAAGCAATTTCATTCGACCTTTTTGCCAAGTAGTGTTCAATGGCTTTATTCATTTTTAAAACATTTTACTTTTGTATCCAGAATAAATCACACTTTTGTAATAAAAAATATAAGTAAATACAAAAACTATTAGTGTACATACGTAAAAATAGCGACCTTTAGTTGCCATTAAAACACGTGAACAAAATGTAAGCAAGATAAAAAAAAAGCAAACAAATCAGATTGCGTTCAAGTTTTTTAAACCACGGGTGTTTATTGATAATAAACAAATAATAAAGGAATGAAGTCCCTCGAGAAGGTCGGAAATTTTAAAGTTAAATGCCTTCCAGCAATTCAAATTTGTAAGCGACTAAATAATTTTAAGTTGCAATAAACTTTTAAATTTGAGGTACTCTTAAAATAATATTCGTGCCTATAAAAAGCTCCGGTTAATTGCCTTCCAGCAATTCAAATTTGTAAGCGACTAAATAATTTTAAGTTGCAATAAACTTTTAAATTTGAGGTACTCTTAAAATAATATTCGTACCTATAAAAAGCTCCGGTTAATTGCCTTCCAGCAATTCAAATTTGTAAGCGACTAAATAATTTTAAATAACTATAAACTTATAAGTCTGAAGTGCTCTTTAAAATAATATTCGTGCCTTACTTTTCAGCAAAACTAATTTGTTAGAGACTATTAAGTAACTTTAAACTTTTAAACTTTAAACTGAAATAAACTTTTAAGTTTGAAATACTCTATACCCGTGAAAAGCTCAGTTAGTTCTTAAAAATTGGCGTTGGGGAGGGAATTTATAAACGCTTTATTCGTTAATAAGATGAAGAGCGAGCAAACTAACGAGTTCGCTTGAAATTACCATAAATTTAATCCAAACCTTGTTGGAGATCTTATTAGTTATTGAATAGCCGTCTGACAAATGTTGTAATCAACACGAGCGCGCGATTAGCGTCTTTTAGCGAAAGAAGCATTATTAGAAAACCGTAATTTAAAATGTTTTGCTTCTCGAATCCTAAAGAAGAAAAAAGACGATACCTTTGAAAGATTACGTGAAAGAAATATTAAACAATATTTTATCATTCCTGTTTGTATAAAATATAGAAAATAATCGCTAAATGGTAGACGAAGCTGCATATCAAATTAAGAATCTGAAATGGCACAAAAAAGGAATCACAAAATTCCGAGCAGTGATTGCGAAAAGTAACGATTACTCCTCACATTACTTTTTAGAGAACTTTAATGCCTTTTAAAAACTTCCTCTTCTTACCAAATTATTTCCTATAGCCCCGTTAATAGTTCTGCCATTTACAGTCGAACATTAAATGTAAGCTAATAACCGGCAAGAGAGACGTTTGAGCATACAAACGGTAATTTGATCTGGGAAAAGTGTTCTTTTTCTCGTTTTTCTCCACACCAATTTTCTGTCCTTTCTCTTACATTGTAAGTACTGTAACTAATGTAAGACAAAACCAATTTGCGGTGCCTATATTACAAATGAACTGTTGAATTTAAAGTCCTTGAAGATAAGAACTTACTAATTAGTACCTTCATAATCATGTCGTTGCGGGCCTTGTGGCTCGATGTACTCTTTGTGAAACTGAATCTGCTTCTCCTCGGCGAGCTCGCGACTGAAATCCCTGCAGATACTTTCAACCCTTTTAAAAAAAGATAAAAATTGTCCCCAATTTTTCTCGAAGAACCTTCGAAGTTAGGGATGCTTCATTAGTGCATGGACATCCGCATGTATAAACTGGCCTGCTTTGAATACGATGATCATTAGAGCGCCAGATTACCACAGCTGAAAGTATATTTTTTCTCTGCGTTGCGGGGGAGATGAACAGACGTTTGTTCGCCGTTGTTGACAGCTGAAATGGGCAAAGCTGCTAACAAAGAATTATCTTGGCTCATTTGTGCTCAATTTCACTGATTAAATCGTGGGAGTTATCAAGTTTCCTCATTCCCCTCGTCACAATAGCACGGAAATTATCTTCTATTAGTCTACTCTTATTCTGCTATATTTTTCTTCCTTACAAGGTGTACGGGATTGCGTAGGTTATCCCATATTTCCATTAAATCCAATTTGACAGTCATTGACGATGAATTTGCTTTATTGTTTCGTCTTCTATTTTATGGGTGTTGGTTCTATACTGCTCGCGTAAATTGCGCCTAATTTCTTGCTCCACAAGTGCAGTTTTATCCCCTTTAACGAAAAGTTATTGAAGATAAATCTAAACGAAGTTAAACGAAAGTACTGAGCAGCAAAATCCAATTAATTTTATCGCCACCGATCTCAAGAAAAGGTTTTTCACTCACGACATATGCTGGGAAGGTCTTTGTAATGTCACGATTATTGAATACTTTGTCGCATCCGGGAGCTGAAATAATTTTGTGACCAAAATCAATGCGTTTCAAAGTAGTCACAAATCTTTACTAAAAAGTACCTGGCGAGGACACTTTTTTCAAAAACCTTCTTTGAATTCCCTTGCTTTTTCACCGTTTTGTTTATTTTTATTACGGGCTTTAAATGTTCAACCCCGCACGGCTTTTTATAGCGATAGGGCGCCCACTCGACAGCAAAAAGGGCTTTCGGATGACAACAATGAATGCAGGTGTAGCAAGGAACCTAGCACCTCATTAGGTATTTCAAACCGGAGAGAAAAGAAAACACTGATTGAAACTGATCGAATTTCTTGTGAAGCTTACAAGACTTTCTTGATTGCGATAAAACACAAATGAACGAGACTAAATTGTCTTATTGCCCCAATTCCGCAAATAATCAATGTCGACGCTAAGTGTCATGAACATTGTGGACAATCATCTTGATTAGGACAGAAAGATCTAGGAACTATTTATTTACCCATCTAAACCCTTGCGGCCTCTCCGAAAAAGTTCATTAAACCTTCCACGAGGCTTATAGATAAGAAACACGAGGCTGTCAGAGCCGGTGAACTAAATATACCCGAAAAGATTTCAGCCACCTGCTTCTTTGAGGGGATATGACGGAAGGTAAACCCAATAGATTCGAATATATACTCGGAGAGTTTCGCAGATTTATGCGTTGCACATCTGAAATAAATACTATAAGGCTCCTACAAGAAGGCGCTGACAGATATATGGGGAACCCACAAAACGTAGCATGAAAAATTTAGCAATGAGACTGACAAAATCTGAAAACTTGAAATTAGAGGTGTTCGACGCGAAGGTCGCGGAAATGATGCGCGCTACATCATAGAAGTCCTTTTGAATTTGTCACATTTTAATTAAGTGTTGACTGTGCAGAAAACACGGTTTTAATAATAAAAAAAACAAACAGAAGATAATCAGTGTCCGCATGTAAATCGTGTGCGCTAAGTTCTCGGAGTCTATTGATTATTTGTGTATTAATGGTGGCTTCAAAACTCAGGGGAGATCCTCGAAACTTAGCGGGAACAAATAGCAAACCGGAGAACTGTAGAAGTGTGATAAGCGCGAAGCCCTTGGAAAAAGTGCGCGATAGATTATTGCAAAGACGATTAAACTTTCCGGATTTTAATTCAGTTTGACAATAGTGGAAAACCCGTTTAATACGTATAACAACAAATAACAAATATAATGCTCACATGTAAATAGTGTGCGTTCAACTCCCCGCCGAGGCGATTAGCTGTGTTTTTATATTTGTAAATGCTGAAGATGCCCATTATACAATTATGCAGCTGCCTTTTGCGCTGTCATTCCATTGGCCTTGTTGCCTATGGAAACCACATCAATCTCATGATGCAATCCTAGCTTGAAAAACGAGCCAACGAAAAGTAACTTTCGCCCGAAATTGCTCTTAATTTAAATAATGCAATACCTGAATTGATCTGATTTATTTAACCTCCCTTTCACTCAAGAAAACCAAAACAGCAGGGCCTAGGACGTTTTCCTTTATAGTGAAACAAAGGACTGTAAGAGTATCAATGGTTTTGAATGGACGAAGAAAAAGGACTTATTAAAACAGCAAACTAATTAAAATCTCACGTTTTTGATTCACTGCCGTACTGTGAATCAAAGCATCAATGATGCTTATTTTAAGCCCCATAACTGAAGCCAAAATTGTGTTGCTATAGCTAGCTCGAGTACATACCCCTGATCTCGGCCATAAAGTTATTAGTTTTCTTTATTTATTTTTGGGACGACAAAAAGGAAATACAGAAAGAAAGGAAAAACGTTTCTAGCCAGTACATCTGGTTAACGTTTTTGTCACTTCGGTGCGTTTGTCGGCAGAGAATGGATACGCTTTATAGAATAAGCCTGACGTCTCTATTATACTGATTCGTATCTATACCAGAGCACAATTATTATTAATAATAGACTGCAATAACAGACGTACCAGAGTAAATTCAATAACCAGCACACACCATGTGAAGTTAGTCCCGCATCTAGCCTAAGAAAAGGGACAGAAAAAAGCAATGTTGTCCTTACTTACCAGCCGAAAGAGATTTAAGCCAAGTTGGTTTACACAACTCGATTCAATACGAAGAATTTGCAGAGCTCTGTATGTTGCAGATATTTTTCTGCCTACAGAATTGTAATTCGCTGGAAAATGTTTATGTGACAACGTCAGAAGTGAAAAGTTCCCTTCTGAGTTTATAAAAAGTGTTAGAACTCTAAAATGAAAATGACCGACAGCAACAACAACATTGAAACCTACCTCACATATCTTCCTCAGCTTTTGTTGGGAAATGTTTTTGCTGACCGGTCACTAGATCTTTTTAGTCAGCTGCAAAACACGTGTCAAAATTCAACCACAAACCGCAATCCGCCAAAGATACCTCTCTCCATTTATTGGCCAAAGTTAAACACGTGGTACATACGTCATACTGCCCTATCAGCTCGGTCCAAATGCAGAAACGAGTGGCAAAGCTAAACACGTGCCGCAGTGACGTGGGTGGCCTTTTGTTTAAAGAGCTTAGTCAAAACGAATGACGTCATCTTTGGCAATTTAAAAAATAGCCTTCAAATCAATAAGGACCATAAAAACAAACAGGGAAGAAACAAGAATGGCTTCGAACGAGGAAGTTAAGATTGGGGATTTTAATTGACCATCTTGAAAAATTTAAGCTACATTTGTCAACGATGAGTCATTCATCAGCTGGGTCGCGAACATATTTCCTTGCCCTTTAAATCCCGGACCAAACGAAACAAGAGAGTTGATGACTCCCATGATAGTTTTCGTTAAGTCTCAGAGACTATCATCACTTTGGACCAAACGAAAGAAAGCTCTCATTGGCTATCATGAAAAATTGGAGCTCATTCAAAGTCGATGAGAACACACGAGAGTCGATGAGCGTTAATGAGGGTGCTAGCCAAATGAGAGTGAGAGCCTGAAATTTTGTTAATGCCTATGACTTGAAAAAAAGGCTATTGAAAAATAAGCTTATTTGAAAGGCCTTTAAAAATGAAAAGGAATTGTGTTTTCCTTTTTGTGATATCTCCTGTCGTTCCAGAGATCTTCAAGGTTTTGTATTATGCAAATGAGGTACTGATGACATCACAAATTGGCTTATTATCGCAGGCTCTTCGTAGTGCTGTTCAGCTCTTGCTTATGATTATAAACTAGTAATTTCTGTGGGTAAGTGAAGCACGCTCATTAACTCTCTCTCATGTGTTCTCATCAACTTTGAATGAGCTCCAATTTTTCATGATAGCCAATGAGAGCTTTCTTTCGTTTGGTCCACAACTTGAATGTCGAGGTTTCGACACGAGGCGGTCATTCTAATTGTGTTCTACGGAGACTCTGGTTCCCAGGACAAGGCGTTAAATGCAGAAATGGCTCCGGGACACTTAGATTTTTTTAGACTTTGATTTTTTCGTCGAAAAAGAGAAAAAACAAAGTCAATTATAAAAGCACAGAGGTGGAATCGATCCCGGGTCACTCGGATCACGAGCTATTCCCACTAACCACTACACTACCGAAGACCGGCTGCCGAACATCGAAAATTTTAAGAATTTATCGTGTTACCCTTACCATTCTTCAGAGCTTACCGCATAACCGCAGTGCTTAGTAGGCTAACCGGAGTGCTATAGTAGGCTAACCGGGTTGCTTAATAGGCTAACCGCAGTGCTCAGTAGGCTAACCGGATTGCTTAGTAGGCTAACCGCCGTGTTATAATAGGCTAACCAGGGTGATTTTGTAGCCTAATTTAGCTAACCAAACTCGTTCCCAGTGCATTCCGAGCCCGGAGCCATTCCTGCAATTGAGCGCTACTGTTCCCAGGGTAGGAGATGCGCTGATTTCTACATTGCGCCCGTAGTGTCATTGACAGCGCTGTGGCCAACATGCGGTCGGTACTTGGTGTGGTCTTTAATCATTATTCAGCCAGTAAAGTCGACGTGCTAATCTGTTAAGTGCCTGCTGAACATCCAACTTCCAAACGGCTAGAGTAACTTTTTGAACCTTTCCATGTTAGCTCTACAATCTAATCGCTTATCTTAGCAGCTGAGACTTTGGAGATTGCAAGGAAGGAAGTAGTGAAGATACGGTCAATAAGTAAATAGCTTTTTTTTTTCTGCTTCGACTGATTGCTATTTCGAATAAAAGTTTTTTTCGCAGGCTTGTGGAAAGTACTAATCAGGGACACGAACGTTTTGGTGACGTTTCAACAGGAAGGCAATGTGCTTTGATGAGCTTATGGGCGGTGTTCCTGCGTCAACCTCTCGGCAGCATTCCACTTACTCACAGAAGTTACTAGTTTAAAATCATAAACAAGAGCTGATTACAATACAGCAAAAAAGGAATATTTCGGTTTGTATTTCAGTAATAAGAGGGAATGCAAATGAGGCGAAAGGGCCAACACGCCAGTTATCTCAGCACCAAGCTATATCGGTCCTCGGTCCTATAGTGCACGCGCCTCACTGCGCTCGGTCCGTAATGTCAAAACATAGGGCCGATATTCCGCCAGTACGGCCATCTCGCTTGGTTAGTAACATGAATATAGTAATTTCTGTCTTGAGTCATCTTCAGCAGACTATTTGAATAGGTCACTTCGGAAAATACCATAATACTCTTTGTTTGTCCCCCAAAATTTTGCACAAGCATTGTTTTTTTTTTCTCTTGGAACCACTGAAACTCGAGACAATGCGCCATTCCCGGTAATCTTCGGGAATACCTTTGGCACAAGCAATTGAAACCTTCCGAAGTCAGTGGGTTATGGAACCTGACGTTTGCCGAGCAATGGCCCTATGGCCCTGCGTCTAAACCGAGTAGAACTAAGGTATTTTACTTTGTCTTATAGCTCGTGCTTTAACTGGTGCAACAAGCTTGTTCGCTGAAAAGATCATTGGCACGGATGCCAGCTATCTGCCATATTCGCATTTACAAGGTAACGAGAATCCTGACCAAACCGGTTTGGGCACTTCCCTTTTTCTCTCTTTTCTCATGTGGAAATAAGCCACTTTCGCTATATTCATATTCAGCTTGGTAGCGATGCCTATAGAGGACAAAAACAAAGAAAAAAAAAATGCACGTGTATTGATTTCTTTTGATTGTGTCCTCTTGGCCTCGCTATCAAGCTGAATTTTAATATAGTGAAAGGAACTTTTCCCCACCCCCGCCCCCTCCTTATCCACAGACTCGGTCAAATTGATCGTCAAAACACAAGCTGCGCGGGCCGCAACGGCCCTGAAGCTGATTGGTTCACGCGATGAATTTAAACCAATCAGATTACGTTCAGACCGTTTGAAGCGGGAAAACCATCGAGGTACGAGCGAACAGCAAGCTTTGAAGTTCAGTTTCACACAAAACGCATAGTTATCAGAGAGAAAAATCGGCCTACTTGTTATAAATGGGAAGAATACAAACACAAAATTCGGATTTAGAGGTTTTATCAACTGGGTTAATAATGTTAATTGGTCACCGTAAAGAGATTCGAAACAGGAAGATAAGGGAGGTAAAACGCTGATAAAATATATAAACCACACACGACCCACAATTCCTCGGCGCTCCGATGAAGGGCTAACGCTCGAAACGTCAGCTCTCGAATCTCTTTACAGTGGCCAATTCACATTATTAGCCACATACTCGGTCAAATTGATCGTCAAAACACACGCTGTGCGCCACGCTGTGCGGGCCGCAACGGCCCTGAAGCTGATTGGTTCACGCGATGAATTTAAATAAATCAGATTACGATCAGACCGTTTGAAGCGGGGAAACCATCGAGGTGCGTACGAGCGAACAGCAAGCTTTGAAGTTCAGTTTCACATAAAACGCATAGTTTTCAGAGAGAAAAATCGTCCTACTTGTTATAAATGGGAAGAATACAGACAAAAAATTCGGATTTTAGATAGGCTAGAAGCAAGAGCACGATCCAGAAGAAACAAAGAAAGCAAGTTCTTGTCGTCTTTACAAGAAGCGAAACGTCGTTCACTTGATTGAAGTACTGCGGGAATTTTACACCGACGATCAACTGGAAATTGTAAGTTCTTAACTCATTGACGATTATTTTCAGAGACTTTGTAGCTATATCGGCAAAGTTCTGCACCTGTTCAGAACATATCGGTCCGGCTTTTACAGTTATAACATTTTCAGCTCGAAGTAAGTTCTTACTTGTATTCTTGAAAACATTATTAAATTTGTGAGTCATCAGGACGTTATTTGACCTTGTATATGGATAATAATGACATTAACATGACACTACGCGGGTGCCAATAAACAATAATCCCTCAAAAGGTCATGTTAATACCCTAATATATACATCTAGTCGACCCCAGTTGCAGAATTTCGGCTGAGAATGACCATGAAAAATTAAAAATCTTGCTAGAAGCAAAAAGTCGTAACAAAATAGGCCTGCCTTTTTTTTCCGCCTTTTTTTGACCTTGCCCCCAACGTGTGGCATCGCACTGGTGTGGCAAACGTCAAGCCTCGTTGAAGCCTTTAAGGCTTCTTTTAAAAGGCTGCGAGAGTCACTTATTCACTACCCACGATTGAAGATTATTTGCTCGGTATATGACAAAATACTCAAGTGTAGACATCACATATTAGGGTCGCCCTTTGGTTTCGCCCAATACGGATTAAGATTTCACTTGAACATGGCCATGAAGCGATTGCTTTCCGTCATATGAAATTGACAGATATCCTGCAATATACGTTAAGTAACGATAATTCGGCCAAAGTCTCGCAAAGCGCTGCTGACGGTAACTTCTCTAGCTGTAAAATGCGCTTCGTTGACAATTTGCTGAATAATAAAACAATTATCCTGCTCAATCTTGCGCAATATCATCTCGACCTACAGCTTCGTCGGCTAAGTACCAGGCGATATTCCGCGCCATTTCGCAGGAAAATCGTTACATATTTGCTCTAAATAATAGATTGGTTCCAGCAGCCCAGTCCCTAGACGTTAGCTTCCTCTCGCAAGCGAGCGCGAGGAACGGGTTGAAATTCGGTGATTCGCGCCAAATCGGGAGAGTGGGCACGATTTGCGCTGACCAGCCCTGGGCATGACATACAGTCTATCTTCAAGTTAACTACATGAAAAGCCACCAGAAGAAAATTATAAACGTTTTCAGAACTACTATTAATATTAAAACCTTGACGTACATTTTGCTTTCTCACTTGGAGTAAACGTAAAAGAGCCTGCTTTTACATGAAATGTACTCGGACACATGCTCGTTACACATCAGTGTCTACTTCAATTACAGAAGCAGCAGCGGATCATGTACCCGGCGCCTTCATTGTCCTTGCCCAGCGGTGGCGCTTCGCGATCGCTGGTTAATGAGAGCGAAGGCTCAGGGTACAAGATTGTACATGAAGCAGAGAATTCTTTACACTAAACTGGATTCATACAGATCCGGATTACTTAGAATATCAGTCATACGGGTTCCGTTAAGTTTAACACTGCTCATAACAAGCTGTCTTTTCTTGTTTGAGTCATCGTTAGCGGATTGTGGCGGAAACGACTTTTCCGAGTTTCTAGCGTCTTCCGTCGGGATTTCCGTATCGCTTTCACGAATCGGATTCAATATCTCGACTCTTGCGTTACCTAGACACGTTACGCTTTCCTTGCGCTCTTTGGCGCCTTCCATTTCGGATTCCACGGAGTAAGTCAGAGAGTTTAAACTGCCCACGCTTTCTATTCCAGAATCGCCGACAAACATTGCACGGGCGCGCTGACGATTGAACAGCGGAACGCTAGCAGGCCTATTTAAACTGTCTCTCTGCTGTAACACTTCATGCCCATTGAAAATCACTTGTTTGTCTGTTCGTTCTAGTCGCGGCGAAGACGCGCTCTTTGCGCGTTCGACGTCCCTGCCCTCTGCTTGCCCAGGCGAACGTCCACCCGAAGACGACCGAGCAGGTATCGACTCGTCCTCGTTGTGCTCTAAGCCGTACGCCGAAGACACATCTTGAAAACTGTTAGGACCTGAACGAATTGAAACGTCATGTGCTTGGAGCTTTTGAATGTCCGGGAACGACTGGTAGCTCGAATAGCTGACATGTTCTCCGTTAAGTTTTGGATTATTAGCCGTTCTCTTCAAGGATGATTGATCTGGGGACTGGTACCAACTGCTGGAATGATTCGAAGAGAGCCTATCTGTTGCCAAAGAACCGTTCAATGAATACAGGTCTGGACTAGAAATAGACTCAGTCTTTTGAAAGAAAAGCGGTGACGGAATATGGTCACAGCTATTAACCTTCGAGCGTGAGGACCTCTCGTTGCGTGACGTTTCTGGAATTGTGTCACGCTGACTAGCCAAGTTGGTATCAGTCGCCAAGCCACTGATGGGGTCATTTTGCGGTACATGCACGTACAGTAATGGTCCTTGGCGCCTCTGAGCCAGATCACCCTCCATGCCCAAGTCACGGAGTACCCTCTGATCTTCAAAAGAACTGTAAGTGTTCCGCCTTATTGGGTGACCCTGACGATTCCCTAAAGCCGGGGTAGGGAACTCTTGAAATCCTTGGGGGTGTCCAAGATTCCCCAGTGAATGCCCTATCCTCGAGGGAAAAGGATACGCTTCAGTGTGGTTCAAGTAAACGGAGTCGCTGTGCGGCCTGTGCATCAGGACGGGTCGGACAAGACTTCCACTCCAGTTAGGAAGAGAGTTGGGGCGTGGTAACATCACTGGTGCCCCTAATCGAGTCACATCTACGCCACGCTGTTTGGGATTAAACACCACGTGTTCCTCGCTAATAGACGGTAAGTTTGAATCAGAGTGCGCTGGTACCTGTCTGTGCGGCGGCGCTGTGTAATGTCCAAGAGATTTAGCCTCAGTGTAAAACGGTTGACCATGACTCGAGGAGGCCCCGGATGGATAGGTGTCTACCCCTGTAGCAATATACATCGGATAGGTCTCGCTTCTTGTACGAGACAACTCTGAATCATGAAACGATGTCTTAGTAGCTTGACCTGCAATTGGGGATAGGCGCATTTCGCCAATGCCTCTATCTTCTTCATCATAATGGTAAGAACCATTGATGTATCCATTCGGGAGTAACGGAGGAGGCCTGATTCTCTTGCTCGAACTCTTCCGTTCCATCGTTATGGCTGGAATACAAGACTTTCTCCTCGCTTCCATGTGCTTCTTCTGTTCTGCAAGCTCGCTTTCATTGTGCTCGATAAGTGGTGAGAGGGAAAATCCATTCTCATCATACGCGCGTGCCGGGGATGATTTACGTTTCGGAGTTGCTGAAGCATGGCCTACTGCAGTTGGATCCACCTGAACCAACTGATCAGGAATGTCAAAGGTAAATACGGCCTTTTGTCGGACCAGCGGGGAGGACCCCCGGCGCTGTCGGTGTCGATCGTTTATTGTTAACGAGTCGTCAGAAAATCTCGCACTGGAATCGTTACTCTCTATCGAAACCGACACTGCACTGGACTTGCCATTACAATACTCGTCTCGTAATTTATTTAATGGCGAGGCTTTGGAACGTGTGTTGTCATCTGACCGACTTCTGAATTTCTTGGTCGCCTGGGTGTTGTTGCCGTTCCGCTCATCAACTCCACCGTATATACCCCCATAGTCATTTTTTCTGTCATTTGGGAAGGAAGGAGTAACTTCAGTTCCTTTTGTCTCAGTTGTCGTCCCCGACTCTTTCAAGGCAGTTAGTTGGGAAAGTAATTGAGAGGAGACTTTTTCAGGAGAAGACTGCGTGCCAGCATCGGTGCCTTTGCTACTATTCCTTCGAGACCCGCTCGTAACAGTCCCCTGGGTGGCAGAGCTCCTTCTATCAGCAGACGTCGCAGAGGCCCTACGCGAGCCTGCCTCGGTCTGGGCAGATTGCGTTTTCTTGTTCTTCTTTAAAGCCTTATTTTGCCAGTGTTTCGCTGTAAAGCCAACCACATAGAGGCTCCCGCGGCGCCCCATCCTTCCCCGAGGATTAAGCTTAGGCGAGCCTTGCGTTGAGTCTAAGGACATGGACTGGGTAGACGAGGTGCTTCTTTGTCGACCGCTTGGCGGGGTTTTGATCTCAGTGGGGGAGTTTGGACTCTCAGTATCGCTTCTTTTCGGACTCAGGGTCGTTACCGCTGAGGACACCTCGGACGTTTGGTCGGAGCCCCTCAAGGTGAAATCAATCGCTGACGGCGACTGTTGGGACACGCTCCCTTTGGTGGTCAATTCCGACAAGTTTTCTTCGCCGACCATTACCGAACACGAGGGATTTCGTTCTTGCATTTCAATCTCGATTCGCTCTGCCTCCGGCACCGCCAACAAACTGATTCGCCTCGCGACTTGTCCCGATGTCAGTATCGAGTTTCTTGGCGAGGGAGGGATGATCACCGTATTCGGGCTTTGAAATCTTGGCCTTGTCACTGGGCTCCCACGCGGAGTAGAGCGTAGACTGGGACGAGGTGACCGGCGTGTTCTGCTCGAGGGGCGCGAGTCTTCCTTGTCTGTATCGTCTTGATCATCTTTCTCGATCTGATCAACCCTCCCTCTGGAAGTGTTAGGACTGCTTTGCGTCACGAACGACTGAGCGACTTTTAGTGCATTAGCTGCACCAATGATCAGCGGTCTTTTCCGTTTTGGTAGCTTGAGCCTCGCTTTGGCGTGAGAATAATACAGAGAGAAATTGCTGACAATCACCGGAACCGGAAGTGCAATCATGAGAACACCGCTTATCGCACAAAACGAGCCCACGATTTTTCCTTCCCAGGATTCGGGTGCCATATCTCCATAACCGAGCGTTGTCATGGTAACTACGGCCCACCAAAACGAGGCTGGAATTGTCGTGAATTTCGTGTTTACAATGTCTTTCTCGGCGTAATATATAATACTTGAAAATATCACAACGCCTATGCTAAGAAAGAAAGCCAAGAGAAATAGCTCACTGCAACTCGATTTGAGAGTGTGTCCCAGAATCTGAAGCCCGTAAGAATGCCGCGACAGCTTAAAAATCCGGAACACACGGATAAGTCGGACAACCCGGAGGACGACAATCGTCTTAATGTTGGATGACTTGATTAAGAGATTCACGTAAAATGGTAAGATCGCACCAAAATCAATCCAGTTCATAGGCTTCTTGATAAACTGGAGCTTTCGCGGGCAGAAGATAAGACGAGCAACAAACTCGAATGTAAACCAAGCTACGCAGATGATGTCGGCGACGTAAAGAACTTCATATTGGATGGATGATTTGTCTTCAAAGTAGGGCACGCTTTCCAGACAAAACGTTATAACGGACGTCAGAATAAGAATCAATGTCGTGAATGCGATAACCTGCAAAAAGGGGAAAAATGTTATCAGTAGAATATTGGACATCGTAAGGAAACCAGCATTCACAATATCTCGATCAGTTCTACTACACCAACACATGCAACTTAGTGGCTTACACAAAATTCTATACAATCCTGTAAGCCTGGTTTCAAAGAACACAGCAAGTGGATACGCAAGAACAAGATACGAACCGTGCATTAAACGCAAGAGCTTTTAGTCAGAAAAAAGAAACAAAATGATAGATAACTTAACAAACATCAACAAAATAATAAAAGCTAACTTTAGACTTATCTTTCCTGAACTACATTTAGCTGCAACCTTCTTGCTGTACCATTATTATTAGAGATTAAGAATGGCGTTAAAAGGCAAACGTGAGCTCGACTTTCATTTTGTTCCCTTGTTATCTAATTCTGAAATTAATCTCTCAGAAAAATAGGGAAAAAATCACTCGTTCACAACAAACACAAACCGACTTATTACCGAGTACAACAACCAAACCGCAGAAGTATAATTTTTGCAGTTCGCGGTAAAAAAAAGACCTGCTTAATCTCTCTATTGCTGCAATCATTTGCTGATTAATATTCCTTTCTAAGATAATAACAACCGAAATAACACGTTTACTTCTGTTGTTGTTTCTTGCTTTCGCATTTTAAGTTTGCAAGATGTTTTTCGTTTTCTCTTGTTTGTCAGCGGGAGAAAGTTTATCCGCTAGTAAGTCACGTCTCCTTTCTGTAAGAAAGGTCCTTGAACGAGTGTTTTGATTGGTCAAATAAAATCAGCAGCGCTTTCCATTTGTCTCCGCAGAGCAACTTGCTCCCCGTGCAGAGGACCAGCTAGACTTGCTCCAAGTCCACATTTTCTTGTGATACAAAAGAGGGAGAAGCGGCTCTGGGGACGAGAATGGGAAAAAAACGGGGAACGTATTCGAGCAAATGGAACAGTATAACTTTTCAACAAATATAATGGTGCGGGAAAAGTGTTCACCATTTCTACATCTACATCGTTCCATTTCATTTCCCACCGGCACAGCCGCATATTTCGAGGAGCACTGGTTAATACTGCGAAAAAAGGGAAATGATACAGCGATATTGCGTAAAACGAAGGTATTCCATTTTTCCTCAGTGAAACTTTTAAGGTGGGAAGAACCGTTCTATTTGTGCATAGGCGTACGGGCAATATTTTGCTAGGGGGAACCATTCGCCCAAAAAATTCTCCCAAGTTAGGGACGGACCATTTTATTTTTTCAAAGGAGTGGGTAATTACCCAAAAAAAATCCGCACAAGAAAAAGCGTCAAAAAACATCGTGCAAAGGAAGCCATGCGAAAAAAATCTTGCAAGCACTTTCTACTGTCCAGGTCCTGTGATGATGCAAAAAAATGTTGCACAGTCTCACAGTCCCAAAAAAATATTGCTCAACCTAGTACCTAAAAGTGAAAAAAAAAAACATTCTTGCCCAGAATAATTGCCCACCCCCTCAAAAATAAAATGGTCCGTCCTTAGTCTGAAGTGTCAGACGTCTTTATGCCGCACAGGGAATTAGGGCAGGAAGACGTCTGACACTTCAGAACAGTCCCTTACCTTGCCCAAATTCCTCTTGCTGCCCAAAAAATCTGAGCTGCCCGAAAGCAAACGAAGCAAATGAGCACAACACCTACGGAAGAGCAAGTACAAGCTGATGGTATCGAACCCGAAACTAGAAACTAGTGGAGCGAGTGAATTCGAACACTGAGCCGGAACTGCGCGCACGAATGTAGAACCTTCTGTTATCTTTGAAGTTTATCGGGGCAATTATGAAGTTCAAATGAAAGAAACCTTCTATCAATAAAATTCATTTTGTTACGAAAAAGAAAAGGAACTGACTATGGTTGAATACAGGATCGTTTGTTATTCTAAACTCGCATAAACCACCACATTGGTATACCAGGCTCCTTGGTAGCAGTGAACATTATTTTATGGCATTGCATAGTATAAGATCGTAAAATAATATTCCAAAATAGGGAAAAAGCAATTCAATAAAAAAGACTCATTTTCTCTCCTGTGTTTTACTTGTGTTGCCGTGGGGTTTGGGGGCATTATCGAAGCATTTTCTCTTAGCACCAGAAGAAGGCATGCAACAATCGCTGAAATCACTTTAAAACAACTCCAAACCGCTATGGAAGCACAACTGTATAGCGTATTCACTCACGTGACCAAAAAAATAATCGAAAACTATTCAGTGGATAGAGCAAAGAAACTACGATATTATAGAAGATAAATAAAGAATGAGGCGTGTGCGTTACCCCAAATTCAGAGTATTCGTCGAAATGTTCCACACAAATTTACAGTGCCAGTATACAGCCGCCATATTGGTGTACCTCAGTGGAACACCAACATGGCGCCCGGAAAAAGTGTAAACATCTGGAACTCTGAAATTCAAAATGCGCTGGCTTCCAAACGAAGAAAAGCTGTACAGATATAAATTTAGCACCTCTTATGTCTGATGAGTATAAAACGTTTAGTGGCTCTTTGATTTTGGATTTGAGAATTTGATGACGTCACGTGAATATGATCTATTATTTTATTACTATTTTAATATAATATTACGCAGTGTCATAAAAATAATGCCAAAGGCTGCAAAGGAGCTTGGGATACCTGTGAACTTACGCCGAGTACGTGCCTGAAAAAGCAATAAGCAGGAAATTTTTCCTCACGATCACGAGATAAAGGAGACATTAACAAACAGTGAATATACAAATTAAAATGAAAAACACTTGCCAGATATTTTGGCTTGTAATTCACAAACCATCTGCGAGAGCGAGGTTTCCTAGCTTTTCTTGCGCGAGTCACATTACAGACGTCACAGGGATTTTTACCAATCTTAGCATTTTGTTAACGTAGATTTTGTTATTTTTAATCTATTTTATTGTGTTCCCTATTGAGAAGTTTCACTGCTATTTCAGTATCGATAAATAAAGGTCTTCATTATTTCCGAAGATCGCGCGAAAAGGAAGCCCCAAGGCCAAGTGCATTCTTGTCAGGGATTTCTTCCACAACAGTTAAGCCTTAAAAATACTTACGATTACTAAAACTAAATACGAACACGCTGTAAAGATCAATAAAGGGCTAGAAATAAATGTCTGTTAACGTTTTCGCTTACCACTATTGCCGTGTGGATATATTAACTTGCTTAACTTGGGTGCTTTCCATTCCTTCAAAAATATCGGTCAGAATTCTAATGGAAACACCCTTTCCGTTCGTTCCGATCGGGATATTCGGGAGCAGCTCTGCATAAGGGAGTAAACTTTGACCGGTCGGACCGAAATTTACCGTTCCATTTCATAAACTGGTTACAGTTGCCCTACTTCGGTTCATTAGATTCTCAAAGATGCGGGACACTGGGAAAAAGGAATACAAAATGAAAGAAGTGCTCCGTTCGGTTTGCCCAGTTTAATAGGAAAATGCCATTTTATTTTACAGCAGTTGATTTCGAGTGGTCTGTTTGGTCGGACTGAGAAAATGAAAGGAGGGGGTAAGTTTCTGAAGAAACTGTTGTGCTGCGTCGGTGGGAAGTATAAAAAGATAATTTGGTTTTATCAACTGGGTTGATAATGTGAATTGGCCACCGTAAAGAGATTCGAGAGCTGACGTTTCGAGCGTTAGCCCTTCGTCGGAGCGAATCAAGGAATTGTGGGTCGTGTGTGGTTATTGGTTGGTGCCTGGTAATGTGAAAAACAATAGAATAAATTAGTTGAATGAAAAGCAATCGTTGATACCGTGACGATTAAGAGTGCCGATTGAAATATAAATTTTTGTTCTAGAGTTTTGCGGCTTTCTGTGCTTCCTTGATGAAGGGAAAGGCCGCAGACTGCCATATGTTGCTTAGAATGATTGGGGAGATTAAAGTGTCTGGCGACCGGTTTAGATGCATTTTTGTACTCTTTCTCTACGTCACGAAGGTGTTCATTCAACTAATTTATTCTGTTGTTTTTCACGTTACCAGGCACCTACCAATAGCGTAGCTCCATCTTTCTGTATATAAACCACACACGACCCACAATTCCTCGATTCGCTCCGACGAAGGGCTAACGCCAAGCGATGTGACCACTTTCAAGGGAATCCTTTTCTTTTACCAGCGTTCGCCTTTCTTGTATTTAACCCTTTGAGTTCTAAGCACGCATATAAGCGAGGTTAACGATCATGCTGGTTGTACCGCTTGTGACGTCATCATTTTGCATATCAGCGGACTTTTGTGATAAGAATCTGATGCAGCAGGGTCAGGCCTTTCCAGACGACTGTCCATTTTGAGCATCGAAAGGATTCTGGCAGAGCTAATAAAAAACACCCCGATCGGTTTTGCCGCAAAATTGATGCATAAAAAGGCCAATATAAATGTAGTAGATCGGGGCAACATTGTCAGAGTTTGCCTACCAATGATCTAGACCGAAACTTTTCCAGTTGCTGGGAAGGTTACTGAGAGTGGAAGGAAGCGAGAGAAGAAAGGCTGAGAAAAAGGACAGGAAAACGAGCAAGGAAAAAATTCCGAACGATTTCGCAAAAAGTCCAATTTTTGGCTGGTAAATTGAAATTATTTAGCGGCCTGATTTATTTCATAACAGTATACTGTACACGTCAAATGTATGACTTACATTTACTAAATAATTAACGGATTCTTGATAGCAGATTCCACAGCCAATGAAATACTTTTAACTGAGGTGTTGGCAAAAAGTAATGATTTTATCACAGGCTACGTGCTCATTAGAAAGCAGCGTAAATAATAACTATTTCAACAAAAATATTACCAACAAGCTATATTGCACGGAAAAGTAATATTGGATTTTGCCACGGAAGTTAACGCTACACATTAATCTGGGAGCTTTAACTTTGCTTACAAAGTCTCAATGCCTCAAAACAATTACCGGTGACGAAAACCCTGTGACGAGGACTTTACATAATTAAATCGATTATTAACAAGCTTTTAAGGAGTTATTTGTCGCAAATCTACCAGACACGAAAACGAATAAACAATCACAAAATCTCGACATTCCACACAAAACTTAAATTTCTATTTTTTGCTTTGTTTTCAAACTTTCGTTGAAAACTCGAAAGCGTGACTATTATATTATAATACTAACAACGTACGTGACAACTTTCCTCAGAAGAGACAAAACTTCGAATAAGAGAAAATGATTATGTTCAATGCGCTATTATACAATTTTACGTGGACATTTCTTAATCTTTCTCGCCAAATTATGGTGTGGTTTGCTTTCGTCGTTTAGGTTAACGTAGCAACTATCATCCAGGCGTGACAATGAAAGGTGGATGCATGGGTTTTACTTAAAGTTTCATATTAACTTAACTTTTTTGGGAAAATTAAAACCGCATGGGCCCTCGTGGGCGATGTTGGTTTTTTCAAGTGTGTTAACGATACAATGCTACGCAATTCTGTATTACGACAGGCCTGTATTTGTGATATAAAACGATCGAAAAACGTGTCAGATGAAATCATCAACTTATCGCCTGAATTGTTTTCATGGAAAATGACATAACACGCATGCGTGATCAGGTGAACACATTTACAACATTCGTTAATGTTCAGGCGAAATTGATTTTCCGAATAGATTGAAACAAAGATCTATAAGTATCGGTAATTTCGCGGTCACTTTGACAGGCGTAAACATCGATTTTCCTTTAGAAATGAAGCGTTTAAAAGCATAAAATTCAAGAAAATGCCGACCGCTAAATTACGAGACTAATAGTAGTTTATTTACTACACTGTAAATTCAATATTGTGTCAAAAAATCAGCAATTTACCATAAATTTTCATTATTTTTTCCATTTAAACATAAAACACTGTCAGCAGTGCGTCCACTTTGGAAAGTTCAAGATAAAACTTTGCCCAAAACTTCAATTCGAAATTAATTTCCTTTTTTCTTGCAGTTTGCCACCTGCCGCAAAACGTTGGTGAAATTTCGGTTTTTAGTTTTATTCTTTGGTCGCAAACTGATATTGGTTATTAATATGAGTTCTTCGTCAATTCGACTGATCCTTAAATCTTTGTAAAAGCGCAGGAAATATAACGAAGTAATTCTGCTCGAGGATTTAATCTGGAGCGAAATAAGTGTTCCAGTTTAAGATTGTTTGTTTGAGAGCGATTAATATAAACATCGCGTCGATTTTCACATTCAAATCCGTTTTCTCCTTTGTGCGGGCGTAACAACGAAGCTTCAATGCTTTGCGTATTCGATAAATTGTCTAAAATGTTATAACTTCGAAACCGCCACAATCTTGTATCACATTTCGGTTAATTGAGAAAAATAAAAAGAACTGTGTTATACTGGTTGCTACTACGTTGGCGTGTTTTGGTCGCTGACATACAATGCGGCTCTGTTCAGCGTTCATCGCTCGCGTAACTTTGGAAACCCAAACAAAACTGACCTTGGTCGAAAAAAAAAAAGTTCGCACGATCGCGAACGAATCTAACTCTAGCCTTGATTTTCAAATAAATAAAATGGCCAAAGCCTAATAAGTATCATACAAATGCGTCAAGCAGCGGTCTACAGTTCATGAACGATTCGTGTAAAATTAAACAATATTGACAATACACATGCAAAATGAAGCGCAAATTAGAGCCATGTTTTTCTTTTATACAAATCTTTGTTACTTACCTGCGCCAGGCGCGATGAGTAGGGCTCCTCAAATGTGGTCCAAATTTTTGGCTGGTATGTTTTCCAGAGAGAGCGATTTCTGTTTCTAATGCCTTCAGCGACAAGGCCGTAGACTGTCATGTCCATGTCAGAGAGGCTATCTCGGTCAGAGTCATGCCCATCAAGTGTGTCCAAATTCGCTTGTGCTTCGCGATGTTTTTTATAGTTTAGCCAGCAGCAAGATTCCACCTGAAGCTCGTCAATTCCCCAGAATGCCAGTTCCTCTTCGAACAACGGACCACAGACATCATTAGGGCAATGCAGTTTCCCAGTCCGATAGAAATTCAAAATTTGCGCGAATACTGTCGGATGGCGGTCAAAAAAATACTCATTGGCATTAGGATCGTATTCGGGAAGCTGGGTCTTGTTTTCTGTGATCCAGTACAGTCTCGTATCAGGGATATTTTTTAGAGTACCCGTGTAGGTCTCGTGTCGTATACCACCGACGTTTATCACGACTTTTTCATTAGCACGCGGATCTTCTGGAGATGATAAACGAATGTCTTTCAATGACATGGTTGTAGCATTCTGCACATTATAATCTTGCTCCTTTCATTATAATTCCTGTTTGGTAAGGCGCCAAAATCCTTCTTTTCACTTTAGTATTACACCACGCGAATAAGAAATAAAACCGAATTAACCGTCACAAAGAGCCATTTACGGCATTACCATTCGCCCGAGGAGCTTTATTGCGTGTTTAAAGAGAGCAACAGAGCGCCTTTTTAATACGTTGTCTGTTCTCCGAGAATTTGCGCAGACTTGGCCCTTTTCTTGTGCTCGCTGCTCGAAATTCTCGTACGAACTGTCAATAACAAACACCATTAATTGCGGTCCGGTCTTACGAAAAGGTAAATCCTGCACCCTCTGTCTAACGTGTGAAGACAAGTTTCAATATCTTCGCCGCAAAATTCGGAAATAAAGAGAACGCTAACAGATGTCATAAAATGGAAAAGCTTGATGCAATACAACGCAACTGGTTCGACGCGAGAAGAAATAATCCTTTGCAATCTCCTCCAAGCTCGGCGTTTCCCCCTGAGGTTTAAAAATATATTTCTCTTTATACTAAAACCATAAAATGTTATAAACAATGTTCGAATTGAGTGCGCACGCGTTAGCGGATGCCACCTGTCTTTGGCGAACAGGAAACCATATGTATGCAGCTCTTCGCTTCTGGGTCATCAATAAAAATAAGCTTCGTGGCGCATTTTCGCATTTAAGTTTATTTTAATGATAACCCTGGGCGCGGAACTAACAAAACAATGCGTCTTTACAGGTAAAACAGAGGTACAATGTGCATAGGAAGGAAAAAATGGGAGCGATATATTTTCTTCTTATCGCGAACAAAGCCTAAGGGTTGAAAAGAGTCGGCGAAGATTGGACAAGATTACGCCGCTTTTGTTAAAGAAATTTTTTTGGCACGAATGATGACAGCCACGAACAACAATGAGACAACGTTTCCGATCCTCCACCGTGACGCACATGCGTCAAGTGGGCTGATCTTTGCGCATGCTCTCGTGTGATGCCATCTGGTTAATCAACTGTTGCATAAGAGTAATAAGAGACGAAATCTGGAAGAGCAGCGACGCCAAACTTCTACCTAGATTATCCCTTCAACAGGAACGAAAATAAATAGATCAGTTTTGCTAACAAGGCTTACCGCAGCTTGACCATGACAAAGCGAGATTTCTCCACCTCCCCGTTGGCTTGCGATTCTTCAAATAAATGAAGTAATTACGCAATTTAGTTCGCGCTTTTACTGATTAACGTACCGCGCCGCGGGTGATGAAAATAAGAAATTGAAACGAACGCAAATAAAGTTATTTTCCCTAAAAAAGTGATCAAAGTGGAAATACAGCAGTGCAGCGAAACCGAAGCTGAAATTGTTTGTCTGCTTTTCTATTTTTTTTTTTATTTTTACCAAAAAATCCACCAGGAAATAACTAGAAAAGAAGGAATTGGGAAATGAGTGATCATATCACTGATCAGTCGTTTTCAGACCTGACGTCAGCTTTACGTACAAGCTATGGTTTGAATTAAAAAGGCTGTTTTTATGTTCATTTTCAATTACATCGTTAAGATGGCGGTCAGAACTTTGAATATTCATTAAAGATTAAACTAAAAACTAATTCCTGAAAATTGAAGTAAAATTCTGAAATGTGTCAAATATCTCACGAAAACGCAGATGATAATTCATACATCAAGTGGTGTTTCAGTTTTCTGGTCTTTTAAAACGTGAAAATATGAAACCTTGAAAACGTTGGCAAACTTCTCGTTGGCAGATGGGTTCGCGATCTTTGATGCAAAACATTTGGCACATTTTAGCGCGAGAATATTTTTCTAAAAGTTCTTAAGTAGGCTTAAAGTGGATTTTAAAACGTGTACTTTGGATGAGCGATTATTTTATTAAACGACAGAGCAAAAAACAAGACCGTCTAAATGAAAATCCCTAGTCCACACCAAAAAGCATTTTAAGACTTTTTTATTGCATGCTTTGTGTCATTTACATTCACAACTTCAACTTTCAGTTAACGTAGGTGACGTACTAACAATTTAATTTCTAATGGTAAAACCATCAGGCAAGATGGAAGAGTCTTGAATCTGATATGACTTACTTATCGCCTCAAGGTTGTCGTAAAATCAAACCTTTATGCTCAAAATTCAGGCGAGTGATAGGCGAGCTTGAAATTGAAATGGGCGAGAACGTGTCGTCTTCTCACACGTTCAATCTACGCAGAGTTGTTAACTGGAGCAAAATACCCTCAATTTACTCTCTTGCTATCTACGAATTAAATTATCATGCCAGATACTTAATGTCATTCATACACTTTGCTATGAAAACGTGAATACATGCCATGCACTGGTCTCCAAGTTTTCATTCAGGCAACATTTTAGAACATGCAGCACTTTTCTAACGGTCCGTATTTAGTTTGGTTCAAGAATTGA
>OX393567.1:4468083-4908083 GCA_947652115.1 Blastomussa wellsi
AAGCTAGCCACCAAATTACTGCGCGGCCTCCAAAACGAACTGCGTCAATATGTAATTTCTCCCAACATTACCAATACACCGCCAAGTAGACAGGTGACGAGAATAAAGAAAACCTTCAACTACGGGAAAGTCGTGATTTACCACCGAATGTCGAGTGTGTCCATAAGAAAACAGTCTGCATACGAGCCTAGAGGCCCACCAAGCCGGAGCTTACCCCGGTTTCTTTAGTATGAAGCGACTAGGAGTACTTCTAGTCTCTCTTAGATGGGATGTTAGTCCACCGCAGGGTTAACCCGCCGGTCCCCCCTCCCCCCACCCCCTTTATTTACACCCACGTGAAGAGAGGCACTGCGAGAGTAAAGTGTCTTCCCAGAGAAGACAACACAGTGCCCCGACCTCGGGGGATCGGCCCCGGCCGAGGCTCGAACTCGGAGCGTCCGCGCCTCCCACGATTTAAACTGACGTTATAAGTTTTAGTTCTATACAAACCTTCTAATTCTTGCATCAAGCAAAAGTTTCTAAGTACCGTAAAATTCCGGTTATAATCCCTGGGTTATACAACTTCGTAAGGGGTTTTGGGTGGGCTTATAAATGGAGGGGCCTATATGCTGGGGGGCTTATAAGCGGAATAAAAAAAGCGTTTCGAAATGAGCCACAGAAGTGTTGATGGAAATACGAGGCACAGAGTGCATTGTACGGACCATCTCCATAAACCACATACACTAACCACTGACTAACAGAGCTCTTTGATCCTGCGTTATTTTGATGCCTGTAGATGACATCCTATGCACAGTAACGCTAACTATAAACAAGGGAAACTAGGGGGGGGGGGCATATATCGGGGGGGGGCTTATAACCGGATGTAGTCTTTTGTTGTTTCCAAGTAGATGGGCCTATAACCGGGGGAGCTTATAACCAGAATTTTACGGTATGCATTTCCTGAAAGCTTAATAAATGAGAAATTCGAACATTGGAGACAAACGAATCATTTGCCACGTCGAAGACGTTACGTTGTCGGGATAACTTAGGCGTGTAAACAAACTTCGAAAAGAGGAAACGGGAAAACTCGCTTCGCTGCGCAAAATCTCGAAAGCTTTTTTAAAAAAGGAAAACCATATTCGAATTTCTTATTTATCAAGCTTTCAGGAAATGCCTACTTTATAGGAATTTATTTTTAACGGCGCGCCACGAAAATGAGTTAACGTCAGGTGGTCAATTGAGGTACACAATAATGATACGTTACTGAAATTAAACAAAATACAACATGCAATGAGCCGGGAAAGGTTGTATTATTTTTTGCCTATAAAATTGTATTGAACGAGTCGGAAATTCCCACAGTAAATTCCACTTCCGAGAAGAAATTGCCATCCCGCTCTACACAAAAGGTTAAGAAACGCCGGAATATGTTTTGTAAATATTAAAGGTTAATGTTGAAGCTCGAATATAAATTAAAAAAAAAAAAAACAATTTGGCCGGTCCTGCAAATACTTCTACTTTTCAATTTAAGTGGAAAGTTATCTCTTCCTTAAAATTGGAATTTTCTTCGTTTTTTTACCAAACGAAATATATCTCGTCGTATGTTTGGAAGCGTTAATCTGATTTTGTTAACGGAACAAAATTCATCGAAGCACAAGTCACCTGTGTTGAATAACGGGAAAATTGCCGCGGACCAAAAGTTTCACAAAGAAGAGAAATAAATTCCAATTAGCATGATAGTGTAAAGGTTAGAAAAAGGATACGAGTAAAGGTGAAGCTTTGAAAAGACATCTACAAGTAAGGACCAAAGGAGGGCCGAGTTGCGGAAAAGGATTTTCAAAAAGATTTAATTAAAGCAAAGCATTGCCAGTAGCTCACAAAACCCGCTTAGCTGCAGGACAAAGGTACATGATTTTGCAAATTCACGCATATCTTTGAAACCTGTGCAGGTATATTTTTCAGCGACTGTAAATATGGCATGTCGTAATTTCAGTTATTTTTCTCAAGACCAAAAAGATAACGTTGTTTTTCTGAGATATCCTTTACATGCAAATGAATAGGCATTGAGCCAATACTTTGTTTTTGGCAAAGGCCCGTACGGGTTTAAAGTTTGAATCACATTGGAAAAATATATCGCGGCAACGTGTTTGACATCGCAAATGATTGGTTACACTTGGCCCTTAAAAACGGTGTCTCCGATTTCTCAAAGATCACTTTGTTTTCTTTGCACATCACTCTAAAGTTTGGTGATCGAAAGCTTGTGATATCCTTTAACCAACGAACCATAACTTTTTAAACAAGACGAAATTCGAAAATCGGACACACCTTTTTTAAGGGCGATATATGTAACGAATCATTTGCGATGCCAAAGACGTTGCCGCGATAATTGAGGCGTGTAAACAAATTCGCTGCGCAACATTTTATTTTAAAAAGGAAAAATATATTCGAATTTCTCATTTATCAAGCTTTCAGGAAATGTCTACTTTATAGGAATTTATTTTTAACGGCGCGCCACGAAAATGAGTTAACGTCAGCTGGTCAATTGAGGTCCACTATAATGATACCTTACATTAAACAAAATGCAACATGCTATGAACATCCTTTAAGCGTCATAGAGGAGCTGGGGAAGATTTTAATATTTTTTCCCTATAAAATTGTATTCAGGTATTCGGAAATTCCCACAGTAAATTTCCACTTCCGAGAAAAAAATCACCCTCCCGCTCTTCTTTAGAAAACGCCGGAACATGTTTTGTAAACATTAAAGATTAACATTGAAGCTCGAATAAAAATGTAAAAAAAAAAAAACAATTTGGCGTGTCCTGCAAATACTTCTAGTTCTCAATTTAAGTGGAAAGTTACGTTTTCCTTAAAATTTCCTACAAATTTCTTTTTTTTTTACCAAACGAAATATATCGTCGTATGTTTTGAGGCGTTAATTTCTTAACGTAACAAAATTCATCGAAGTCCACGTCACCTGTGTTGAATAACGGGAAAATTGCCTGGCCAAAGATTTCACAAAGAAGAGAAATCAATTCCAATTAGCATGGTAGTGTAAACGTTAGAAAAAGGATACGAGTAACGGTGAAGCTTTGAAAAGACATCTACAAGTAAGGACCAAAGGAGGGCCGAGTTGCGGAAAAAGATTTTCAAAAGATTTAGAGCAAAGCATTGCCAGTAGCTCACAAAACCCGCTTAGCTGCAGGACAAAGGTACATGGTTTTGCATATCTTTGAAACCTGCGCAGGTATATTTTTCAGCGGCTGTGAAATATGGCATGTCGTAATTTCAGTTATTTTTCTCAAGACCAAAAAGATTACATCATATAAAATGACTCTTGAATGTCATGAACGAGTTAACAAATTAATATAGTTAAGTTGTTTTTCTGAGATATCCTTTACATGCAAATGAATAGGCATTGAGCCAATACTTTGTTTTTGGCAAAGGTCCGTACGGGCTTAAAGTTTGAACCGCATTGAAAAAAAATATATCGAAGACAATAACTAAACAAACAACAATCGCTACGTTTTCTCTTGGCTCGCGCTCAGAAAATATAACAAGCATTTTTTATTAGAAAAAGATATCAGCCCTCCAGAAACATTCAAAGCTGGGCAAAAAAACACGTAAACACTTAACGCCATACGACTATAGCGAGTGGGGGCTATATAAACAAAGACCTTGGGCCTGGTTTAATGTATGTCATAATTTATGCATTAAACTTCAAAATCTTCAAGTTCATCGCTTACTTAAAAAAATGTTGCAATTACTCCACGAGGTAAGTGCGATAGAAGGATAGAACTTACAAGTGAAAGAAGTAAACAAGCCTGCGGGCTGGGGGATAAACTAAAAAAATAATCTTTTAAAAAAAGGAGTGTACCCTGTTGTTATTTATTTTCGCGGGAACAAATTTTCGCGATTTTCACGACTACACACGACAAAACTAAAAAAAATAAACGAGGAATTAACTACCCGAGAAAAAGGCTACCGCAAAAATAAATAGCGCGAAATTTAATACCCTGCTGTTTAAATTTTTCGTTGACCGTAGCGCCAATTTACATTGTTATCCGGCAGGTTCACGATCTTTTACTCAAAGTCATTTAACTAGACGTAATCTTTAATATTTTCAATTTCGATATTTTAAAATCCACCCAAAAACAATACACACCAACTGCGGGGCCCTGAGGAATAAATTCCCCAGAGCCTCGTTCTGAGGTCTATTGTTTTAGGCTGACTTAAAAAATAGAAATTAAACTGATAATGCCCATCAGAATAAACCTGCTGATATGACAAAACTTCGTAAGGCAGTCTTAACTATATTTCTTGGATGGTGTATTCTTGTCGCCCTGAATGGCAACAGCCAATCCCAAAATCTCCTTCATGTTACACTGCACAAAGTGCGTGCCAAAGCGACACGAGACATGATGGGAGAGTGCGCACGAAGCCATCACGTCAGAATGACGTCATAAGGTTGCTTCGTGTTACTTCAGTTAGCAACACCGCTGGAAAAAAAGCGCCGACTCATTTCATGCTTGATGAGGGTTTCCTCTCGGTTCTCGTTCATTTGGTCGAGAGTTCAAGCATTGCTCTGTTTGTGCGAAATACTTCCACGCAAGAAACTCAACCACGCAACTGTTCCTTGTACTCGAATAACTACAGTACTCGAAAATTAATTAAATTATTAATTATTAGTTGTGCGACTGGTGGGATCAGACAGATTCTGGTATAATTTATTCATATGCTCTCAAATTGTGTTCAAGATCCATGCGTTCTAAGAGCGCAATCTTTCAACGGAGTCTCCAGCACTTTTCATACCGACTGATGACGTGAATCCGACATTGCAATAGACCCAAAACACCCATTGTCGCTACCTGACTTTACGCCAAGCATGTGAGCATGTGATCACCGTCTCGGTGGTCAAACTGCAATCGCGCGCTGCCAAAATCACCTCAAAATGGAAAGCACGAACGTTCGAACATGATGATTATCCCGCTAAACTTGTTTTTAGCTTGAAATTTCACTGTCGCGGCACTTCTGACCTTTCCTTTCCACATATATAAAGGAGATCCGGAAAACCGTTATCCCGGCAAATGTGCTGTAACTTAGCTGTCCTGGACTAGCGTCCAATCCAAGGGAAATGGCAATAATCCCAGTTGCTTTTTACAACGTAAATAACCACAGGGAGTTATGCGCTGACTGTGAGGGATGTTTTCTCCAGCGAGAAAGGCTCGCTAACAATCCACAGTAACCTACTATGAATTAAACCACGGCGATCTACACTCTGTTTACCTTGAGTCATGATCAGAAGTCCAGACGGCTGTTTGTAAGCGTGGACTGGCACGAGAGGGATCCAGGCTTCGCTCGGACCGAATCCTCCTGCGTTCTGTTCGCCGTTTCCGAGAGATCTGGAGGAAGGTGGAGTTTCTGTGGAGAAAATGATGGAAAGGAGAGAGGTGTAACCATCTCCGGGACAAGTACAATTACTCTATTACCGCAAGAAGGAAACAAAACATGGCCATAATTGAAAACAACTTACACAAGTTTGCCAATCAGAAGCTTACCTCGATGGTCATTTTCTTTCGCCTCAGCTTGAAAGCAAGGTCGAAGGAATCTGGCACGTGACACACGAGGGAGTTCAAACGAGGTAAGCGAAGAATGTGAAATAGACCTAGAATGTAAATGATGGCTAAATCAGTATCAATTAAGAGAAAATGAGAGAATAAGTAAACTAGCAAAATACAAATTGTTCAAAGGTAAACAGGATAACAACTTGTATAATCAATGTCTATCATTCAAAATCTACTTTATCGGATTATTTAATTTCAATTTAAATATTTTAATTGGCGGTCGAACGTAAAAAAGTATTTGACTTGGATCTATAGTACGTTTCCAGGGCTATAAATATTTTTTTTCCGTGAAAGGTCATGTGACATGTGACCGATTAAGTCGCCAGTTTGATCGGACAAAACAGTGGTCATATTACAGAACTCACCAATGGAGCGTTGTCAACACAAAACATTGGTATTAGCATCTGAAGGTGTTAAAAAAATTGTCCGGTCATTCTGCCCGACTGCAGTTGGGATTTAATAGGACATTGGTGAATCTTGGTTGCAAATAACAGCCGCACATCGGACAATGGCCAGCCCTACGTTTCTCGAACTTTGTGTTTAAAACAAATCGTGGAGCAGGCTACAATGAATCTCCTCAGAATCGAGCACGAGTATTTTCCCGCGCTTGGCACTTGTTGTCAGTTGTGGCATGGAGTTCGGATTGGCTCATTGGGTATTTGCTTCAATGTGATTGGTTGCATTTCATTAATTTGGGTTTGGTTTTACCGAAAGAGACCTTTTAGTTATTGAGATAATTTGGCTTTATCAACTGGGCTGATAATGTGAATTTGCCACCGTAAAGAGATTCGAGAGCCCTTCGTCGGAAGGGCCAACATTGTGTCGGACGCAACCCAGTTGATAAAACCAAATTATCTTGTTATACTTCCCACCGACGCAGCACCACTTTAGAAACTTACCCCCTCCTTTCAGTTATTAGTTGACTCGAAAACAAATTTCCACTCAGTAACAAAGCAGTGTCCATGACAAACTAATCAAAATGGATCTGAATACTATTATTATAAAACGAGAAGAGGTTTACCGTGGTAATCTTTGTAAACTGGGTTCGTTTCATTTTCAGAGCCAACAAACGACTCCAATTTTACAACCGTGTCGCATAGTCTTTCCGCACGCCGAGTGAGGACTGGGTCCTGCAAAACAAGGAAACATACAGTCAGTTTAGAGCGAGTGCAGAAAGTAATTCATATTTCTTTGGTTTTGCATTTACCACGCTCAGTGATTGGTTTAAAAATCTCGCGACACTTTCTCATCCAATCAGAAGTAAGACCAAAACCAGTCCAGGATGACTGACAGACATTTTCCCGCGTTTTATTTCGGCTACATGCGTATTTGCTTCGAGTTTTGACTGGTTCACTGAGTTGTCTATGTCCTTTGTGATTTGTCGGGGTGATTATTTTGGTTTGGGTTTTATGATACTCACCTGAAAGCGCCCTTTTGACTTATGATGCGAGAGTAAATTTTCAAAGCTCGCAGTTTTCATTTTTGCTAGGCAGTTAATAGGATTCATTGATACCTGTTTGTTTTATTGTTTTTTAATACAATCTTCCTCATCCAAAGCCATCCTTGTTTCTTCCTATTTGGTGTTTTTCTCACGATCTTGGTAAACAACTACTTCGTGATTCCTTTGATTTGAAGGCAACTTTGTACTTTACAAAAGATGACTTAATTCATGGTGACCTTTTACAAAATGCTACGCACGGCAACATGGCAGGTTTTCATTTTGCCACGTTGTGTATCAGTTGAAAATCACGGACACCAGGGAAATCAGTGACTGACTGTGAGGCTGGTTTCGACTTTATCTATAAAGATAACAGCACGGGGATGAGGGGGGGGGGGGGGGGAGGGGTGTAAATGAAAGCTGGCCTGGTTGGAGACATTCTCAAAAAATGTCACAATTCCCGGAATTTTAACCTTCTTACTCCATCTTTCCCAGATTCCCAACAAAATCCTCAGACTTCCGGAAGGATTTTGCGTTTCTCCCGAAACAGGTCTTCTCAGAGTTGACACCCCGTGTCATACGCCCTCCTGCCACAAATGGTCACAAATATAAATGAAACCCCTCAAATCATTTGTACCTGAAACAGATGGGTCGGCACAGTGACAAGGCAAACAGCAAAAGCTGATCGCAGAGTCGCACGCAACTGGAACAGAAACCTGGTCAAATCAGGGCTTATTTCATTTGCGATGTGTTGTTCATCACCCCAGAGTGGCGAACCAAGACCATGGAGAACTATTCTGAGAATTGTTCTGTTTTCAAGCTTGGAAAGAACAGAAAACAAGTATGTAATTATTATTTTATCATTCAGATACGCCAGCTCAAAAGTAGGATCCCAGGGTCTCTCATTCGAACCTAGTATACTAAAAAAACTAATTTATGGAATTTTTGCGACATGTTTATTTTGCGATTTCAGAGGTAGCATATTTTGCAACTTAAATTTCACAATAAAATGCGAAATGTCGTATCCAAACTCACTTCAATTTTGATATTTTACCAACCGTACAAGTTTGGCTATTTCTTTGGTGTGTTAAAAATTTTGTTGAACGACAATGACTCAGGAACAACAATATCAACAGAAGCAAAACTATTTTTATATAATCTCTTTTATAAGAATCGTTTTATGAGCACAATGTAGTTGAGAAAAGCAAACAATTTAATACATATCCAAGTACGCATAGGTGCCCAGGGCTGAAACTTGGGTAAAAATTTATTCTAGAATAATGGACACAACATTTGGCAGTCACTTTATTTTCGTGTCATCTTATGTTCGCTATCCTTTTTTTTCGTGACAATTGTGAAATTTAAGTGTTGCGAAATTTCATTTAATAAGTACGTAAAAATTCTTGATAAGTGGCAGCACGGCCTGGCCAAGAGGCAATAGGAAGAGGGGGAGGGAGGTTGGTGGAAGGTTTTGTGATCACTAATTAAATGCATGGATACAGCACAATTTAAATGATGTGTTATACCCCTTTTTCTGATGTAGTATATCCTCCATCTTTGATTGCAGTCTTAATTCTTGAGATGAGAGCTTTGTAGACATTGTGTTCACCTGATCTAGTGTAACAAATTGAATTTTGTGAGACACATCAACATGGACATCAAGTCTTCTGCAAACAAGAGCATGCAAGCAAGAGAAGCTACAATGTCTGAATTTTTATTACCATGTTGAATGCAGGGCTCCAAATGACAGTCAGTCGTTAGACAATGGCTGACCAAATTTTGCCAACGTCTGATGAAATCCCAACTGTGCGGGGTTGTCAGTAGGTTTTTGAGTAGCAGGTTCCATCCAAAAAGTAGGTGGCTATTTCCATTTTATATCTCCAATGTCATGCTTAGAACTGACCTACTAACATTCAGAGTAGCCGGCGCAGTATTCGGAATACTAGGTGAAATGCGCCGGTTGCCGGCTTATTTTGACAATCCTGCTGTGGTTGGACAGAACACATAGACAGTTTTGTTTTGCCTTCCAATGCAAAGATCTATGTTTCATAGATCTTTGTATCTTTGCATCATTTTCATAGATCAGGCAGTACTGCAGTGCACTGCCTGACCTCACTAAATAGCTTTGTCTGATCAAAATGGTGACTTCGTCACACACAAGTTCTTCTGGGGATGTTCACTGTAATGCTGCATTCATTGTGAATTCGCATGGATCAAGGGATAACATTGCTAATTTGCAAACCAACACAATTGATTGCTTAGGCGATATCAAAATAATGGATAACAAGGGCAGTGCCTAGGTACTAAGCCTGTGAAAAGGCTATCCAGCCAGCAACACCCTGTTCCCAAGCTTTGCTGAGAACAAACTTGATTGTCACTAAATTGATACTTCGACCCTGAGTAGCTCTGCGTGTGAGCAGTACCAGTCACATTTGACTTTGCAGCATGAAGTAATTTGGCCTAGTACCCTAAGGTACAAAGGTATATTTATTGTTTCACTGATCATGCATTGTGTTTTAATGATTCTTGTGTATGGATAATAATTATTGCTAAACTATCACAAGCTTCTTAATCTAACAGTTACGGCAGTAAAAATTCGCACAAAAGAACCAAATATGTTTTTCAGCTTCTAGCTGATGCTATTCTTATATCATGGGTATTAAGTGAAAAATCAGCCTCAGCCCTTCTTAACATGCTCTTAAATTCTGTCTGAAAATTATACACTGTATTGCACAACTGACACTGCTTTATTAATTGACTCTGTCCTCTCAAATCAAGGGACTGGTCATTACTAACAAGGGAGTTGCTGGCACAGATAAATGACCCATTTTTATCTAAACGGTACCCAGTATTTCGTTATCAGTGTTTTCAATGAGTACCGATGGCTGGCAAAAGGCTTAAAAACGTTGGCTACTCTTTCCCCAAAATTGAGCAAATTAAAGAATGATTCTTAAAAAAAACAGTCTGCTACTCTAACTCAAAGCAGCTGCCTTATAAGAACCAGTTCAGTTTTATCAGGCTGAATTGGTTCTTAATATGTATAATAATTATTATAATGGTGTTCTTTTTACCAAATTGCAGCCTGGGCAGAGGTTTTTAATCAACTTGTTCTTTTGTGCAGGTTTTTACTGTACATGA
The DNA here is from genome assembly GCA_947652115.1 of Blastomussa wellsi. Classification (NCBI taxonomy): domain Eukaryota; kingdom Metazoa; phylum Cnidaria; class Anthozoa; order Scleractinia; family Plerogyridae; genus Blastomussa; species Blastomussa wellsi. The sequence continues at coordinate 4,478,257 of OX393567.1, forward strand.
GGACAATACCTTCACCCCAGTTCAATTCCAAATCCATGCAATTTATAGTTATACGCCCTAGACTTGCTGCAACTGAGAGTCGACAATAGAATATAAACCACACACGACCCACAAGTCCTTGATTCGCTCCGACAAAGGGCTAACGCTCGAAATGTCATCTCTCGAATGTCTTTACAATGCCCAATTTACATTATTTACTCTTCATAGTTTACTTACTTTTTTGCCTCCGAGCATTGAAGACACTTGGACATCTCACTGGTCACACTGAAAGTTTGAACAGGGACAGAACTAAGCTTCTGTTCATCCATCACTCCAGTCAAGTCAAAGTAGTGTCCAAATATCTTAGTATGAGATGGTGAAGACTATGTTGAAAAAAGAATGAGAAGGGAATGGCAAAACATTTGTCAGCAAGAAAGATCTAGGAAATATCAAAACAACTCTGCTAACTGAGAGGCAATATAATTTTGTTTTATCAACTGAGTTGATAATGTCAATTGGCCACTGTAAAGAGATTCAATTGCTGACGTTTCGAGCGTTAGCCCTTCGTCGGGGCGAATCCGACGAAGGGCTAATAGGTAATACTGATACTACAAAAAGTATAATAACAACAACAACGGCAATAATAATGATAATGATAATGATATCTTTTCTTAACCTCTGAATGGGACTTTTCAGTGCCAATATAAACAAATTAACTGAACATATATGTAACATATTTAAAAATCCCAACTGGCAGAAGACAAAGTTCAAGCATAGACAAGGTGTTAAACTACCAAGAAAAAAACCCTAGCTGGTGGTCAGAATGGGGCTTGAACCCATGACCTCCAGATTTCAAGTACGGAACTCTAGCAACTTGGCTAAAAGCTCAACATTTTAACTCTTTAATTTATCTTAGTCCCCCCTCTCTAATAACCCCACTGGTCACTCCCTCCCCATTAATCACCCCCTCACAAGGCTGCCATCGTCCAGAGGAAGTAATCACAACAATTTATGGCAAAACAAACAAGGCTACTTTACGCTCCAGTTTTTGTCCATGACATTTACTTAATAATAATGACAATGACAATAACAATGACAATGACAATGACAATGATAACGATGATAATGATAATGATAATGATAATGATAATAATAATAATTACAGTTGCTATTTTGTTACCAAATAGCATTAAATAAATTATAATATCACACTTGAAAGAAGCCCAATACCCTAACTTTTAGATAGAACAGAAATAAAGAATGCAAAAGCATCAGCACAACTCAAACTGACCTCAAATTTAGGCTGGTTTTGGTATCTCCATGCAATCTTCATAGACTGCTCTGGTGATGATTTATCTTCTGGTTCCTGTAGACTACCTTTAGTTGTCTTATTGTCATCTGTTTGCTCTGGAAGGTCCTGACACAAAATTTAAACAAGGAAACCAATTCAAGAACGAAAAAAGAAAAAATAATATCTCTGTCAGTGTTCGCTACGTTTTCATGACAAAGTCAAAACAAATGAGAAAACTGGGCAGCCTTTGATCCAGTAGCAACTTTTAATTTAGTGGAGTATGGCTTACATTTATGAACACCAAGAACATAATTTGTCAGGGTTTCGAACCTCCAGCAGCAACCCTATACCCAAACATGGGGACCCCCCCCCCCCCCCGGATGTTACCCTTGAGACTTTGAGACTTTCCAAACGGACAAAGGCGCAATTTTTTGGAGAGCATCACATGATCTGAAATGGCAATTTACATAATGTAGCTAAAAAGGTCTATTGTGGTTGATGTAGATCTGTTACCTTTAAAATATTACTGGGTTCTGGCTCAGCTGATGCTAAGAAGATGGCATGGCCAGACACAACTCCTTCAGCAAGAAAATATTTTGAAAGTTGCCGTGCATAAGAGCCATAAGCATCCTCCTCTGGAAATAAAGAAATGTGTGCATACAATTCCAGCTTGCCAGCTTGGGCAAGCAACACTCAAATGTTGCTTACCCTAGCACCTCATCACTTGCCCTGGTTCTCAAACACAATAATTCATGAACTTCCCTAACCTTACCCCCCCCCCCCCCTCCAAAAATAAAGAACCCAAGAAATCGTACACTTGGCAAGGCCTTAAGTTTGGCTCAATATGTGCTACCTGCGTGTACATGTACAGTTATGTCTTCTTTGGTGTTTTGGGGTTTTGCAATTTATCTTTAAAAACTAAAATGTTCAGTAGCATGCATGATGTAGGTAGTGGCCAGCACACTGCCAGATTTTATCCTGGTTGCCGTAGTAGGAAGTGACTGGGAGTAGCTTTACTCCAGGGCTGCAAATAATTTTTTTTACTTGAAAGGACATATGTCCGACCAAGACCTCATGTTGGTCAGACAAAACAAAATTTTGGTCGGACATCAACAAAAAAGGTTGAACTTTATTTCCTTAAAATGACCAAGATCACTTTTATACCGGTATCGATGAAAGGCTTGACGCTTTGAATCCATCTGGTTGTTTCTTCGTACTTTTTTCGCAGCTCCGAACAAACTGATACAATATCACTTTCCACGCTCGCATTAAAAACCTCCGTAAGCCGTCTCAGGTCAGCTAAGATCTCACAACCCTGAACATTCATTTTGGAATCACACTCATATTTTTACGACGCAGTGACAACTGTGCAGCTTTTTCGAGACTGCTTGCAAGAAGAGCAAACGTCGCGAGCGCTTGCTTGAGGTTTCGAAAGGCCCGTGAAAATGTCAGTCGGTCTGCATACCAGTAGTTTTCACACGATGTTATTGTCGTGGAAGAAAAAAAGGCATTTTTGTTATGATAGAAATCGTCAGAAAAAAATTTATGAACACCACTTACCGAGGGTTACAATTTATTACCATCTCGACATTAAAAATACAAAACATTGAAATGGCCTTGAAATCGACATCTTCGATTGAAATGCGATATCTTAAACACTCGAGCGGCTAAAAAATCAAACTTGAAAGACTTTAACCTATTTCGTGTTGAGTTCACAGAGAATTAAGCCCATGAAAAAGGAAAGAACGCGAATTATAATTTCGTTTGAGGTTTTTGTAACGAGAAGCAAGAAAGCCATTGCAAAGCGTCGCGCCGCCAAGCCGCCAAGCAGTCTTGTCATGTTTGACTTACACGAATAAATAATTATTGTTACATTTGCGAAATATTTACGCTTATCCTGGGCTTGTACAGATAGCCTAAATTGTAATGAATGAAGAAACACTAGTTGTAAATCTTTATAAACGGGCAGCCCAATTTTCGCGAAAAAAAACTTCTGTAAAGTAATGAATAACGCGATTTAATCTTCAGACGCATTCCGACGACAGAATACCGCACTGGCGCGTGTATCGTGAATTGTTTTTAATTAAGAGCGAAATTTTACCGTAATTACTCTCGAAAAATATAAACAAAAATTTAATACCTCCTACTTTTTAAAATGCATCATGCTACCTTTCGAATGAAACAAACGGCAAACTACGCTAATTTAAAAAGAAATGTTTATTACCTAAGTCAATCTTGTTTCGTGACTTACAAAAGCCGTAAATTAATTAAATCGTCCCGAAAAAAAGTATTTGCTCACGGTACATTTTTATTCATCGTTGCCGTAAAATAATTTACGATGAAAAAATTGTCCGGACATAATGTCCGACCACACTTGGGATTTCGTCGGACATAAGCTAATTTTGGTCGGACAATGTCCGATGACCGACAGTTATTTGCAGCCTTGTTACTCCCCCCTGGATGGGATGCTGGTCCATCGCAAGGGTTACCAATACCCAATTCACCAATACCCATTTACACACCTGGGTGAAGAGAGGCACTATGAAAGCAAATTGTCTTGCCCAAGAACACAACAATGCAGTGCCAATGTGAAGTTGGCAGGTACAAAACGCAGGTCACAGGAAAAAAGGAAATCTCAACAATTATAAACTCCTTAACAAGCACCAGTGCCCCTGCACTCTGCATTGGATTCTATAATTGTTGAGTTTTCAATTTCTTTTTTTTCTTCCTCTGAATTATGACCTGTGACCTGCGTTTTGTACCTGCCAACATGAAGTCCCCTGGGACTGAGACTCTACAGTGGGGCTTTCAAGTTCTTAGCACTGAGATTCCTTTGCTTTAAAACATTTTAGTAAATCTCATGATTTGGGACCCATGATTTGGGAAGGTCAGTGAGAAATAAGTATCTGGAAAATGAAAATGAGACAATTTGAGGTTAGCGACAATTACAGAGGAAGAAAAGGTACATACCGACCATGAAAACAGTTCCTACGGCAATTCCACCACCTATAAGTAATATAAGGGATTTTATTTTTAAAGTTTGGTGAAACTCTCCATCCCTTGTCACGATTAGATCAATAACGTTTATACCTATTACGCTGTCCATAGAAGGCACTCCAGAAGATATCAAGAGCTGATTGTTATGAAGCGATGGTCTTGTTCCTGGAGGATAAACCGCGCGGCCTCGAGAACCTTTCTTTTTGAAACTGGTCGCCATTTTCATTTTTGAATGAATATTTATATCAAGTGTATTACTATTTAATAAATACCACTGACCAACATAGCGCGGGCACGTAACAAATCGATCAAGGGGACAATAATTTGTTGACAAATTTTGTTTCACTACTAGAACTGCTTTATTCCAATATGGTTCTTAAAAATATCTTTTCTTATATTTTCGAAAATACTTAGCACTGGTATAACACTTCCCCTCCTTAGTCCCTCCCCTCCCCCTCCCCTTGAACCTCTATCTACTCAATTACGTAATCAAAAAGTTCCCGCCAAAATGTAAAAATAACTTATCCAATGAAACGATTTGTTAGAAAATATTGTAAATAGCTCTTATTTCTCAGTAGCCAATGAGCGTTTACTTTAGAATAGTGAGTTCAAGAGAACTGGCGACTAATGTAACGCCATTAGTGTTGGTCTCGTGTCGGTCACGTCAGGCTTGCAGCTTCGTCTGTTTTGTGTGAAGTTGTCACCGTTTGGAAAGCCGTGAAAGTTTTGTTTCCGACCAGGAATTTCGCATATGGCTAACACAGCCACAACAATGAGTACAAATGGAGCCGCTTGTTCATACTCCAACCATACTCTTGAAAAAGTCGCGAAGGCTAAGGCAACACTGGAAAGTTTCTACGCCAACTTGATCACTCAACATCAGGAAAGACAAAACAGGTCTGATCGAAAGATAGACCTAACTACTTTGTAAATTGTGCTAATCTCGTTCATTGCAGAAAACACATGCCAAGATTACTTGGCAGGGACATTGTCACGAATAAGAGCAATGGTGTTTTGTTCGCTTGAACTAAATTTCCGTCTTTTCGTTATAGATGGAGAAACTGGGAAATTCAGATGGAGAAGAATGGATTGACCGAAGAAGAGGTTTGTGTAATTTTATTTCCTGTGCCGTAAAGATTTTGACGTAGTTGTCAATATTCAATTTACCGAAGAAGCTTTATCTAAAGATGGCATGTTGTCTTAAGCTTTATCCCGTTTGTGAATTGTACTTGAAATAAATCCAACCAAATTGCTGTCGAAAGTTTGCTGAATTTAATACGTACAAATGTATGTGAAACGGTTGAATTATAAAGGGATTAATTTGGGAAAATGTGCGTCGTCTGACGATCATGTAGTATCCAAATGAATTAAAATCCTGTTGAAAGAGCGACGTATTTCCTCGTTTTGCAAATAAATTAAGCTCTCTTCCCGATCTTTTCGAGATCAGTGGCGTTTCCGAGGTCGCTACGTGGTACGGCCTCACAATTCGGTGGCGATGCTTTTGTGCATCTTAACATAAAATATTTTCTGAACGTGTTTATGTTTGTGCTGTGTTATTTTGGCTGTAATACGAAAAGCAGCAATTTAAATAGAACCATTAAAAATATCAGAGCATTTTAACCGCAAACAAATGATTGTGCGTAATTCCGTGTTGCAATAGAACCGGCTTACCGGAAAAAATATTCTTCAAGATTTTGCATAATATCTTGTAGCGTGCATTTATGAATACAGTTGTACTGTAGAATTTTCCATAACAATAAAAAATGACACAGCATGCATGCGTGTATGCATGCGGTGGAAAAAAACTGCTTTTTTGTTTGTTTTTCAAAATAAAAAACTGGGGCTTATGGATATCATAATCTTTGTGTACAGAAAAACTATTACAGTTCATAAACCATCAAATATTTTTGCACGCATGCAATTGGTCTAAACGCGTCACGTGACTGAATATGCCTCCTAAATATCCAATAGAGTGGTAAAGTGATGACGTCACAAAAACCCAATTTATGAAATTATGGGATTTGCCGAGATATTCTGAAAGTACACAATAAAGAATGCTTACTTGCCAAAAATCAGCATCTTATTTCAATTTGGGGGTGAGATATTGGCCCTTTCATGCTTCAATGACTCCATACAAATCTTTGTAATTTTGTCTTGGTTCTAAACCGTTTAGAACAGAGCCAAAATTACAAGGATTTGTATGGAGTCACTGAAGCATGAAAGGGCCAATATCTCGCCCCCAAATTGAAATAAGATGCTGATTTTTGGCAATTGGGCATTCTTCATCATGTACTTTCCGAAGATCTTAATGAATCCCATAATTTCAAAAATTTAAATATTTGTGACGTCACACTTTACCACTCTATTGCCGCAAACAATATTTGAAGGACAATAAACACAATGGCCTCCATTTGTTTTCGAAAAAAGTTATATTGGCTGAAAATTTAAGGCTTTTTGTTATTATGCAACTTTATTTTTGCAATGTCCAATATGGCTAAAACATATCCAGGATTTTATACTGTGTTGTGTTCTTGGCAAGATGCTTTACTTTAGTAGTACCTCTACACCCAGGTGTATAAATGGGTAACAGAAAATTCAATGCTTGGGGAGAGGAGGATAGGGTAACCCCATGGCATCCCATCCATTCTGAGAGAATAGAACTTCTAACCTCTTTGTGATATGAACCAGGGTAAGTCGCTGGTGGCCTGATAGGCTAACAGCTCAAATGTAGTACTTTATCTATAATTTCCTGGATGTGACGCTAGTCCATGTTAGCAGGGAGGCAAATAACAGTTGGACAAGACAGGCCAAAATTTGTCAATACACATTGAGATCCCAAGTATGGTTGGACAGACATATTTTACACCTTCCAGTGAAACTCCAACTGGTGTTATGCATCGGTAATGTGTTATCGAGGAGTTCTGTAATATCAGGGCCATACCTAGGATTTTTGGTCTGTGGGGGCAAACTTCGCACACCTTCAAAAAATACCATGTTGAAAAAAAGAAACATTAAGTTTTCCTGGTCAGGGCAAAGCGAAAATTTTGTTGGGTGAAAAAATTGTTCGTACTAAACTGAAGTGGTTTCTTGTTGTCAGATCAAGCAAAACAAACACAATTCCGCATAGTGTGAAAGAGCCAGAGTCATTGAAGGGGAAAAATTATTTGCAGCCCAGAGGCATTGACAGTGAAACTAGTCAGTGTCTTGCCCAAGATCACAAAAAAATGCAGTAGATCAGCGTATTAATCATTAGACCACTGAACGTTCCAAAGTCACTATCCAGAATATTTTTTATATATATCAGATTAAAGTAAGTAAAATGAGGTGCCATTTTTTATGTCTAGAAACAAGAATCAAGAAGCCATCTTGCTAAGAAAGAAACTGAGTTTTTAAGACTGAAGCGATCAAGAATTGGGAAAGATGATTTTGACTCATTAAAAGTTGTTGGGAGAGGAGCATTTGGTGAGGTGAGGTGGCAACTCAATGATTATTCTCTGCATGCAAGATCCTGAATTGGAAAATAATATTATTTAAAATGAATTTCAGGTCAAAAATTATCATGTTAAGCTGCACTTCACTCTTGTTTGATTTAATGTGTCCTTTTTCCAGATTGCTTCCCTACTTCTTAGACAAACAAAAAGAAAACAATCAGATTAAAATCATTTTAACCTGAAATTTATTTTGGAATGTGTATGTATGCGTGTATAAATTATGTATCTCTTAATTCAAGTGTCTTTTATTTTTCATAAAATATAAGCAAACAATAACAAATGTAGTATTGCAGCTAGAATGGATGAGGCACAATAATCTCTACAGGACGTTTTACAAATGTAGCAGCAATATACAACACTATAGTCTTTCCAGAGCTGCTTTTAATGTTTACAGTGTTCGATAGGGTTCCATACCCAAAGGTTTTTTTGTCAGATCCTTATCCAACCTGTGGTAACCCATAAGGTGCACAATCACTACATGCTAGTCAGTACCAGCTGCTATCAGTAAGACATCTTATTCTAGGTACACGGCAAAGGTAAAGGACATGCTCTAAAACAATTACATTGCATCACACTTGTCTTAAGTGTGTACTTTTAATTATTGCAGTGTCCTGAATTAATACTAACTACAAAAATATTATTATCATTCAGCAGTGCATTGTAATTTTGAAATATTAATTACTTACTTTTACCTGGGATTTGAAAGGGAAGCATCCAAGGTATTTATGGGGCTGGGTAAAGCCAACAAAAAAGTAAGTTGAAAAGAAATAAAATTAATAAAGAAAAATATTTTCATTTTCTCCAAAAAGTGAGCCACAAGACACCCCATCTGGCTAAAAGCGATTCTGTCTCAGTATAAATAATGGATTTTACAGAATACTGTTCAACTTGTTGAAACAATATGTGCAAGTCTTCTGGACCCGGCATCATATGTGGGTTGAGTTGTTGTTTCAACCATCATCCTAATGCTCCGTTGGTTTCCTCCAGGTTCTTTGGTTTTCTTCCCTCCACAAAAATCAACACTAACTTTCACATTCCATCATTCTATCTGGAATGCACATGCCCTCACAACCCTATATATCGCTTTAATTAAACAATCAATACCTTGCCTTCATGTATTTAAATATTTAAGAAGTATGTTTCATTCCTTGTAGGTGCGATTGGTTCAAAAACATGACACGGGTCATGTCTATGCCATGAAAATCCTGCGAAAGGAGGACATGTTAGAAAAGGAACAGGTGCAGTACCTAGTATGCTTACATACCAGCTTTAAAACAGTTTGATATTACACATAAATGGTAATACACACAGAAGTGATGACATTTAACAAGGCTATCTTAAGTTTGCCAAAAGTAATAACAGTCAATCATGTAAAAGTGGCTTCAGAATTTTAATTTAATCTCTCAAGAATGTTACTTTTAATTTTTACTTTTAGATTTCCTATCAGTTATTGTTGTTGTTCATGCACTTACGTGTAGATCTCTAAATTTAAATTGACCACTGCTGTGTTGCCCACAGGTTGCCCATGCTCGTGCTGAGAGAGATATTCTTGCAGAAGCAGAAAATCCTTGGGTGGTAAAAATGTACTACTCCTTCCAAGATTGTCATTATCTTTATTTAGTGATGGAGTTTCTCCCTGGTGGTTAGTATAATCATGTTTCTTACAGTACATATTTATCAAATAATTAAAGTTTGACCAGCTTATAAAGTCCTGGCAAAATAAAAATAATCTATTACTCTAACTGTTCCAAATAATCGTAAGTTACCATATGATATTTTCTTGCTTAAACACCCTGGCATTATTTAAAGCCTGTATCCTGGTTTCTGTAGCATATGAGCTGTTCCTTAAACATTTCACTTTAATTAATTTGATGTGGGAGAATTTTAAATTAATATTTTAACATAAGATGGTCATCTGCAATGTTTGTTTATTCTTTCCTTACTAGGTGATCTAATGACAATGCTTATGAAAAAGGACACTTTTACTGAAGATGAGACACGGTTTTACATTGCTGAATCAGTTATTGCAATTGACTCCATACATCAAGTTGGATTTATTCATAGGTGAGCAGCATTTTGAAGTATAAAAAATCCCTCAAATAGTCAAAACAGTATGTTCAAGGCTACTTTCGCCTAGGAAACTTTTTACCACAAGTGAAAGTAACATGTAAACATCAGTTTACATTGCTTTGCATGCAAGTTGAGACGATATGATCAAGAAATCAGATATCTCAAGAGATCAGATCAGATCAAAGCAAGGGACCACTCGCTTCCCCAGAGCCCATGATCCTCCTAGTCTGTGCCAGGGATCGAGACCTCAAGTGCCACCCCAACACCTGAAGTCTGGGGTTCATGAACTCATTGTCAGATTTGACCAATCTGATTGGCTGCAAATTACAGAATGGGTGCTCTGTGCATGCTTGCAATTTGGAGGTGGCCAGAGGACTTGATGCTTGGTACAGACCAGAAGGACGAGGGGATGAGAATGGCAAGGGACTGTCAACTATGTGTCAACTTCACCTGTACATTTACCTAACCTTGTAGTTAAGGAGTTTAATGTAACCAGTACCAGCATGCACTTTGAGGAAAAGAATTAATTTGACAGGCCAAAGCATGTGTTCCGAACTAAACATGTTTGACTGGACAATGTGTCCAGCACCAGCTCATTAGTTATTTTAAGCTCTGTGTTAAATTAACTGCAAACAACAGAACTAGCCTGTGGTTTAAATTTGACCTTACAGTAGGTGCATTAATGGTAAAACAAAAACTTTTCCTTCGGCTTCATTTGTTACAGTAACTGTGATTTTTTTTTCTTTTTACAGGGATATTAAACCTGACAATTTACTTTTGGACAGCAAAGTATGTTTGTCAGTCATTCCATTCTGTATTGCATATTATTATATATATAGCGACAATTTTAGGTAATAAACCTTGCAAATAGAATTCTATATCTGCTATATTTTCACATGTGAGAAAAGCGATACGTCCAATCAGCTTCGCGTATAGCTTTCTTCACATGTGAAAAATATAACCAATCAGCATCAAGAGTAGAACGACCTAACCAATCAGAGCGCGGGAATTCAAATGGTTTCCAACGAGGTTGTGAAAACAACGCGCTGCAAGTTTACAAGCTCTCGAAGACAGTTTATGTTTTAGCTACAAATTTTGTACTTTTGAGAACTTCATGGAAAGGAAAGCAATCAGAAACAAGCAAAGCAAAACCTTAAGAACACAGTTATGATATGGAAATGCAAAAATCATTCTCCAGGCGGAGCGAAGACAAACTAAATGTCGATAAGGGAAAGCCAAGAAATGAAAGACTTTCATTGTAGCTTTGATACAACGCAGCCGTGGATGTTCTAAGAAAATTCAAGCACTCTTGGGAACACCAGGGTAAAGTAAATATTTCACTTTTGAATATGGATTTACGTCGTAATTATTGTTTAATGAACTCCTTGTGTTATCCTTCTGTTATCATAACTTTTGCTCAAAAATTCGCCAGTTAATTTGCGCGCAGTAATTGATTCACTTATGGCGACGTTTCTCGATGCGATAGCAAAAGCTTTTCTTTTAAAAAGTATTAACACAGTGTGTTTTATACCGCTATTTAAATAAAGTTCTTGTTTACAATAGCTTGTCGTCGCCGTAATTTTTCTTTTCTATTTAAAAGAGATCTCCCTTGGAAAGCCATCAGAATGCATTTGCAGCTTTGTTTTCCTCGCGCTGCGTTTAACTCTTTAATTACTAGAAAAATCGCTTTAAGTTTACAATGGTTGAGTACTCGTTATATATAATAAACAAATTACAGCATAGAAAGTGCTTTGTACGGATTATTATTCACTCGTCGCAAAACTTTGGAAAACTCACTCGTTCGCTGCGCTCACTCGTTCGTTTTCCAAAGTTTTGCAACTCGTGAATAAAAATCCGTACGTCGCACTTTCTATGAAGTAATCTATATTTATTGTAATGAACACCTTCCAAGCAGTCTGAGTGTGCAACTATAACTATAACTATAACTATGTTCATTCGTACAATATATAATATAACACTGTACCTTTTTGCGTTGTCATTAGGTCTTTCTGGGTCTCTCTGAATTCCTTTGATCTGTCTTTCACGATCCCTCTGGGTCCCTCAGGGTCCCTCAGGGTGTCTGGATCAATAGGTCTCTCTGGGCCTTGTGGATCATCCAGTTGCATGTATGCAGCTGTACTACCTAATGAACACTTTCCAAACAGTCTGCAACTTCAACATAATCACTCAGATTACATCATTTGTACATACTGTACCAGCTATTGCTGTTTAAATAAGGATTTTATTTCTGGAATCCTCTTTTAACCTTCCTGGTCTTGTACACATCACTTTGATTTTCTTTTGTATGGTATGGTCCATTATTTACTGGCACGTTTGAGTTGTATGATGTGATTATTTTCTTTTTTCTCCCAAGGGGCACATCAAATTAGCAGATTTTGGGCTTTGTACTGGTCTTAAGAAAGCACACAGAACAGAATTCTACAGGGAAATTTCGCCAAGTGACATGAAAGATTTCAGTAAGAAATATCTCCATTCTGATTAAATGTTGTCTTTGACAAGTTTTGCTTAGTTAGTTACTTAGTTAATCATCTTCATCCTCTGTGGGACATGAGGCATAAACATTTATTTTTCCATTTGTCCCTGTAATGTGCCACGTGTTGTGCTTCACCCCACGTGAGTTGCAGCTCACTGAGCTCGGCCATGACAACTTGGCACCAGGTTGTTTATGGCCGACCAAGTTCCTTCTACCAGGCGGTACAGTGTGCACGTGTCCAAGGCAACCTTGGGGATACGAGCCTGATGGCCCAGCCATCACAGGTTTACTTAGGGCAGCATAATTTTATATAACACAGAATTTTGTGGAAAATATAACATTTAGTGTGCTAACTTTCCTTTTCGTATACTTTTACAAAACTTAGTTCTGTAAATAACATTTGCATTCTCCCTTTAGCATCAGCAGAGCCATTAGATACAAAAGGCAGAGCGGCAACATGGAAAAAGAACAGAAGGCAACTGGTATGTACATGTATGGACTAAGGCCAGAACACACTAGGCACACAAGTCGCTCTGTGTGTACTGCTTCCACAACAAGTCTCTGCAACAAGAGTCGACAAAGGAACAAGTCACGGCAACAAGTTGTCTCATGTGTACAAAATGGTGAAATTTGAGGAAATCTTTGTCACTGCAATTAGTCATATAAATTCAAATCAGTCGTTTGTATTTGTGCATAACGTCACAGTGACAAAATTCTGTCACAGCAACTGTGTCTGAATTTTTCATGTAATTCTGTATTTAATTTCTCGGATTTTATGTTAGTGTAAGTTTTTGGTGTCTACTACATATTTAAGCTATTTTATATTTTTAAACTTAGTTGGTATGCAATTTTTAAAGATAACACACGACCCCTCGTGTATGTATTTTGCTTAACTACTGTGATCGTGTTTAAATAAAGGATTTTACTTACTTACGTACAATGTAATTGTTAGCAACGTGTTGCAGTAACTTGTCAGTTGGCTAGTCTGTCTTGGCCTTATAACCAAGGACCCAAGGTGGCAAGGGTAGTTTGGCAAGCTTGTCAAACAGGTCATGGTGTGTCTAAACTTGCCTAACTCTCCGTGCAAGCAAAAAATGGTTCTTACATTACTGACTGGTCAAGCAACAATAACGTAATTGTCATTCCTCAATTTAACATTTAAAAGTTATAAATTGAATTTAAATTATTTGTGAATTTTAGATGAAGCTAATTATTTCATTGACAGGCATACTCTACAGTAGGAACTCCAGATTATATTGCTCCAGAAGTCTTTCATCAGACTGGTTATTACAAAAGTTGTGACTGGTGGTCATTAGGAGTAATCATGTACGAGATGCTTATAGGTACAGTGTATGGAATAACTGAATTGGCTTACCATATATGCATAAACTAATGGACTCTGGAATTGTAAACTTCTCTAGGTTATTGATACATCAAAATTTTACTATAACTATGATTATCATACCAAAACTAAAATACTTATTGGTAAGTAATGCTGACAAAAAACTGGCACCAGACAACGAAAATGTTTAATTCAATCACCTAATACTGGTATTAGAAATAATGTTGGTTAGGAGCACAGACTCGCATGGACATCTCCAAAACCTCACACACTCACACTTGCACACTGCTCAAGAAATCACCACTTGCACACAAAAAGATCACACTTGCACAACAATTATTTTACAGTCACTGTGACAAAATTGCAAATTTATAAGAATTATGCACACACACTAATGAGTAAGACTTACATGTATATATAACCTTTTCACTGTTTTATTTCAGGTTATCCTCCATTTTGCTCAGAAAGTCCCCAAGGTCAGTATTTCACTAATAGAAAAGGGAATCACCCTTGATTATTCAATCCTAGGCTGTTGGCCCTACAACAAGGGGTCAGTGTTGCTTCTAGGAATGAAATAGGAACTAATTAAATCTCCTGTTTATAATTTAGAGCCCTTTATTCGAATGCCAGATTCCTTGCTAGGTACTTGAGAATCCCAACAGCATTTACCCCTGGGCATTTACATGGACAGTATGTACCCTGAGGGAATTAATTAACCATCTATCAATAGCAGGACTTCTTGCCCCTTCTGGTTATGGTTGGAGTATGTAAGAGTTTATTGTGGCGGCTTCATTTCAGAAACATACAAAAAAGTTATGAACTGGAGAGAAACTCTGATCTTTCCACCCGAGATGCCCATTTCAGACAATGCAAGAAACTTGATTCAAAGGTATATACATTAGAAAATTTAATTGGTATGTTTATTAATTAATTCACACACAATTTATATGAGTCCTGGCCTGAGTAGTTTAAAAGAAAAAACTATATGTACATGTAACAGTCATTTATCTTTTAAATTCCTTTTTAGTGTAAGCAAAGCAAGGTAGTTTTATCAGCCAGGCCATGTAGAAGAAATTTCCTTGACATAGAACAAATTAACTCTATTGTTTTTGCTGCAGTACTGTTAACTCAAATTTATTAATTATATTTTTATAATTTTATTTTTTGACTCTATTTAACACTGTGTGCTCTCCTTTCAGATGGTGCTGTGATCCAGACAAGAGGCTTAGCAACATTGATGAAATCAAAGCTCACCCTTTTTTCAATGGCGTTGATTGGCAAAACATCAGGTAAGATTGTTTCTAAAAGGCATTTCTTTTACAAGACTTTAGGGTTGGAGATAAGTTCAAAGTTAATGAAATTATACATTTGTAATTCAGAATGTTGTGATACTGTTTCTATTGACCAAACTACCAGTTTAAATGGTCATCCTGGGAAACTATTCTCAACTTACTCTGGTACTGAACCAAAATGGAAAAGTTGGAGAGTTTGGAGAGCAGCATTTCTTTCAAGTTATCTTGTCTCCATTTTAACCAAGTTACTTCCTTTATAAAAAGTTTTTCCATAGTCTCGTGAAGACCATATTTTATCGATTATTTAACTGGTGGGACTCCAAGATGCAGTAAATAAAAGGTTCTGTTTTTAATAATAATAATAATAATAATAATAATAATAATAATAATAATAATAGTAATAATAATGTTAAAAATTTATAGACTGCAACGTTTTGAAAATGGTCAAGACAAGTGCTTTACATTTATAGCTATAATTAAAATAAATACTGACTTTTCCTTGCTTACAATGATAAATTTAGTAAAAAACAATCATTTACAATAAAAAGCTAACTTATAGTTTTGTGTCTAGCAGTCTCTTGAATCTATTAATATTATTTTGCCAATCATAATTTCCTGATTTCAGATGGTAATTCGTTCCAAATCCTTGGCACTGCCACCAAAAATGCTTGATCACCTTGAGGGACTTTTTTCCCTCCAAATTGTGACAATAGTAAACCATCATATGAGATCGAAGGCTATAGCTTGCTGTCAAAAATAATAAATTAAAACCTTTGATTAATAAATATCAGGCTTGAATAAAACTGCGGAAGTTTCCACTTGGTCAAGTTCAAAATAAATGGCATTGAATTATAATTCTGTTTTCATTCTCACATTCCTTGCTGATAGGGAAAGACCAGCTGCCATTCCAATTCATGTGAAATCAATTGATGACACTTCAAACTTTGATGATTTCCCTGAATCAGAGCTGGATTCAAGTAAGTTTAGATTTTATTACAATAATTGCAAGCACCGTAATGCAGCTATAACATTAAGAAACAGATGTTCTTCAGCAAGGAGTAAGAAATTTCCCGCAGCGAGGCTGTTTTACACAAGGCAGTGTCTTCGACCTGTTTATTGAAAATACTGTTGTCATGTTGAGTAGAATTGTGGGTCTGCAATGCATGCAAAGAGCTATGTGATGGCTGTGTAACTAATTGCTTGGCAAGATGCTAGCATCTCTGGCATCCATCAGCTGGAATCTAATGAAAAAATGTTCCTTTTCAGACTGGTTTAAAGACACAAAGTCTGATGCAGCTGGTGGCAAAGATTGGGTATTCCTTAATTATACATTCAAAAGATTTGAAGGCCTCACACAACGAGGGGTCAAGCTTCCTCTGAAATGAACAGCACTTCCTAATGAATTTTTCCTAGCGTCTTTTTATAAATATAGCTGCGAATTGTAGAAATATACGATAATAGACTAGTTGACAGTCCGTGAACAGTCATTCCCTTGTCTTCATATCTTTGAGCTGGCACAAGAAGTGACTTTTTGGTGAGAATCAAAGATGGGATGGGAGGATCCTCTCTTAAAACCCTGATTACATGCAATCCTCTTTTATTGTTTAAACCATACATGTACCCACTAGTACAGTTCAAGCACCCTGCTTGCAGCAATCACTGAGGGAGAGAAGATTGGTCACAGCCTATAACACAAGTCACATGCAAACTGCATCGCGCCAAATCCTTAGGAGGGATTAGTGGTTATTATATATTAAACTGAATGTTAATTGTGGAGTTATAATCATAATTATTACGAGGTCAATCCAGTTAACATTATTTTTTGTAGTAAGCTTGTATTTCATAACAAATCAAGAACAAGAGCTAGGAGAGCTATTTTTGCTAGTTCAGACTTTTGCAGTACTACTGTTTTTAAGGTTAACATACTGGATCAGGGATGTTTCATAATGGATAGGGATAAAATGTCATTCGTGTGACATCTATTGTCACCTCTTTCTCATTAAAGAAAAATAGTGGCTTACAAGTGATAAAAAAACACAACCCATTTATTATAAAACCAAGCATTTTAGATCACAGATCATGAAGTAGAACACAAAATTTTGTACAGTCATAAATCAATGTCCAAGCTATGGGATATGGTAAAATAATTGTGTTTGTTATAATAAACAACAGTGAAATACCAGGAGAGCTTTTGCTGAAAAACATGATATCTTCACATGTGAAGATATCACTGTTGCTATGGTTATGTAATAAATCTTGCCTTTCACAGCAAAAGTGAAAAGGTTTGGAAGTTCATTGGTGTTTATATAAATTAATAATACATTATTACATGGCCACTTGGAGATACAAGATAAAAACTTCTCGTGTTGAAACATATTTCACTCATTCGCTGCGCTCACTCGTGAAATATGTTCCAACACTCTAACAGAAATTTCGTATCTCCATGGGGTCATGTAATATCCTCTGTGTATTTAAAAAGCTGAACAGTAAGAAAAAAATGGTCAAAAAAACAGATCATTAAAATTATGTTAGATAATAGTGCTATGCCATTTCTATGGCTACAGTTTTGTACAGAAGGGCAAGCAAGTTATGTTTAATAATGTTACCATAAATTTGTAAATAATTTCGAAACTGTCTTTAGGCTAAAATAATATGGCAGGCTAAGGTGCACAAAGCATACTAAGGAATTTAGCATAGACTATAACAGGTGCAGCCCAGTTCAAACAGCTATTGATTATACACATAATGTAGAACGATTTTCATTTGAGTGTTGAAACTAATTTGTATGTTTGCTTTGGGTTTGGATTACTACACTTAAAGACTGATTGTTTTAAAAATTTTGTTCCATATTTTTTTCTCAGCCAATCAAAAGTAAAACCAATTGAAAGCAAGTTGTAACTCTCCAATGCATGTTTCCTGTCCTTCAGCCTTGTCGCATGTTTTGATTCAAGTTTTCATTGGTTCACTGGATTGGCTGAGGCCAGGGTGATTGCTTCCATTGGTTTTGGTTTTACGACACTCAGTTTTAATCTGCTCTTTACAGTAGCTTTAGCAACGAGCTGTAAGTTGCACCCATTCCAGTGTATAAGCATGAATTGCCACGGCAATATCATGCTTTGTTAATGGTTTGGTTTCAAGTCTACCATTAAATTGTACAGTCTGAATAGAAGCTACATGAATTTTTGTATTTCTTAAAGATGATGTGCAAATATTTAAATAATTCTAGTTGAACCGTTGAAGATGTGTTCACATGGAAGTGGAAATTGTTCATCAAATTAATAAAACAATGCAGTGTTTTACCTGTCCAACACAAGTGTTTAGTCGGCTATATTATTATTCTTTGCTTGATATTTACAAAATTTTAGTGCTATAAATTTAAAGTTATATCCTTGAACTCTTGGCTTTTCCTTGTCTGCAAAGAAACAGGAAAAGATAGGAAAATCATGACAATAGTAAGAGGCTCTTTCAACTAAATATACAGTGAATGTATATAACTGTCACTGCACCAAATGAAAAATATTCTAGAGTATTCTAGCCTCGAATGTGTCAGTGTGATGCCATAGAATCCTAGAGTATTCAAGGCGTACGCTATTATGTGAAGTACACCTGGAGTATTCAAGAGTATTCGATTTGAATACGTGAAGTGCCCCTGGAGTATTCACGATTATTCAATATTGAATACGTGATGCACACCCGGAGTTCAATTTGAATATGGAAAAACAGGCCAGATTCTAATAGGATATCCCAGGTGTATTTCGAATCAGGCGTACTAGAATACGTTGGAAAATTACAGTATACGATACGTCTGCCAAATCGTATTCGAGCAAATTCTGGCCCGAATATTTGGCTTTTTGCGTAGTGTGTACACATACAAGCCCAGCCTGAATCAAGCATCAATCACAATTTTTTTTATAGCCAAGTTGTGATTTGGGTTGATGCAAAAAGTGAACGAATAGGTTAACCACTAGTTACTGAAACTGGCTTCTCAAAAGCAATGAAGACAAAAGTTTTTCAGACGAAACGTGTCTAAGTTTGAGTCTCATAAATGTTGCTTTAATGTTTAAACGAGTCAGTGACAGAAATTTTAGAAAGAACTATTTTGAAGATCCTGACCTTGCATTGCACAAAAGAATGAGGTTCTGAACAGCAGAAAGTGTCGATGTGTCATTTTGTCCTGTTATGAGGTGTCTGTCGATAATTACATGCATCCCATCTGGTTCACTTGCTGTATGAGAAAGAAACAAAATGTTTGTTGAAGATATGATTGGGATTTCCCTTAGATAAAGGAGCTATGCCACAATATTTAGAGTCATTTCTTTGAGAAGCTAAATTACCCTTAAAATGTAGGAAACCTAAAAGTTTGCTAAGGACTCCAAAGTGGAGTGATACTAAACCAAACAGGAACAAGGATGGCTGAGGATGGAGAAGATTGAAACGGATTGGAAATGACAATTTGGAAAAATTTGGGCTTCGTTTTTCAAAGTGCACGAATGATGGCGTAGCTCCTATAAGCACAAATTCCCCAGTTCTATTCATTAGGGATGCATAAGGTGAGAATTCCCTGAAATTTCAATTAAAACATTCAATAGGATAAGTGGGAAGTGGAGATAATTCTCAGGGTCTGAAATTGCACCTTTGTGGTCGTCAATGTGAAAAAAATTGCACTGGCAACCAGACTTTTACTATTTCAGGGAATACGTCACTGTGACATGCAAATATCTCAGTCAAATTTTCATAACATAACATTTAGATCCCCTTGTCAACAACCGACTTATCTTGCTGCTAATTCTGAAATAGAATTGAAAGGATTTTCCTGTTGATCTACTATTGGAGCGAGTTCTGCCACCAAAAGGAAGAAAAATTATCATAATGGCAACCACAAATTGCTAGCTGGTGATCCAAACCTGCTTTTAAGTCACCAAGGCCAAAAAGTTAATTTCAGACCCTGATTCTTGTAAAGTTCTCACCGCTGTATGATCCACCATTGTCTTTGATCCAGTCCTCAAGGACAATAGGCAGGCTTGCAAAGTTAGGTGAGCGGGCTGATTCAAATACTGAGGGCTAAACAAACAAAAATAAAAAAAATGCTGGCATCTATCACTGACATTAAAATCTAATGTGCAGGGTCTACAGTGTTGTTCAGTGGTTAGTGTTTTTACAGCAGCTAGCAGTTGGTGTTTTCCGATTAGCCACAAGCATTTGAATGGCAATTATCCGCCCCTAGTGTAGCCTGCAGTGCAGGTGGATTTTGGCGGTGCGAGTGGATATTTCCATCGGTTGTTCAGGCCACCATCTGCGAATCCAAAATGGTGGCTAAACACTCGAAAGATGAAAACCACCAAAACCGCCTGCACTGCAGGCTACCCCTAGTGTTTCAGTGCCCTTCACTGCGGCTTGGGCTAGCTGACCATGTTCCTTTTCAGCTCAGTAGTTGTTCCTTGCAATTTTCCTTGCCTCTCTTTCCTTTGGTATTTATTTTCAATTGTTAATTCCTAACACTATTATTATTCATACTCTTTCCACTAAAGTTAAAAAAATTGTTTCACTTTGAGAGTTTCCCAGAACTCATGCACTGCAGGTAGTGTGTGGCACATGGGTTGTCTTCTGTTGTTGTGTTTTTATTTTCCTGGGGCACCTACCCAACTATTGATTGGATAATATTTGATAAAAAATAGTCAATTTTCCTCCAAGGGCAACTAAACTGCATAGAAGCTGAGTGGCTCATCACGTCAGGGCTTGTCCCATTTTCTTTCGCATGAAGCAACTAGGAAATATTTCTACTCCCCCTGGATTGCAGGGTTACCCCAGCATTAAATTAACACACCTGGGTGAGGAGAGGCACTATGTATGACAAAGGGGTGTTTTATATGAGAACACAATGCAGTGCCCCAGCCAGGGCTTGAACCCAGATTGCCCGATCCGGGTGCACTAACCATTCGGCTATTGCACCTCCCACAGTAACTACATGTAAACTAGTAATCACAAAGGAAATAACCCATAGAACACAATAAATAAATGCACAAAGAGGTTGCTTTCAGTTACAGACCCCTGTCATGCTGTAACTCTTAAAACTCCATGATTTTCCATCCTCTTTTTTTGCTGAGCAAAGTCCAGCTACCCCATGTCCTATGGCACAGATTGGCTCTGGTGGGTTGAGAAAAATATTAAGTAATAAAGATTTATATAATACGCAATTTGATTGTACCTATTTATGATCAGTTCAGTTCAATGTTTATTTAGTACATATTTACATCAATTCAATAAGAAAAAAAAAAGAATAAGAGGAATAAGTGATGAGGAGTCCTCAAAAGACCTCTAGGCTTATACTAACATGTCTCCTCATGGATACATGCAAATTAAATTGACTTGGCGAGACAGTGCTTGCATGACAGATTCAGACGTATCATACCTTTAATTACTTGTCATTGTCATCTATTAATTTTGTTAAATAATAAATCTACTGACAATACATTTTGCAGTTCAAGATGTCACAAGATTGATCACTAGTTAAACGTTCTCAAAATTTAAAGGTTGAGACTGTCAGTAAAAAGCATAATGCATGCATCACTACCCACTTTTTTCTTGGACGAATGCATTTAGAAGTTTAGCAAGCTCATTGTCTTTAGCAAGGTCATGTAAGGCTCCAGGTGAACTTGGCAGAAGAACAGCACCATACCTAGATGCTGCAGAGAGGAGAGATTCAAACTGCACCAGAAAATTAATTGTACAACCGACTACTAATTACAGTGCAACACACCTTAGTAGCCAATCAGAGAGCGCAAATTTGTTTGAGTTGTCCCGCCTCCTTGTTAAAAGTGTGACAGGTTTCGTGACAACAACTTTGAACATTGCAAGGAGGTGGTACAGCTCAAACAAATTTGCGTTCTCTGATTGGCTACCGGTAATTATAACTTGTCAAAAAAGTTTGTTAGGTGGCCACACTAAAGCACGTTGCACTGTAACTGTGCAATACTGAAATGAGATACACTGAGCTACAACCTCTCAAGTCAAGCTTTCAGCCAGGATTATTAATATTATTAATATTATGAAATGCTTACAATCTACATTTTCAAGTTTTTCAGGAACAGAAAAAGGCTTTGTTCGAAACTCATTCAACCATTTTCTACTGTTTTCATCTGACTTCACAAAATCTATTTGCTGGCCCTGCAAAAATACCAGACATTTTTCATGTTAAAAAATAACATAAATTGGCATTTGGAATTTTACAGGTAAGGTTAAAAATATACTTGTATACCTGGGAAGGAGAAAGCTTCTATATAGGTAGGGATGGAATTGGTAAATTGAGGCTCTGCATAAGATGGCAAGGTGCTGAGACTAGCATTTTATTTTTTTCTGCGAGACCCATTTAATTTTTTCAGAGACCATTCACACCACCCCTATACCCCTCTATAGGTCTCACACAGCAACTCAAAATCTGGAGATTTTTCAAAATTAAACAAACCAACCAAATACAAGCCCCACATTTTTAACCTCCCACATGTAAGCAGACACTTCTCCTATGAGCAGCAATATGTTTTGTTCCCAAGGGAGTCCACTTATGTATCAGTCAACTCCAAAAGCGCCCCGATGGAGGGAGGGGATGGGCACCTTTGATTGACTGCTGGTTCAATATTTATTTTTTTCTTACTTGTGGTGTTGCAATCTGAACATTAAACACTGAATGCGTCAGGGTGAATGCGTGAATGAACGACTGAGCTGATACACCTGAAAACAATAAAATACAAATGATCTGATCATCGTGACGGTCAATTCAAATTGAAAGTGACAAGCAAATGCACACAAATTGATCTTGTGTTTTCGTCCCTTTTCCCGCAATAAAAAGTGCGATCAATAATTTGAGAATCTCTTGTAACTTATCTCTAAGAGTGTCTTACATTTACCTTTACAGAAGCAAATAAATCCATACCTTGAGAAGCAGAACTACAAACTATCAAACAGTTCGGTTTGGTCGCCATCTTGGATTTTCGTCTGAGTCCCAGACTTCTGTCGTGAAAATAAGTGACGTTTACGCATGCGTTCATTTGAAATGGCGATTTGTCGGCAGCACAGAGAGAGTTTGAAAGCTCTGTTTTGTGTTGCTCACAAAGTGTTTTAACCCAAATGTACCAAACGGAACTTAGTTTGGAAACGTAGCTGCTTAAAATTTAACTTATTTGGGTTGGATAATGTTCAAAAATGAGTTTCAGGTAAGCGAATTGATCACCACAAGGCGCTTGGCGATAAATCCGTAACTTACTGTATCGTTTTCTCTTTTCTTTCTTCTTTCCGATAATAGGGAGGTTCGTACGTGGAAGTTTTTAGTGCACAGGGTCGCGACCCGGTAGCAAAATGGAGGCTGAGTGGAAGCGCGTCAACGAAAAACAAAGTATACGATAAGGACGTCAAGAGCTTTGTTTACATTTTGGAGGGCGAAACAACAACGACGAAGATAAGCCTTCCCAAGGACGAGAAACAATCACTGTGGCTCATACAACGTTATTTAGTATTACAATTGTACGTGCCGCTGGGACATTCTTTTTCTTTGGAGTTTGGCGTCACAGACACCTCCGGGAACAACAAACGGCGGATTCTGCTGTCATCTAACCACAGAGAGATTACGATCACTCAACTGCACGCTCGGTTCCCTCTAAACATCTTACGGCTTGGGATCTGGTTAAATCTTTGCCTGGATCTGCAATCTCTAGTCGGTGAAACTTTCAAGGGGCAGTCTTTCAAGGCCCTTGAAAACTTGACAATTTCTGCGAGCTGTCGCTTACGGAAAATTTTTACCATGAAATCGCAACCATTCGATACGACGAACGATGACGAGATTTACAACTGCGTGGATACAAACAGTGGAGAATTAGAGAATATTCCCAAATCACTTCAGCTTTCAACTTCACCAGACGTCCAGCATCACACACAGGTATTGTTTGTTGTTTATTAGCTGGTTTATATGAATTCATTCCCGGGGATTCATTAAATTTGTACTTTAATATTTATTGAACTAATTAATTTGTTTTGATTTAAATGGTGGCAGTTCGTTTATTTATGGACTGCTTATTGGATAATTTGACACTTTATATTCATAGTGAAATAACAATAATTTCAACATTAAAATTGGCATGTACTAAACCCAGGAGCACCGGAACACCCCGGAACACCAGAAATTTATTGGCATTTTATGGTATTTCTGGTGTTCCGGGGTGTTCCGGTGTTCCGGTGTTCCTGGTTTTAGTGCATGCCATTAAAATTTGTATAGTTTACTGTGTTGCACCCATATTGACATTCCATTTTAGCTGCATATTTTCCTTTAAAATCGTGGCTATTTTGAAATCTCGTCCCCTGTCCCCCAACTGACTTCTCAAAAATTAATTAAACGTATCAATAATTATTTTAGCGTGTGTTGAAGTCAACTTGAACTTCCCATAACTAGATACCATTGGGATCAGTAATAGTGTACACTTAGGAAAGGTGTGTGTTTACTTGTCCCCCAGGGTATGAACTGTACATCTTGCAGTTGTGAATCAATAACAACATGTACAATTCATGAATGCTGTCTCCATATAAAGCTTCTAATGTTGCTCTTTCATCTACATGTGTATGCTGCCGAAAGGCATCCACGTCCGTAGAATCTTATTGAAAGCTTGTAGAATGTTTTTTTAAGTGACTGTATGTGTTATCCAAAGTTCTCCTTTCCATCTTCACTATAAGTTGTTAATAGTGTTTTCATTCTTCAAGGTCATCAATATGGCTAAGCTATGCCAAGCAGAAATCAAAGCAAGAGAGAAAGCTGGTCTTCCCCCACCATCAACACCAGTACTTTCTGATTCTGACACTGCAGGACACAGAATAGAAGGTCAACCAACACATATTGCATTCGGTTCAAAAATTGTTATTCCTAAACATGCTCGCAAGTCTTCTCGCGAAGGAGGTGCATCATCTGCTGGAGGTCGCACTTCCTCTGGACTAAATCGCAGTGGTTCAATTCCACAGTTAACATCTTTTTCCCCTGCATTAGAGCCGGAAAGTGGACGGGAAAGTAGTAGACAAACTCACAGACTTTCATATCAAAGATCTCTTTCTGACGCAACTAATTTTCATTCTGAGTCACCTAATCCGCAGCTAGGAGTCGAGGCCACTCAGACAACAATGCAACCAAGACCTCCAAGGACTGGCTCCGGAGGTAAAACACGTAGAAGACCCTTAAGAGTCAAACCCCCTGGAAGCTCAAAAACTCGCAGTGCTGATGACAAAGATGTCACCAGCAATTTCATAAAGAGTGGTACACTGGTAAATGGTTCTTCTGGGCCAAAGAACAGTATTTCTGAAGACAAAGATTTAGACAGCAATCAGGAATCAATTTCTAGATCGCAGAGTGAAAGTTCTTTGAAAATGTCAGGAAATGATAGTAGCTTAGCAGAGAGTTTTAACAAGTTGCATGTAAAAATTCCTGATAAAGATCAAAATGGTCATATTAATCATGACGCAAATTCAAAGGAACAGACAGCAACTACAGCTGAAGTTGAAAAAGATTCTCCACCCGTATTTACCTTTTCCTCACGACCTAGATCAGCACCGAGATCTCCACGGAGCCGGCAACGGAAACAGGATTTTAATGCAGCCACAGTTCCTTCAGAAGAAAAACCAGAAATCAAACTTCCCTCGGACCAGGAACCTGTGGACATGAGAGACTCTTATAGCCTCAAGGTTCAGCCCCGAGCAAGAAAAGGGAGTGATCGATCAGATTACGATGATGACTTTTACAAAGCTTCAGGGGAGAGCTCGAATGAGGAAGATGATTTGCAAACCTTTTTAAAAGCAAGTGGAAACTCAAGGTGTAGCTCACGAGACTCTCGACTAAGCCCTCTTCATAGTCCAGAGCCAAGCCCAGAGCCCGATCCACTGTCAAACTCGCAGATTTTAAGGATGAGCATCAGAAGTAGTTTGCTAAAGGAGGTGAGTGATTGCAATGTCAGAACTGATCTAAATGTACTATTTATTGGGACTAAATTAAAGTTTAATATTAAAAAAGATTGAATAAAGACTTAATGAATTATTCAGGTGTATCATGTTTTATTTATTGAACAAACACTCCTGTTTTTTCCTGGTGTATAACAGATTCCATCACCTCGTAAAAACAACCCTAAACCCTATGATGCCAAGAACTACCAATCTGATGCAAGCTCATGGCGAAACTATCAATCCACTGCAAGCTCCTGGCGATTTGACACATCTGTTATGAGTAACAGCATGTTGGACAAATCGTTGGATAAATCATTCAATAGCTCTTTTGGGACATCAGAGTCAGAAGAGGTAATTATTACCAATGACGGGGGAGAGTCCCTGAGCGACTCTAGTGACGATACAAGTTACAGTACCTGGAAAGGACCTCCCCCTCCTGACAAGAGGATACATCGCTATTTGGACGAAATGAGGGTAAGTACATTGTATTATTATCCAATTATAAAGGGGTCTTAATAAATTATCCAGTCATGTTACTATGGCAACAGTGAATCCTTTTAACTTACAGTGTGTATGCCCTGCCAATTTTGGAGACCCAGAGTGTGACAAAGGTTTCAAAATCTGTGTTCGGCCACCTTAAACAAGCCCAAGGCAAGTGAGATTAAAGTTCAAGCACAAGAAAAAGGGGAATGTTCATGTATCTTTCATGTGCTTATGTTTGTGAACTAGGCTTTTTTATCGTGGTGTGGGCATGTTGCTGGGACCATGAATATAAGCGTCTTATCTGGAGGTGTCCATTTTAATGGTGTTCTCCTGATGACGTCTCTCTTTACCAGAATTGTCATAATTAACAGTTTTCTAATTAACAGTAATAATTATTGTTTGCCAGCACCCAGGTCCAGAGCCAGACCTAACAGCAACATTACCCATGGACCCAAGAGAATACTCCAATGCTTTCAGTCCACCTATTGTATTACCCAGTCAAAAGCGGAGTTCTGGTGAGTGGCTCTGATTTCTAATCCCTTGCCTCTCCTTGTTTGTTAACATTTTCTCATCAATCTTTCCCTGAACCTGTTAAGTGCTTGAAGCAGTGTACCCTGAGCCCTAAATGGGAAACAAGTTACCCTGTCCCATTGAGGGAAATGATATCCCGGAGATAGTACAAGTAGATAACCAATTAGGTATTTCATTTGTGCATTTAGAATACATTCGATGTTAACATAACAAGAGTCATGTACGTAAGGAAGCTGTTAACTGAAGGCAATGTGATGTAGAGTAAGTGAAATAATTCAATAATTGCAAGCAATGTTTTGTTCACCAGCAGGACAAAATGATGCCCTATCAGCAGCCCTTTCGCCACCAAGAAGTCGTAATCCCAGCACTAGTATGGATCACAACTCGGCAAATGAAGAGTTAGACTTGCTTTATGATCCGTGTTTGAACTGTTATTTTGATCCCAAAACTCACAAATACTATGAACTAGCATGAAAGAGAAACGTTGTTAATGTTTTTTTTTTTTTGGTGTCTTGTGAAGTCCGTACAGGTTCATAACGTCATATTTAGCGGTCACTTATCTTAATCGCCAAACTCATGCTTGCTCCCAGTTCTCTCCTATGACACTTTTTTACAATTTTCAAAAGGGACACACAAATGAAGCCCAGACAGGTAACAGGGCTTCTTGTAATGCACTAGTCAGTGGAAAGCCCCACACCCGGGGAATGCGGGTCATTAGCGGGGGATTTTAGTGGTTTTTAGTGGTCATCTTTGCCCCAGTGTGCGGGGTGTTCGACAACATTAGACACAAATAACAGCAACCGGGGACCGTTAGCGGGGCTAGCGGGGATTTCGCTTTTGAATAGGTATTATATTATAATTGATATTACTGTTTTAGGAGTGTTTTTTGCCAATTTTAAAGGAAGTTATTGCCAAATTTACAATTTCGGGTGTATCTTTGACTTGTTTTGTGTTGATGCGTTGCTTGAATCACCATGTTCCAGTTTAGTCATTGACACGTCCAGAGAAAAGTTCACAGAACTGTGTCTTACCAAGAGGAGTAGAGGAAGCCATGATTGTTTCATCTATTTTATGAAGACATTGAAAAAGTTTTTGTAAGAGTTAAATTTGAGGCACAATTCTTGAAATAAATTAATTTTGGTCAACGTTGTGTATTTGGGATTTTTCAAGTATTGCCCCGGGGGCAGAGTACAAAAATGAGGTTTTGACATAAGAAATTGCCCCGCATAGCGGGGAATTTGCTTCATTTAGTTGGGACGCCTGGTCTAATGCCCCGCTATTCCCCGGGTATGGGGGTGCAGGGCTTTCCACTGACTAGTGCATAAGCAAAGATTGCAGTGTAGCATTATAATGTTGCAGTTTGTATGGAGCTTCCTATGGACTGGTTGACCATCAGCAGGATGTTGATAATAGCCGGGAGCTGGGGAAAATACCCGGCTGTCAGCATGGTTTTCACGGCTGAAAAACAACCTGTGATCTTTAAAAAAACTACCACTTTGGCCCGCCTGTTAAGTCAACATTTCCGTCTGTGACAAATACAAGCCACATCCCAGTATCAGTAACCTCTAAATAGCCTTATAAATAGCTCTATGTCATTTGCATTTGAAAAGATTCACCCGCATTAGCCTCCATTGCATATTATGGTCTATTATTGGTTTTCATTCATGCTTTGCATGCAGTGTCATCCGATACAAATCCATTCATTCATTTATTCATTCGTTCATTCATAGGCGTGAATAAGTTAGTTTTCTTGACTGACAAGTGATTGAGCTTGTTTGTGTAAGATTTCAAGTGTGGATTAACTAAAAGATCAGCAGCAATTGTTGATCAATTGTTGTTCTGTTTAATAAACAGAAGTTGTATAGAAGAATGTAAAAAGCATTAATGTTCGCTCTATCTTGATGAATTTGAGTCGCCAAGTAATGTAGTAATGCTCGGCCTGCCCACTTTGTTGCCTTCAGGCGAAAAGAAAGAAAAACCCCACCACCACCCCCTCCCCCAATCCCACAAAAATATCACGTCAACAGCCAGTACACGTGGAAACGTATTTTTATCATTTCTCGGCGTTTTCCTTTAAAAATGCTTTAGCCAGTTCTGGATTGTCTGCCATCCATTTTTCGGCAGTATTTTCCTTTAGCCAGTCGCTGTCATTTATTTGCTGATGTAGTGCGCGAACTAAGTCCTCGAGTGTTTCGTCACCCGCATTCGCTGCATGGCTTGCACCGTCCTCATTTTTAGCAAGTGGAACGCCTGTGCGGTCTGTTTTTGACGCTCTGCCTTCGAGTTTGGCCGCAATATCCGCACGGGCTTGCTTGACAGTTTCCTGAATTCTTCTTAGCCCTGAAAAAGAAAGGGCCAGTTATATGCAGAGGTTAATACTCGATGGAAATGTTGATGTACATATTGGCGAGTAAGTTCCATGGTTCACGATAACGTCACAACGCAGCTGGCGGTTTAGCTGGGATGGCCGCGCAAGGTGGCGACGGAGCCACGAGACACTTCAGTTAGCCGCTCGCTCGCGCACGCTATCGCCAGCTACACGGGCTATAAAAACGAAATATTTGAAGGTTAGTAAAAAGACGCTATTATGGCATTTTCACAAGTGTATGTAGAACGGTTTTCACTGGAAACAGCATTTACGTACTTTACTGACTGCGCATGCGGTCTAAAGCCAACTTAAAGCCGGCGTAATCCGATAACAAATTCAAAAATATTGATCGTTCAAAAATAACCAATCAAAAAAGTATAAGACCCGAAGAGAGTATTTACGTAAAGATATGACCTGTTTAACGCAGTTAACTATCGATGCAAACGGATGGAAATTCTCAGTCGGTAACTCTGCCTTCTTTCCAGTCTCCCAAAAATGGCGGATTGACCAGGTGAGCGCGCAGTGCATACTGGGTTGGTAAGATTCTTCAAAGCTGACCTTTATGCCAATCTATTAGAAGGCTCGTCTCGTGTTAATTTGGGATTTTTGGTCTCACTTTAATAGGGTACATGTTCCTGGAAAAACGCCAACATTTTTAGTCGACAAGGCTTTTGTTTAGGTTGCATGCCAAGAAATATAAATCCTACTTTTGGTATTTTGTTATCTTTTAGGGGTCAATAAAAGCTTCAGCCAAGCCCATATTGGTATCCTTTTAGGTGTGTAATTCGAAACTGAGGACAAGCATCCCCATCTGTTTGAAATGGTAGTCCCCTTCCGCTTTGGGTTACAAGCTCTTTACGAGTCACCAGCTTGGACAACCTCGGACAGTACTTGGGGGGTTTAACCCTGAGCACCATACAAGGAGATTTGGCTTACCTATCTGAAGAATGTCTGTTTCCAAGGCAAATACAATTCTAAACCAGCCCGGCTCTGGACAAGTAAAGTACGCCCCAGGAAAAATAAACACGTCATTAGCCATCGCACGCTCATACAGCTGCATTTCATCCTCAAACGTTGGAGCAATCTAAAACAAACCAAAGACAATAAATATTCAACTGATCATTTTTATCGGTCTATCAGGCCGGAGCTTATCCCGGTTTCTGTTGCATGAAGCGACTAGGAGTATTTCTGCTACCCCTGGCGGTTTGGGTGCTAGTCCATCGCAGGGTTACCCCCAGCATTAAATTCGCCGGCACCCATTTATATAACCGGATGAGAGAGGCAGTGACAGTAAACTATTTTGCCCATTTCATTGTTCCGACAATCTTTGTTGGTCTGGCCTTCTACTACGACATGATTGGACTTGGGCAAGTATCCAGCCATTTTGACCTCGTGTTGGTCAATAACCGATATATATTATGAGAGTTTTCAATGAGTGTCGTAAAGCCGACGTAATCACTCTGACCAATCACACACGACACAGGCAACCCGAATGAACCAATCAGGACCCAAAGCAAATATACATAGCCGATGCGAAGCGCGAAAAAAGCCGCGATTGATTTTGGTTCTAATTCTGATTGGATGAGAAAGTGGCGGGACTTTTTCCACCAATCACGAAGCATTGCAATGGCAAACCACAAAAAACAAATGCGAATTACTGTCTAATGTAATGTAACCTTTATTTGTCCACGGGATCCTTATCACTAAAAAGTGGTCTTCTGAAGAGCCGTGCGCATTAACCTTAAATATATTACCTAGAACTTACAAGCTAAGACTTAAAAATTACGGAAAAACTTAATTAATAGCTAATATACAATAGGAGAATAAAAACTATTTAAAGAAAGTGGCCTGCTTAGCCTCCACTGGCAGGCTGTTCCACGTTACTGCACCCCTAAAAAAAGCGTTAACTCCTCTTGAGGGCCTCAATGTTCGGTCGCGGAATAAACAGGTTTTGTTGGACAGCCCAAAGATTATGTCTGTGGATGGTTTTTCCGCTATTACTGTCGACACTCGACAGAGCATTTCCGAGTTCTCTTTCGCCTCAGTGTCAAAACAAGTCTAAGTGCGAACCCCATTCACACGAAAATGTACATGTGTTTTACGTGCACCTTCATTTTTATGCAAAGCAAACTCATTTTCTAAATGAACAGTTTCGCACGTAGACTCGTTTTGAAACAGAGGGAAAAGGGACTTCGGAATGGCCCATTGAAAACCGCTCACCGGGGCTCAAAATAACAAGTCTCGGCCCGTTTACCTCTCGGAAGTCAACCCAGATAAAAAGCCCACATTCACCAGGAAGGACTTGAATACCAACTTCTCTAAGAGCGTCACAAGCCATCTTGTGTGCGTTTCGAAGACGTTGTTGATTCGTTGGAATAAAAGTATTATCTAACCACCCTGCAAAAAAACGCCAATGAAACGTTCATTATGACACGAGCGTGCGACAAGGAGAAAATCTGAGCACAGGCTTACCATCCTCTGTTTGTGTGGTCACAGAGTCGGCAACATTGTCATTCAAATTTTCATTTCATTTTCATTCTTTTAGAAATGTTTTCGCATTGTTGATTTTTGTTTTAATGCGGCTTTTGCGAGCGGGAGTTGTTTTAATTTATGAGTTTAAGCTGTTGCTTTTTGACCCGTGTATAGAATAATGAACAATTATTCTACTAGTGTTGAATATGAGATGGTAGATAGCCAACGAGGCGCGTAGCGCAAGCGCCTCTTGTACTAGGTTTGTGTTCTGCGCCCTTTCTCGATTTTTCAACCACCACTGATTAGCATCTATGAATATTCTTTTAGACGACTGAACACAAAAGAAAATATTATCCAAACAATGGATAAAGGGAAAGAGGTATTGATGCATTTCAGTAATTCGTTGTTGATAGGCGGAGAAGCTGCCATGTTCTGCCCCTCGAGAGTTCTAAGATCTTTTACTCTCCCCAATGTACACAAAAGAGCACGATTTGCATTTCACTTTGTACACAATTCCTGTCACTTCATCCTCGTGAGGGCATCACCGAGTATTTTGACCGGTCGAAAAGCAGTCTCAACAATTGTCCTCTTTCCAGGATACGCCTAATTATAATAATAATAATAATAATAATAATAATAATAATAATAATAATAATAATAATAATAATAATAATAATAATAATAATAATAATAATAATAATAACAATAATAACAATAATAATAATAATAATAATAATAATAATAATAATAAATAAAGACTTAATTAATGTGTCAGTTACATCTAGCAGTGGAAAATCCCCACTGCTAATAAGGGACACCTAACTAGAAACTATCTAAACTATCTAAAAAACTATGTAAACTATCTAATAAATATGTAATATACAAAAAGTCCAATACAAGAGATTAAAATTATGAAAGGAGACTTCTTAAACGTACGGGATAGCGACAAAAGTTGTGTGTCTCTTTGCTCTCTCACTGAATTTTACCGGGTACCCACTGGTTTCGAATAATAATGTTGCCAAAGCTGTGACAACACAAACAGAGGATGGTAAGCCTGTGCATTTAATAACAATTTTTGGCCAAACTGATTTTTAACATCACGTTGAAATTCATGAATTTAAGTCCGGTAAGACGCAAATGCAGGCGACGCTCGCACGTAAAACGTAAACTCAAGGAACGTAAGAAAAACGGGCGCAGTTGACCTCTTTGTCCAAGATGGTGGGCAGGTCACACGTTGCTTGCTTGCATTTGCCCGCGCATTTACGATAGCGAAGGAACAAGCGCAACCCAAGTGGAAGAAAATTTTTAAATTTCTTCTCATTACCCTTGCATTGAGCAAGTTCACGCGTATTTTTGCGTAAATTAGCCGCTGCATTTCCGTATTGTGTTTATATAGCTTGTGTGACCCAGCCCCTGGAACACAAATAACGCGCAGGGGTCAAACTGAACGTAAAGGGGATAGAGATACGGGCTTTCTCAAAGCCTACTTACCTTTATCTTTGATGAGATTGTTCAGGATGATCTAAAAGTCAAATTGTATTAGACTAACTAAGGAAAGGCTAACATATAACAACAACAACAATCTTTATTTGACTCACAACATTATAATTACAGAGATAAAATGTTATACATAAGAAAAAAAATATTAAGAGAAATTAACAATACAGTATGTTGCCCTATTTCCGGACACTTTTTGCATAAACCGTAATATCTTACCTCAAAACAACGCAAACAAGCTGAAATTCAGCCACAAGTTAGCTTCCATTTCTGGGAAGTCGGTCGTAAAGTTTCATCGCCTGAAGCTCTTTCGATTCCTTGTAATTTTGGAAAGAGTCGAGATGGTTGTCCTATTTCCGGACGATCATTACAAGATAAATACTCCACTTTTCTTGACAACATTCTTCTCCTTCGTGGAAAAATATATCTTATAAAAGTTGAATAAAGAAACATTCATTTAAAATATTACCTTTTGTCCGAAATTGAAAGCTTTTTCTTTCGATTATTTAGCGAAGAAGTCATCAATGTTTTGAAACCACTCAAGCCGACATACTTGATTTTGTATCACGGCAAGACGAGGAAGACTGGCGACTGATTTTTTAGATACTGGACTGGACTTGGAAAACAACACGCAAGTATTTTTTTTTTTTCAAATAATTATTTCAGGTGAGTTGAAATTTCGAAAGGGAGTGATAAAAACGCTTTTCTTTCAAGAACTCTTCGATAAGATTGCATTTAAAACAGAAACTAGTTTGCTATCATTAGGTGTCCGGAAATAGGAACACCTCACCAAAAACAAAAATAAACTCTTTTGTGGTCAAGTTCAAAGATACGAAACTGAAAACAAAAATTTCTTATATGCTGACAAACCTAGTCCTTTAAGCTTTACCTATGTCCAAAAAAAAGTTTAATCTGTATCGCATTTTGCGAGAACAGACCGCTTAACTGTAAATAGGTAATTCGACGCGCGCTAAAAATCGACTGAAAACTTTAATGTTCTCGCCCAAACGGAGTGTGGCTTAGCCACGAAAGTATCAAACGAAAGCTAACTAGTCGATAAGTCTTTGGAACATATCGATCGGATTTGTTTAATTGTTTCAACGAAATATGGAATCGTTAAGTCGAAGTGTCCGGAAATAGGGGTGTCCGAGAAATAGGGCAACATACTGTACAAGTAATTGTGAAAATGGAGTCTAAGGGCTAAAAGAACCGTAAGGTTTTCGAGTTAGCCCCTAATAGCTTTTTAGAGTTTATTTAAATACAAAAGAGGGCAGCAAAGGTTGAAAAAAAAAACACAAAAACATATTTAAAAGTCAGCAAACAAACGATTGATGAAAATCATTGTGGACATACAAAGAATTCCCCCGGTCTTACCGGGTGAGCGCTCTATCCACTTAGCTACGGATACGGAGACACGCCTTGTACAAGGCCATTTTATTAAAGGAGTACGTGATCATCGTTCGTGCACTTCCTAAATTTTTCAAAAATATCATTTCCAATCCGTTTCAATCTTCGCCATCCTCAGCCATTCTTGTTCCTTTTTGGTTTAGTTTCACTCCGTAGATGTTTTTCTTCCTTAGCAAACTATTGTTGTTAGGTTCCCTACGTTTTAAGCGCGAGAAAATACCTCTCCTCATTCTCCAGCCCGGAGAAGAGGGAGTGAAACAAACTAGGTGAATGCTGTCTTTGTGCAGAACGATAAGAATGACTCCTAAAATTATCAAAAAAAATTCTGCACCATTTGCTAATGAAACGATAAATCCTTAAATCACGTGTATGTATGGTAATGGAAAATACAACAATATACCTGGGTTGGGGTCGGGACATCTTGAAAGTTTGAATAACCTGAAGCAATGGCGCGGTAGAGATCTCTGTTCCACGTGTATAGAACGCCACAGCGAAACCCAGATACACAGAAGTCCTACAACAATAAAAAAAACTTGATGTAAAAGACAAGAGGGGGGGGGGGTGCTACTTCTCCACTTCAAAGTGTAGGAATTTATTTTTTCCAAAATCGTATTTATGCGTGTGGTTCAATTCTGCGTGTTACCATCCCCCCCGGGCACACCCCCGGGCATTTGCCATTTTTTCGTATTTAGCGGTCTATTCCCCACCCCCGGGTACACAGAAATGAAGACAATTTCAACACCCCCGGGACTCCTCGTCGACCACAAGTACAATATACGTCATTTTGTGTACAAAATCTAGATAACAAAATACTGATTTCTGTAAATATGGCAAAAAAATACGTTTCTTCAAGACCTAAACCGACCGCGAAGTCCCCCGCTGACTCAACCACTCGTTATCATAAACGTCGTCGCTTATAAAGTTATAAGGGCCGACTTGTTGCACGTCCACTCACGAATTTGAACGCTTTTCTAGACTATTTACATCATGAATAAGAGATACAACACATATAGCATAAGAAATCATGTAGACTACAATTTATAAAGACAACTAAAGGAAAAATTCTAACCCGTACGTACGTCTCGCCACTTCCTCGAAAGAACAGGAAAGGAGCTTGCAACCAGCGAACAGAACAATATTTTAAAAGTTTTAAAAGATTATTCCTCTCTAACCATTCGGCTACAATTTTTACAGATTTTACCTGGAAATGGGAAGTCTCCTTCGCGCGGTACGGCAAACTCGTGTCAACCGTGACGTACCAGGAAGAACATCGAGAGGGTCCTCTTGATTTGCCCCACCCCCCTCCCCAGGACAAGACCGCTTAAAACAATTCCCCACCCCGGGGTTGCCCGGGAGGAGGGATGGTTACAGGCAGAATTGAACAACGCATTACTGACTCAAGTGAGCGTGGCGGTGCTCCGAGATAAACTTTGAGTGGTTTAGAGTTGCGAACTTATTCTTTCCACGATTACGTATCTCGTACTATGCTGTATACACAAGGGTCTTGAAATGTTTGGTGCTTTGTGGCTAATTTTCAGAGCACAGACTAAACTAAAAGAAAACAAAAGTGTATGATAAAATACTAAATGGCTCAATTTAAAATACCTTGCTGAAGCCCCAGATTACATGAATCATTTCCTTGTTTGGAACGCTAAGAGAAATGATAGATAGATGAAGAGAGACATATTAATTTCTTGTTTCCATTTATATGCTTGTGGCTTCGTCTTCACAAGGCATTTTGGCAGCAAAAACAAAGTTTTAAATTTAGCGGGACGTACTTAACAATACGGCACGCTAAATTGACCAATCACAGCACGTGTACTAACCGAGAGATAATAATAAAATTAGCTCTTATTAACCGAGCGGGAGGTCTGTATGGGAGAATCTTGACCGAGGTCGTGAGTAGAGACCGAACGCAGTGAGGTTTGTACTCACGACCGAGGTCAAGATTCTCCCATACAGACCGACTAAGTTCGGTTTACTGTATGGCCAAACGGGAACTTAAATGTGCTTAACGACATTGCTTTGTTCTCGCTGACGTTTTGTTTGCGAACGGCGATGAGCTGAACTTAAATTTGCAAAAGTTTGGTCGTATCTTAACTTTTTAGAGAAAAAGCGGGCAATGTGTTCCTGTTTTATTTGTAACTTTCTGACCCCAAAATGCAACCGGTCCAGATGCCGGTCTAGATGGGAAAATCTAGACCGCGGTCAATATCGATTTTAACCAATCAAATTCGTGAATTCGCTAGTTTACACTACACGTGAGACACGGCCATATAATAAAAGCTACTACATGGACATCGATGGAATAAATGTGAAAGCGGTTGGTACAAAAAGCTGGGTGATTAAAACGCCGCTGTCTTCTAAAGTTGCTGTCATCTTCTGCCATAACTCTAGGGGATTAGGGGAGTATAGGGCCGGATGGTACAGTTTTAGTATCAAGTAATCCTCTAATTAAAACCATCTCTTTTTCTTTACAGGTTGAGCGCTCCGTTTTAGCAGAGTACGTATAGAGCGGCTTTCACTTTCACTTCCTTGGTTTTGCCCAAGCTAAAAATAATATCGTAAAACGAGATCGATGCTAGCACAAGTTGAGTTGCCTTTTTGAGTAGTTTAGATCTAATTTTGTTTCTACATGACCACAACAAGTAAAAATGTCTTAAAAATGCAGATTTCTTTGGTAAAATGAAATGTTTCTAAATCGTTATCTTTTTTCGTGACATATAAAGGGTACATTTCCAGCAACAATTAGAAATTGAAGTTAAAATTCAAATTGGTTTTCAGAGCAATAAATGAAGCACACATCACTGGTTGGCTAAATTCTGTAACAACAAACGCGATGATCAGTTCATCAGTTACAAATAAGTAAAAAATAAATTACATGACAGCCTTACTTGTTCAAACTCAGTACACTGTTGACAGAACAGCCCTCTTTGAAGACACACAGCATGTAGATTTCATCCATGATCACATGCAACGAATGTCTTGCAGAAAATCACAAAGGAAACGATCGTTATTTTGAGAAAATTATTTTTCATCATAGAAAACCAAGCAAGAAATGAAATGGCAATAAGAGTGATTCCCAGCAAACTTACGTGACTTTGTATGGTTTACTTCAATCTTACCTTGCTGCAAACTGCAGGCAACATTGCAAGAGTTCTTTAGAGTAGTTTACTCCTAGAGGATTGTTAGGGTTACACAACAACAAAGCACGGATTTTGACACCCTTTAAAAAGAAATTTAAAAATGTCCAAAGGTAAGTTAATAGATAACCAGAGTGTGTCTAATTCTTTTGAATCACAAACAGTAGCGAGGTATACTATAGATGGTTTTCACTCACGTGCATAAGGCGGCCATATTGGTGGACTAAACAATACAAAATTGTTGCGCAAAATTTGCATAAAAATAGAGTTTAGTTCCCAAAGGAGAGAAAGTCTATTGTTCTAGTCCACCAACATGGCCACCGTGACATCACGTGAAAACAATCTATTCTTGGGATGCAAGACTACATTTATTGCATACTGTTTCAAAAATGGTTTTTATTTCAACTCCACTTACAATCAATTTTCTAGTTGAAAAGTAAAGTCGGTGTTTGACAAAAGATTTATTTATAATTTGTAATAGAACACTCCGACAGGAATAAACACATATATAATGACCAATAAATCCTCCAAGAGCCTGGATCCAACTTCATGGAACAGGCTAACACAAAAAGTAAAAAAACCTCAAATAAGCACCAGTACACTGTATACCTTCTCTGTTGCCTTCTTGAAAGCCAACTCTAATCTTGCTTCAGAAAGTTCAAAAGGTTGAGTTTCCCCTGGCCCAATCTAAAATATAAGACAGAACACCTCTAACGTAATGAATTACAATTAAATTTGTATTTACTGGTAAGTAGAAAATTATGGCCAGGATTTATGAAACAAAAAAGGTAATCATTTTTAGTACTACCTTGCTAGAGAGTTCAACAGGAAAAGGCACCACTCTTGATCTGGTTTGTAGGTCCACCAAAAACGATCCATAAAAAGGAGATGGGATCAAAAAACCCTCTATTGTTGAAAAGAAACCCAAAAGATAGGTTAGTATTATAGATATTGAAATACAGTGTGAATGGTCATTTCGAGGAACTGAACAATCTGGCAATTTACAAAGGCCATTTCCAGTCCATACTGTACAATCTTCGTCTGCAATGTTTATCAGGTCTCACACAATGGAATGTAAACAAGCCAAATGAAAATTACGGGTAAAAACTTACCTTTTTCTTCATTATTAACATCCGATATCCTTGCAAAACCATAATAAAGAGTAGATGAACGTCGGCGATATTCCACACTGATGTTTCAGCTCATCGAGAACTCGCAAACGAAACAACCTGTGATGGCGGACTCAAAAACTTCATGTACACAGTTACCAAAGTGTAACGTATCAACAAATTCAAAACAGAAATGTAAACAAATCCCGCGACTGTGCAGTATGGACTGGAAATGGCTTTTATGGTTACTATTGTTAGCGGCTACTAATTCAGCAATTTTAGTGAGGTGAGCGAAAATCGCTAAATTTAGTGATCACTGAAATTTGTCTCGGTCAAATTTAATAGGAGATAAATTTGAGAAAAACAAAATTAAACATAGTTGGCTTTAAAATATGGATACCATGAGACTGCTTTCTCCGAGTACCCATTTTCTGTTATTTCCAAATTTCTGTTTCAAATTTGTTCTGACAATGATAATGTCCATCCTGTTTCCTTTCCAAACACTTATTTCCATTTTAGCTACATGTTCGTTGAAACCTGCACGAAACCGCCATTTTTTTTCAATTTTCAGAAAATCACTCAATGTGCATAATAGTCGCTAAATCTTGCTAAGCTGGTCTACACATAGTTACCTCCCTCGTCAGCAATGGTATATGCCAAAGAATCAATTAAGGGTGTACATCCATTAGACACAATCAACTGAAAGAAGAAATCACTGAAATATTACAGGTATCTTCAAATTCATAAAATAGCCTTTTTTCTAAGCAATTGATTTTATTTAATTTTATTAATAAGTAATTTTACAAGCATAATATTAATACATAACTTACATTACAAAAAAATTAATAACAATGATATACGCACTTCTTTATCGGTCCTACATTCAATGATCATAATAGATAGCGTATACTAACAACTTACATTGTCCATTTTGCAGTGAATTTATCTAGTTCATTGTTTTTTTACAGATATATTTTTCTGTCTTGTATTTAATGTTTATTTTAAATTTATAACATCGTATGTTCGGAAGTTCTTTATTTCTTCCCCCACTGGCATATTTTACCTATCAATAACAAATCATTAAGTACGCGACGTTCCGATTTAGTACACAGATTAAAATATCCTTCAAAATTATTGCGATGTGAATGTACATTTCATCCTATGTTCTTATTATAAATACTCTGGGATGACATACATTTTCTGGAATCATAGGCTCCACCGGCTTCATGTAGTAATTGAGAAAATCAACAATTGTTTCTCTAAAGCTGAAAAACAATAAAAAAAAATTGAATGTTAGATTATGTTATATCTACATGTATGTATAATTTGTTACAAAGTCCAATTGTATCCTTGGTTATGCTTTTAGATATGGCATAACTGTCTGGAATTCTCCCAACCCCTCACATTTAGATGATCATGCAATGCCATATATGCGAGGAAATGAAATGTTTGGGCAGGCAGGTGTGTAAGTGGGCTGGTGGGCTGGCTGGTTGGTTGGTCGGTCGATCAAAAGATCGATCCACAAACCAACTAAGCACTGCAGCCGGGGCGGTACACAGCTCTTTACAAGGTCCCACAGTATTGGCTGAAAAAATGATAAATAAACAACAGTAAAAATGGACCCTAACCCTAAAACAATAGAACTGCATGCTATTAAGATCCAATGAAATTAGAGGTTCTAGAGAGCTGCAAGCTATCTCCTGCAGCCAGCCAGCCTGCTAGCCAGTATGCTCAATGAGTCCATTGATAGGTCAATGGATCAATTGATCGATTGCGGCAGAGGGGGAGGGGCAGGGGGGCTAAAGCCCCCCAAAGCAAAAGCGGTAGCGCAGCATAAAATTGGTTTGGTAAAATTTGCGAAGCTTTCAACAAAACTCCTGTCACCAAAACGCTACTAGGAGAGGTCCACAAACTGCTAAGATTGTATTTGACATTACCTATGACATCGGCGAATTCCAAGCGCACGTTTTCTTCCCAATGTCGTCTAAAAACCTTGTCATAAGTCTATTACGGACACATTTAACACTGTAGACATTTCAAAGAAGTTTGTTCGTGCAAATAAACAACGCAAACGACAAAAAATTCGAGTAGAGGTATGTGCTTGACTTCGTGTACTAAGCCCCCCCCCCCCCGATCTTTCAAAACGCTCAGCCGCCTCTGTTGATTGATTGGTATCTGGTTCAACTGATCATCCATGACCAGTCATTAAATGTAATGTCTTCAATCATGTAGATTTCTTACCTTTTTAATCCCACACTAGGGAAATACTGTGTGTGTTCTTGCAGTATAACATGTGATTCCTTTTCCTGAAACTGTAGAAAACATATGATGTCATATTAAAATAGAGCACAGAGTGCAACGCCGCTTTATGGTCACCTCGTTAATATGATCACCTCATTATAATTTAGAGTGAATTTTTTGGCGAGGGTTTGTAGTACTTATAACAACTTAAGTAGAGAAAGCTTCAATGTTGCATGCATAACACTACCCTTTCTTAAATAATAATAATAATCATAATAATAATAACAATAATAAATTAATAGGTAAAAGGTAATTAGCTTTGTTAACTCCGAAAAAAGTAATTTACAGTTAATAAAAAATATTTATGAAAAGATACAAAAACTAACTAACTAGACAAATATGTAATACACTAACTAACTACACAATTTATTACATTGGATAAAAACTATTACTAAAATTCTTATAAGAAGAGCCTAATATTACAAAGGTATGAAATGTATGTACATAAAATTGGGATAAAGCTGAACAGATATAACTTTTGGGAGAACATAATTGCAATATTTGAAAACAAAAAATATGAAAATGTGTTTCACTTTAACAATAATTAAATTATCACTGAAAATTATTTTAAAAAATTCCTGAGATTAATGCACCGTCTTGTACCTTATCTTTCAGCAGATCAAATGCCAATGTGTTTTCACTTGTACCCATGTTAATGATTCCCTTAAATGGAGACATAGGTCAGAACATTAATGGTTTTTATTTCAAAACTACTGATCGTTATTTATAAATAGGGCCAGGGTCCAGGCTCTAGGTGGCTGTCAATCATCTCCTCCTCTTTGCACAAAGCTTCACGAAAACAAATCTCAGTTATCTCCAAACTAAAAAATACCCGGTATATTGAAATTCCAGTGTTTGAAGACACTTTTTGACTACGGTAAAAACCCGCATATAAGAACCTGGATTTTTTAATTCAGCCTAAAAAGGTTCTTAATATAAATGGTGCTACTATGATGAAATTTGGATGTT
This sequence comes from Blastomussa wellsi, assembly GCA_947652115.1. Lineage (NCBI taxonomy): Eukaryota > Metazoa > Cnidaria > Anthozoa > Scleractinia > Plerogyridae > Blastomussa > Blastomussa wellsi. Next base: position 4,520,458 of record OX393567.1, read on the forward strand.
TCCAATCTAAGTCATTTTAAAGTATTAAATAGTAGGCTGTATGAGGAGAAAAACGCCGCTTACTTTTTTGAAATATATTTTTTCGTTCAAGAGATATTCAAGTTTTTAAAATATGCAAATTAGCTAAGTGATGACATCATAGACTCAAATAAATGAAGTAAAAATATCTCACCCGTTTTGTATCAGAAATGTTTGATTCTTTGACTGTACTAGGTGAGTTGTGCAATATGCAATTAACAATTATGTTACAATGACAACTTGCTGGGTCCCAGACCTCTCCAATGACTCCAGATCTACATGATTTCACAAGAATATTTGTGTTAGGCCCGGTTCAAACGTCAAACTTTACATGTGCCGAACCTAATACCTATTTGGGTCGACCCGAATAATTAAGTTGTGCCAAACTCAATTTCGGCTAAGAGGAAAACGGTGAATTTTCCAGTTGTATACTTTATGGAACGAAATAAGTACTCGTCACTGTACTCTACAATATAATGGGACCGCATATCTCTGTTGCTTCAGTTGCTTTATAAGAAAACACAAACAACACTTTTTGAAGATCGTACTTGTAATGCGGTCGCCAGGCTTTGGTCAAATGTCTTCAGTATCGTTTAGACTGAAACTTTAACTACTTTAACTACTTGTCTTTTGTTTTTTTTGGTCTGGACGCATATTCAACAATAAAATGGGAAATAGTATGCGAATTGTGTCCGATAAACTCTGGCTACATTTTTTGCGGTCCAGTGTTATATCGCGCAATGTCGCGCCATTTCATGCACGACCGCATTTTTGACAGCTCACTCGCCAATCACAAACTCTCTTATATCAGGAAATACATTAGCGTAATTTATGCATTAGGTTCGGCACATGTAAAGACCGACGTATAAAACGAAGTCGATCTTTTGCCGTTCTATTCGACAAGCCATGTAGAATAGAACGGCAGGTCGACCCAAATACAAATCTGTCGAACCTAATTGATTCAAACGTCGAACCTTACATGTGCCGAACCTAATTATTAGATTCGGCACATGTAAAGTTCGACGTTTGAACCGGGCCTTAGGTTCTTTGCCCTAGTTTAATTTTTCTGGACTAAAAATCACTCAAATACTGAAAACAGATTCGAGGCGACTATCTCTGTTTCAACTGTCTCTGTAAAAACCTGACCGAGATAGGTCTGCTTTTTACTTGATATAAAATTGGGTTGCATAGATGACGTCATCAGCTTCCTTATTTGCGTATTTTGCCATTTTTTATAAACTTGAATATCTCAGGAACTTAACAGATATTTCAAAACGGAAAACGGTGTTTTTAATCTCCCAGGAATTGAGTACTACATGATTCCCTTCAAAAACCAAAGTGTAAAAATTTGATCATAGTAGCACTTTAAAGCAAATTTAGGCTACCAAGGTTCTTAAAATAGGGTCTTATATTTTTAAATGAATTTCATTTAAATATATTATATAACCTAATAATACAATACATTAAATAATTTATACCATAATACCTAAAAGCAGCACAGTGCAGGTATGTCCTTAATAAAATATATGCTCAAACAAACTCATAGTCAGTTCTCTGATATGCCATTTCAAAGTAGCTTCCCAAGCAGATGTCCTTTGAGCTTCGTCACACATTCGTTCACCACGGACGATGTCCGTGGAGAAGGAACGTGTGACGTAGCCTAAAGAATGTCTGCGTAGGAGGCTAATTTCAAAGTTGATACCAAGATAATCTTGGGACAACTCCACTGATAAGAACCTAACTTAAATCAATATTTTAGCATAAAATAAAGGTTAATGTTGGCAAGCGACCACCATATTTGCTCCCATATATCTCTGCGGACTTCCTCCATGCCTGTCTACCATATTTGGCTCAGGTCAATCAAGCGTGGCATGTCATGCGAGTAATCATTTTTCCCTTCTCAGATTGCTGCAAGTTTCCTTCGCAGCAAGTTTAATCCCTCCCACCCACTCCTTTTACAGGTTTTTGGTTGCTATTACCCTTACATATAGGAAGTGTAATCATTTAAGCCATTGCTAGTCTTACTAGTAATTATCTATCCTTCTTTGGCAACTTTTATTTGTGTACAACTCTGAAGGACTTATTAATAAACTTAAGGGCGGGGAATTGCTGCCTGCGGCACCCCTTCAGCCCTGTGCTGAAGCCCCGTCAGGGAGGGGACATTTGTTCTCTGGACTGGGTTAACTTGGCCCCAGGACATTATGCCAGCAACAATGTCCACCTTGCAGTACAGGTATGAGGCACCCCCTCGGCGTGGCGCCATGTGCCGAGGCCCCTCATCCGGTGGGTTTATCCGGTCGGTGGGTTTTTATCCGAGCCTTGCCAGTACATTCCCTGCCCAATATTGCCCACTAAGTATTGTTTGTCATTATTGCACGCCTTAACATTAAATTTTAGCCTTAATAGGTTCTTATGTGGAGGGGGCTTAAAATGAAAATGTTAGCCTAACAGGCTCTTAAAACCCAGGTTCTTATACGCGGGCTATTACTGTACATCCAAGATAATGCCATAAATACATTTCATAAATTAGAAATCCACAAATTTTCATCTTTACTCTTAAATAATTGTTCCTTAACAGGCCCAGTTGGGAATGATCTTTTTCTTTTTCTTAGACTCATCAACAGCCCGGGTTGGGGAGGGGATATGGATATTATCACATAGGGAAGATTTTTGTTTACAAACATTGTTTTTTTGTTATTTAAATTGCCAACAAGTAAAAAAAATAGCTTTTTGTTTCACCATCCAATATATATTTTTTTGGTTGGCACATTAATAACAATGGGTGACATCAGTAGTGATCACTGATGTCTTCCGTACATCGGATGCCCCCAGGGCGGGACACGTACTCACACTGGGAACAGAAGTCGATCCCAGTTCTGTATATAAACAAGATCTGAGGCTTCCAGCTTTTAGCAAGAAGCTACACGTATCTCATTTTGATACACTTAGCCCTTAGATTTTAATACCATAGTGACTGGAAGAAAATTGTCAAGTTTATCTTGTGAAAATATTGCAATCATAATTTTAACAAACCTGTGGATTCTTTGTCTTATGGAATGGATTCGCACTTTGTCTGCCTGAAAACCTTGTCTCGTGGTTAAAATATTGCCGCATGGCCTTTGCGCGGACTGATATACACGACATTTTTCTCAACTAAAATCTAACAGGCAAATTTTTACGCAGAATCGTAAGGTTGGAAGATACAAACAAGCGAATCAATCGAATCAATCAATTACAAATTGGCCAGCGGTTGTGAACTGCATCACTGAATACATTAAGTTTGACAAACAGGAATTCCCCCGTGCGATGGGGATGGAACCCTTGTTGACTTGATGACGATGACATTTTTTGGTTTTAGTATAAGGTTCGTAGGAAGAAATAATGAAAAAAGGAAAACGTAAACAATAAATAAAAGGAAAACGGAAGCGCTTTCCAGTTCAATTTGGAATTAATTTGAACGAGTGAGTTTTTCAAAAAGCTGAAATTGCACGAGCCGCTTCAATACTTTTTAAATATATATAAACATGAAAAATTGGCCTGGAGGAAGTACGGGAAGATCTTACAGTGTTGCAGACGGGAAGCGAGCGTTTGGTGCGAATTTGACACTTTATTTACGCATTGGCTGATGAAGCTCAGCTAATAATGCTACGAACTGAAAGCGGTTCGTTTAAAATATTTGCAACCATGATACAGATTTTCGATGTGTAATTTGCACTGGTGTTACACTTTTTGCACTGTGTTACACTTTTTGCACTGAAGTTACACTTGAACTGCACTGCTCTCAGCCAATCAGAATCGAGTATCTTTTTCATGTATATTATTATACTATTGTAATACTGATTAACGTTTCTGTTTTTTCGGATATCTGTTTAGGATACCCTGTTCTGGACGTGGGGTCAAAAACCATACCCTATCCAGTGGCACGTCCCAGTAAAGCCCATACAAGGGAGTACCCTCCCCCCCCCCCCACCTCCCGGGTGTAGACCAAGGATTTGAAAATGACTCATCAAGATGATTTAGATTTTCAATTAATTCCGACACGGCATTTGAGTAAAACAGGCTTTAATTAGTTTACTTTTCTTTAATAGTTAGCATATTTCAAACTATAGACGCTAAATTTGAAATTGCTGTGGTTATTTTGGTCTATTTTACCAGTACGAAGCACATGGCAACCCGCTGCACTGACAAGTATCCATAAAACTATTAGAAAACGCACTTTCAGGCTTACAGTGGAACTTGTTTACGATTGAGCTTGAGTTTATCAATCCATTTGCTATCATAACGGTAACATCCACGGTCCAGAGATTCTCCCTCACGAGATTTTGGGTTTGCGTACTTCGGTGTAAAAACCTGTTATTTCAGTTCTTTGTTTTTGAGCTATTGTTCTTCTGTTCTGTCCTGTTTCGAGGTTGTTTGTTGTGTTGTTCCTTCTTTGTTTTACCCCTAGGATTTCCCGAGATTTTCGGTTGTCACGCGCTAAACACGATGTCCAATACAAAAATCACTAAACCACTGTACCCCACAAAAACGGCATGAATACTAACTGTTAATTTATAAAAAAAGATAAACCTTTGAATCATAGGCGTACGGGCGGGGGAGCAGGGGCTGCAGCCGCCCCCCACCCCCACCCCCCAAATTTTGGGCAAATCAGATTTTTTGGGCAGCATGAGAAAATTTGGGCAAGGCAACTTTGGAGAATTTTTTGGGCAAATGGTTCACCACCCCCTCCCCCCTGGAAAAAAATTGTCCGTACGCCAATGCTTTGAATGTTAACTTCTGTCATTTGATAGTGTTTCGAACCCTTCGTATGACATAAAAGCACCATAACATAAAATCCTTTCCGCTTACATAATGAACTACCGTCTTTTATTAAATGGATTTCTAAAGACAACTTCTCAATAGACGTGCATTGGTGAAGCGATCAAAGAATATGCTCCATTGAAACAAATTTCCATTTTTTTCATAGATTAAAGCGAAGCCATCTGCACCTTTTCTCTGAATTTCAAAATGACGATAACAAAACGGCTAATCAAATGATTACTTTATTTACCGTGAAATACATGTTAAACAACATTACTCTGAAGATTCTGCATCGTAAATATAAATGTACAGTCTTTTTAACTATATACCACAATGTACAATTCAAGTCGATGCTTAAATAAGGCAAGCTTAAAGGTCTCATTTCTCGGTCATATGTTGATCTTAAACTGTTACAAGGGAACTTTTAAATATCAGTAACGTGAATTGTTTAAATCGAATTTTAGATGGCAATATTAATATTTTTTTTGAATCACTGAAGGTCAATCTTTTATTTTAAATTGATGAAAATTTGTTGTACCTATTATTTCCGGTTAATCGAGCAAACGGCGCTGATGTAAATCAATGCCACAATCCTATTTCGCCGTGGGATGACTCAACATTCATCCAGTCGAATAATTTAAGCTATAAACACAAAACTAAATCCGTCAGACAATGATGCGTTGTACTACATGTTCTTATCGGCTGTCCTTGCTAGCAACGATTTCTTCAGTTTCTTGATCCTTGAAAAGCACCCTTATTACAATTACAATCACACTTGTTCTAAATGTTCTAGAAGGTATGTTCGTTAAATTAAAAAAATTACAATAAACAAGGATTTCTCAAGAGGCACGGCATTTACAATCAATTGGTAATGAAGGGCATTTGGCTACAAACTTCGAATTTCTGTAACCGTACACTGTTTGGCACTTCGGTCTTCTGTGTATAGGTATCACGTGATTACAGGCCGGATGTAGTCTATCACACTGTATCTTCACGACCCAACTCTTCCTACAGCGATCAAACTTTTTCACCATTCCTGAAACACACGAGTGCAAGCTCCTAGTAGTCCGATTATGCACAGCCGGGTTTTCGAGGAAGCCATTTACTCCACTCGTTGTGTGACTCTCTAGGCTAATGTTTCTCTCCTCTGAATCAAAGGCACCGCCGACAATTCGGCTTCGAAGCAATGTCCTCTTCAAGAAGAAAGGTTTTGTAACAATCTGATTCGCAATGCCCAAGACAAACGCTATGCATAATAGCAACTGTGGAACAAAATAAGCAATTATAAAAGAGGAAACGATGAGATTACTATGCCTTCTACTATCGGGTAACAACAACCGAAGATAGTTTTAAAGGAGCGCTGTCATGAATGGCAATGCCATCTTAAAAAGGTTCGAGGTTACATTTTGCAAGTTTGTCAATTACCATCAACCCTACTCTTCTTCCTGTTTGAGTTTTGCCTTGGTAAATTAGACAATTTCAAGGTTTCTTTTGCTTTGCGAATTTGAAACTTTACAAAAGATGATTTCACTACTAATCATGATGACGAAGCACCTTAAGCATGCAGCGAAAACGGGAATTTCTATCTTTATTCCAACAGTAAGTACTTTGCTTACTTTTGATAACAAATTTGTAAGCACTGACTTAGTAAATCATTGTTCACAAATGTAATAATTATATTTTCCGCTTGCCTTGATCGCGGAGACGCTACATCTTTGCATGGTCGAAATTTTCCGGTTTGAAAAAAACCCTTGAAAGTAATTGTTTCCGTGTTTCTTTGCAGTTATACAATTACAATAATCACCCACGGTTAGCAAAGACACGTAATTAATAAACAAGAAGGCGGCGTATATTATACAATACGAGCATTTATGCAATGTATAACTTACTTTTGTTACGTTGTTCATGTTGGAAGACAAAGTCTACTCTCTAGTTTGATTGCGTCCAAGACGATTGCCAATCTTTCCGGAAGCAAATCCATATCTCCTTTTATAGATTATAAATAAGAAGGGGAATTTGTGATTGTGCAGAATGTTATAAAGTAATCGTTGAAATAGTTGCTGACTAGTACAATAAATTGTCTCAGCGCGTCAAAATATAGTGAGACCTTATTACAGCTGTTTGATTGGCTGTAAAGTCTTCGCCAAAAAGTATCAAATGTTGTCTTGCGTATTTGTATTTACACATAATCAGGTTATCCCACAGGTGCTTGTCATGAGTACTAATAATTCCCCTTTGCTGGTTTTCAGTGACTCAGGGTGATTTCCCTACGCCAGAAACTTGCCAAAAAATCACATAACATATATATTGCACGCACAAAAAGTACTGTGCTATACGACGCAGTGGAGGATCTACCCCCCCCCCCCCCCCCTCCCCCTCAGCCCTCCCTCGTTATGAGCGAAAATTTGGGGTGGTAAGCAGTTTTGGCTGAAAAAATGATAAACAAGCAAGAGTAACAATGGACCCTAGCCCTAAAACAATAGAGCTGCGTACTATTAAGATCCAATATATGAAATTAGAGGCCCTCGTCTTTATTTAAGGCCCGAAGGTTATTACGTATGACATTTACTTCCTCTTTAAATTCTTTAGCTTCCGTTTTTCATCGCAAATAATTAATAATTATCCTGCGAAATCACGCCGTAGGCCGAGCTGGCTAAAATCGGACGATATTGCGCAAGATTGACCAGGATAATTGTTTTATTCTTCAACAAATTTTCAACAAAGCGCATATTTCAGCTAGAAAAGGTGTGGTTATGCGGCGTTTTGCAAGACTTTGGACAAGTAATCGTACACCTTAACCTTATCTTTGCATAATCCTGAAGTCCTGTAAAGAGATTGAGAAGATGAAGTGAACGTGGATTTTCAGTCTTGTTCGAAAATAGGAACTGCGAATTTTCCGAAAGGGTACCGTACTTTTCGAGACGAGTACAACGCGTAATTTATGACTAATCTTGCAACGGCAGTTAAAAGGTCATCAAAATAAAGTCGACCCCAGTGTCACGCAGGAAAAGCTGCAGACCTTATCCGCACGCACTGCATTAAAATGCATTTTTAGATTAAAGATCATGGATAGGAAATAATGAAAGAGAGACTTTTGACTTAGACGATCGGGTATAAGATCTGCAATCGACGATGATTCCAAACGAAGCATGAAATCTAGAAGCTCTCCACGAGGCATTTCTTCAGAAAACCAATAATATCCTTTGAAATTTTCCCAATTATAGGTTGTGATTTTGACGAGGCAAGTGCTGGCTTTTGCACCTTATAAAATTTTTAAAAATATGCCCTTTTATAATGTGTCACAAGGCATGCATGTGTGCAGTGAACAACCGGGGAATGCCAATGATTTGGCGCTGATATAGTTTCGAAAGTAAGGTTCCGTTTACATAGTCGAAAACAGTAAAAACGTTCTATTTTAATACACTGACGTCACAGCCAGACATCACAGCAGGCAACTATAGACTGAGCTTTAACGATGTCTAACTTTACAAATGCGCGCGCAGGGATAAAGAACTGGGCGCTTTCTTGCATTATCGGGCTAATCTCGTACCCAGATCTTCTCAACCCTCCGGAGAGAACATCTGGTAAAAGCCGATTTTGCTCGCGTCCAATGTGTCAGAAATCTAACACATGATGCCACTACGCATGCTCGGCAATTTACGTGAATGGAAAGCTCACTTACTCGTTACAGATAGGTCATGAACTACTTTCCTATACAGGGAAACACCAGTACCACGGTACTGAGATAGAGTTGGGAAGAAAAGAAGTCGACACTCTTGTTTTGCTAATAGATTCAAATCCTCAACCAAGCAGTAAACGGCAGTGATGAGAAAGAGCGCGCGCTGTGTTTGACGCGTATAAGCTCGCGTACGCGTCGGATTTGCGACGTTTTCTAGACCTTTCTACACATCTCTATTCAAATACATGTTTATTGACAAACGATGATAAGTCAAAGACTTCTACAAGGCTGAAACAACGTGATATATTTTGAACAATATTTCGGCTGGCCAGACCAGCCTTCTTCAGGTTTAGATGAAGAAGGCTGGTCTGGCCAGCCGAAATATTGTTCAAAATATATCACGTTGTTTCAGCCTTGCAGTAGTCTTTGACTTATCATCGTTTATTAATTTTTCAAGTTTGGCTGATTAGATCTCCTGCGAGATCCAACGTTCAATCAAGAAGGATCTTCGTACACGGTTTTTGCAGTCTATTTAGTATGTTTATTGACAAACTTTGATACTTAGAAGCTTGAAAGTCAAACTGTTTCTGTAGCTAATTCACTTTAGAAACGTTTAAAAGAAGGAAGTGTTTTAATAGAAGCTTTAAAAGCCGCTATATTTTCTTACCAGCTCACGTATGTGAGCGCGTGCAAGACAAGTTTGTATTATCCGCGCGCAAATGATGATGCAGTTCATTGACCAATCAGTATGGCGAACGGAGCGGACTTGGCCAGATGTTTCCTACAAAGTGAGTAAACATCTGTGTACGAGATTATTATCGGGCCTGATATTTTGCAACCTAGGGGAGCATGGCCTCCCAACTCCGATTTCTGAACCCTACCGATAATTCAACCCAAATTTTAAGTTGTTTCCCTCTATCGAACATTTTAATTTACCTTAGTTGATTATCACGAATTCCCGAATTTTCGAACCAATTAACTTTCGTTTTCCTTTGAGGTTACAGAAATCGGGACTCAACTGTACGTCTCTGACTTTGTTTGTGCTAAAGTAAGTTCATCGTGATGGTTGTCATATTTTAAAAGCAAGCTCTGCTTAGTTTCGTTGTAACGACCTTAGTAAATCAATCAGGGCTAGCCACCTTTCGACCAGTCAGAGCAAGAATTTTGAACAAAATATTTTACAACTTATTGACCGGAGTTGTGGGTTGAAGAAATCCGTGCTTTCAACATGTTCAACCTGGCCTTGTTAATCACAACTGGAAAAAGCCTCTGAAGATATCGATACATTTTGATACCATCTTTTCCGCTTTTAGATAACTTCTTTTATAATGCCTTGTAATTACCCAATTATTTTCGAATTTGAACATATCAGAATTATCTCAGCGGAGTAAGCATTATTTGTGCCGCTTTGGACACAGTGGGATCATTTCCGTTGCTTTTTTTTCAGAATTGCTTTAATTTGTTGCTTCATGGCTCAGAACTGTCACTTCTGGAGGTCAGAATAACTCGGAACTGTCGTTCAATTCACCAATTTATATATTAATTATATAGCTACATAAAAATCCGTTATTGTCAACAGATGCATTTGTTATTAATTTTTGCCAACTGTCCAAATGTAAAATGAATTGGACAGTTTTTGCTCAAATTGTCCAATTTAAGAAAAATCTGGATATCTTCCATAAACCAATCAATTGTCAAGAAAAACTAGTTTGGAGGGCGAAACATTTGCCATGTTCATATATTTTTGGATGCTATATAATTAATAGATAACAGGACTACATGCTTGTCCAATTTGGAAATAACTGGATTCAAAAAATTCCTGGAACTGCCAAATGGGCATGTCCAATTTGTTAAAATAATTATTAGAAAATAAAAGAAATAAAAGGATAAAAGGATAATAATTGGTCTCAGCCTAGGCCTACGGCCTCGTCCAATTTCGCAGTCCACGGAATTTTTTCTCATCCAATTATTTTCAAATTGGACAGCATGTAGTCCTATTACATATACAAAGATCCATATTTATATAATTAATACTAACATATACCTATGTAAGAATATTATATGGCTCACCGGGTAACTAAACCCGGGCCTCACCTCGTTATTACAAGTACAAAAAGCCTTTTAAAGCCAATTGGCTCACAGGTCTCGACGCTTAACTCCGTTTTCTATAGCATGAAGCGGCTAGGAGTAATCTATTCCCCCCTGGATGGGATGCTAGTCCATCGCAGGTTTCTCCTCAGCATTCTCTCAGGTTGCCGGTCCAATAATTCATCGGTATACTATCCTTTAGATTCAAAGGCGACAGACCACAATCTCAATGTTGGCTCCTGTAAAAATATCTAATTGCCAGAACCGTTCATCAGTATGATACTCTTGATTTTCCTACAATAACCTGCTTAAACCTAGCATGTACAAGCTAAGTCATACTCCACCGTTGGAGCTGGGAAGGTGGCTGATGGAGCCACGTTAGGTATTCGATCTATCAAAATAAATCCAGCAAAATAAATTTACTTTTGACTGGAAAGCTTGCTCTATAAGATGGCATAATTTGTATTGGTTACAATGTCATTTAAAATGCTAATGCATGTGAAAATACATGAATTTCGCTATTTTGCTGGAAAAGTAAAGCATTATTTCGCAAACGTCTACCTTTGGCCAAAACTGTATTTAATTATGTAGTTACCATGACAAAGTCAAAACTCATAGTTACACGGGAACATTTTTGAAATTGGCCCTGCTCATTAATTTTTAAAACATTGTAATATCATGCTAAGACGTACTCAGTTTTACTGACTCAGCATCAAGTTTATTCTCAAAACTGCTGCTGCTTACAATCTTCGCATATACCATTAAGAAAGCTTATTTACAGTAGTGTTTTGACTTTTTTTTTCTTTTATTACTTTTTCTTATCTTTTGATCTTTTTACTAAGAAAAATAATTAATTAATACAAGCTAAAATGATGCTGTAAAATGCAGTCGGGATAACATTCAGGGTAAACTTTTAAATATAATTTTTCAAAGTTAATTCAAGCGGCGCATTTGCAATCTATTGGTAATGAAGGACATTTGACATCTGTGCTGTACACTGTTTGGCACTTAGGTCGTCTGTGAATAGGTATCACGTGATTGCAGGCGGGATGTGATCCTTTACACTCTACCCTCTGAACCCTCATCTTTCTACAGGAATCATACTCTTCGACAACTCTTGAAACGCATGGGTGAGTGCTCCTGGCAGTACGATTATGCGCAGTTGGGATTTCAAGAAACTCGTTCACATCGCTGTTGATATTACTCTCTTGGCTAATGTTCTTCTCTATATCTGGTTCAAAGGTATCACCTTGTGGCTGAGAAGCGTTTCCTTGTGAGTACTGATCGAAGACCTGGCTGCGTAGAAATGGCATCTCCACGAAAAGAGGTTTTGCGCACACAAGATTGAGAAAGATCAAAACAAAAGCTATTGAAAGGAGTATCTATGGAACAACAACAAAAATGAATAAATCAGTGAGTCGAGTGTAACAATACCTCGTTTTACAAGAAACAGATGCGTGAACAGTGAAACAATCGTAAGGAGGTATTAATGTTTTTTTTCTATATTAATCATTCTTTGGTGACAAGGTCAGTAAACTCTTGTAAAATGTCTGTATTGGCGAAAATTCCCGTTTCACTTTTTGCTTCCAACGACGAAAAGAAAAGAAACAAATCTTTGTTAAAATATATACATTTCAAAGCAACTATTTAAGTACAAGTAAAAACCACCTATTTAGATACAGCAAAAGAAGATTTTAATCATAATGCTTCCAGTTTTTGTACAATTAAACGGGCATTGTCACGCTGTTAAAGGGTAATTTTAAAAAGCTTAAAACTATCGATGCAACAAGGAAAACCTAATAATAATGGTCTAATTTCGTTGTCAAAGACTATAGTACTATATTGAAACTATTGATTATTGTATGCTGTCATAGATGACAAGAATGGAAATGGATTGTAATTTGAAAAACTTTGCGAATTTTTTCAACGTTTTAAGATATGCGTTGAAAAATTCGCCCAATAAATATTATGGTTTACTTTCCCTGCAAAAATTTCATCTGGATTCTCTTTGGTGAGTCTATCTGAGCATTTTGTGCACAATAACAGGCACAAAGCAGTGATTTTGGTCGAATTGACCTAAAAACGGCAAAAATTCCCGTGACAATGCCCCTTTAAACTCTAGAAAATGTCCACCCATAAAATGTTTTCTAATTTAAACTATTTGCAGTTCCAAATTCTTGATATTCCTTAATTGAAGAGACAGAATAGCAAATAAAAAAAAATATGTAATATTTACGCAAAGTTCTCTTATTTATAGAAGGATAGACACTAAAAACAAATTTTATTCTTTCCTTTATGTGAACCACTGCCGTAAATTCCCAAATTGTTCAGTCTTATACGCCAGTCAATTTTCACTGAAAGTTTAACTTACTTGTATTGTAATATTCATTCCGCAAACCACGTCAACTACTGATTGGCGATCTTGTCCCTGAAGAACAGTGTTCCGTTGTTACTGTAACACCTAATGCTTTCTAGTGAATAATTGGAAAGACAAGAAATCCTGCTTATATAAAACGAGAACCCCAAAAGTTTTCCCCATTTTATTGTTATATTATTCCAAAATAGGCTTCTGTTGTAAGTATTTTCAATTCGTATCTGTCTTGCTGGAAAACTGATGAAGGTACGGATGAGACTAGTACTGAAAATACAACTATATCGGTTAATGATGTTGAGTAGGGACTTTCTTATCCATATTAGATTGCAATCTTAAATTTCTTACAGAAACTTTGTGCTCTACACTTACAAACCGTCAAAGCTAGAATAATGACGTCAAGAAATAGATATGAAGGGTTCGAAACTCAGTTGTTTTACTTAAAACATTTTTGAGATTTCAAGTTAGTGCAATTTGTCAATAGTATCACTATTAAAAGCCCTTGATTTTAAATTGTTTGTTTCAGAAGATTGTTACATGTTAACAACAGTTACAATTTTGGGTTAAAATCATTGTCGCAGATATAACATGAGAAATGTTTTTTTGTGTGTAAAGGGGAAACCAGACTTAAAACGTTTTTTGAGTTTTTTTTTTTTTTTTTTGAGTTGTGACAAGAAATTTGTTCGTGGTATGCAAAATTACTTATACCTTTAAAATGAAAGAACTCAGTGGAGTAGAAAAAAAAGTAACCCGAAAGGGGCAAAATGGTTATTTATGGAAGTAGATTGAGAGAGAGAGAGAGAGGGGGGGAGGGGGGGGGGGAGGAGAGAGAGAGAGAGAGAATGAGAGAGATTACGAAAGACGAATTTAAAAAAATAAACCCAAAGCCCTTAAATCGTTTTGTGATCAGTACGTCATCTTTGCATGTGACGTAGCACCTTCCATTTTATTCCAAGATTTTCTGACATAATTTCACTTACCTCTGAAGTCAAAGAATGTCCGATGCAACGGATTGCAAAGTTCTTCTACTTTCTTGTACCTTGTCTTTAAGGCCTATGCTCAACATAGTTTTCAGACTTTTCCTCGCTTCCATTATTCTGTTGAAATCCAGGGCAAAGCATGTTTTAGACCCCCACCTACATGAACGGAAGTTTAATCAGTTTTTTCCTATTTTTAACTGCTCCGTTTAATTTCGTCGATATACACACCACTCAGGCAAGGATACACCCCAATCATCGGCATGCACATGTAATTTTATGACATCATTGCAGAACGCAAATCTTCAACCACCGTAAAATATTATGTTGAACAAAGTATGATCTTACTTTTTGAAGCAGGTTTTCGTCTTAGAAGAATGGAAAAGATTTCGCTATTTGGTTTGCTGAGCAACAAATTTTGAACCGAGTTTTCCGGAATCTTGAATTGAACTTACTTGTGAGTGGAAACAACCTTAGAGTTAAGACTCGACTTTAAATATAACAAACTGTTTCTTGTTGCTTGCTTTTGATCACTCCATTCAGCTCATATATTTTGAAGGAATAACTCAGCGACAACTACATTATAAAGTAAGAATTTTTTGTTTTAACGCACGCCAGATATAAGACTAAAACCACAAAACGCGTGACTATAGGATTTGTCTTTAGTGATCAAATTTCCGTTTCAGAAATTTTCTTCGGCAAATACTTTGTTTAATGAATGTGCTATAAAAAACTCACGTGGGTGAACGTAAAGTTAGTATATGAAAGTAAACAAATCATTAGCTATGCTGGCGATGTCCAGTGCAGCTTTTAAAAAAGTCGTGTGCGCATGAGCATAGAAAATGTGTCCTTTCTACGCATTACGTAGGTGTTTGAATTGCCGTTTATTATATCTTCTAAAAATAAGGCGCATGCCTCTTTCTTGTCTCAAATTAATACAGAGGCAAGGATAATGCTCCGTTAAATGTTTGAAGGGTTCTAATTACTTTCGCAATTAAAGCAATAGGGCTTTTGATACGATAAAAAGTAAGACGCGGCTTCAAAGAGCTAGGTCATGGTTTGCGCACTTAGCCTAAATTTTTCAAATTCGTCGTTTGCAATCGGTCTCAATCTTCTCCATCCTTAACCATTCTTGTTACTTTTTGGCTCGGTATTACGTCTGTGGTGTTTTCCTTCCTTAGTAAGCTATTATTTTGAGGTCTCCTTCATTTTAAGGGTAATTTGGCTGTATCAAAAACTGACTCGAAATATCGCGATGTAACTCTTTTAACTAAGACACGAAAGCGGCTTATTTTTGGATCAGAGGGTTCAGTTTGAGTTGGTGTTCTTCAAGACGTGACGTCGCTTGCATAAACGGCTCATGACCTTGTTGTTGTCCTAACGAAGAACTGTTGTGAGCAATCTAGTCGTATAAATGGCGCAAAATCCTGCCTCACGACTGCCCAGCGACTGAGAAGGTTCGTGTATGTTTGCGTCCAATCTATTCGCGTCCTAATTTAGACACGTCTTATTTAAGCCGCAACCGAACTTTTTCGTGTATAAATAGCCCTAAGGTTTCCCCGTTATATCAGTGCATTTGAAAACTATATATCACGAAGAAAGACTAGAAATTTAGGCAAACTGGTGCCTTCTGCAATAAATCATTTCTTATCAATTTATAAACCTGTCAAAAGCAAAATTAAAAGTAATCAATAAATACGCTGGGTATGTTTGGTTTTCTTTACGGCGCCACAGGTATCGATCGTTCCACAAAAAAAGGAAACAAGCTGAAAATATTTTTGCTGTGCGTTTACCAAACCAGCAGAAAAGAAGGAAATGTGACGTCATACAGGGATATGCACTTTGTGATGACGTCAATGTTCGCTGAAAATTAAAATCATCAGTAAATGTTGAATTTGAATGAGTAACTGAATTAAATACTGAAATACGCCTAATTTGAAACTAAGCTACGCTCATCTATGCTAAAACCTGCGCTAAATTGATTTTTTTTGTTAAATGCTTTAAATATCTGTTACTAAAAGAATTTTTTTCACGTACAGCATAAGTATAAACCATAAACGAAAGATGATCATTTTGTTTGTTAATTAAATTATTCAGACCTATTTCGGGTGTCTGTTTGTTTTTCCAATGCGTTTGTTGATGTTGTAAATGATCTCACACATTCAGAAACCAGTAAATTAACATGAAACTGCTGAAAATAATTTACTTAGTTAAGACGTCCATTAAACTGACGGCACAGAACGAAAGACAGACTTTTGAATTGGTCTTCTTTTGTAAAATTACATTACGTCAAAAGCAACTTAAAATGAAAAAGAAAATAACATTAAAAGTTTGATATAATTCAATTGCTCCGTCGACGGTAGATCAATTTTCAACAAACCCAGTATACCTTTTCAGTCCGACAATCATTTGCAGGGGCACCCAACGAACAAACTGTGGCAAAATACATTCTTTTATCCAAATGTATAAAAACATATGATATTAAAAAATTTTTGCAAATGTGTCTTGAGTCTTGCTGGGAAAAATTTATCTGTTTCTTTTCGCCAGCACACGATCCATAATTTTTTCGCAGCCAGTAATTAGAACAAGCAACAAACGCGCGGAAATGGCACTGAAAATCGTTGAAATCCACTCTTATCAACGAGATTCAAGCCTTCGTCGAGCAGTTCCTTCAGTCGCCCTTCCGAGTTTCAATCAGCCAGCGCAAAAGTGGTATTGTGACAACCCCCCAGAGAAAAAATATACCGAACCATTTTGCCAGCCAGCAACATTTGCGCTTAGGA
The DNA here is from genome assembly GCA_947652115.1 of Blastomussa wellsi. Classification (NCBI taxonomy): domain Eukaryota; kingdom Metazoa; phylum Cnidaria; class Anthozoa; order Scleractinia; family Plerogyridae; genus Blastomussa; species Blastomussa wellsi. Next base: position 4,537,174 of record OX393567.1, read on the forward strand.
AAAGATAAAGTGAGGAACAGACTCGTTGAGTGCCCTTTCATTTAGAGCCCATTGATGACTTAATGTATACAGCGGAGTCGTCGCAACGGAATGACGTCACCATTTCCGCCATTTTTTACCCTTTCAACCAAATATCAATAGAAAACCTTGCTCAGCAGCAATTTGCCAGAAGAGACCAGAACACTGCATGTTAGCTTATATTAAATTTGCTTCATTAACTTTTTCATATCTAACTAAATTCGACCAGCTTATCTTAATCCATCTGAATTTTGGCTCATTAACTCCCACACAGTACATATTGAAGTTGGCTAGAGCAAACTCTTGAAAGATATGCCCACACATCAGACATAACGTCACAGAAACCTTTAATTATTGTGGTTCTGAACCAATTTGATGCTGCAATTCCTTGAAAATCTTCATCTGCAGACAAAAATTTTAAGTACGTCCACACAACTTAACTTCCGTTCGGACTACAGTACTTCCCTAAGCACGCGCACGCGCATGAAGATGTATGTTGCGGTGCAGGAGATCTCGCTTGGTTTGTTTGCATACTGGTCTGGTGTACCCACGCGAGCTTCTAATAATAAAGCAAGCAAACTAGCACAGGAAGAAAATATTAAAATATTTGCTTACCAAGGACAAATCTAATACGCTATGCATTCCATCTCATTTTAACCTTCTACTTGATTCATTTGAAACAAGAATACGGAAGCCAAGAAAGGAATGATAACAAATCATACTTTTAATAAAGTTGCTTTGATGTATGCTATCACTATCACTTCTAGCCATAGCAGAAAGAGCTGTATTCTTTTTACCCAAGCAATTTTGTACCAAGCAATTAAGTCGGAATGAATTTGCCATATTTCTACTTGTAAGATAACTGGCGTGGATCTAAGCCGTTTCTCTAGATACCTGGTGAATGTTCACAGCAAGACTATTTCCTCAATTTTTCCATCAGAAATACCAAAACGTGAGACTTTTTCCGAATTTATGTTAAACTACTTCTAACTGTTCTCAAAAGAAGAGCTTACACCTACAAGGAATATAATAATGAACTTCGTTTAACGTAGTGAATTGTTTTGAGGTTCTTTAATATATGTTTTCTTTAATAATTTCTTGAAATTGAGAACACGGTTAGTTGGCGTGGTTCCTTGCCTAAACAGTGTGCATATCAACGAGGAACGTACGTTAAAAATAGAAAAGAACTGATTATACTTCCGTTCATGTAGGTGGGGTCTAGAATATGCTCCGTGCAAAGATGGAACGGAATAAATTACGGAGGAAAGATATAAAAATCCTTTTCCAATGGATTAAAAGCTATGTTGAGTTGGATCTTCCAAGGAGAACTACGAAGCAGTAGAGGAATTATACTCTTTGACTTTAAAAGTAAGTAAAACTTATTGTAGCTTTTTCTTGTAGTAGGGGTTCTGATTCTTTTCCCCCATCACAGCCTGTATTCTGTTTTTCAAGTCCCGTTTTTTCACGTGTGTGGAAATCATTGGTTAGTTGTCGACTACTATTGCAACAGAGAATGCGTACTAAACGTTAGTTTCCAAGCTCTCGTTGGCCTGATTTAAGACATCGACAACTAAACACTCCAGTGTGTGGAATGCTTGCATCGGACACAAATAGTTGTCGATAACATTTAGTTGTTAATAAAAAATAATTGTCGACAACTAATCGTCTCGTCTGTGGAGGCCCTTAGTGGCGAATTCATTAAACTTTAACTGAAGTCAAGAGTCCTCCTTTGAATATATTTTTAAAGAGGCGGTGTAGCGGTTGATGTCTTGTATTTAAATTTATGGTCTAGAGCTGGCTGGAAAACTTGCTTGTGATTATCTTTTAAAAGAAAGACGAAGCCACTAAAATTGGTAGACGCAAAGAAATGTCCGCTTATAAGAAATATTTATGACTAAAGATTCAAAAATTGACTACAATGGAACATTTGATTCCTTGACACCCTGTCACAAAATGAGACTTCCATCCTTGTTATCCCCAAAATACTTGTCCACCTTCGTTCTGTAGAATCCTTTTCTCTAATGTATTTATATATTGGTGGTATTTGGCAAAAAGGAAAGAAGAATTTCGATAATCAGCAATTTTAGGTACACACACACACCAGTTAACAAATGGCACAACTTCTAAAGTTTAACCTTTATATTATTTTAAGTTTCTCTTTCCCAATCTCTGGTGTTTTATAACGGCCTGAATCGACTATTGTTCAAAGCTTTCGATTTGAATGTTGATTCGCACATTGTATTTCGTTAGGGAGGTTATGGATTGGCATGAAGTAGTGCACGACCTTTTCCCCCTTCTGCACTTAAAATACTACTTTATATTGATGAGAGTGTTTTAGCTGTTTGCATTTTCAAATCACGAGGTATTTGAAATAGCGATGCAAACAACAAGCAGTATTAAATTCGGTGATGTGGCGATCTCAGAAAGTGTTTACGTCACAAAACAAAGAGTTTCGAACCGTTCCTAAATTGCTTTTAAAATAATGCAAGCATTAAACAATAACAACTGTAAGAAGGGTTCTTTTCAAATGAAATAATTACAATTCAAAAGTCCCAAACTTTTGCAACCATTTTATTTCAGTCGAAGCAAACACAATGTTAGTTTTCACTCCGGTCTTGCATTTGAGTATAGCAGAACCGGAATCTTTGCTACCAGTCAACTGAAACTATCTGACTCAAATCTTGACAACTAAGACTTATTTTTGAATGTAAAAGCAATGAATCAAAATGGGGAAATTGCCCTTCCCGTTTGGATTCCCCAAGTTGTCTCCTGTACATTTATAAGTGGTGTCTCTAACCAGTTGAAATAAATTTGTACGTTCTTCAGTACAGGAGTAAGAAATATCTCCAATCAGTTGACTTGCAGGATGGAAATTGCAGCTGTAAAAGTAAGTAAACATTTCAATTCAAACAGCCAGAGGTGTGAAACAATTTAGAACAACACTCCAGAAGTATTAATTTTGCAAACATGTCAACCAAAAAGACCAAAGAAAAATGTAAAACTAGCTATGTTTCAGCAATACTGATGTTACATGGTACAGCTTTTTCTAATAAAACCTCTGTCTTCGACTAGCTACTAAAATATTTCTTTTTCCTGTTTCTTGACTAAGTTACGTAGCCGGCAACAAGTTAATTAAAATTTTCGCGGATTTATATTTTACAAGCCGGTGTTTACGGACTTGGTTATGCAAGCAACGAGAAGAAAAACTTCTTCCACTTTTTAAGTAATTCAGTCTTGCTTGTGGCTCCGTAACTCATTGTTTTGCTGTTGTTCCATAGATTCTCCTTTCAATGGCTTTTGTCCTAAGCTATCTCAATCTTGTTTACGCCAAACCTCTTTTCCTGGAGATGCCATTTTCACGTAGCCAGGCCTTCGATCAGTACTCACAAGACAACGAATCTCAGCCACAAAGGGATCCCTTTGAACTAGAGAAGAAAATTAGCCAAGAGATTAATATCACCAGCGACACAGACGAGTTTCTTGAAATCCCAACTGCGCATAATCGTACTGCCAGGAGCACTCACCCATGCGTTTCAAAAGTTATCGAAGAGTATGATTCCTGTAGAAAGATGCGGGTTCAGAGGGTAGAGTGTAAAGGATCACATCCCGCCTGCAATCACGTGATACCTATTTACAGACGACCTAAGTGCCAAACAGTGTACAGCACCAATGTCAAATGCCCTTCATTGCCAATAGATTGTAAATGCGCCTCTTGAATTTTCACTGAAAAAAACTGTTATTTTAAAGATTACCATGAAAATTAGCACCGCATGTAACAACGTATAATATTTCAACTTTTATTAAATTATTTTTCCTAGTAAAAAATAAAACACTACTGTAAATAAAGTCCGTTTGAGGTTTTTTAACAGATATATGAGAATGTTGTGAACAGCTGGTCTGTTTAAATTATAAAGGAGTTTTGAGAATAAACTTATTCAGAGTTACTAAAACCAAAACTGAATGCGTCTTAATATGATATTACAAAATACTTTAAGACCGGGGGGGGGGGGGGGGGGGCAATACTTAAAATCATCTTTTACAAAATTCCTGAACAATTATATGAACATTTCAGGTTCATCGTGTACTATCGAGTTTCAGGTGCACGCGGGACGTTTGGAGGGCTCGGACAAAAGAACAGGTTTTGGAATTTGAATTATATTAGTTTCCGCGCATACGCGTACGCGACGGAGGGGGGCGGGGGGGGGGGGGGGGCTGCAGTCCCCACCAAATTTTGGGCAACTCAGACTTTTTGGGCAGCAAGAGAAATTTGGCCAAGGCAACTTGGGAGATTTTTTGGGCAAAATGTTCACCGCCCCCCTGGCGAAAAATTGCCCGTACGCTTATGTTCCCGGGGGTGGGGGCTGCAATATGAAACAGACGGGGATGCTTCTGGAATTTTTGAGTTAAAGGAGCTACGTCAAGATAGTGACGCACCAAAGTTCCCTTACAATGTAGGAAACCTTAAAATAATAAATCAATGAATGTCCAACAGCAGCAATTAAGCAGATAACACTACTGGAACAAAGACCTGAAAAGAAAATTTCAGGCTTTGAACGGGATTCGAACCCACGGCCTCTGCGTTACCTGTGCAGTGCTCTAAGAGGTGATACTAATCCAGAAAGGATGGTTAAGGATGAAAAAGATTGAGACGGGTTACAAATGATGAATTTGAAAAAAATAGGCTAAATTTTTCAAAGTGCACAGGCCATGAGGTAGCTCCTTTAAATCCCTAAACAAGAACAATCTGGGCGTGGCTCAGGCTTTTTCTGACCACTGAAAAATACCGCAAATTAATACTAAAAATAAAATTTACTTTTCTACATTTCTTCGCGTGCAACCCTAAACGAGACCTTGACTGCTAAATATATTAGCCAGATACTAATAAATAAAATTTACATTTGTATAGTTTCTTTGTGTGTAACCCTAAACAAGACATCGACGGTTAAAAATATTGTCGTTTTTGCCCGGAACACCCTACGTGAGATCAAAAGTCCGAAATTTACACCCCTAAGGAGACGAGGAACATCCTCATCTCTTTCATATGGGAGTCACCCCCGGGGGTTTGCTTTCCCCATGCCCCAATAAATGATGTTTGAGCTTGAAAGCCTCAAAACTGAGAAGAAGAGAGGTGAAGGTAAGGATAAAATAAGTTGTCTTAAAATTGATAATCCAAACCTGCAATTCACGATTCACAGTTATCTTTTTTCACAATTTTGTAACTATTGCAAATACAAAATTTTTTACGAAACACAGTTCTTACATTAATTACATACTAAAACTAATAACAGATAGACAATTTACATTATTTTTTTAACAATGAGGAAGAGGTCTTTCTAAATCAATCCAGCAGCGGTAACTTCAATTTCGTAAGCTCCTAAATAAACATCATAAAAGCTGTGTTCGTGACTTTACTTAACGATTAATGACAGTGAATGTGATTTTTGCTAAAACAGGGCCACTAGTTGTACGGAAGTGAAAGCAACTACCAAGTATTTCCACTGTTTTTAAAATAAGCAGGTTAAAAAACACTCGCTTTCCTTAAAAAAATCGCGTTGCGTAACGCGACAAAGGCGTTCTGTTACAGATACCATATACTTCAATCATGTAAAGGCAGACGAACATATTATCAAGCCTTCAACACTAGTTCCCCATCCCACCCCACCCCAACTCGAATTTGTATGCGTTTATGTTCTAACATTGAAACCTGCAATATAATTTAAGTTTCAACCCTAGTGTACGTCTTGCATTAGTTATCGTTGCAGTACACCGAGACACTTTAATTTAAAATATAAATGAACGATAGAGGGGCTTGTAAATTTCAGAATTTAACACGGAGATTATCTACAACGTCATTTCACGGCCTGCTTTCAGAATGGCGGCTGCGACCCCAGTCATGTAGCTGACACGTGCCTTAAAAAGAGGGGTCCCGGAAGTAAGTGAAGGAATCAGACCATCTTGCCACTCGAATTTTCTAATGGCACAAAACTTCAATTCAAGTCTTTGTTGGTACATAAACGAGCTTTTCTATACTTTTAGCAGTGATCCTTCGGTAGAACAAGGTAAACAATATTTTCCTCGTCTTAGATTTACGTGAGTTCATCTACTTCCGATTTCTTGTCATTGATCTGTCATTCTAGTGATGAACGCTTGCAATTCCATTCATGTAACTTTCGTCCTCCCGGAATGCACGGGAATCGTAAACAGGAAGTGAATTCGTTTCAGCTACTTTCGAGGAAAGTAGCGACCCCGTTCAACATTTTAGTAACCCCAGTTACACGTACAAAATCACACACTTCCAGCATAGTTGAAACACGTACGTGTTATATCTATAGAAGCCAAAAATGTAAATAAAATCAAAATACTGTGTAGAAAACATTAACAAACAACCAAACGCCCTCAAAACGTTTGATAATCCCATGTTAATACTCAATATTTGCATTGGATACCGACAATTGCTTTCTCTGCAATAACAGTCACTGTTTTGTGGCAGTCATTAGCAATGTAGCTTGTACGCTTGAATCCTTAATATATGCATTTATCATTTCCGTGACCGGGTAAAGCAAAGCAAAGTGTCAGGATAAAACCTCAATGAGAGAGGGGAGGCCTGGGAGAGTTTTTGCGTGTTGACATGTATACGCTTCCGGCTTGATTTCTATACATTTTATTATAAAGCGATTTTTTTTGCATCTGTTTTCAAATTCAATATTCTATAACGAAATCGAACAAGAAAACATTGTCTTTTTTATTGTCTATTTTGTATTATTTCGTTGGCTAGAGACAAGGACGGATTTTCTACCTTGGAAGTAATTTTCTCTCAGGGGCAAAGGGCGAAGGGAGTGAAAAATAAAACCAAGGTTAAATCAGAACAAACAGCGAGAACGAACATAAATAAAAACAAGGAATTAAATACAAATCTCTTATCTGGAGAGAGAAACAGCATTTAAGGGAGATCAGGGATTTTACAGAAAATTTTACCCAAAAATGCAGATTAGAGCGTCGTGTTAATGATTTGATGTGTTGGGGACGGTAGCAAGTGAGTTAATTTCTTGGGGTTGAAGTACTGAATATGGCAAAAACAAGTCCAAAAGTGCAAAATAAGGTGATCATATTTCCGGAAGTTGTCATTTTAACCTTGTTCTCAATATCATTACGTAATCGAACACCCGAAGTGTTATTTAAGGAGACACCTCAGTGGAACTTAACACATTTAAACTGCAAGAAGTCTCGGCTATATCTACTCTTCCTCAACCAACAAGGTGAACTGAATCAGAAAATGCAATATACAATGACTGCATTAATACAGGTATGCCTAAAGAAAAATAGATTAATACAAAAAATTTCATTCACAAAAAATGCATTTAGTTTCATTTCTTTGAACGTGTAGTTCAAATTTTTGTGAAGTCATACACGTAAAGTACTATAGACAAACAGAAAATATCGAAAATATCTAAATTTACTCCGTTTTACTTTTTTCAGCTATTCACTCGAAACGTTTACCAGACGTTTAAAGGAACTCGGTCACGGATGACACAGTTTGAAAAGTTTAGCCTAATTTTTTTCAAATTTGCCAACTGCAATCCTTCTCAATCTTCCTCATTCAAAGCCATCCTTGATTCTTCTTAGTTTATTGGTTCATATTTGTTTTTTTTTCCTACCTTAGTAAACTACGTATTTCAAGGTTTCCTTTAATTTGAAGACAATTTTTACATTGCCAAGGAATAAAATTTGTGTATTTCTGAATTTAGTAGAGGCTTCACTCTACAGCATTCTAACACAACAAGTTATTTTTCAAAGCTTTCTACTTCAGTCCTTCTGAGTGCAAAATATTGACACAAAAAACATCGAAGCTCGTGGCAAGTTAATTGGAATGGTGTTAATAGTAACTTGACACATAGCAACCACTAACAAACAGTAGGAGGAAGTCCGGACGAATTTGAGAAAGACGGGTGATTTTTAAGGAAATGGATCCCGTGAAATTGATAATCTTGTCGGTAGAATTTGAGTATTACGTGGCTTTGTATTTGCGCTTTCTCTATTTTTTTTCTTTTTTCGCAGACCAGATTATGGCAAAGAACGAAAATAGATCAGAAAGTGTTAAAGGTACCGTATGTACAGACCTGCCGCTGTCAAAGGGCACGGATGGCAAAAATGCAACTCGCACTCTAAAATCTTTCTTCTCTTGTGACAAAACTTAAATTATTTAACAATCATGTCACCGAAAATCTGAAACTAACAAATAAAAACGTCCACTTTTTAAATTTATTTGCTATTGTGCGTGAAGGAAGTTTGACCGTCCGCGGTGAGTAGTTAAATCTGGCCGATCCACGAGAGGGACTTAAAAAACATGTTGAATAAATATTTGTGGAACGTAAACAGAGATAATTAATGTTTATTTTGGTATTTACCTACCGCTGACCGTCAAGCGCGTGGACTCTGTTCGTTAATTTCCCGCCGAAATTATATATCATTGTGAAATTTCTCAGAGGTGCAATTTTGTTTACTATTCCATATTGAACGCAAAGCTAAGAAAATTTAATAAAAACCAAGGCTTTGTATGGGGAAGGTGCAGAGAAAAAATGATAATTGTAAAACACCAACTTTGTATGCTCGGCGCTGTCACTTTTTTTTAAACGCCTGCTTGAACGTACTTCACTTTTCATACAGTTTTGAGCAGATTCAAGGCAGTCAAGATCGTTTTTACGTTGCAATTTGCGTCTGAAATCTATGGAGGGGTGTGAAATTCAGCAGTTGAAATATGAATAACTCGCGGATTAATCGTTATTCATATTTGTTATTTAGATAATAGTCACTACTCTGATTGTCCAATATCTGGGATCGACCATTGTTCTTGGAAGACCTCGCCTCGTGAAGGAAATATCACACAACGTTGGCGTGACCGGACAATTGCGTGACCGAACCGAGCACAGGTCCAAAAGACTCTTGCAGCAGATATTGTCACGCAGTGGATCAAACACCATATTTGCCAATGCAATGAATCGTCGTCATTTGCAGAGAATCAAGAGAGATCTCGCTAACAACCCTTGTTATAAGCATGGCTCGACCATGAAAATTGCGTTGTCTGATAACACGCTAACCTATTCTGTGAAATGTAAACCGAGCACAAACTGGGGATGCTTCCACAACATAGCATCTTTTACCACTACATTGTGCACAGAAAAACGAACATTTTTTGCAAGTACTGGGGAATCAATAGTGCAGGATTGTGGCTGTGCTTCATAAGCATATTTCCTCGACTTAGCATTGACTGTCATGGCCAATTCGTCGTTGCTAAATGTAAAAAAAAGACATTTTATGCAATATTAAAAATAGCACAGCTGCTGTTTTTCGCGAACAAAGCCAAGACCAATTGCCCATTTTCCCGCCGTTGATTGCACCGGCTGCATGTTTTCCAGGAGATGGTCGGCCACATTTTCCCGCGCTTAACGTCCGTTTCCCATGTTTATGCAATCAGTGCTGGTTCATTCGGGCATACTTTTTTCTGATTGGTCAGTTTCTTTTACGATGGCAAACAGCAGTCTCTCTGTAGTCTCATGTATGTACAAAAAGAACTCTTAATTTAAACGAGGATTTTCCGAAAATCTGAAGACAGCAATTGTATTTATTGTATATTTTTTTATTTGGAGTTTTCACAAAACAAGTTTTTCTGGACATAGCTTGTAAAGCAGCCGCCAAGAATATTTAATTTAGGCGCATGTTTTGTGAGTAGGTGAAAGAGGAAGACGAGATTCCAATTGTCACGCTTCAAGACACGCTGTGGTTGTAAAATTACAGCTCAAATGTAACGTTATACAGCTTGGGCGATCAGTGTACATAATCAGGAAACTTTAAAAATGTTGGATCTGTAACGTTATATTTACTTTTTACTTCAATGCTCGTGCATGGATAGTCCGTGTACGACATCCTTTTGAAACCGTCATGTAACAATCATCTACTTAGTGTTGTGTGACTTTGTGCGACTACGGCCGCACACGATATATAAAAATATCTGTAAATAAGGATTCTCATAATATGAGCTCTGAAAGAGTTTTGTAACATATGTACAATAAAATGCAGATGAAGGTAATTGCGGTCTTATGTGAAGTGTTTGGCTGACCTAGCCTGTGTCGCAGACAGCCTTACCACAGGCTACTGCTGACCAACACCGCGGCAAAACGTTTGCGCGTGCGTTTTTGTCCAGGCACTTCTGGTTTCAACCACGAGGCCTTCGACCGCTTGCTCAAAATCCCAATAGGCCATTTCAAAGTTTCCTTTACCCGAGTCTAAGTGTGAAACTATTCATATGGAAATGAGCTTGTTCTGCATAAGAATGAAGATGCAAGTAAAACACATTTTCATATGAATGGAGTCACACTCAGACTCGTTTTGACACTGAGGCGAAAGAGAACACGGAAATGGCCTGTTAAGAAGGACAACAGCAGAAAAAGGTATGTGCACAATGAATTATTGGATAAATATGGTCTTACCCTTGCACTTTTAAGATATTTTACAATCCACAACCCCACGAAGAAACCAAACAATGACCGTCACGACAACTAAGCTCTTGTCGAGCAAGTACCGCGAATTCAAACATGTTTCTCTCTTTGGTGCAAGTACCAAAACGCTTGGTACAAAAGTTGGCAGCAAATACTGGACAATGTCTTTCTAACGCCTGACAAATTTAAACTTCGCCAACGAAAAATTTTTCCTCTTTCGTAACATTTTGTTGTGTCACCGGAAACAAAAACTTCTCCTGAACTTGAAGCATGCGTATTGTCTTTCGCCGCTGATCACACTTGGTAAGAACATTGCATACAATAATTTCAGCATTCTGATTGGCTACGAACGTGCCAATTTATCCCAAACCAGTGCAGAAAAGTTAGATTTGCAGTACAAACGTTGAAATTTGCAGAGCAAAAGCCGAAATTTGCAGTGCAAAACGGTGAAATTGAAAATGATTGACAGCAAAGTTGCCAGCTAACCACAACAAAACAAAATGGCGAACAGGTTTGGAGATTGTCACTCAGTTTTAATCGATAGTTTGAAAAACAAGCAAAAAGGTAACACACTACAGAGAGTGCTACCAACTGGCTACAAGTATGACAGACCTGGGCGAAAGAAAGAGGCCACGAAAAAAGCATCGCTTCGTACGAACCAGGAGAGTTCAATACCCTCCTCGAGCAATTTTACGCGAGTGTACGTAGAGAAGACGGGAAAGAGTGCGAGCCTGAAAGTTTGCGGGTCACGGCTATCGACCGCCACTTGAAAGGACTTGAAAGAACGAGGATACAAACATTCCATACTAAGAGACAGAGAGCTTTCAGAATCAAAGCGAGTCCTTGAGGGGACAGCAAAGCGGCTCCGACGATGTCACTTAAGTGAATAAAAAAATGCACGACGGAAATTATTGTATGCAAATTATTAACAAGTGATGACCTGATTTTTCTCGTGCAATTTGGAATAAATGAGCACTCGTAAAGTTTTCAAAGACACAAATTGCGCTACGGGCTCGTGCAATTTTGTTTGCCTTTGAAAAATTTAACTATGCGCATTTATTCCAAATTGCACTCGAAATCAGGTACAAACTGGTGCAAACTTTATTGTCCACAGTACAGTAATTTCGTGCATAGACCTCTCCCTCATACCGTGGAGATTACAATTACACATCCTTGAACGACGGCCTCCATGGGGTAATGACTATTACGGCTATGGTTTAACCCCATCTTGTAGTTACAGTTGTTTTCGACTGGAAGGGCAATCTTTTTTTTGTCTGTCTGCAGGGCTGAGACAAGTGCTATTAAAGGCATGATTCTTTTTCTATCTCTACAATTATGAAAGTAAATCAAAATAGATTCGAAAAATATTGAACAACTTACAAATCAAGATGTGTGCCACAAGAGTGTACTTCGTGCATGTGGCACAAAACATATTCTGTGTTGCAACTTTACAATATATGTTTAGAAATCCGAACTTCAGGGCTCCTGTCTGAGTCGGCTTTTGGCTGCATCATTGTAACCTGCTTCCATTTTAAACAGTCAGCCCTCTAGTCAGCTAGTCAGTTAGTCAGTCAATGCGTCAGTTAGTCAATCAGTGTGTTTGAGTCAGTGAGTCAGTGAGTCAGTGAGTCAGTGAGTCAGTGAGTCAGTGAGTCAGTGAGTCAGTGAGTCAGTGAGTCAGTGAGTCAGTGGGTCAGTGAGTCAGTGAGTCAGTGAGTCAGTGAGTCAGTGAGTCAGTGAGTCAGTGAGTCAGTGAGTCAGTGGGTCAGTGAGTCAGTCAATCAGTGAGTCAGTGAGTGAGTGAGTCAGTGAGTCAGTCAGTCAGTGAGTCAGTTACTAAGTCAGTGAGTCAGTAAATTAGACAGTCAGTCAGTTAGTAAGTCAGTGGGTCAGTTAGTCACTCTGTCAACCAGTGAGTCAGTGAGTCAATTAGCCAGTCAAGATGCAAGCCGAGGGGTTCACTATTTGTTAACAGTTCAACTGAATTACGGTTTTAAAGACTTATGAAACTTTTCAAAGTAGAATAATCTCTAATTGATGAAAAGTAGTTATAAATATTTTCCATTTTTTGCCAGTAGAATTCCCATCTTAGAACGATGTAGGCACCGAACGTGAAACGTCACCAGTCCGAGCGCAGCACATTTGAGTGCTAACAGTCCGTTTAGCGTGGAAAATTGCTAAAATTGGCTACTAAGAAACCAGCTAGACTGCGGATTTAGCGGCATTCAATAATGATCTGGTTATCAAATTATCCCTCAGCCGATCAATAAGTATCTGCTTCTTTTAATTTTTAGAAGTGGAATTTGGGAGAGCAGACTTCACTCGCCCTACAGACACGTAGGACATGCCGTAGGTTCTCGTCTCTTCGCGTTTCACGCAAACGACACAACGCAATGAAAAAATAAAGAGACAAGACTCTTCCAGTGTGAAAACGCCGATCGTGCCGTGCGATTCAGGTTAGGCGTCCAACATATTAGTTCAAAAGAGTTTTAAATGAATGATCATTCCACAAACGGGATACGTTACTACAAATAAACATCAATGGGGTTCTGAATGAGTTCAGTGAAATGTTTAATAATCAGACAAGGTTAGCGAACAGCACATTCAGTTGAATGAGTTCAATGAAATGTTTAATAATCAAACAGATTTTACAAGCAGGATAAACTAATCGTATCTTCCGTCACACATCAGATGCCACACTCGCATGCGACTACAACATTATAATCAACCTCTTCATAAAAATGCTCGAATTGTGGGGTCACTGTGCAGAAGGTATTGCGGACCTTTTTCTTAAACACTTTGAGTGTGTATTCCTTCGGCTTACATGGGAAGTGCCCAAACCAACAAGTGCTGCTTGAGCACGTGAGCGATCTCACATGACGAGGGAAGTAACTCGAGCCCAAGTTTATCCAATTATGAGTTGTCTTGCATGTCCACTGCAATGTATCGGCAATCTGATCGACGCTCATTGAACTGGATATCTCGGTAAGGTTCTGTTCGGCCACGTTGTCTTCACTGTCGAGCGGCGATTGGTTGATTTTAGAGCGCAGGTCTTCGTCGTCCATGGCCATATAGTGTTCATTGTAGGCACTGCCAAGCTGCTGCCTAAGGAAGTCAGGTTCGTCGAATTTGTCTTTGGTCTCACCAACGGCTGATCTAAACGTCGCCATAAACAGACCCATTACTATGATCAATCCTAGCTGTGACAATAAAGAGAGAGAAGGGATCCATCAATTATATTTCTCCATTTTTTCAATTCTAAATTTTGCCTCTGGGATTTGGGGGAGGTTATTTTTTCAGAAATTTACTACTGAATGGCTCAATTTACCATGACGCCATTTCGACTACTAAAATTGTCTTTCTTATTAACAACATATAACTTACTGATAGAGGAATTTTTCATTTTTGTCACGACCTCTCAGATATGCCAGATATAGGTCGGATTTTCTAACCAACTGAGCTGAACCATTCGTGGACTAGGCGATCTAATAGGCTCATATATCTATATAGATTCGCTCCGACGAAGGGCTAACGCTCGAAACGTCAGCTCTCGAATCTCTTTACGGTGGTCAATTCATATTATCAACCCAGTTGATAAAACCAAATTATATTGTTATACTTCCCACCGACGCAGCACCACAGTTTCTTTAGAAACTTACCCACTCTATTCATATATCTACAACACGCGTTCTACCATTGTCTATATACTGTTGGTATCAGCTGGCATTGGCCTACTATAACATTTTCCTAAGTCATATATGTAAGTGAAAGCAGAAAAATTGAATTCTAGTAACTTCCATCGTTTATTTATACGGTCGTTGTTAAAATTAGGTTTACATTTATATTTAAACGATTATGAATATCATAAGCGTACGGACAATTTTTTGCCAGGGGGGCTGTGTACCATTTGCGCAAAAAATTATCCCATGTTTCCTTGTCGAAATTTCTCTTGCTGCCTCAAACCTCTGAGTTGCCCAAAATTTGAAGGTACTGCAGCCCTCCCCCCCGGTCCCCCTACCGCTATGATGAACATTATACGGGAGTGGTTTCAAAAGCAGAAAGTATAGTTTCTTACCTTTTTTGCAGTATTCATCCTCCAATTCAACTGACACATAGATCTCCCCATTAAAGTTTTTCACCTGGCAAAGGTTTCCTTTTCAATAGAGACAAGACAATTGTCGCTAATACGAGTTATACAAAGAAATACCATTTAAAAATCTGTGGGAATAGATTGTGTGTTTTCTGAAATGAGTGTACTACATTACCGGGGTAACTCGCGATCCACAATGCAAGAAGCTAGCCGGGATTGTTTACGCAAACTAGCTAAACTTTCATGTAGAAATGGGCCCAAATGGTTTACTTACAAAGCAAAAGCCAAAGCCAGGAATAAGCTTGTTTATCTGTGCTCATTCCGGGTCAATTTATTTATAAAGGCAATTATAAAGGTGTCCGGTAAGTCAACAAAGCGGAGGACGTTGATCGTTCAGAGCAGACTTCATTTGCCACAAGTTGAGTTGGGTAAGCGATAATCTCTTCATTAAGTCATTATTGATTGGGTAAAGCAAAAGGCGTCGGCCATTCTAGTGACTAAAATTCTTCATGCACAAATTACAAAGAACTTCATTTCGTGCGAGATGCGTGCAGTAAAAATGTATAGCGGTTATCGTTTCTGTTTTTTACTGCGTTTGTTCTGAAAGTAAAATAAACAGATTACAACTCGACAAATAGTGAGTCATTGAGATAATCACTAAACTCTCAACTTGTGGCAACTATGCTCTGATGCCGGAACCAGCAAGCTCTTATCAGAGCAGATTGGCCAGAATCATTAGAGTGGATTGAGTTCTTTTATATAATGTTAAAGGAGGTACGTTACGAAATCTTGAGTTATTTGTTTAAGATGAACCAAATTACCCGTACAACGTAAAAAACCTAAAACTAACAGTTTGCTAAGGAAGAAAACACCAAAGAGGTGATGCAAACCAAAAAGGAACAAGGAAGGTTTAGGATTGAGAAGATTGAGACGGATTACAAATGTGGGGAGTCATGTGCGACGCCAAATACTTAATGGACGATTACCAAAATTAAAGCGGAGGGACGCCACCAGCCCCTCCCCTAAATCCGTTACTGGATCATTCGTTTTATACAATAATACTTGAAAATTTACCAACGAATTAGAGGGAAAATCAGTGTCAAATTGCTTGTCAAATTGTTTTATCGGTAGCTCTGTCAAAATCTGGGAAAATGCCTATGTTTTACCAGAGTTTGTGCACTATCAGTTCCCCCCCCCCCCTACACCAGCCCCACCACCCCCCAGTCATATAACGAAGAGCTATCTCTCTATAAGCTTAGCTTGTTTCCTTTCTTTGTGCAGTTCGATAAACGCCCCGCACAGTCCTCGTAGTGACATAACCCTGGCTAGCTCGAGCTTTACCTCGAGTCAATAGTTTGCCCGCGGAATTTTATGGTATCACTTCAAAGATTGCTTCTCGAAGCAAATGCGTTTAGTTTGTCGTCAAAATCTTAACATATCCGACTTTTGGGCTCTTACCCCGTGTACCGTATGCAAAGGTTAGACATTGTTTTACTTTTGCTCTTGATTCTTTGTAGTTTGGGCAGCATTAATGTTTCTCACCTTTTGTTTCTTTTGTTTTACGTCATATGTGTCCGGTACACAAAGAAGCAATATAATTTGGTTTTATCAACTGGGTTGATAATGTCAATTGGCCACCGTAAAGAGATTCAAGAGCTGACGTTTCGAGCGTTAGCCCTTCGTCGCCAATTGACATTATCAACCCAGTTGATAAAACCAAATTATATTGGTATACTTCCCACCGACGCAGCACCACAGTTTCTTTAGAAACTTACCCCCTCTACACAAAGAAGCAGCCGACTTTTGCCGCTTTCTTGTCGCCATCTTGTAATCTTCGGTTTTCGCATGATATCATGAATTATCAAAACCTCGTGTCTGTGTTATCTGCCTCAGCCTTCGGCTTCGGCAGATAACACAGACCTCGGTTTTAATAATTCATGATATCATGCTCAACCTCATCCAATAATTGTTTATTATTATCTTGCTGAGTTTTTATTTAATTCACTTTGCAGGGCTTTAAGTACAGATCAAGAAACCAGCGCATTTGAATGACATCAATGAAATGTTTATTATTCATCATTTCACATGACTGGATAAGTTATTAACATCTTATGTTGAGCATCAGATGGTACACTCGCAGGCCACATTAACTTTTTTATCAACTAGTTCCCAGAAATCCTCGAATCGTGGAACCTTTGGGGTTCCACTCGACCCGCCTAACGAGAATGTCGAGGCATCCGAATCCGAACTGCGTTGCTTCTTCTTAAACACTTTGAGTGTGTATTCCTTTGCCTTGCATTGGAAGTGCCCAAACCAACACGTGCTACTCGAACATGTAAGTGACCTAACGTGACGCGGCATATAATTCGGGCCTAAGTTTACCCAAATCTTGTTCTCCTGGCATTTCCACAGGGTCGGGTCGGTGACCTGATCGACGCTCATCGATCCGGTTATCTCGGCTAGGTTCTGTTTGGTCACGTGGTCTCGTTTTTGAAGCGGTGATTGGTTGATTTTGGAGCGAAGGTCTTCGTCGTCCATCGCCATGTATTGTTCGTTGTAGGCGCGACCGAGCCGCTGTCTGATCAAATCATGGTCCTCGAATTCGGTTTTCTTTGCACCATCAGCTGACCAGAACAGCACCAAAAACAGGCCTATTACTAGGAGCAAACGTGGCTTTTGAGGGAGAGAGAGAGAGTATATGTTATTTTAAAATAGTTTTCTGCCAATTTTTTAAGCGAGATATAGCATGTATACATTAACCAATCCAGCAGAAATTCAAATTTTAGCCGGCCGAAAATAAACTTTCGCCTTAAATTACTCGAAGTCCCTTTCAGGAGAGATTGCCAATCAGTACGCAGGGTTCGTTTCGGGAAGGAAATTTGCGTTTCAAATAGTTTTGGCTCAACTTACTACGGTATTTCAGCTAAAATGTATTTGCTATAAGCAAATAAATATTAAATAAATTCTGTCGACAAATGAGTCATTTTTCGGAAGACAGGATCTTAAAATATAATAACCTCTGTCGTTCATATTTTCAGTGATTGTAAGTTATCGCAAATGCTTACTTACTTTTACCGCAGCATTCATCTCAAAACTAGCTGGAAAGCCTGCCTTGTAAGAACTCCACTCGAGGCGCGACTTGATCCGGTTAATTGCTTTCACTAAACAAGGTTTCGTGTTTGCGATCGACAAGACGTTAGCTGTGGTTGCAATTGCTTGGGGCAAACAAGCCAGAATATATTGACCCAAATTCTTTACCTGCAAATCTATAATAAGGCCAAAGCAAGAAAATTCCGAGCTTGACCCAGAATACTCGTATATAGTGGATGACACTTCTATTCCGATACAGAAGCAATATATGGTTTAGACACTCGGCTTACAAAGACTTTATAAAGTCTCGACAAAGAGTTCTGGCGCAGTTCAGAGCAGATTAGCCACAAGTTGAAATGTTTTGGTGATGACTTCATTAATGTGTTGTCACTGACACAAGCAACAGGGCGTGAAACAGAGCTTCATACTGGAGCTCATCCTCATCCTCAGTGTTAGAGAACATGTGGAAAACAAAGAACGGCAACGACAGAAAAGAACTCAAAAAAATATATAACTGGAAAACAAGAGATCCATTGCAAATGCTTCACGTACCCCATAGCAATAAAAGAGATGATCCACCCAGTAAACGTGAACAGTGACTGCCCTTTTCATCCCTTTTGTAAGTAAATTCGGACAGTTAAAAACGCTTTGATTCGTCGAAGCGCTCGCTGGTTCTTTATCAGAGCAGATTTTCCGCAGGTTCAGAGTTTTAGTGAAGAAATAGGGTGCACAGGTTGAGAGTTTTAATAAAGAAATAGAGCGTCATACAAATGAAGTAATCTTTATTTAGTCACTCACTCGATCGTGCCAGATACCATGACGGTCGTTTCTCTTGTTTGCTACAAATATTTCGACTGTTAAATAACGCTTCTGATCTTATAATGAGCTCGCTGGTTCTTTAATTCAGTTATGAGAGCAGATTTACCACATGTTGATAGTAACGTAAAGCTTATGAATATGGATGTGATACAATTTATCATTTTAGAGACCTAAAGTCTTTGTGTATAGCATGCATGTTTCAGGCGTTCTGTTGGTTTATAGACAACGCAAAGGTGAAGGGAGGCGGCTGATTTTGTGCTAGAAACAGGTCCGCCTTGTGACATAGATTTACGTTTTTCAGGCAAATTGCCACAAGTTGAGATGTTTTTGTTAGCTATGATCTAATAAACAAGTTATTGACAGTTAATACAATGATAATTATGCTTTCACCTCGAGCATTGCTTAATTGTAGTTATCAAAATTCTTTCCGTAGTTAGCAATAAAGGACATAAAGGATCAGTTTGAAATAAGGCCTCCAACTTGATAGAACGGGAGAATGAGCTGGGTCTTGAAGACAGATTTACCCCAAGTAGAAAGGTTTAATTAATTACTATTGACAAATTATTTGTGCTTGATCCATCTCTGGCTGAGTTCCTTTACTCATCTTTGATGATGTATATTACCTTCAAATCAAAGAAAACAAATACTAGTTTACAAAGGTAGAAATAAACTGACAAGAAACAAAGATTGAGAAGGATGTAGCTGACAGACTTCAAACATTTACACTAAGCTTTTCAAGATGCTATCCCCGCGACATTACGGGTTCTACAAAGCAGATACAAGACAGGTTGGGGTATTTTAGAGAATCTTATGTAGTTTAAAATGCACAATCTTTGCGCATACAGTAAACGACGCTGCTATAAACGTATTGTTTTGATCACGATCAAAGTAGCTAATTATTTGCTCGATTGCGTAACTCTGACGTTTCGTGTCCTCCGTCGCTCGTGAAGTTTTCTTTGCACGTTGTAATCGTCGTAACCCTCCCACCGGCCCAGGCTCTGATTCTCATTAAACAACAAATTTAGCCCAAACGTCTGCGTCTTTATTGATTGATTTTCAAATAATTAATTCTAAGGTAAGGTCGGTAAGACTTCCAAATTGAGAAAGAGTTTCCCAGGCCAATTGGTTCACATCTCAGTGTCATAAAAAGGCTTTACTTCCCTATTATCTTGGCTCCTACCTAGAGGCCTACCCACCGTAATTATTATTGCGGTCTGCTGCCGCGATCGCTTTGAACGAGATCGCGGTGAACGGGATCACGGTACCGACGGTACCGGATGTTCCAAGGGACCAAGTGACCCCAGTGTAACGACCGTAAGGTAAAGTTTGCGTCGAACCTAGTGCCCCATACCGCCGGAGCTTACCCGCTAAAAAAGGCATCGCTCGTTCCCGGGCGCCCGCCCTCGAACGCCTGTTGCGCGACTTTCAGTATTGCATTGTCTTTATTAACTTATTAACTGATATGTCAACAGATATCTGACAAGACAATAGTTTTAAAATTTGACGCCTAGTAGATAAGCAGCTAGCCGGCCAACTGACACTTGTAGTAGTGGAGGATTTTGTTGTTGCAGTTGGAATATAATCATAGATTATAACCAACGCTTCGACGCAGTAACAGCCATATTGAAATTACGAGCGTGCTGCTGCCCTTTTAGCTCGCACAGGGTTTTGTATCTTATCCACTTTATCTAGACTACCAGGTGCAGATTAATCAGAGTTGTCTCCGGGAGTCGCAGAAAAGAAACACAATCGACAATGGCTGACGAACGCTTCAGCATCATCGACTATGTTGTTTTCTCCGTGATGTTGCTGATCTCGGCTCTGATGGGAATATGGTACGGTTGCGGACCAGGTGGAAAGCAGAAGACAACTGCCGAATATCTACTTGGGGACCGGCAGATGAAAAACTGGCCGGTCGCGATATCCCTTCTGGTGTCGTATCTCTCGGCCATAACCCTGCTCGGCGTTCCGTCGGAGATATATACGTATGGAGCGCAGTACTATGTGCTGATCATTTCATACTTCATCATCTGCTTTACCGTGGCCGTCATTTTCGTGCCCATGTTTAGGAGAGTAAATATCACATGCGCTAATGAGGTTAGTTTACAAAATTCTTATTTGGTTTGAAGTAAAACTTTCGGAGAACGGTAACGGGAAGGGGGGGGGGGGGGGGGTGGGTACTCCCATATATGGGATAGGGTATGGTTTTTTGAGGTTCTCGATCCTTAAATAGGGTATCATTTTTGCCCCTTTTGGCGTTGTTCCTGGTGTGATCCTTAGATAGGGTATCGAAATTGTATCGGCAAGTAAAATGAAGAAAACGGTCTATTTAAATGGAACAATAAGAGTACACAGGGCCATCTATCCGAAATTGAAGGTAGCTCCCCCCCCCCCCGACTATCCTATAGTTATTTTAGTTATCCTGCAATATAACAGGCGTTTACAGGGAAATCAAGCGTATAAGCGGATGCACTAGTAATATGTTGGAAGTCTTCGGCGTTCTCAAACCTGGCGTCATGTTTGTATTCAAAATTTTCCGGAGCCTTGCGTTACTCGGATAAAGATTTAGCTTAATTACAGGCACATGCCGGTGCGCGGGATTTTGGAGTCTTTCGCTGCTCGGAGGCTGTTAACAGAATTTGGAAGAAAGATGCGGGAATGTAAACCTCTGGATGTGGGGAATGAAATTGTTAACCTGTTAGGGAAAAACCTGCGATCGTTCCTTCTCTGTAAGGAGGTGAAGGTCATCGGTCATACGATCGTTCTGTATTTGGAGATTCGAGAAGATATTTATCTTCTGTTTCGCAACAGACGTCCATTCTTAATGGATAATCTATTGTTCACTTTTCAGATTCTTATGCGATCGGCAAATGTTTACGCAGTTGGCCATTCCATTAGTCCCCGGCAACCGCAATCTGTATCATTTCAATACATTTATTAAATATGTCCTCTTTTATTGGCAACAAATATCCCCTTATGGGAAATAAAAACAATTCATAGAGGCAAATTAGTTTTCTCAAAAACCATTTTAAAAATAACAACAATTTAGCCTCACAGGGCCGGTGTACAGCCATCCCCTCTCCTAAAAAAATTGACGGGATGGGTGGCTGTAAACAGGCTAGCCCAACCTCGTTCCCGGGGAAAGATGAGAGACCCTGGGAACGAGGTTGGGGCTATTCTCACAAAAAAATACTGCTGCGTGACGACGGTGATGATCACAACCCAGAAAAGACGTGACCTCGAAGTGACCTTTCGCCAAAGGGTCTTTCTTGGTCACGCTTTCTCCAATTCGTTATCGAAAAATATTTAAAATTATTTCTACAGTGTTTTTACACCTAAAACAAGGTTCACCAAAACCTCAAAGAAAAAAAAGAATAATCCTTTTTTTCTCACATTCATTGATAGTATCTTGAAAAGCGTTTCAGTGTTGGAGTAAGGATGGTGGGATGTGTGTTCTTCATACTAGAATATGTAAGTATTTTAATTTTCTTGGCTTTCCAAGCCTCATACGCCAGGCTGCATCCTGTGCAAGTTTCGCGGAAGATCTTTGGCGTTGAAAGGGGCGTTGGCTTTCCATACAGGCAATAAATTACAGAGCAAGCGCGGTGATGTGGCTAAACTTTTTCTCTGTTTGTCTTGTTTCATTCTGTGCAGACACTTTACTCGTTTGTGGTCTTGTATGCACCCTCGCTTGCTTTAGAGGCAGGTAAGTTAATAGGATCATGTTTATTGTAGGCACTGTCGGCCGACACTACCAACCGATATGTCGACCGACTCGGCGGATATGTGCCCTCACCCATATTTCGGTCGATCGAGGTTCGACCGTTAAGGTATAGACTAGTAGAACTGAAAACTGCAATGGCCAGCGAACGATAATGCTGCTAACATACGTAGGACCTAAAATGAACTATGGCATACACAAAACCGCAGGCTGATACTTTGTATCATTTATAAACCTGGGTGGAAAAGGGGCACTATAAGAGTAGGTTTTCTTGCGCAGTAACACAACACACTCCCTGAGAAGGAGACTAGCACTAGAATTTGGACCCCACGACCAGGAGTTGAGCGCATTAACCATTAGTCATCGCGCCAGTGTACAATTAAAGCTTTCATTTTTTCTTTTATTAGATTCTGAGAATAGGTAGTACAGTAATTAAAACCAATGAGGTTTAACTCACACATTACTTTTTATTTCAGTTGCTGGCATTCCACTGACGGCTTCCATCCTCACCACTGGGGTCGTTTGCACTTTTTACACCAGTCTGGTAAGCCAGTGTTTTATGCCATTGCCCATCCGAGTGCGTCTTTACCTGTTACAGAAAGGAAGCTTTAAATTTGCTAGATAATGTTTTTAGCGGTAATCCATTATTAAGGCCATTAAATTTTCGCGTTTTCTAAAAAGGTTATGAGGAAGTTAATTTGACCCAGTAAAACATTTTTTTCACTTTTAATCTGAAATATAGACATTGTTTTGCCCATACAGATTTTCAGTTAACTTTAAAGTTCTAGAGATAAAACGTGTCAGTCTCACAATATAAGAGAGGCTTTGCGCCCGTGTGGGAGGAAAATATGTAAACATTTTAAAACTCCTTACTCGCTGTTGCACTCTGCCATTCGACTCTTTTTGCAAATAATTTTTGGGCCTTTTTGTTTTCTTTTTCGACCGACCGACCGAAAATCAGGAAACGCGTTCGATGATAAACGAGAAAAAAGGGGATGACCTAACCGTTATTTAAAATTTGATTCACTGACTTTTGGCATTTAATTTTCATACAAACTATCACAAACTTGAAAACTTGCAGACGTTTTTCAAAATACAACCCATTCGAATCTTCGCCAGTTTTGACTGGTCATGCCCCATCGTTGCTGTGTTTTTTAGTTCTCCTATAGCGTTAAGCCTTTATAGTGATACTAGAGTTGATTCAATGAAAAGTTCACACAGCTGGCCAAGACAAACATTGGCCGAAATTGCGTGCCCTCGCTCCTTTAGTTCGTTAAAATTAATTAGACACTTTCTGCTGCAGTTGTTGATATATCACTTTTTGATCAGGGTGGACTGAAAGCCGTGGTATGGACAGACGTGTTTCAGTCCGCGGTGATGGTCGGGGGTCTCATTACAGTTGCAGTCATTGGCAGTGTTGAAGTCGGCGGATTGAGCAAAGTGTGGGAAATCAACCAACAATTTAACCGGACCACTTTTTTTGAGTATGTTAGACTATCGTTTTGCCCGTTATAACATTTACTTTAGTTTTGCATTTCTACGCTTACTGATTGTTAAGAAACTCGCACCACTTTCTCGTCCTGAACGAGAAACAAAACCAAAACCTATCGGAATTTGCTCGCATACTTTTATGGTGCAGCTTTTTTATAAGATATTCTTACACACTTCATAAAGAATAATTTATTATTTATCCCCTTTTTCAGCTTTAATCCAGACCCCAAGGTTCGAAACACATTTTGGACTTTGACCATCGGCGGAGCATTCACTGCCATGCCTGTATGGACTGTGAGCCAGACTGCCGTCCAGCGGTTTCTCGCCATAAGAACACTAAAAGACGCGAAATGGTAACTAGTGTTTTTCTACAGAGCCTTCTCTTCGTTCGCCCTAAGTTACCCATGTCTACTTACGTGGTTATATCAGAATTGTACGTACATGCTCATGTATTAAACATGCGATTAATTTGGAGCGATCTTGACATCGGGTGATCTTCGGCAACCTTCGGAAAAAAGTATCAAAAATATTTCCTGTTTCACTATTTTTTCAGATAACTTTCAAAACTCTTTGGAAGACTTCATGTGATCTTCGGAAAGCTTTTGAAATCTTCGGGGATCTCGTCTTCGGGTAACCTTCGTAAACCTTAGGCCGATTTCAATTCAACTTTGATCGAGGTTTATAAATGTCTTCGATAATAGCAAATCTCTCTCAGAAATACCAATCGTTAGACATGAATTACGAGTCGTAGATATTTGACGCAGAAGTAAACCTTTCTCGTGGTACCAGTGAAATAAACGTTATAAATTTGAATATTTGACCGTTCCTGTGGTAACAAGCACTAATCTCAGTAACATATTAATGAATGTCCAACAGTAGCAATTAAGCAGATACGGTTTATATGCGAATGCAGCCATAACACTACTGGAACAAAGACCTGAAATGAAAATTTCAGGGTCTGTGGGTTCGAATCCCGTTCAAAGCCTGAAATTTTCTTTTCAGGTCTTTGTTCCAGTAGTGTTATGGCTGCATTCGCGTATAAACCGTAACTAATCTCAGTGTTTTCCTCTTTGATGTTTAAGGGCTGTGTGGATGAATGTTCCTGGTCTCATTGTCATTGTCACACTGTGCTGTTTGGACGGCCTCGTTATCTTCGCTGTGTATTCGGGTTGTGACTTGATAACGGCCAAGAAAATTACTAGCAATGACCAGGTAAAACTGTCAGTGCCATTTCATGAAACCGTGGTGAATGCGCGCGTCTTTCTTGTGCCATTTAGGAGGCATGGGCCACTAGGCTCGCAGTCTGGCCTTGCCATTCCTCGCTTTGCAAAAGAACGGTTTTGCGTTAGTCACACTTTTCTTGTGTCTTTTCCCATTCGCACAGACGTTGCCATACTTTGTGATCAACAAGCTTCACAACTTGAAGGGTCTGCCGGGGATGTTTACTGCCTGTTTGTACGCAGGAGCTTTAAGGTAATTCGTGATTGATTACAAGACTGAAGACTGGAAGCAGGATTTAGTTTGAGAGTAATGTACGTGTGTGTGACGAGGGCGGGGTGGTTGTATGAGGGGGAGAGGGGGGAGGTGGTGAGGGGACCTAAGAAAGGGTGAGTCTGAGGACGTACACGCCCTGAAAAATTCGAATATAACGGAGGGAGACTGGTTCTGTACCTGATTGAACCTCGAAAACACAAGTCATATTCCTACGACAAGCACTCTACCTCTATCAAAGGGTATAACGGAGTGTGTAACAAGCTAAAATACTGATAAGATGCAGAGATGCATTTTGCAATTCGACTTATAAGGTTACGATTAATCCAGGATGAATTTTTTTCAACTCCGTTGAAGCTTTTTTCGTGGCCGCCATTTTGTTTCGATAAATCACTTCAGCCAGGGCTCAAATTCCCAGCCGTTACAAGTACTGGGTGAATTTCTCTCTCTTCATGCAATCGATCACAGCTTCTTTTTTAATAACATTTGTTCTGGAAGCCAAGTTGAAACCTTAGCTCGGCCTACAGGGCTGAAAATTGCCATTTGTAACATCGGCCCTAAGAAAAAGAAAAAAGCGTCAATAAAAGTACAGGTTAAAAACTGAAATTGACAGACCAAAATAATATCGATGATGCTGTTTATTCCACAGCACTGGATCGTCTGCTTTAAACGCAATGTCGCTGGTGATTCTAGAAGATATTATCAAGAAGACAATGAGAGACCTCACTGACTCAGATGCCGCTAAAATTTGTAAGATCATTGGTAGGTTGCTTAAAGGTACACTTTCGTGACCTAAAGATTATGGTTTAGCCTTGTTTAAAATGACTACAGTCCACTGAAGATTTTCAATACAAAAGGGGCATTTCTTTCATTGCGCAGGCATGAGGTTTTGATTGAAATTGAAAAAGTCCGACAAACTTCTCCAAAGGTCCAGTTCAGACGTCGTGCTTTTGCCGTACCAAAATAGAATTCATAAATTATCAGTTTTATGTATCATGTTAGCTCTCATAAGGAGTTAATACAATAATTGTTACACGGATTCATTAGCTTCTGAATGCGATACGACCCTGACACGACGTCTGAATCAAACCTAACTGCAATAACGTTCGGCACGGCAGAAACACGACCTCTGAACTGGGCCTCAATCACCAAAAAGTAACAGGTTGTTTCTTCATCTTGGGGCCCTGGGCATATCTCGTGACTGAGCGAAGTTTCAAAGAAATAATTTTGGTCCGTTGTTAACAAAAATGCACAAAAATTGCTGAATAAACTAAAAACACAGCCACAACAACAGCATGCAAATAGAAAGGTGTTGAGTGGGCTGCGCAGCAGACGCAAGACCAAATTGTTAATTGTTATCAACACTAGTCCATTTCCGAGCTTTCTTTTGCCTCAGTGTCAAAACGAGGCTTCGTGTGAGACCATTTCTTTGAAAATGTGTTTTACCTGCCTGTTCATTTTCATGGAAATCAAACTCATTTACAGATGTGAATGGTTTCGCACTTCGACTCGTTTTTGCCGCGCAGTCCATATCTAACCGGATGCTTGAAGCTTTGTGTCTTTTTCATTTTATATTTTTTTTGAGCGCTGGTATTTGGTGTTATCGTGATTGCTGGGGCATTTGTCGTCAAGTATGTTGGAACCATGGTTCTGCAGGTAAGCGGATATTTTCTTATTTCGATCCCAAAACATAAAAGGATATCACTGAGGTACACTTCGGAAAAGTTAATTGGTAACCAAGCTTTTCGGAATGGACAGTAGCCCATGAGAAGGAGCCTCCATTCGTACTTTGCCCTTGAGTCAACCCTGTCCCGTATCTTTTTTATTTTTAGAACAGTGAGCTCTCACATGATTGGCTATTACAAAAACACCCGCGAAAACCACCGTGGTAAATGTTTCTAATTGGTCAGTATGGGAGATGGAAGCTCCTTCTCGTGGGCTCCTGGAATGGACGATGCTATATCTGTTCTAGTTTAGGCCTGGACTAGGTAGAAACTGGTGATAATTTGGTAATGGACTAATAAACACTCTAAAATTGCTTAATTGCTCAATTTCTTGCTGGTTTGCTTGCGGTTAGCTTTTATTTGTTGGCTGGGGCAATAGTAAAGTAAAATAGATTAAGAAAGTCATTTTTTACAATTAAATTTTGCGAGAATTTGGCGGATCGACCTGGTAGTGTAGTGGTGAGATAAGAATGTAGGCATGTCAGAGGTTCAGGGTTATAATCTGGTCATTGACGTAGAATTTTTCTTTCTTTTCTGTGGGAAAAATTTCGATGATAGCCAAAAATATTTTAAGTGTCGCTAAAATGGCATCGCTTCTTTACGAAAGGGAAACGTGCATCGGCGAGGTCGCCGAATTGGGTAGTTGGCCAATGATTGTCTTGCTAGAATATATTGACTGTAAGTCTTCATATCAACCAATGGATACCAGCGAATTTTCGGGGCAATCTCTAGCATGAAGTATAGCAATGGCCCAAGGCTAGTGAACGATATTATGTTGCTTTCAAATGAACTGTCCTGGAAAAGATAACATTAGTTGCTGATACTGGAAATTTTAATTATTGTGACGCCAAAGTGAATTTGTTGTTGTTAACTATCTCGTTAGCTTGCCTACAGCATCTTTGGAATCTGTGGTGGACCGTTACTTGGAATCTTTCTGCTGGGAATGTTCGTGCGCCGAGCAAATTCAAAGGTGAGTTGATACCATGTAAGGTAATGCAGTGCTGTTAAGCGAAAGAATCACTAACATGGAATATTCATATTCATACTATCTTTTTTTTTTACTTGATAATGACGCATGAGAACGTCGAAACGTCGTGTATTTTTTAACCGTTTCTTGAAATTTCTTAAATGGTTTTAAGAAATCGCATTTTTTCATAGCTAAATGTTTTAATAAGTCCTTTCTTTTTAAAAACTGATGAGGAATTTTAAAACCTATATGCGCGCTAATTTTGTGTAAACTGCAGCGGGTCGCGAGGCTTGTCTTGTCCTTTTTTAGTCCGCGTCTGCACTGAAGCAGCTGGCAACGAAATGAACTGAAAGCAGCACCGGAAAAGAACTGAGAATTGGAACTGCCAACTTAAATCCTCTAACAGAGCAAGCTTGCCTCTTTTCGCGCTCTCGCTTTTGACTGCTCGACAATCTTCTGGCATTCCACCGATGACGTAGGTTTTGGGGATTGGCTGTTATTTGCTAATATTCTAACCCGAGCAACAGGGCAGCAGTTAATCAGAGATTGTTTTAAAACTACGTCAGCCGAGTACGGGTTGTCTTTAGATTGAACCTCTGGCATCACTAGTCTGTTGTACTCAAGCTAACAATCTGCGAGATACAGTGTTTTATTACATTACCAAAGACCGCGAAGAGAGTTGAAAATACGACGCGAAACAGAACATTTTTGACGCCCTTCGAGGGGTTTGAAAATGTGATGAAACACGCTCATGCTTATTTAAAATTACATATCCTAACGTTTTCCATTTCCACTGTCGCGGTTTTGATTTCCTTTGTTTTGAATTATAAAATCTCTTCCACAGGGTGCCTATGCTGGTGTTTTTGCTGGGGCCGCGCTGACCTCCTGGGTTTTCTTGGGTTCCGTGTTTTACCCTCCAAACAAATACCCAGGCACCACCTCGGTCAGGGACTGCCAGTTTTATAAGGATGCTGTCTATTACACCAGCAATGCTTCAGCGAGTGTGAACGTTACTGCAAAACAGTACAACGAATCGATGGAAGTACTCCACAAGTATGGAGATGGGTACATCTACAATCCTCATAAGCCTCACGGGTAAGTCATTCAAAGAGAATAAAGGAGGTTTCCATGTCCCTTTCGCAGCCGTTCTTCGAATTATCGCGACAGGTCACACAAGTTTTTTTTTGGAGTAAGAAAAGTGTTGCATGTGACCGTGAAGAAAACTATTCATTTAGCAAAGAATCTATAATGATCCATGATAGCTAAATTATTATCATTTTAAACAAAATAGCTTAAACGTTTACCTGTAAGCTGAAAAATGACCTGTTTTTAACTGCTACCTGATATCTGAGAAATGGGAAACTGATAGCTGAGAAATGGATGGAAATTTTAGCTCATAGCTGAGAAATCGTCGAAAATGTAACTGATGATTGAGGTTCCTGCAACCTCTCTCAGACCCTTAGCGAACCACTTGCCAAAACAAAACACCATACAAACAACGGGTAGGAGGTACTTTATGTTTTCCATTTTCAATTTTTAGGAGTTTTCAATCGGGTGTCGACAGTATCCAAATGTAATTTGCTTTTGCTTTGCGTTTAATATATGCTCTGTCATTGGCTGTCGTGCCACCTACTTAACCAATAAGATGCAAAGTAAAAAGTAATCATGACTTGGTCGCTCGCGATTTCCCACGCTTGACGCCGCAGGGGCCGATCTTGGGGAGGGCTGCAGAGGTGCAAGATGACCTGGTGCTTTCAAACATAACTAGTATTCTGCAAAAAAGAAAAAAACTGCGTGGTTTATTGATGGTTGCGTCGTTCCTTAGTGGTGTACCCCCTCCGAAAGGCGGTGGTAAACTAGGACACATTGTTGAGGTCACAATCCGCTATACGAACAAAGATGGCGCCACGCGTGGCAGTTCGTGTAGATCGACATGTTGGACCCAAAGTTACTGTGCTCATATGGGAATCTGATAGCAAAAAATTTTCTTAAAAAATAACAACGTTTCGCGGCACCCGCAATTTTTTGGCAAAAAATGAAATTTTTCGGAAGGCCAAAAAGCGATTTTTTGGAACTTCGTCCGAATCGGCTGAAATAAAAGCGCAAATGTGCGCGCAGTGTTCTTATGACGAGAACATCGTAATTTCAACGTTTCGGGGCACTCGAAATTTTTTGGCAAAAATGAAATTTTTCGGAAGGCCAAAAAGCGATTTTTTGCAACTTCGTCCGAATCGGCTGAAATAAAAGCGCAAATGTGCGCGCAGTGTTCTTATGACGAGAACATCGTAATTTCAACGTTTCGCGGCACCCGCAATTTTTTCGCAAAAAATGAAATTTTTCGGATGGCCAAAAAGTGATTTTTTGGAACTTCGTCCGAATGGTCTGAGATTAAAGCGCAAATGTGCGCGCAGTGTTCTTATGACGAGAACATCGCAATTTCAACGTTTCGCGGCACCCGTAATTTTTTAGCAAAAAATGAAATTTTTCGGAAGGCGAAAAAGCGATTTTTTTGCAACTTTGTCCGAATCGGCTGAAATTAAAGCGCAAATGTGCGCGCAGTGTTCTTATGACGAGAACATCGTAATTTCAACGTTTCGCGGCACCCGCAATTTTTTAGCAAAAAATGAAATTTTTCGGAAGGCCAAAAAGCGATTTTTTGGAACTTCGTCCGAATCGGCTTAAATTAAAGCGCAAATGTTCGCGCAGTGTTCTTATGACGAGAACATCGTAATTTCAACGTTTCGCGGCACTCGCAATTTTTTAGCAAAAAATGAAATTTTTCGGAAGGCCAAAAAGCGATTTTTTGCAACTTCGTCCGAATCGGCTGAAATTAAAGCGCAAATGTGCGCGCAGTGTTCTTAGAACATCGTAATTTCAACGTTTCGGAGCACCCGCAATATAACAATATATATATAGCAAACAATATATGAATAGCAAAGTGAAGGTACTAGGCAAAAGATTATGTGTACCAAATTTGAGGGATGTAGCGGTACTAGAAAGGGTGCACTCGCATTCTCAATTTTCCTTACATTTACCTATAATTTTCCCCCACAAACTTACAGGCTAATGTATGAGAAATTAGAACGAGATTACGCGATTTCTAGTGCAGTTACATCCCTCAGATTTGGTACATATAATCGTTTTCCTAGTATCCTCCCTCTGCTATCCATAAATTGCCCGTAATTTATTTTTTAATAAAATTACCTGCCATCAGATTCCCATACAAACACAGTAACTTTAAAGCCGACATGTCGATT
This sequence comes from Blastomussa wellsi, assembly GCA_947652115.1. Classification (NCBI taxonomy): domain Eukaryota; kingdom Metazoa; phylum Cnidaria; class Anthozoa; order Scleractinia; family Plerogyridae; genus Blastomussa; species Blastomussa wellsi. Next base: position 4,568,335 of record OX393567.1, read on the forward strand.
TCCTCAGAATGCAACGCGTGCCGCCATCTTTTTCCATATCGCGGATTGTTTCCCTTGTTTTCCCGCTTGCGCAACATTAATGCGCACACAAATTTTGCGTCCGAGACACAAAATAAGGTTTCTGATTTTATTCAGAAACATTTTGTGTCCGCCTAAAATGTTTCCTTGTTTGCGCGCGCAAGGAAAAATCGTTAGCAACAATGTATCCTCTTTCGCCACCGCCGTAACAAAAATCCGGGATCCGCCCCTGCGCCGGTGACGTGTATTTCCTTCATGTTGTAATTGGTTCCTTGAGTTGTTTGCGTTTTCTGTGTTTGGTCATTGTTATTTGTTCTGGTTTTGATTGAACTACACTCAATTGAAAACCGCACTGACTTTCTATGTCCTTTCCACAGTATCAATATCGCAGATGATTTTTACCACATCTCGTACTTGTGGTTCAGCGCTATTTCGGTGCTGACGTCATTTGTTGTGGGTGTCTTGGTGAGCTTTGCTTTTGGTGAGTACCATCCGCACCCCAGAAAGTATCATCTTATAGATTCTACCTGACGTTTAGATATTCAAAGACCCATTGTTTAGCGCGTTCAACTTCAGATTAGAGGTACGGTTAGAGTTCTGACGAGGGACCCGAATTCAGAGGCAACCTTAAATTAGTAACCAGTGACTTATCGTAGAAAAACCAGTTCAATATTTTTGAGTTTGGTGTTTATATTCTACACTAGTCTGAACCATCTTTGCTTCTTTTTGGTTTGCTAACATATTTCATGATATTCGGCAAGGTGACGTTGATTTTGCATATTATACGAGCCTATTGGCCCATCAGATAGGAGCATTGAGCAACTAGGAGTGTTTCTACTCCCCCCTGGATAGGATGCTAGACTATAAATCGCAGGGTTGCCACCCCCCCCCCCCCCTAGTAATCCCTTACCCTAGTAACCCCTTTGTTATCGTTTATGCAGAGCGCGTTAAAATGAAAGAGATCACTGAGAAACTTGCTAAAGATAATTTAAACACTTCCAAAAACATAACTTACAGCAATGCAACAAGATTTCGCTTTACTATACAATTTCCATAATTTCGATGGCATCGAGAATTGCGAAGGCTGAGTAGAGCCCTTTAAATTCGCCGATACCCATTTATACTCCATTTATCCAGGCTTACGCTTTTCTTCGCTCTCCTTAGAAACCAAAGAAGACCGCGCAAGAGAAATCGATCCCAAGTTGATGTTTCCCCTAAAGGAATGGTTCTATGGGTTTTTGCCCGATCATAAATTCAGCTGGGGCATCGACGAAAGCGAACCTGAACTGAAAGATTATGCCAAAAGGGTACTGTATATAAAGTATCACGAAATGTTTCCACTTACACTTCAAGAGTATCCTTGTACGACTCAGTATTCGTTTGGATCGATTTATGTTTAAGTTTAATGCGTTTTTCGGACTCAATTTACCGGGGTTCTACAGGCCAACGATATACCTCCAGTTGTTACAATTTCGTTGAGTAGAGGACAAATAACGCGCAAAACGAGTATAGATATCTCATGATATCTGGACTCCATAAGACCGGTTTAAAAGGTTCCGTGTAGTTGTCTTACTCCTACAGGCAACATGAAAGCTTCAAGGGAACATCGGCTTTTGAAATAAGTTGACGTTAAATACAGCGTGTAGTCTAAAATATTGTCGAAATTTCAAATTGCGGTACAAGGGATATATAACATTTCATGATGATGAAAAACCGTGGAGAAGATCATTGCTTTTAAAATTCCCGTGCGCCACCACGTTTGATTTTATGACGGCATTCCGTTGTCGTTATTCTTATTAATGAGAGTTTCTTTTGTGCGAAACAATGGGACAACGCACTGACGCCATAAAGCGATAATCGTTTTCTCGCATGAAATGTTGTATCTCTCTCATCGAGTAAAATTTGTAATTTAGACACTATTTTAGTAAACTTAACGTCGACTTTAGAGCCGAGGCTCCCTTTCAAACACGGTGAAAAGTCAGAATTTTGGGAGAAAACGTTGGATGTAATCTTATATCCCCCAAGAAAGATTACTTGACGAGCCCAAAGCAGTGTGGAAATGAGGCCAAGTTTAGTCAAGGACTCCTAAATATAAAGTTCGTTCCATGGCTCTTTTTTTTTTTTCAGGAAATCATGATTGGTGAGTTTGATGATCGTCCCTTGCACGTAGCTGAAAAAGAGGACGGAAAGCGCAAAAAACGCCGCGGACACAGTATCCTGGACGAAGAAGTAACGGAACATGGCGAAACACAGTTCTAAACGTTCTGAACGTTTCGTGAGAAAACCTTCTTCTGCGAGTTTAGTTTATGCATTGTGTAGAAGATATAGACAATTCAATCCCTGATTCCCTCTATGGGCCTTGCGCGCAGGGAATCATGGTAGTTGTTTTCATCACGTGCACACTGTCGTCGAGACTTGGCGCACGAAGCTGAATACAACTAACATGATTCTCTGCGCGCAAGCCTCATACAGGGAATCGGCCATTGGCTGTAAACGGTTTTGTATGCTATAGTTATTGTGTTGTTTACTTAGACTTGCAATTTGTTTGTATTATGAGAAGATTCACGTCTTTATAATATGATTTCTGTTTTTTTTAAGTATGTACGCTTTTGTACAATGTTAATGGGAAGAGTATCATCTTCCCGGGAGGGGAATTTGAACGTTATGCTAGATTTCATGTTTAACTTACGTTCCCGGTAATTGCACGTGGGTTGATAAATTAAGGCGGAGGATTTTAAAGGAAAAGTTTGGGCTTCGTGGCGGCTTGGTTAAAAAGAAAAGTCCTACACAACCTTAGCTCTGAACTTGTATAAAAAGATGGTGATAAAAGAGACCAAGAGGCCAAGCAGGACTTCCCTTGGTCGCTAAAAGAAATATCATCTTCTTTGAGTATAGTGGACGGTTTTTCGTTATTTGACCCTTTTAAAATTATCTTTATGCCATCGTGTTTGCTAGCTCTGAAGCAATTATTTTGGTTTATTGTATTGCCCCATTTTTTCTGGAAGATCCTTTGTAGCCTTTAAATGCAATGTTGTGGTCTGTAAAGTCAGTCGGATCAGTGGGTTTCTGTTACAGTTATTTTTTGTTTATTTTATTTAGTTAGTTTGCACGATATTCCAGTCACATTTACGAAGTCCTAAGATCCAAGTCCTTTCTCTAAGCATCAAGAACTGTGTCTTCTTTCAATTGCTTTAGGCTCCCTATAGTTTGAGTGGTTGAGATATTCTGTCAATTTGATGACTGGAATGCTGCGATGATCTCTACTGGCAAATGTTTCATACTACAGTATTTGGGCTTCAAGAACACAATAGCATAAGGAATAGAAGCAACTGAAAAGTTAAAACGCTTATCTGGTCACTTATTAATTTTCCCTGGGTTAGAGAAGTTTGATCACCAGAAATGGGCCTATGATGGAGCATTTGAACGGCTCTTTCGCCCGCAGAGTGGGGAATTTGAACACAAATTTTCCAAAAGTTCAAATGCCCTTGGGGTTGCCCGGTGAGGAGGGGTGTTGATGCTTTGAACCGACTGGTTCGATTTATATAATGATTTAGTTGTTGTATTGAGCCATATTATTCCCCTTAGGACGTGGCTTGCCCCGGCCTCGTCAATTGAAACAGTGCCCGCAAACTTAGGCCCAGTTCAGACGTCGCGCGTCTGCTGTGCCGAACTTAATTGCAACAAGAAAGGTTTCTGGAACGTTAAAATCGCGGGCGATTTTTCGGTTGAAAAAGTATAGCCACGGGGCGACAATAGACAAGTTAATAAAGGATATATTCTTACTCGCGTGGTTTGTTTCCTGTGTTGTCCTTATTACGTCTTTTCCTAGTTGAAAGACGCGACATCACTGTTGTCGCGTGCTATTAAAGCTGGTTTCCTGTGTTTTGTGCGCGAGCTGATTTGAATAATGCCAAAATAGACTCAAAAGAAAGGTGGATAATTTCTGAATACGTTAATCTGAAATTAAAGTTTCCTTGAAAGGCACGATTTACAGCCAATTTTAGCGACAGATGCGACCGTTACCTTATGACAGATGTCACAGTTACCAAGCCTGCGAACAGGCTCCCCAGCGAGCCGGGAGTAGCCTGGGGACAAGGAAAACGCTATGCTCGCTTCCCATTCTCGTCCCCATATCCCTTTTCGTTTCTCTTAGCCGGCAGGGCCTTGGCACAAAAAACGAAGGGCTCTTGGGACATACGATTTGCCAAAAAATTATTACAATACACAACATGTAGAAACATCAATGCTACATACATGAAGTTCGAAAGTCTTAGAATCTCGGACTGGAAATCCCATGTCTCCAGAGCCCTTCGTTTTTCGTGCCAAGGCCCTGCCGGCCAAGAGAAACGAAAAGGGCTATGGGGACGAGAACGCTCGCTTCCCTCTTTAATTCGGCTTCTTTTGCTTGCCGAAATTTTCCCCAAAACTTCCCCACTGGAGAGCCTGTTCACAGGCTAAGTTGTACTCGTCCATGAAGTGCAAATCACTTACGCTGCCTACCCCGCAAAGATATGTTTGCGCGAACACAATCCTTCTCTACTCAGCCAAAAGATGATGGTGATCGGCGCAATCCACGTCGATGAAGGTTTTTCTGCCTCTTGTTTTCTCTGCGGGTCTCTTTATTATTGCGATCTCTTTGAGTTTCGAAAACGGTTTTACCGAAGAGACACTGAAGGATTGTGGTCGTTTGTTCAGCAAAAATATTCATTTGAATAAAATGCGGGTAAATTTTAATTAATATTCAGTTATTCATATTTTTGTATCACTTTTACACGAGGAAAGAGAATAGCAAATGGACGTCGTTTTGGAGTTATTCAATAGCAAAGAAATCACTCAAACAAATATTGGTAGCATCAAATTGTTATCTTCGATGCCCAGAATGTCTATGACGTTGCGCTGTATATGGTTAGCAAGAGTTTGATCTTGGAATATGGCAGTCCGCACGTGTTGACATTCAACCGTCCTGAAACCGCCGTCGAAGAGCTCTCTTTCGCTGGAAGTGCTGTATGAGGAGGTAAATACAATTTCAAATAATTGTATTGTCACTCTAGTTGCCCTCGACTAAAACTTAGCATTTTTTTTTTCATTTTGATTGTTTCCGCTGCGTTGAGCTGAAATTTTCGCTGAATTGTTTACTTCAATATCAATTACAATTTATTAATTTTATGCATGAAAGTTGCTTACAGTGGGAATTCGTTGACCAATCAATATCCTGTAAATCGTGTGAAGGTCAATATTTTGGTTTACCGTCACTTATCTTCGCTTTCTTTAAAATTAGTTTTTTTAGTTGGTCTAAGCATAGTTAAAATATTTGGCAGTAGTTTACTTTTGGATAAAAACTTTGATAAGCTTCTGCAGTGTGAAGTTTTGGGGCCAGGGGGAGTGGTGATCGGTGTCTTTAAGACAAGGGAGCTTCTTAGATATTTCGATTCTTGTCTTCTCGGGAAACGTTTGCTATTACATTGAAGGCTTCTCACTAGCTGTATGTTAAAACTGATTTTCATGGGGGAGCTGCAGCCCCCCTCGACGCGCAGCCCTCGTCAACTATCACGCATAGAAATCGAGAGCGAATAATCTAGTTGTTTTAGTATAAATCTACTAGTCGTGGCGACTTTTGTCTTTTCTGGAACAGCCTCGACCAGTTAACTGTCTAAATCTTCTTCACGGACATTTCGAAAACGTGAAGATGCGACCGCCATTTTGTTGACAACCGCACCGCTACGCTACTCACTATCTATCACAGAATAGATAGTGGGTACCGTAGCCAATCAGAGAACGGCATTCGTGATAGGACGCTAGTAGATTTGTACTAAAAACCATTAGTTTGTAGTGGCTGAAGCCGGATACAGACTGGCTACATTTTCTGGTTTCTCCAAAGTTCCGAAGGAAGTTTAGAACAATTACTGGATAGATTAATTCCCGAGACGATTAAAAAATGGGAAATTCGCTGATACGCGAGTTTGCGACGTCAAACTTCATGAACACTCGTGCACAGCTACAAGTTTCAAATCCGCGCTGTTTTGCTTAAGGGGCGGACCATTAGAAATCGCGGGAGAGGGGGAGGGTGGTGAGAATTGTCCGAAAAATCCTGCAAATGAAAATTGTCAAGAAGAAAATTCATGTAAGCAGATCACCAGCGAAAAATGTTCCTTCTATGTCAAAAAAATTCCTGCAGACAATTTTGGACTAAAAAATTCATGCACTGTACATTTTTTTACCCCACCTCTTCCCCCACGATTTCTAAAGGTCCGCCCCTAAGAGTGACGTTTAACACTAGTTCATATGTAGATAAATGATTGCACATCATTATTAGCCCTATTCAATTATCACTTCGTAGAAATAGAGAGCAAATAATCTAGTTGCTGATTATTGTTTTGGTTCTTCAGTTGTGATCCAAGCTAAAGTTGGGCATGGACAGGCGGAGACAGTAGGCAACCCTTTGGTCCCTACAGGTTAGTGTAAGTTTCTTATCAATAGATGGTTTTCACTCACGTGATAAGGCGGCCATATTGGTGGACTAGACAATACAAAATTGTTGCGCAAAATTTGCATAAGAGTTTAGTACCCAAAAGAGAGAAAGTCTATTGTTCTAGTCCACCAACATGGCCGCCGTGACGTCACGTGAAAACGATCTGTAGATTTACGCCTCATGCATTCTGGGTTAAATTCGTACGACTGATCGCCTCGCAAAAAACCACTGAATCAAGCCAGGCGAATTTCGGCAGCAACATTGTCTATACGACGTGTCTCAGCGACTTAAAGGAAACCTAGGCTCTTGAAGCAAGTGCCTAAATTAAAATTTTACCGGATGAGTGAGATATAACATTTCCTATTCGTAAAGCGAGAGAAAGATTATCGCTTTTAAATTTCCTGCGCGCCGCCATTTTGAATTTTATGACGTCAGTGCGTTGCTTGTTAACTTGTTTCAAGAGCCGAGGTTCCCTTTAACGCCGAGTGTGCCTCGGCGTTTAAACCTGGTATTGGTCATGAGTTTACGTTAGCTTATCCAGAGGCTGTGAAGTTGTAGGGGCTAGGTGCGTGGGAGAGAAATTGTCCTACTTTCTACTTCTTTGGAAGTCAACAGTTACTATCTTTCCGCCCTGTGATAAACGGCAGACACTGTAATTTTATATCACATGTCATACAACTGAGACTGTAATATGTTGATCGACCTGAACTGTGGAATAAAGGTTTTCTACGATCACATTAATATTAAGGATAGTGTGTGAGTAGTGTATAGTAAATAACGGGTACATAAAGCCCATAGTGGGGTCGTTCCTTTCATTTTCCGTCCTCTACCACATTTTCTTTTTCAGTTATTGTAACTTCTTTATTGAGATGTGTTACTGAACAGATGTAAACTTCAGTCTCTGTAACACAGGTCGATTTTAATATCCGCAAGCTAAGCTAAAAGACATATATCCACCACCTTAGCTCCCTTCTACGCCCAGCTTTCATTAGATGCCTCTATTGGATCACTATCCATTGGATAAGTGTTTGAAAAACATATTGTACAATCCATGATCCACTGAATTTTTTATCCTTTGGATTGCGTTATCCACCCTTCGAACAACCGGGACCCGGCCTGCTTTATGCATATTTTACAGGTCTGCACATTATTCAACGTATATTTATTTTAATTATTCACTTCTCTTCAGGCAAATATCACGCACAAAATGGAAAATCTGATATTAACAAGTGCTTCTTAACGGATGTGGAATGCTTCAAGATGCTTCTTATATGGTGAGTTGATTGGTGTAATTGGAAGATTACAGTTCACGAGTTAGCTTGGGATGTAAAATAAACTTTACAAATCTTACATATATATGCTAAGTTGATACTTTCAAGTTTCCGTCCTCTTAACAAAGAAACGAATACAAGACTTTAGAGTCTACCGCCTCTTTTTCTTTCATTGTTTTATCTTCTTTGATGAGACGTGTTACTGAACTGATATAAACATCAAACAGCTTCTCCTTGGCCTGTTTCAATAATAGCAAGGTGACTGAATAGAAAGACGTATCCCTGTTGTAGATCAAATTGGTTTTATATCTGTTTACAGTCTTGATTAATCTGTTTCAGAGGGTCCTGAAGGGGTGAAATGGGAATTTGGAAAATGGATTTGGGTGACTGGGACTGGGATTTGGTCACTGGCAATGGGAAAAATGTCACAAATGGGAATGGGATAAATATATCAGGCGAGACGTCACCTATTTCCTGGGTTTAGAAACGTCGGAAAATTGTTCAAGCGCCTTGTTCGAGTCAGGTTTTAGCATGTTTAGCCAGCACATTTTATTTTTCCCGAATCCGCGGCCTCAACTTGTGGTGAATGATATTTGTGAACAGTGGTGTGTGTATCAAAATTGCTTGCGTAAATCCAAAAATGGCGGAAGCATTGTACGCATACCAGAATCCCACGACCTCTAGCGCCTGGTGACAGTGACTCTGAGGAAGAGGCAGAAAGCGCTCTTGAAACATTGAGCGTGAGCGGTGCGACCAGGCTTGGAAGAATAAGCACACTTACAAGTCTGATCAAGAGAATGCGCTCTAGTTCATTGCAGTAATTATCTGTCTTCTTATTGGCCTCAATGTCTTCAATCTCTTGAGACAAAACATCCAGGAGCCAGAGGACAAAAAGGAATTAGCATAAGTGCTAAAATATTTTATGTGGAAGCGCGAAATCGCGTTATTTCTTGACAACAGTAATGTATGATAAAACAGTTACTAGTTCATCTGTGTTGTATGGTATCCGGAATAATCAAGAACTCGGTAAACGTTGTCATTCGAAGTTCGTAATTGTATTTGTGCCATTTTAATACAGTCTAAAATGATCCTAATGTCGTGAGAACATCTTCACAAATCCTCGTGAATTTTTGCGTCTTTGTTGTGCCGTATTTTGAAGCCGTAATTTTGAAGCGATGCAATGTATACTAGTAAGGGGCGGATCTAGGGGGAGGGTGCAGGGGTGCCCCCCCCCCTCCTGAGATGACCTGTGTCTTTCTAATACAGCTAGTATTCCGCTTACGTCACCCATAAGTGACGTGATTCCTTAGTAGTGCACCCCCTGGATCCACCCCTGCTACTGGGATTTTTTTCTGAATTCTGCTAGTGGGAATGGGATTTGAACACTGGGAAGTAGGATTTGAAAAAAATAATGGGCTGGGAAATGGAATCGCCCCCCCCCCCCACCCTTCAGGACCCTCGTTTCAACCTGTATAGGACAGTTTACTGGATCAACTTCAACTTGTAAAAGTACTATCTTCTGGTTGATTCTGACTAATCTCGATTGAAAACAGATTTACCACCCCTCCCAGTTTCTACTAAAGCCTCTCTCGATCAGGCTCCTTGACAACCTGAGGGACATGCATGATTAAAAATAATCCCCAGGCTCACTGATTACACACATTTTACAGGTCTACGCGTTCTGTAGCATGCATTTACATTTTATCCCTTTCTCTCCAGGCAAATGTGAAGCGCAAAATGGAAAAGTACCAAATTAACAAGCGGAGAAATGAGAAATGTCACAAGATGAAATACTTTCAAAAAAAGGTGAGTTGCTTGGTCTAACTGGAGGATTCAAGGGCGTAGCCAGGGGGATCCATGGGTGCCCGTGATCCACCCTTTTTGGTTTTTTAAGTAAATAAGTGAAACACAGTGTGGTGGTTGACATGACAAACTAGCGAGCACAATGGGTGTGACCCCCCTTTGAAAAATCATAATGTGTCTTCGGCACATCATGCTGTTCAACGAATGTTAAAACTTTGATCCCATGGACTTTGAAAAAAAGACTAAATAACGAATTTATCCAGTTTCTTCGAAGTTTCTAAATCATTTCAAATGGAACAGAATTACTTTTTGAGACGCATTCCAAAGCAAAAGATAACGAAACATCTTGAAAGTAAGTAGTGCGGCTTTTTGATCATCTTTGGACCAGTTCTTTTTACGAATCTTTATTTTTGGCTTTCGCTTCTTTGGACTTCATGCTAGAAAAATGATGTAATCAATAATCTAATAAACAATACTGCAAGGCTAATACTACGGGCAAAAAATCGACTCTGCAAACCAACAACACGACCAGAACGATATAAAGCTGAGTTGCAACCGTGGACAGCTGTTTCGCTCTTTTTTGAGATCGTCAGCACGGTGTAGCGGAATATTAAGTGAAGCCAGCGCGAAAGCCACAATCACCCATACACTATACCAAGTTCCATACCCTGAACTCCCTTGTCCCCCCAATCACGCGCAGCCACAACACGTGTTTCGGGGAGCATGTTTCGGGGAACATATCCCAGGCAAATCTCTGTCCCTTCCTTTTCTCTTGGTAAAATTTGATGTTCTTGAATCTTTCATATTGGCACACAAAGCTTCCCTTCTCAATGAAGTAATTGCATTAAAGGAACGAGTATACACATCTATCAAAAATTCAACAGCCCAAAAAGCGTGTTTACACCAATGGAAACGTGCAAACAGTAGTCAAGTTTTGCTAAAACTCCTATACCAGTGTACTGAAGCTAAATTTGCAGTAATAACATTGTGATACCATCAGGAGCTTTAGGTCTCTGCTTTTCCTTGTGATTTGAAAAAATGGATGAAAACTATTTATGGTCGCCTCTTCTTAATAAACAATTTGTTTGATATCCGTCTCTTTATGATCTAGGAGCATTTCATGTATGGTTGAAAGAACTTGGTCATAATACTATGCCCATTTCACTAAAAAGCTGAAAATGTCCGTGGCAGTGCCCCTTTAAAAGAGCATCACATTCGTTTCGAATTCTGTGCGGGGTAACGATCAGCCGATTGTTCCTCGACAGAAACTCTGTACTTTAATAGCAATCTAAAGTTCATAATCTTGCATTCAATAGATCGTTTTCACTGTCACGCAACAAAAAATAAATAAATCGAACACCAACCAGTCAATGAAGTCAAGAAAAATAGATATTATAGGAGATAGCAAAAGAAGCAATTTCTCCAAGTTTTATTGACTGTGCGTTACCCCAAACCGAAGATATTCGCCGAAACGTTTTGCCAAAATTTACAGAGCCCAGTATGGAGCCACCATATTGGTGCACCTCAGATGTGCAACAACATGGCGGCCGTTCCACTTGTGATCTGATTGGGCAGGATCAGTATCCAGGAGACATCGGACTTCAGGGTCGTTACCATGACTACAATCAATATATCAAGTACAATATACCGGAGAATACCTGTGATTGTACCACGAGCATGTGTGGGTGACGCAGTACAACTACTGGATACGGTTTAAGTGGAATCACTTAACAATAATGAAGCTATTGAGCCTGGGGGGATGGGGGCTGGGGTTTACTCCCTATAATGGACTAGACGGGGAGGCTCCACCCGAAAGGGAACCTTTTCAGGCTGATGGTATCAGTAAAAGGGTACGGGTTTCAAGACTAATTTTTTTCTATCCGTCTTTGAAAACAACAACAACATAATTTTATTGTAAAACTTAACTTCATTAATTTCACCGTCTCGCATGTAGCAAAAGCTAATCTAGGCGGGACAGAAGAACAACTGAGGGTTAGGTTCATAGAAAAATACTATCAAATAGATTTTAAATTAATATTAGTTTAATAGTTTCAACTGAGTCGCCTTGTTACATTGACATAAAGTGTATTCTCTTTTTCTCAGGCTCTTGCAAGTACGCCCCACCCCCACCTTCCGAGAGTTGCTGTTTGTGGGAAGACCTCTCAACGCCTGTGGAAAGCAATGCAACTCAATTCAGCTATCAGCATCGGACCAGAAAAATTGTTACCGCGTGGAATCAAAGTCCAATCCATCTCCTCAGGGTGGAAACAGAGGAAAAAGGTAAGAGAAATTTAACACTATTTATAATCTAAACTTCATCTTCATCTTCAAACGAATCGAAGGCCTTTTCACATCAGAATCTGTGGATGGGGTTAACCGATTCCTGAGAACTAGCCAAATTTTTGAGTTAGCCGAGAAACGCCCCGTTTTTTTAACCGGACTTCTAAAATGTATGGTTTTTGCATTGTATATCCGAGTTTGATTCATTTGTTTACTTGCTGACTTTTCTTTTTCTGTTTCTCCACAGATTGCCATTTCAAGTCAGAAATATAAACAATAGTACGTGAACAAGCACAAGAAGAAGGGAGGGACACACAGGTAGTTGCTGCTACGGCTAACGATTTAAAATTTTGACTGTACGGTTAACAGTTAGAATTTTTACGGCTTACGGACAATTATAAAGATTTAACAGGATTTTCAATTTTAAGAAACACATATTTACGCAATTCAAGATGTTTAAATAGCATCAATCAGTTTCTGTTGGTGTCAAGTCGAATTGTTCTCGTTAGAATTTCTTCTTGTTAACCTCTGTTTAAAAAAATTAATTTTCCCGCCAAAAGACTTAGAAAAATACGGGCGCTCAAAATACGCATGCGCCGTTTTTTTTTCAAATATTGTTTCTGTAAGTAACATCTTTCAAAATCTTTTTAATTTTCCCGCCAAAAGACTTAGACAAAATACGGGCGCCCAAAATACGCATGCGCCGTTTTTTTTTCAAATATTGTTTCTGTAAGTAACATCTTTCAAAATCTTTTTAATTTTCCCGCCAAAAGACTTAGAAAAAATACGGGCGCCCAAAATACGCATGCGCCGTTTTTTTTTTCAAATATTGTTTCTGTAAGTAACATCTTTCAAAATCTTTTTAATTTTCCCGCCAAAAGACTTAGAAAAAATACGGGCGCCCAAAATACGCATGCGCCGTTTTTTTTTTTAATTCTTGCAATTTCATTAAGTCTTAATTTTCTGTATTTAATTGTACTGCCAATTCAATTCCCTGGTTGTCTGATGTGTAATAAAGTTGAAGTCAATAAATACAACATGTTTACAATATTTATTGTGTTCTTTATTATCGTAATATATTTTCAATAAACAAACAAGTATCTTGTCTTTTAATTACTTTTATTGATCTACAACAATCTTTAATTAATTAAGTAAAATTCGATTAAATCAATTAAAAAGGTGTTACAAAAAATGTACCCTCTATATACTAAGTCTTTTGGCGGGAAAATTTGAAAAAATTTGCACAGCGTTTCCCCTGACAACTTTTTCACCAAAAAAATTCAAAATGGCTTCCGTTGTAACTTTTTCGTCTAGAAAATGTAAACACCATCTCGTACAAAATATTTGGCAGAAATTTTTCAAAACAACGTTATCTTTCGAAACTCAATAAGTACAAAACAAGATTTCCGGCTTATTCCCCGCAAAGTTTTATCCGAAACACAGGCGGCCCATACGTTGTATGTGATTTACGTGACATTATGTAAGAGAATATATGAGAAAAGTTCAAAAATTGCCATAAATTCTATGTGTGGAAAAGAATACAAATAAAAAATGACTTACCTTGTGTTTTCCTTACGTTATTTTGATGTCTCTGTGGTGCTGGGATCGATTTGAAGACATTTAGGCGAGTTTACCTTCTGAGGTTTGCCTACGAGTAAAGCAAACCTCAGAACGTAAACTCGCCTAAATGTCTTCAAATCGATCCCAGCACCACAGAGACATCAAAATAACGCAAAGAAAACACAAGGTAAGTCATTTTTATTTGCATTCTTTTCCACACGTAGAATTTAGGGCAATTTTTGAAATATTCTTATACATTCTCTCACATAATGTCACGTAAATCACATACAACGTATGAGCCGCCTGTGTGCGAAACGGTTTAGTTTTCAAACTAAAAGGCACGAGATGGTGTTAACATGAACATTTACTATAAAGGTAAACAACATGGCATGCTACTTTCACCAAATGAAATTTACGCATTGCCGTTTGCTCGTTTTAGTAATAAATGTTTCATTTCCAATCGTTCTTCCACATAAAGTTCCTTGCTTGCCATGTTGTTTGACATGTGATAAAAGACATTTTCAAGCATCAGTCCTCATTTGTAACACAGGATAAATTTTACTTGGCCAACGGAGTTTCCAATTTGGAACACTTCAGTAAATGGTGCAAAAATTTTTATTTTTGTATTTTTTATCCACAAGGCTTGGAAACGTGCCGGACAAATTTCCTTTTCACCATGTTGTTTGTTTGTTCTGGCGACAAATAATTCAGTTCCATCAAGATTATTTCAAACGAAATTTAAAATCAACTCATTCAGTTGTTTCTATACATTATTTTTGTGTTACATAGGCCGTATTACGGATGTCACGCAAAAATGCAATTTTTACTGCTTTTCATTAAAACAAAAAATCATCTCCACAAAACGATTTATCGTACCGATTTTAGTAAACCTGCGAAATTTGACAACAATTGGTTCAAAACTCTCGGAAGTACAAGAACCCGAAAATGCCAAAATTTACAATGAAATGTATGAAAAGGGGAAACCATTGCCTCTTTTCATACATTTCTTTGTAAATTTTGGCGTTTTCGCGTTCTCATATTTCCGAGAGTTTAACCGATTGTTGTCAAACTTCACAGGTGTACTAAAATCGGTACGATAAATCGTTTTATGGAGATGAATTTTCGTTTTAATGAAAAGCAGTAAAAATTGCATTTTTGCGTGACATCCATAATACGGCCTATGGCCAAAGAAATTTGCGGAAGCAAATTTAACTGTATACTTTCTTTTTACACTTTTCTCACGGTAAAGTGAAAAACTCCATAATTTTTGCCGCAAGGGCTAACAAACATGATAAATTATAAATTGCTTTTCTCCATGTTCTGGGTAAATGCTTGCAACAATATATCTGAGCATAATTGAGATTTGAATCAAACAAAATTCAACTCGAAGTACTTTGAATGTTTTCCGAACAATGTTTCGCCCTGTGTGACAATGAGTACCAGCTAAAAATGTCTTTTAATAGTTATAAATAAATAAATAAATAAATAAATAAAACCTGATGCTTGGTCCAGGAGAATGCGTCGTTTCAAGCTTAGTCTCAACGTTTACGCGAACTTATCAATGCACCCGACAAGTAATAAATTAAACAAACGGTTATACAGATCACAACCAAGGCAACAACGAAACATTTCGTTCCAATTCAATTCTCTTTTGCATTTGATTACCAATTCAATTCAGCAAAATATAATAAGCAATTGCCAGAAAAAATTTACGTGGTTTTCAATTGTAATTCATGTTTTATTAGACTAACGACTTAAAAGAAAAGAGACATTTTGTATCATGTGAATTATATATGAAATAACTCATATTTTTTCTTCACCCTCACTTTTATTTTGTGTCATTGGCCTATATATCCTAATTCAATTTTGATACCCTTTCTTACTGTTATTAGCTCTTGACGCAAAATTGTCTTTATCCAGTTTTCATCTTAAATCAGAATTGCATTAAATGTTTTTTAAGCACCATGCAAAAACGTGGTTTGCGTGTGTTACGTTGCTCTGCGTTTTACTTCCTGGTTTTTTTCGCATGGAAAAAGGACGAATTTATGTTTTAGTCTGTAATTTTAGGAAAGCAGAAAAACTGTATTTAATAGGCCTTATCACGATTTTCGACGCCATCTTGACGGGTAGGCAAGGCGCTGAGAAGTTACAGTGTTTGAATGGGAATCTGGTTATAAGGCCTTTGAAATACTGAAACACCAATTCCTTGTCCATTTCTTTCAATTGGTATTCATTGATGTAATCTTTCAAAAGATGAAACTGATTTTGCAAAGCCCACAAAATATGTTCATGAAAATTGGATATCGCTGAAAATAGTCCAATTGCTTTGTTTTCATTTTTGTTCACATTTTACAATCAACGAGATTTGTTCCCGGCAAGGTTTATCTTGTCTATAATTTAAGAAAAGCAAATCTCAGGGAATGCAAGAATTTTATACAAACAATACATGCCAATATAACTATTAGCGAGTTTCTTTTGGATTAAAAGTTAGCGACATAAGACGTACTTTTTTTCATTTTAAATGTTGCACAAGACCAGGCAATTTAATTCATGGTTTACAATGTTTTCCTCATTAGCATTGGTGTTTCGGTACTGAGTTTATGCTCGAGTTACAAAAATACCTACTCTGAATATTGAAAGAACTTGGCACTATTAAATTTAGCTATAAATTTGAGCTTGATTAATAAAATGCTTTTTCGGTGATCTGGGTTTGAAAATTCAAAATTTAAGAATGTATGGGCTTTTAGCCCCTTTGCCACCCAGAAATTCTACAGCTTTTGAAAGCTATTATCTTGTACAATGTTACATGCAAAGAGCTAATAATTCCACCAACTATTATTAAGTTTCACAGACTGCTCAAATGTCTGGAGTCAATTTGTATATAGCCATCCTTGGAGACCCGGGGGTGGTTAGTCGGGGTGACACGAAATAAACCGCGAAACGATATCGATGAGAACGAAAATTTACAAGAATTTGTAAAAGTGTCCCTGGGGTGCTTCTCTTAAACGATTAGTTTCACGACCCATTCAATTTTTGTGGCGTATCAGAGACAAGCATTCGAATGTGTCGTGGAACTAGACGTTTGAGAATAGCATCTCAGAGGCACTTTTGCGAATTCTTGTCAACTTTCGTTCGCATCGATATCGTTTCTCGGTTTATTTCGTGCCGCCCCGATTAACCGCCCTTGGGTCTCCGAGGATGGTATATAGCATGATTCCTTAATCTCTAAGCAAAGTTGAATGCTACAGACGGTAAACAATGACGTCAGCATGAATCCGCCAATAAAATACCACTTTGAAGTTTTTCCTGACCTAAGATTCTCATTATTATTCAATCTTGTTTCCTCGGGTTTTGTAAAATCACATAGTGGGTTCTTCTCGATCGATTGCTTAAAATGCTTGATTTGTTTGGTCTGTATAACCATGTCGTCTTGACGAAATCACGACTGCTTAGCCGGTTGACATCTTCTGAACCAGGCATCCAGATATTATATTCTAGGCTTTCGAAGCGAAAAGAGAACAGTGGCAACATTCGTATTCAAGTGTTTCAAAAACAAATGCCCAAATGGAATTCAATTTCCCTTAATAACAAGAACCGGATTTCCTGATCACAATAGACGTTTTAAGTCGATCGTGTAGTTTGATAGGTCGTTCAATTCGGTCTGTTTGTTTTGTCCATGTTGTGAATTAGTCGTTTGTATGGTGCCGGTAGTTGTTAACTTCTGTTGAGGGGATTCTGTTCTAAGTTAGTAAACCAGCTTTCCAAAGTCAGTCGTTGAAAACAGTTAGTGCTGTAGGTCAAACAGTAAGTCCTAGTCGATATTCTGGTTCGTAAGTGGACGGTGCTCAGCAATGTGGTTGTTGACGTCACAGTTTCTCGTCGCTCGTTTGTGTTCAGTCAGTCTTGTGTTAAGGTTCCTACCAGTCTCTCCGATGTAAGAGGCTTGGCAGTCGGAGCACTTGACCTTGTAAATTGCTCCTTGTCTGTTATTAGAGTCGTCCTTGTCTTTAACGTTGGTTAGTAAATGTCGTAGCGTAGTAATCGGTTTGTGGGCTACGCGGATATTGTAAGGTTGCAGTATCGTCATTGTAGTCGTAAGAGTTGGGTTAACGTTTGTTTCAGTAGTCAGTTCAGTGGGTCGGTGAATGTTTCGTCTATTAAACTAAGTCGTTGTTGTAGTTGTTTTTAGAAGAAACACGGTCAAGGTAATCGTTTTCGTGAGATAAACTGTCTTGTGGTTTGCAAACTAGTTGTGCTCGTCTCATCGGTGTCTTAATAGTCGTTGCTTTGTGTGATGTCGGGTTGTAAGATGATTTGTCAAGTAGTCTGTCGGAATGCGTCGGTTTTCTATAAACTATTGTACTAAGAGCGTTACCGTCGTGTCCAGACGTTTTGTTAAATTGTTTTGAAATTTGCAAACAATTGCCAATGTTCTCTTGTCGACAAATGTACAGTTGATGGAGCGATTATGCCCGCTTAGTTGGCACTGTTGATTTATAATATTTTAATTTTCTTCTCCGTATACCGTTATGTCAATTAAATTAAAAGTCAGCAATTTCAGTGGCCTCCAAGACAATTAACAATTGGTTGCTTGCTTAACACAATTGAAAGAAAATCTCAATAATATTATTTGTTTAAATTCGTATTAGTCAGCTAAGTGTTGGACTGTCATTTGTTTTTCCAGTGCCACCTTAAAATAGAACCCGCAACATCAACTGCAGTTGTAACCATAGTAACGTATAGCGCTGTAATTAATTGTGGTACTGATTGTTGATGCATTCTGTACGAATTTAGAATTTTGAAAACTCGTGTTTAGTTATCAAGCCGCGAATATAAATATTTTTTTTAATAATCTGTAAAATGATTGGAATTTCCAGGAGCCAATAGTAGTAGGACTGTCTGCTCGACCTTTCCGAAACACCGAGGTCTGAAAAACAGTCAGTACCAAGTCTAAGAAATGATGGCTGATAGTTAAACTTAGGCCAATTAATTGTGAATCACTTTCTAACATAATTTGCATTCCTTTGATTACAATGCAGACAAACAAGAAATGTGATCTGTTAAAACCGAGAATATATTTTGCACAGTATTTTACACCAATTATGTAGCTGTTTCAATTTCCGTAACTCGATGCAGAACATAAAAGAAATTATTTTTCTGCAATTTGCCAATCCATTTTTAATTTCCACCTGATCGACTGGAGGCAGACTCGATCAATTTTGATGAGATAACCAACAGTGTGAAATTCTCGTACAATTTATATATATATTTGTTCAGCCACCATTTTTGCTAAAGTTATTTGATAAGTTCTTATCTTTGTCGTTCTGTGTTTCCAGTCTGTCCTCTCCAATTCTTTTTCTCTTCATAAGTTCTTGTATCCCCGTTCCTGGAAATAAAAATAAGAAATTCCTTGATCAGCAAATATTTATTTAGCAGTCGATCGATATTCATCTGCGTGGCATGGGAGGCAAACGCAGAGCGTGGTTTGGAAGCCATATTTTTAATAATTAGCAGTAACTACACCACTAAAAGTTTCAAAACGTAATTTCCTAGCTAAAATTTGCAACGAAATGAAACGTCATATCACACAAAACGACCCTGTCCATTACACGTACACTATGACTTTAATAGGGAAACGATAGACGTTTTCTAAATCTAGAAGTTTTGTTTCAAAGTTCGCGTCAAGTTTGGACTACAAAATGATTCCAAAATTTTTGAAACTTCTTCACAGCATCTTTTCTTTATGGCTACGACGCTTTTGCGTAACGAACGAAATAATCAAGTTTCAGCTTGAAGCGACGCTCGCAGCGAACCTAGAGCGCACGTGTTCGGGACTCTCGTAGTTTTTTATGGATAAAAGTAAACCAAAGAATTCAGAAGCAATGCTTACCTTTGGCATTCAAGGCGTAAAGGCATAAATTCCTCCTTCATACAGTCATCTTTTTCTTCCTTCGAGGGTCCAAACTTGTCTTCGCCGGACGACACGTCTTCACACATCCACGACCTGAAGCAAATTCTACGATTTCTCATGAATATGGAATAAAAATGCAAGCTCAACGTTGACAAATACGTCACGTATTTGGCGCGGAATTTTGCACGCCTTTTCAGATAGCGAATCACGCTGCACGAAATAGAAAGGTCACATCTTTCGTTATTTGCAAAAGGATGCACATGAATGTGTTTTGATAAAAAATGCGAGCGCGCACAAAGAAAAAGAAAAGTGGGAAACAGTCAGGTTTGACTCATTTAAATGTAAATCTTTTAATGTCAATCTGCAAGAGTATACTGAATAAACCAATATCGATATTTTAACATTCAGCCTAAAACAATAGACATCACTGCGAGGCTCCGGGGAATAAATCCCACAAACTCTATAATTTATATCCCGGAGCCTCGTGCTGAGGCCTATTGTTTTAGGCTGATCTATTGTTGAATCCATGCTAAACGAAAGAGAATTCCAAACGAAGAGATCCCAAACGAACGCGCCCCAAATTATGTGTTCCCAGAGCCACTTGTTCCTCGTACACAGGCCCAGGCGGACAAGAATGGTTAAACTCACGTTATACGAGAATGGCCATAATGTGTAATGTGTCCGTGTAGTCGGTGTAGTCAGTGTAGTCGGTGTAGTCAGTGTAGTCGATGTAGTCAATGTAGTCTGTGTGGTCGGTGTAGTAAGTGTAGTCAGTCGAATTTTTATGATCTACGATATTATTAATCTTATATTATTAGTTTTAGTCTCTCTTTTTATGTCTGTACAAACACGCCTTCCATGGAAACCAGCTGAGTGTTGTTGGAGCTAGCGTGTTTCTTTGAATTAAATAAAGTATACCTACCTACCTACCTACCTCCCTTCCTAGTCAGTGTAGTTGGTGTAGTCTGTGTAGTCGGTGTAGTCAGTGTAGTTAGTGTAGCCAGTGAAGTCAGTGTAGTAAGTGTAGTCATTGTAAACAGTGTAGTCAATGCAGTCTGTCTAGTCAGTGCAGTCAATGTAGTCTATGTAGTCGGTGTAGCCAGTGTAGTCAGTGTAGACGCTGTAGTCGATGTAGTCACTGTAGGGCGAAATAGCCTGTTCCAGGCTCTCAGATAATGGGGCTCTTCCGCTCGCTTCGCTCGCGCATCTTTTCTTCGCGTGCCCCACTATCTGAGAGCCTGGAACATGCGCTAGTGGTTTTCATGTGACGTCATAAAATTCTGCAATCAAAATTCGCTAGGCCTGCTAAATTTTCGTTGCCACTAGGTGTAAGGCTAACTAAATATATATCTTTTCGCAAATTTTCAGCTCGATGGTACCAAACAGAGTATCTTGAATATTTGAGTTCTCGGCCGTATGCGACATCAAGCTGAGAACCATGACAAAACTGTTTTGTTCAGAAAAAGCATATCCTTTCGATTTTCAGATGTTTGAACATTTCAGATATAATAAGTGGTATTTATGTGTGAGTATAATTGGTCGTGAGCGAAAAGTAGTCGCTAAATAGTAAAATTGAATTCCAAATGGTTTCGCGTGCATCAAGGCGGCCATATTTCTGCCCCTCGGAAGGACACAAATCTGGCGTCTCCATACTAAGCTTTGCAAATTTGCGTAGAACGTTTCGGCAAATAACTCGCGAACGGGACACCGCACATGAATGAGACTTGGAGAAAGTTTTTATTTATTTATCATCTATACTCGCTGAAATTCTTAGCTTCTGTAGTTGAATTGTTTCGAATTTAGTTTTTGATAGCGTGACAGTGAAAACCACCAATACTGTGCCAGTTGTAAATATGGAGTGCTATCACTATGATACCATCAGGAGCTTTAGATCTCAACTTGAAAAAGTCAGGCTGACTTTTTCAACTGTCCTTGGGATTTCGGTCAACCTCTTCCTTATATAATTTGCTTGATATCCTTCTCTTTATGCTGCAGTCATAATTTCGTGGATGACCGTGACAGTGTCTATTAAAAGGGTCGAAATTATGGAAGTTACTTGGTGAATTGAAGCATAATGTTAATGCATTGCTGTAAATTATGTTACTTGAAGTGTTTAAATTGCTTTTGGCAAGTTTCTCAGTGATCTCTTTCGTTTTGACACACTCCACGTGAAACTTTCGCATGTAAACAGAAACAAAGGCGTGCCTGACTAGGACCCTAGCTTAACCCTTATGAAAAAGTAAGTAATCTGTCACATCAAATCATAATCGGTATGCAACGACCCGTGGGCGTGCGTTCTGTTACTATTTAGCCTTTCCTTGTAACTGACGTCGCCGCGTTGTGTAAATCGTTAGCAAACGAACGAGAAGAATGGCTGACGATCGCTTCAGTGTTGTGGACTATGTCGTCTTCTCGATCATGCTGCTGATCTCGGCTCTGATCGGAATATGGTATGGCTGTGGACCCGGAGGAAGACAAAAGACAACCGCCGAATATCTCCTTGGAGACCGCCGAATGAAAAGCTGGCCCGTTGCAATATCAATTCTGGTGTCCTTCCTGTCAGCGATAACCCTTCTTGGCTTGCCAGGAGAAATATACACTTACGGAACGCAGTTTTACGTCGTTATTTTGAGCTACTTTTTGATTTGTGCCGCCACTAGCACTGTTTACATTCCAATGTTCCGACGGATAAAGATCACATCTGTGAACGAGGTAAGCACATCTTTTTACCAAACTGGTGAAGCATTCAAACTCCGTGACAAGGGTACCCAATATCATTTTGCGAGAATGTTTGGCACACTTCTTGAAGGGTTCATGAGCCGTTACGGCGGTGATTTCCTTTCGGACACGACCTATAATTTGCAATTTAGAACTTGAATGCTTGTTTGAATGCGTTCGTTTCAGCTGTCTAAGCTTATTTCATTTTGTTTTGCAAGACACGATCCTGAGACTCCGAGACAGGAGATGGTCGTGATGTGCAGTACGTGATTCGGGGAGCAAGTAAACCCCTCGTTTACAAGATAAACCCAGTACCGGGGCTACCCTAGCAACACTAGAGGGTTACCCTACCACTCACATATTCCTTCTTTTTTTCGACGACGTGTTTACAAGGAAGCTAGGGTTTCCCTGACTCTAGGGTAACCCTACCTGAATGCTAGGGTTGCCCTAGCTGCCTTGTAAACGCTCTGCTATAGGTAGGGACAAGTCGCCTACCTGGGACAACTTTAGTTTGGCTTTAACTAAGAAGCAAAATATGGTCAAAACACCGACAAAATCAACTCATTAGTGTGACCAAGGAAACGTCGTTTATAGAGCTCAGTCATGGCGGCCTGAAATCAAAGAAATCATCTGGCACTCACTCTATGAAAGCGAATGCTCTTTCCTCGTGGTGTATATACACATACTTGAACTGTTTAAAGTGCAAAACGTTTGAGAAAAGACATTTCCTTAGAGCACGACAGCTTTGTCAGGGCGCCATCGTGGTGTCATGTACGGCGGAAATCTCGAAAATTCAACATGCTGTATTTGAAACACAAAGGGTACTACCTAGCTGGAAACTTGTGAATAGATATATTTTTTAGGATTTCTTTGACATGGTGACAATAAAAATTAAGCAGGCCCGGCGAATTTTGTTTAAGCATTTGACGTCACATGACGTTACATGGCGGAAGATACGTCAGTGAGCAATCGTATAGTGGTTTGATACGGATATCAAAAGGAACATGTGCCTGAATTTGTTCAAAAAGCTACCCCAGCTGTTAAAACTTCGACGTTAGTGCCTGCAAAGTCCCTGTTGTCCAGCAAGCACTTTACTGATTAACACGTCGGTTTTACTGGCTGAAGAATGATTAAAAACTACACCAAGTACCTACCCTCTTGGCTAGCGACCGGGAATGAACGCCAGAGAACAGAACGTGTAGGAAACATGCGCCCTAAAGATACGGCAATGTTTAGAACCTCTTCTTATAACAGAGAAATAAAAAAGAAACTTAACTATCTCGCTATCTTGTGCACATAAGATTACTTTTCTAAATCCCCTGAAATAGGCAATTCCTTCAGCGCTTTCCTGCTCCATGCATGCGATGTCTGACACAAATTGCTTAAAGTTTGTAGCAAAATTTTCAAAATGTTGTAAATAGCGTAATAAATGTATTATAAACAATGTAGGTGGCGTACTGTAAATAGCTCGTGTTGTATTGTAAGAAACGTGGGTATTGTATTGTATTGTATCGTATTGTCTGTGGGTTACAATAAAAAAAGAAACGGCAAACTGCATACAAAACGCTTCGCTTGTGTTAAATTTCTCCGTCACACGCGTTCCAAACTTTTAAAAAATGGTGTTTGTGATCTTGCTGAGCTTATAAATTGAAATCTGATTTCACTAAAAATTATAAGGTAGAAAAACATCAAATAGGCGATATTAAGCCAAAAAGGAGCAAGGATCGTTAAGGATGGAGAAGACTGAAACGGATTACAAATGACGAGTTTAAAACAGTCAGGCTAAATTTTTCAAAATGCACAACCGTGACGCAGCTTCTTTAAATAGGCCTCGTGAGCCTTTCGTACACAGTCTGCTGTATAGCGTTTTAACGAGAATAATACAAGCGTGATACTAGCGTAATACAAGTATGCATCCTTTCTTTATATTAGCTGTTTTTGGTATTTTCGAACCCCACTGAATAAAAAATGACAATTTGTTATTCTTGGATTGTTCGCAGCCCTCTTTTTCACCCGTGTGTTTTCTTTGATCTTAACGATCAAAGAAAACAACTCGAGAAAACAGCACGACAGCGGCAAACGGGACCACCCAACTCCACCAATACCACCACCGCCATCACCATCACAACCACCACCACCATCACCACCACCACCTCCACCACCACCACCACCTCCACCGCCACAACCACCACTACCAACACCACCGGCACCACCACCACCGCCATCACCACCACAACCGCCACCACCGCCACTACCAACACCACCACCACCGCCGCCACCAACACCACCACCACCACCACCACCGCCACCACCACCGCTATCACCATCACCACCACCACCGCCATCACCATCACCACCACCACCGCCATCACCACCACCACCGCCACCACCACCACCACCCCCACCGCCACAACCACCACTACCAACACCACCGGCACCACCACCACCGCCATCACCACCACAACCGCCACCACCGCCACTACCAACACCACCACCACCGCCGCCACCAACACCACCACCACCACCACCACCGCCACCACCACCGCCATCACCATCACCACCACCACCGCCATCACCATCACCACCACCACCGCCATCACCACCACCACCGCCACCACCACCACCACCCCCACCGCCACAACCACCACTACCAACACCACCGCCACTACCAACACCACCACCACCACCACCACCACCACCACCGCCAAAACCATCACCATCACCATCACCACCGCCACCACCGCCACCACCACCGCCACCGCCACCACCACCACTACCACCTCCACCTCCACCGGCACCATCACCACCACAACCGCCACCACCAACACTACCACCACCGCCGCCGCCACCAACACCAACACCACCGCAACCGCCACCACCCCCACCACCCCACTTCCTCGTGATTCGCACTCGCGCTTGCTTAACTCACACTTTCTTTTGAACTGAAAAACATTGAGGATGTGAACAGTTGAATTATCCTTGGCAAGTTACATATCATTCACTTTGAGTTGTTGTTTTAGTACCTTGAAAGACGTTATTCGTTAGGCATGAGGATGGTCGGATGTGGTTTCTTCATACTATCAGTGGTATGTATCTGCACAAACTTTCAATTGTTCTTCTCTCTTCGCAGTGTAAATTCGGCACATAAGCAAAGTATTTTAGTTGATGAACTGCCCGCCGAAGCAATACAAAAAGAACAGGAGGAGTTTCTTTTTACGTTTAAAGTGAAGCTTAGTAAAACACATTCGTGCCTATATAGCAGTCAATTTTCGCATATAACAAACATAACAGAAGCCTCGCGCACGATTTACTTCGAAAAGGTAAGGTAGCTGTTACTGCAGTTCTTGGGGGTTAAGGAAGTGTAAGCAAAAGAATACAATTTATATTGCAGGCATTATGTTTTCGGTCATTCTCGTCCCCAAAGTATCACGGCCTCTAAAGACGAGAATGTGTTTCAGCTTTATAAAGTAGTTTTTACATTACAGAAACGCCTCATTGTATGTCATAAACTTTTACCCACGTTATATCTATTATGTGATCAACTGTATTAAATATGCCATTGAGGACTAGTGAGAGAGTTTCCTCGCTCACTCAGATCTAGAAGAAACTAGAACTGGCCATGGATAGGCCATTCAGCGTACACCATCATGTCTGGATGTGTCTCATACCAATTCTTTTTAACTTCTATTTATTGTAACGCAGACTTTGTACCTGTTCGTGGCGTTGTTTGCTCCGTCGCTGGCATTGGAGGCGGGTAAGTGAAGACTATCAGCAGGCAAATACCAAACAGTAATTCGCTTTACAAACTTCACCACACCACAGTCAAATTGATGTTGGGGAGAGAATGTATTCGGGTCTGGTATCAGCAGCAGTAGGGCAGCAGCTCTCGTAAGCTTTTTTAAAATTCTACTGGCAGCAGTTGCAATTGTTTTAGGGACTAGGGGCATTGTTCCTGTTTTTCGTTCTATTGTCCTCTCAATGCGTCGCAAGCCATTCATGTGAGACCTAACGAGAGCTGCTACCTCACCCATCAGCAGGCCGGCACTTATACCAGAAGTATTACTAGTCACTCTCCCTGGATGGGACCTGTGGGACGCTGTTACCCCCAGCGCTAAATATGACGGTACACATTTATAATCCTGCTTGAAGAGAGGAACTAGTTGTGAAATGAATTGGTCTTGCAAAGAACACAAACAAAGTGACCCGCTGGATCCGAATTCCAACAAAGTACTCATTTGGCTACGGCGTCTCTCTAACTTGGTTAAGGTTGGGGGTGGACCCACAATCTGGCGAGTACGATAACCAAACGTTTGTTGTAGTAGCAAATGAACCCCTTAACGTTTCACCAGCATAAGGACTAATTATGTTTCTTTGGTATTAGTTGCAGGTATCCCTCTGACAGTTTCAATTCTGGCTACTGGCGCTGTTTGCACATTTTACACATCCCTGGTAAGAAAGATTTTAATGACTGGCAAAGAAAAATAGCTTGACAGCGACAATGGCACATTTGCAGTTTCCATGGCAACTAACTACATTGGAATCCTAATTTATCAAGCCTGTTGATGACTCTAACAAAAAGTTATTGCCCTTCGATTTCCTTCACTAAGTCGAACACTACTGCAAGTTTACCCTCAATTTCTCGAGCCAACCATCTAATCCCCTGCAGTTTCAATAAATTGGGATTATCGCGGGATATTTGTGTATCACTCTACGCGTTATTTGAACACGAGTTGTCACGTTTAGACAGACAATCAGTTGGTGATACCCTTAGGGTTACCCACTATGGTACGAGGCTCGGCTGTGAAAGGATTTGCACCATACGACTGAATGTGAAAGACCTCAGTAGTCGCCCCACATAAGCCGCGTCTCTTTGCGTGTGAAGCCATTTTTCACGTGCGCGCTCATTCAATAGCTCACTTTCAAAATCACGTCTGTTTTTTTATTTTTTCACGTCCACTTGTATCGCGGGCCCATATTGGAAGGACATTTCTTTAGTTGTACGCGGTTTTCTAGCTTTATAATCTGGTTTACTCCACGGAAATATTGTCGGCAATTCTCTGAGATGCTTTTTCTTTCCTCCTTTAAATTCGTGTATGAGACGATTGCAGTTTCAATGTTTTGTTGCGGGTTAATCTTATTTATCCCTTTTTAAGAGATTTATCTTTAGGGATGCGATAAAACGATAGGTTCGAATTTTTCCTAGAATAGTTATTGCGCAGCGGAACACAGCAGTTATAATGAGAAGGCATACCTGCTACGCAAGGTAAAATTCATTCACCACGAAAGCCGAAATTTTGAATGGTGTCCTTCCAATGTGAACCTTCACTACTTTTAGTCCGCGGCAACCAAAAATGTCACGTGATTTTGAAAGTGAGCTATTGATCCTCGTACTTGTCTAACGCAACGCAGTAGTTTCTTTAGAATTTAACTGCTCTATTTGTAGAAGGATGACGGGGACAAGACCATGACGCAAATCCGATATAACTGCGTCAGATCTCGCGACTGTTTAAACGCTTGGGTATCTTTGGAAGCTTCATTTACTGAAACCAAGTAATCACTTCATTATCCCTGTGTTTATGTATTCTCTAGGGTGGTCTTAAGGCTGTAGTATGGACAGACGTGTTTCAGTCGGTGATTATGCTGGCAGGTCTCGTCGTTGTAGCTATAACCGGAAGTATAGAAGTAGGAGGTCTACAGAAAGTCTGGGAAATCAACCAAAACCACTCACGAATTAACTTCTTTGAGTAGGTAGTACATTATTAAGACGACCATAAATTTCTTGATCCTGGCAACTGGATAAATAATGATAGGTTTTCTTTACTCCCGTCAATATTATCTAAAGTGGCTTTTATGAGATTTCTTGTTCCATCTAGCTCGGGACGCAGCCTTGAAATGAATGGCTCGCTTCCTTTGGAGTGAACAATAAAGAACAAACCAGGAACAACGTAGAACAGAATCCTCAACAGAAGTCAACAACTACTGGCATCGTACAAACGACTAATTCACGACATGGACATAACAAACAGACCGAATAGAACGACCTAACTTTACCGAAATGATCGACGACATCAACTACTTGAGTCTTGCAGCCAATAACATCACGGCAAAACTGACCAATCAGTTTTCACGAACCAGACTTATAACATCCGACTGACAAACAACTCTTCACGTGACTCTGATGATCCCTTCTGCTCAGGTTGTCGCTGTCACCGACAACAGTCCTTCTCACGACTACCCTCAGCCGGACGATCAAACTACACGATCGACTGTCACCCCCGCGTTCAAACCATTTCAAATGCTAAACTTCTTTGATCCTTGTCCCAATAAAAACTCGATATCAAATAAATGGCTGTAAAAGGAGAATTTTATCCGTACATTGCAAGTTTATTTTTTTCTTTTAACAGCTTTAACCCAGACCCCAGAGTTCGCAACACTTTCTGGACGCTGACCATGGGCGGGACTATCGCTCTGCTTCCCGCTTGGGGGGCATCTCAGTATTTCGTCCAGCGATATCTTGCAGTGAAGACGCTTAGAGACGCTAAGAGGTCAGAATTGAGCACATGCAATCTCGTCCGGAGAGCCCGTTTTTCTTTTGGTCAACACCAAAAACGCGAACCCTGGCCAAACACGATATGAGAGTACACGATTCACAGGTTTACGGTATAAGCTCCTCTCTGATTGGCTAAAAATTAAAAAGGAGCATAGTACAATTTCGGACTTTTCAAGAGCACGTGTTCTTGACGCTAACCAAGAGAAGGTGGACTCTACTGTAGGGAGGTGATTGGTTTAAACAAACAAGCTAAGCATTTATTTTTTAGCTTCTGCAACTGAATTCCTTTTTTATAACGTTTATCCCTTAATCTAATAGTGTAACATTTAAACTCCACATACATTGCATGTTGCGAACCGAGTTTTGATACTAACATCTCTTTGATGTTTGTTAGAGCACTGTGGATGAACATTCCAGGCCTTATTCTCGTGGTAACTATCTGTACATTGGACGGGATGGTGATATTTGCAACTTATGCGGGTTGTGATTTGAAAGCACAAAAAGAGATCACAAGAGGAGACCAGGTGTAGTTTTAGTTTTCGTTTTCACCCCTGAAATCGGCAACTGCTAACGAATGGCCACGCACTGCATGGGAGTTTCATCTCCATACTCAAAAGTTAGAACCACCTTGCCAAGAACGGTACGACGTGGAAGTACTGCTCGATAGCTTTCATTTGAATGGCCACACACTAGGGTTTCATCCACAGACTTAAAAGTTAGAACCACCTTGTACAGCATAATAAACAGTACCACATGAAAGTACTGCTCAATAGCTTTCATTTGAATGTTCACACACTAGGGTTTCATCCACAGAATTGAAAGGTAGAATCACCATGAAATTTCTGTACTCCTCAAAAGCTTTCAATTAAATTGTCACACATGTACACTCGGATTTCGTAGACAGAATTAAAAGAAGAGTCTTAAAAGTGCAAGAACCGCTTTCGACAGCATAAATAAGAATTATAAATAATATCGCATATAAGTACAATAAGTACCAGCCTTCAATAGACTTGAATTTAGTACAGCCTCTTAACTGACGCGTTTTATTTGCATCTCATTTAGCAAGGCGATTCTTTTGGTAAAATCATTATTTATCTCGTCCTCTGTTTCCTTGACAATGCATTGACATTATCAGAAGTTACTACCTGTTAAATTCTCAGGTCCTTCCTTATTTCGTCATTAACAAACTTGGACATCTGAAAGGTTTGCCTGGGTTGTTTACCGCTTGTCTCTACGGCGCCGCTCTCAGGTAAAATTAACATTTTGAAAAGATTTTTTGTCGTTGCTGGTTACGTGGTGCAGTCTTGAGTGAGTACCAGGGCGTTTCCCACCTTTCCCATGTATTATCATGAAACGATTGTTATCCGTCATCTGTGCATGTCAGATATACTGTGTTACAGTTACGATTATTCGTCCGAAGTCTTACAAAACGCGGCATAACCCCACAGTTTTTTCTAGCTGATAGAGAATTTATTGAATAATAAAACAATTATGGGTCAATTATCCTGCTCAATCTTTTTGGCGTAATATCCCGTAATTTTAGCCAACTCTACGGCATTGTTGATATTGTGACATAGTCCCCGCTTAACGAAGCAGTAGCAAAAGAAAAGCATTTTTTCCTAAAGTTTTGTAGGCGAGGATAACAGTTAATCTGTGAATCAATGAACATTGTACTTCAATAATTTTTGTTTCAAATCTCCAAGAAGTGTTATAACTGTTTCAAGCAAAAATAGTTGTGAAAGCCTGCAACTTGCTTCCACTCTAGATCTGCGCTTCATTATTTTGTCGCTACCCTGAGAGAAAGAGAGCAACTACTCCTGGTTCAGCCCTGCTATAACGTAATCCATTATTGGGCTTTGGTGAAAGACGGACGACTACTTGCGGCTACGTCGCTCGCTCGGTCGCTTCCTCAAAGCTCGCTTAGGTCTTTTCTTCTTCAGAATACCTAGTGAAATCGACATGTGGCAAGTCTACTGAAAGGTCAGTCACATATAAGAACGGATTTGAATTAATGAAGCATATTATATACTTATCTTTTAGCACAATATCATCGGGTTTGAACGCATTGGCTTTAGTGATCCTGGAAGACGTCATTAAGAAGAAAGTGACTTTGACTGATGCAGAGGCTACTACCATAAGTAAAGTCCTTGGTAAGCAAAGATCAACTCATAAGACCGTAAACACTCTAGCTGTTAGGTCTGAGGGGGGTGGGGTGGTTGCTTATTTCAGTTGGGGTACACTGACATGAAAGACATAAAGCGGTCTTTTAATGCTTTAGGACAATTTTCGAAAATAGCGACAAATGTGATGGTTTCCTTGTTTCCCTTAGCCCAGTCCCTGAACTCTCCCTTCCACGTGCCCTATGAAGGGGCTGAACCCAGGCGCGAGTGAAGAGGGAGTCCAGGATATCTTGCATGCGCATGCTCAAAGGAACCCTGAAATAGCCCGAAATACTCTTAATTCTCATAATTTAGTACTTAACCGCTAATAAAATACACTAACCATGGATAGCACTGTGGATGACCTAGCGCTCACGCGAAAATTCGTCATTTGAGTGAGAGATTTGAGCTCTTGCTAGTCGCTAAGTAAAAATGAGCAGTTATCAGCATAAATTACACAATTTTCAGTTAGCTGAAAATCGGTTTTGCCGTTCGTTTTTAGCATATAGTGGCGAGTTAAAGGCTAGTTAAAGGTATTCTTGTGTTACTACTTGAGTACGCCATCTGTAAGCGCGCGTTTCCAAATATACTGCCATATATGGTTTTTCCGCCACTTTTTAGGGGAAAAATGATGGATTTCGGAGAAGGGAGAGTTCAGCGACTGGACTGTTTCCTTACTTAAAAATCATCATTATAAAATTTCACCTTCCAGACGCGAGGCTAAATAGAGAGGGTTCTTAATATCAACTCTCTCTAAGACAGATACCACTGGGTCTGTTATCAAATG
Source organism: Blastomussa wellsi (assembly GCA_947652115.1). NCBI lineage: Eukaryota > Metazoa > Cnidaria > Anthozoa > Scleractinia > Plerogyridae > Blastomussa > Blastomussa wellsi. The sequence continues at coordinate 4,599,861 of OX393567.1, forward strand.
CCTTTTGTAGATAGGTATCTGGCTTGCAGGGAGTTAAGATACAGTAAAATGATCAGATCTCAGCGCACAGGGACCAATAACCAGGTGTCTGTCTTAGAAAGGTGTCCCTTAAAAAGATAGTGTTTCTGTGGAGTTTTTACGGTATCTGTTTTATAATGTCGGTTTGTCTAAATCTTTTTAACCATGTTCGTGATTGATATTCATATGTTTTGGATTTTCAGCGATTGTGTTTGGTGGCGTCATCATTGGGGGATAGGTATCTGTAGATAGGTATCTGTAGATAGGTATCTGGATCAAAACGTTTTACACCAACATTTCTAGCTGTGTTGTAAATAATGGCTACTCGTCAGAATTTTTTTCTCTCCAAAGGGGTGTTAGACAGGGTTGTCCTCTTTCAGGCTTACTCTTTGTTCTAGCTGTGGAGCCACTCGCCCACCAAATAAGAATCGATGAATCAATCAAAGGACTTGAAAACGGAAATAAGATCACTAAACTCAGTATGTACGCTGACGACACCACCGCTTTCATTCGCGACGATTCATCCGCGGTGTCCCTACTAACTCTTCTCGATCAGTTCGGTGACCTTTCCGGCTTGAAAATCAATAAGTCTAAAACCGAGGGTCTTTGGCTTGGTCCTTTGAAAAGTCGATTAGGCAAAGAAGAACCTTTTGGCATTTCATGGCCGAAGCAATACGTCATTGCGCTTGGAATCGCTTTTCCTTATCATGTTCAGGTTGGGAATAAAATCAATTTCGACGAGAGGCTCGCCAAACTCAAAAAAGTTCTAAATACTTGGTCAAGTAGACATTTAACGATCTTAGGCAGAATTGCCATCGTCAAAAGCTTAGCTCTCGCCAAACTTGTTTATAGTTGTTCCGTACTAAATGTTCCCAAAGAATTTGTAAAAGAAGTCAACAGCAATATCTTCTCTTTTATTTGGAAATTTAAGCCAGATAAAATCAAAAGAAAAACACTGACCGGCCCAATAAGCCACGGCGGTCTTAATATGCTCAATTTTGCTGACGTTGTTAAATCGCTCAAGACTTCGTGGGTTAATCGTTACTGTCTAGCAAATGACCGCCATTGGTGTGCCCTCCTCGATTCGCTTTTAAGTAAGGTCGGTGGAACTCTCTTATTTCAATGTAACTACGATCTTAAAATACTCGACCTCAAAAATCTTTCTGTCTTTTATAAAGACGTTTTAGCTGTATGGCAAGAGCTCAATTCCAAAGATCCACGTAACGCAAATGAATACAAACAAGAAATCATTTGGAACAATCGGTTTATAAAGATAAACGGAAAATCGTTTTATTATAGATCATGGGCTAATAAAGGCATTTTGAAAATAAGCGACCTCCTAAACATCCATGGCCAGTTCCTTTCGTTCGAAAACTTCAAATGCAAATATAGCGTTCGCTCTACTTTTCTCGATTATGCTGGTGTTCTTGCGGCAATCCCTAAAATTTGGAAAAGCGAAATCGTAGGTAATCTCACAAATGGCGATAACGAACCAGTTCCATCCCTTGACATCTCCTCTACAAAAAAAGCCCGTGTGATGCTTGCAGAAAGATCCTTTTCTCCCCCCATCGTTGAAATCAATCTTAGAAAACAAGGGTTGAATGTAAAGGCAGTATACGAGCTTCCTTTTAAAGTCACAGTCGAAAACAAACTGAGGAGCTTCCAATTTAAACTAATTCATAACATCATACCCACTAATCACTCTCTTTACAAAATGAATATAAAGGCTACTCCAGAATGTGAACGCTGCCTCTTTCCGAACGAAACGCTTATTCACATGCTTTGCGAATGCCCCGACGTTAAAATCTTTTGGAAAGACGTAATGATGTGGTGGAATGCTAAGCGCTCTGACAACATTAGCCCTAGTAATACTGAAATCCTGTACGGTTACAAACCTGAAACGACCACCTTCTACGCGTTAAACCATTATCTTCTTATTGCCAAATATCATGTTTTTCTTGCAAGAAACCAGTCTGAGAATCCAAATTTAAAGGTCTTTCTTGCCTTACTAGACAGCAAGATCAAATGTGAAAGACAAATAGCCATTAGAAATTCTAATTACGAAAAATATAGAGCTAAGTGGACCACTCTCAGCAACTACGATGCGTGAAGCACTTTAAGTATGAAAGTTGAGTAAGGGGAATCTTCTATTATCTTTTGTATGTGTGGGTGGGGTGCGTGTGTGTGTATGTGTGTGTGTTGTGTTAGCATCGCATGCAGGATGACGTAGCACGTGTATTTATTTCGTAATTAGTTAAAAAGAATACAAGCAATGTAAGTACAATTTCTGTAAGTAGGTCAAGCAATGTAATGTAATGTAATGTAGTAATAGTAGTGTAACTCAAATAGTCATGTAACGTAGTATTGTTTGTATGTGTCGTTGCTATGAATAATAAAAAAAAAAAAAAAAAATAAAAAAAAAAAAAAATAAAAAAAAAAAAAAAAAAAAAAAATCTGTAGATATTAACCGCTGATAGGTATCTGGCTTGCAGGGAGTTAAGATACAGTAATGTCGGTTTGTCTAAATCTTTTTAACCATGTTCGTGATTGATATTCATATGTTTTGGATTTTCAGCGATTGTGTTTGGTGGCGTCATCATTGGGGGAGCATTTGCAGTGAAATACACTGGTACAATGGTGCTTCAGGTTATAACATGACAACGGTTAATTTGGTCATGCATGCATTGATAGCGACATTTGGTCTTGCACGAGAGTTTCAATAGGTCCGTCAATAAAGGCTCTTAGGAGTATGTGTCGAGTAGCCCATACCGCCGTAGCTTATCCCGTTTTCCTAAGAATGAAGCGACTCGGAGTATTTCTACTTCCTTCTGGATGAAATGGTAGTCCATCACAGGGTTACCCCCAGCACTATTCCGCTGGTTCCCATTTATACACCTGGATGGAGAGAGACATTGTGAGAGTTCAGTTTCTTGGCCAAGAACACAAAGCATTGCACCGGCCGAGGCTCGAACTCGGATCGTTCGATCCGGAGTTTAGGGCACTAAAAATGATTAGGCTACCGCCCCTCTCCTGTGGAGCATGAGGTCATGTAATTACGGTTTGTGTCTTACATTTTAGAGAATACCAGAAATCGAATGATGGATTCTCCAAGGAGGCAAAGTTTTAGGTCTTTTGTGTTGTTGGAAGTTTGAAAATTTTTGCATGAAAAAGTTATCGGGGATTTGTATTGAAAACGGCCGGTCACTACCTTTTGGAATGAGACACATCACAGGTCTGTTTTCACAGATCAAAACAATGCCCGCTAACCCTAGAAAATAATAAAGGCAGTGGGTATGAGCGGGTGATTTAATATACTGGTTTCATAGAGGATGTGAGTTACCGCCTTCTTCTTAACTAACAAAGTTTCACTTTTCACCAGTGGATTAATTGAACGGCTTCTCATCAGTATCTTCGAACTCCATTGCAGGGTTTCAAAATGATAAGTTTGAAAATAAATTGTTTTCGCCAATATCTGCATTCATCTTGTTAGCTTGCCTACAGCATAACTGGAATCTGCGGCGGAGCTATGCTTGGTGTATTAACACTCGGAATGTTTGCGCCAAGGATTAACGCAAAGGTAAAGGACTGTCATAAATTAAAGGGACTCGTAATCGTGTTTTGTCTGTGTATTGATGTTAGTAGTGCGTGCGTATGTTGGTGGAAATGGTCGTGATAGAAATGGTCAGTATTTGCAGACGTCAACAACTACAAATTGTTGGTTCTACAGTTTCTATTTGGTTTTTGTAACCTATCTGATCGAGGATATTTTATAGGTTATATTTCTGAAGAAAAAAGACCTTTTGGAATGCACAAGTCGTAGGGTAATTAGTTGCATTAACGAGGTGGTTGTAATCTAGGGATTTTTAGATAGGAAATTGTGGGAGATTTTGTTCGGGTCAGCCAAAAATACGGTCGTTATAACGACTGAGGTGTTTGTAAACCTTACTAATTTCATTGCTGTGCTAAACGTTTCCACTCAGGGTGTTTACGTTGGAGTGTTTGCTGGTTTTTCGTTATCCGCCTGGGTCTTCATTGGTTCGGTGTTCTATCCGCCTGATACGAACCCAGGCGTCCGCTCGGTCAGGGAATGTCCGTTCTATCAGGATGTCCTGCGGGGTGCTAACGGTTCCATTGTAAACGGTGTATATACCAACAGGTCAGATATTCTGGCCAAGTATGGCGACGGATTGATCAGGAATTCTTACAAGCCACACACGAGGTAAACACGTACACAAAGGGCAGTAGGTACAAGGTCATATCTGCGCCACAATAGAAGTATCCCCCCCCCCCCCCCTGCACCCCAAACCTCAGATGGGATGCTAGGGATGGCACACCGTACATATTTACACACCTGGTAGGAGAGAGGCACCACTTTATGAGAGTGAAGTGTCTTTCCCAAGAACAAAACGCATGGCTAGAACCAGGACAGCTCGATCCAGAGTCGAGCACGCTTACCATTTGGCCAGCGCGCCTTCCGGCCTCGCACTGCAAGCAATACCCTAACACAACAGAACATTTCCTCAGTTGCGCTGAAGACTGTCATCCTATTATTCATGGTCAAGAAGCTCTTGTTGTCTGTCATTCGTACATAACAGATGTTCTGCGCTTTCTCTTGCCACTTTTTTTATCGAAGTCTTGCAAAGCGTCACAATTAAAGGAACACTTACTGTTTTTCACACTTTTAAGAGCCAAAAAAAGAAGACGTTTTCCCCCTGGGGAGAGGGGGCTTTCTATTTTGTAGTAATCTTAACCAAATTTCACGTTACTGTTATTGAAATAGAGAAGGTAAGTTTCTAAAGAAACTGTGGTGCTGCGTCGGTGGGAAGTATAACAATATAATTTGGTTTTATCAACTGGGTTGATAATGTCAATTGGCCACCGTAAAGAGATTCAAGAACTGACGTTTCGAGCGTTAGCCCTTCGTCGGAGCGAATCAAGGAATTGTGCGTCGTGTGTTTTTATATACAGAAAGATGCAGCTTCGCTATTGGCTGGTGCCTGGTAACGTGAAAACTTCGGAATAAATTAATTGAATGAAAAGCGTTCGTTGATACCATGAGGATTAAGAGTGCCGATTTGAAAAATAAATTTTTGTTCTAGAGTTTTACGGCTTTCCGTGTTTCCTTGGTGAAGGGAAAGGCCGCAGACTGCCATATGTTGCTTAGAATGATTTGGGAGATTGAAGTGTCTTGCGACCCGTTTCGATGCATTTTTGTCGTCTTTCTCTACGTCACGAAGGTGTTCTCGGAATCGGTCGCCAAGTCGTCTCCCTGTTTCGCCGATGTATAACTTTTTGCAAAGAGTGCAAGTTATACAGTAGATGGCATTGGCTGAGGTACAGGTGAAATGATCAGTGATTTTGATAGATCGCTTGGGTCCCGATATTTTGTCAACGTTGTGAATAAAAGGGCATGTTTTGCATCGTGCGCGAGCGCATTTAAAAGTTCCGGGTTGATCACTAGTTTGGAATACACTTCTGACTAAAAAGTTACCTATGTTTTTGTCGCGTTTAAATGAAATTAATGGAGGTTGCGAAAAGATTCTACCAGTGTCGGGAGCATTTTGAAGTAATTTAAAGTTTTTGAGAATGATGGATTTAACTGCGTGGTTGTGAGGGTGAATGGAATTCTATCGTTGTTTTCTCTCTGTGACGTTTGTAGTGCTGACTGTCGATCAATTTGCTGGGCGCGATGATGGCCCGCTTGAACAACAGAAGCAGGATAGCCGCGTTTGTCGAAGAAATTGCACATTTCCTCTGATTTTAAGGAAACATCAGAGTCGTCACTACAAAGACGGCGAAGTCGAAGAAACTGAGAATAAGGAATGGAATTCTTGATATGTGATGGATGTGAAGATGAATACAACAAATAGCTATGAGAATCTGTGGGTTTGTAGTGCACACTGGTGCATAAACTGTTGCCTTCGATAGAAACGATATCCAGGAATGCTAAGGAAGTATCGGAAATTTCCCAGGTATATTTAAGGGCAGGATGAAACGAATTAACAGCGGTTATAAATTGATTAAGATCCTCTCTGGTAGAAGAGGTAGCGCCGATACAGTCGTCAATGTAGCGACGATAGAGTTCAGGTTTTGGGCCGTTGTATTGATTGAAAAATTGGTGTTCAATGTAGCCTACGAAAAATAAACTGTCCCAAGGAATTATGACGAGGATTGTAGCTGTAAAATACGTTAACAATTCACTGTTAATCTCTTCGCCTGTTTAGTTTGCTTAGTTTATTAAGCTACCTATTACCAATCAGTTGTAACCATAATTATCTCCGGATGCTAATGATTGTATTTTATCTATAGTTTATTCCTGTCATTGTTCATAGTCTATTATTTGAAGCTTACAAATTGGTTTATTTTGTTCTTTTCTTTTTCTCCCTGCACAACTCGCTTCGACTAGCTTACGCTATATACGAGTTGTACATGTTCTTCTTTTAATTGTTTAATATTAATAAAGTTTATTGTTGTTGTTATTGTTGTTATTAAGTTGAAATGTTGTTGAACAATAATACAATTATCATGCTTTATGCTGCTGCGCGGAATATATATCGTCTGATTTTATCCATATTCCACGCGATTTGGCAGGATAATTGTTACATAAACACCTTAGTAAATCATGTTTTGGTTTGTTTTTCAGTACACCAATAGCTGACCTTTACAGCTTGTCCTACCTATGGATTTCAGGCTTGTCGTTTGGCGCAGCAGTTATTTTAGGAGTGGTGGCAAGTTTCCTTTTTGGTGATTACATTCAACTCATTATTTATTTACCCTGTTAATTTGGTGGCTTATTGGTATTGCGGGTAACAACGTTGCTATGGCAACCAACTGGTCAGCATTTGCAAACTACCTCTTTTGTGTCTCACTCAAGAAACCAAAGAAGATCGACAGCGGGAAGTGGATCCCATCTTATTGTTCCCGCTGAAGGCCTGGCTACGTGGATTTTTGCCTGGTCATAAATTCACTTGGGAAGAGGAAACCGACGTCAGCAGTAGCAATGAAACCGAGAGGAAGGTAATGTCACATATTCCACCACAGCTAACAAGTTTAAACCATTAGGCAAACTAGGATTCTGATGCTCAGGGCGTTGTAACCAATATCCTAATCGGAGATCGAGAGCTTTGAGCCAATTGATAGGTTTGGACCGGGTATGTCGTGATTGACACGAACGGACTTTACTACGAAAAACAGTTGATACACGAGACATTCGGAACTACAGAGAGTGCCATTAATGTATCAGAGGGGCTAGAAATAAAGGAGTTCTGCGTCATTACATTTTTGCGACTAGGATGACCACGGGCCTTGAGTTTTCGGGCGCATCGCTCGTTTCGTCCCCACTCGGATCCCAGATCACCAATCGACATCAAAGATACAACCCGTCGAAGGGCTCTGTTATTGTATTTAGCGGGCTCAGAAGGTGAAACCATTTTCGAAACGCTCACTGACACAGCAGAAGAGAACGATTTTGCTACAGCAGTCGCCAAACTCACCGAACATTTTACGCCCAAGAGGAGTACGTATGAAACGCACGTTTTTCGACAAACGTAACAACGGGACGACGAAACCTTGGAATGAGTTTCACACGCGTTTTAAGAGAATTGAGGGCGGGAAGTTAGATTCTCCGTATGGGGGAATCTTGAGAACTCTCATAATTTTTTTTTCATGTAATCAGACCTCTCATATTTTTTCCATTATATTATTTGTTTCAGGACGACCAGGAAAAAGTTTCAGCAGAGCAAATAAGCGCCGCATGGGATGCATGGACAGTTCAAGATACCAGATTTTAATTCCATCAGTTTCACGTTGATGTCAATTAACTTTGTGGATTATTTGATCAGGGTCCTGAAGGAGAGGGGGTATCCCATCCAATCTCATTCCCGGTTTATGTTTGTGATTCCCGGGCCCGCGCATTACCCGTTAAAAGATAGACAAATCCGCCACCCCATTTTACATCTTCAGGACTCTCCTCGATGTATCAGAAAATACAAATGTTCTTCCATTAGTTCCATAAAACTACTGCAATCTCAGAGCTCGCTCGTAAAACAAATTATCATAGTCGACAGTACCCTGTCAGTGCGCCAAGTGATTTTTTTTAAAACATTTGCACTCTTGTTGTAATTAGTTCGCTACCATCAGAACTCGAATGAGTCAAAATTAGTAGCTGTAAACAATGTATATCGACAGCTTGTTTTAAAGACGATTTACGCATAAAGTATCATTGTTTACTCAAAACATAATTTTAAAAAAATTGCTTGTAACGGGAGATTTAACGCAGTGTCAAAAACGGGAGATTCATTGTAGTGTCAAAATCTTCCATGAGTTCATAGCTTTCTTAGCTCACTCGTGAAATATTTGTCAACACTCGAAGAGAAATTTCGTATCCTCCATCCGCGCGGCCAAGCTTTTGATCTTGGCTCATTTATCCCCTCAAAACTGTGGTAAGCCACCTTTTAAGTGACCAACTAAACTACGTCGCCATCGTCGCTAAATAGTGTATTTTTTTCTGATTTCAAGGCAATGCCTTAGTGAGTTTTGAAAGCTTTCCCCATTCTTAAAAATTAAGATTGACGCCATTAAGCAAATTTCCCTTAAAAATAACCGGCTTGAAGAATTTAAAAATAAATGATACAATTTCATCTAAACTTTTATTTGTTTCATAGAATTTTTTGTTTGTGCTACTTGGTTTTGATTTTTCTTTCCCGCACTTTCTGTTATTTATGCTCTGATGAAATTGAAGGATCATTTTCAATAGTTGTTAAAGTTTTGAACAAAAACCGGTGCTGCTTTCGGATCAGTATCCTTCGCAACTATTGCGGGGAAAACCCCCATACGAAACGGCGTCGTTAGCCTTGGGGTGTCTCAAATGGTCTGTTGCCGCAACAAATTCCCTCAAAACGTCTTACACGAAAGAATGTTTCACAGACATTATGGTCCAAGTTGGTTGTTTGATAGAATTTTGGTGTCTTGCTGAATTAACCCTAAACACTGTTCGTTGACTCCTTGCCATAATTACAGAACATACAGTTGTATTCGTTGTGTGTGTAACGCATTCAAATTTTGAAAGATGATCTCCCAAGTAGCTTCGCTTGACTGTTTCCCTTGATTCGCTGAACAAGGCATGACTTCAGAGCTTGGAAAAGCTAAAAAGAAAGCGAACGTAAAGGCGTCAGTGCTTAGGACTTGCGTGAAGAAATTCGAAATGGCTAAAGTAGAGGTATCCGGCAGGCCAGAAAACAAGCTACCTCGTTAAAGCTCATTCTGTGTGTTTTGTTGCGAAAATCATTCATAGCACAGTACAACCAGGAGCAAAGCGATCCACAAGCTTCTATGTTTTTGTTGGGAGAGGAGACCATTTCAGACACGCTTCCATGCAATCCCAGAAACCGTAGGGCGCGTTAGACTGATAACCAGTCTCCCGAAAGGCCTGGAAGTAGGAATTTCATGCCTATAATGTTCTATCTAACATAAGTATAAATCTGCTAGCGTTCTATCACGAATGCCGTTCTCTGATTGGCTACGCTACCCACTATCTATTCTGCGATAGATAGTGAGTAGCGTAGCAGTGCGGTTGTCAACAAAATGGCGGCCGCTTCTTCACGTTTTCGAAATGTGCGTGAAGAAGATTTAGACAGTTTACTGATCGAGGCTGTTTTAGAAAAGACAAAAGTCGCGACGACTAGTAGATTTATACTAAAACAATTACTAGATTATTGGCTCTCGATTTCTATGCGTGATAGAAATCTCGAGCTCTTATAATCTAATTGTTAAACAGAAAGGACCTTAAGAACTTAGAGTATATTATGCACTCACATCCTTGCTGTTGTTATTAAACAAAGCGTCTCTGAAGTTCTTGATATCCATCATGGCAGGAAGGTTTTTCAGAATAAATCCTTCGCAGTATGTTAACAGTTCCTTTGCATCACACAACTGAAATATTACAAATCACAAAGGGATATTTAACATTCTGTAAGTCGTTTTGAATACGATTTGATTGACAACAAACCAAACGTTTTCCGCGCTTCGCAACAGATACATCTATTTCCACCGGTTACTGAATTGTCTGTGGCCTTTGCGGTGCCCAAAGTGATTACTTTGGTTTGGTTTTACGACAATCGATCAAAACCACTGTAATACGACCAATTCATTTGAGGCATATTAAAGGGACACTGTCTGCTCTTTTAGTGTAGCAGCACCAAAATTGTGACCAAGTACTTTTGCTCATACACAAAGTGTGCCTAGAACATCAACATGAAGATATCAAGTAAATTTTTGAAGGAAGAGGGGACAACAATTAACATTCAGCAATTTGAAAAAGTCAGCTGAGTTGAGATCCAAAGTTCCTGATGGTATCACTCATTTTATAACTTCAGTACAATGGCAAAGTAATTTTAAACAAACCTGTACCACTGTTTGCAGGTTTTCACTGGAGTAAATAATTATATGATTAGGCTCATGCGTTATTTGAATGATGTTCGTGATAGTGTCCCTGTAATGGTCGGATTAATGAAGCTCTACAGTACCAACACGGAATGACAGTAGGCACCAAATGAACTGTCGTTATACTGACTTTAGCGTACATATACGTGTCCACGACGTTTTCACAGTCCAGGCGATCAGCGGCAAGACGCTCGCAGTGGCGTTTCAAGGAGTCTAACATGAAGAACTGTGAGGCTTGTAGCAACTGAGAGGAAAAGAAATAGTAAAGAGAGTCAAAATAAGGCTAAGCGACTGTTAAAAAATCTCATGTATCATTAGTTAACTGACCTCCAGAACTTGGATTTGATCACCAGGGTCGTCCACAGCTCCGCTGTACAAAAACTGAATGACAAGCTGATGAGAAATTAAAGTCCAAGCTTCAATTCAATTAAAAGCAAAACCAAACTAAATCAGAATCCTCTCTTTTCTCGTCGGAAGTCGACCGCTATCTCCGACCTTTGAATAAATTAGGCTTATACAACATTCACACTATTGGAGTGAACAGGGTTACTTAACCAGGTTAAAAAAGGAAAATCAGTGACAAAATACTGTACTGAGTGAAAATTACTAAAGCTTTGACTTTTGGTTTTGTTGTAAGAACTTTCTCGGCAATAAACTCCAGGAAGCATTGATTCTACATGCGCAAAACATTTAATGCCAACAGGCTGTAGATAATGCACTGTTGGTATACCTCCGAAACAACTCGGGAGGAAACCGACATTTCATACGTCTTACCGTGAATATCTCATATTTTATGTCGGTTATTTCAATGCAAGGATTGCTCCCATCATTTTCCTCGACAGTCTTGTTTGACAACATTGCCTGCAAAAGAAAGGGCACCTTAAAAACAAGTGAATATTGGGGCCGTAAAAACAACGGTAGTCTGGCTGCACTGAAACAAGCGCTTTTCTTGGTATTAAACCACAGCTATCCAATTTACCCACCTTAAATCTTTTAGAAGCTGTTGCGAGTATGATCTTGTGAGCGTAAAAGGGTTGCCCCTCAACAATGAAGGTGATGTCAGACATCTCAGGGCTGTTGATGTAATCGGGACCTGGGCATAGAGAAAGAAAGGTTGGTCAGTAATCACAAGTACCTCATCAAGTACCTCATCAAGTACCGCATCAAGTACCTCATCAAGTACCGCATCAAGTACCTCATCAAGTACCGCATCAAGTACCGCATCAAGTACCTCATCAAGTACCTCATCAAGTACCGCATCAAGTACCTCATCAAGTACCTCATCAAGTACCTCATCAAGTACCTCATCAAGTACCGCATCAAGTACCTCATCAAGTACCTCATCAAGTACCTCATCAAGCACCTCATCAAGTACCTCATCAAGTACCTCATCAAGCACCTCATCAAGTATCTCATCCAGTACCGCATCAAGTACCGCATCAAGCACCTCATCAAGTACCTCATCAAGTACCTCATCAAGCACCTCATCAAGTACCTCATCAAGTACCTCATCAAGCACCTCATCAAGTATCTCATCAAGTACCGCATCAAGTACCTCATCAAGTATCTCATCAAGTACCGCATCAAGTACCACATCAAGCACCTCATCAAGTACCTCATCAAGTATCTCATCAAGTACCGCATCAAGTACCACATCAAGCACCTCATCAAGTACCTCATCAAGTACCTCATCACGTACCTCATCAAGTACCTCATCAAGTACCTCATCAAGTACCTCATCAAGTATCTCATCAAGCACGTCATCACGTACCTCATCAAGTACCTCATCAAGCACCTCATCACGTACCTCATCAAGTACCTCATCAAGTACCTCATCAAGTACCTCATCAAGTATCTCATCAAGCACCTCATCAAGTACCTCATCAAGTATCTCATCAAGTACCGCATCAAGTACCACATCAAGCACCTCATCAAGTACCGCATCAAGTACCTCATCAAGTAGCTCATCAAGTACCTCATTCCGTCCTAAATGATCTAGTTGAAACTAAATTGTAGGAAGGCTCAAGCAGAAACGAAGTACTCGGAAGACCCGAGAAACACCTGTCAGTGTGACTGGCGTGTTCTTCTGCTTCTGTTTACAACTCCTACAATCTAGTCTTTACCGGAGAAGAATCGGAAGAAAACGGAAACGTTCGGATTCTTCCGAGTCCGATTCCTTTGAGACTACGACTACGCTTACTACTGCCATTTTCGATTTCACAAGGTCGAAAACGCTCTTAGGACTCCGATTACGATTCCACAGCAAGTGAAAACCAGCCTCAAACGTTTTATATAACGCTTAAAATTTCAATTGTTGCAAACTTCTCAGTAACGGTAGAGTAGAAATACTCATTCTCCAGCTTAACGCTACGGGAACCGTGATAAGCTCTGGCGGTATGAACTGTAACATTTAACCTTTTTTGCACTTTCTGAGTAGACAGGCTGATGAAACAAAGATTAAAATGCATATAATCCAACATAGAATGGTTAACTGTGGCGAAGACTGGTAAGCTGTGGCATTACCGATTCTGATGGATGTCTGCGTAACTGGAAGCGCCTCAATCTCATTTAGGGCTTCACGACCAAAACAACACGACAACACTGAGGCAAGTTCCTTTGAAAGAGCGTGGTCCTGTAAAGACAAAGGAACATGTTCCCATAAAAATCCAAGAAAATCACCAGCTTTTTACTGAAGACTAACCTTGCGTAAAGAGGGTTGGGTGTGTGGGGAGTCGGATCTTTATCATAATCTCCTTGGTGTGAAAATGTAAAGGGTTCCATCCTCCTGCTACGCATCGAAACTTGTCTTTCAAACTGGGAAGACTCGGTGAAATCAAGCTCTCCCAGATTCCCAAGTAACAGTGTCGTAACTTACACTATCTGGGACGGTAGGCGGTACGGTAGAAATGTGTTACTGTGTGAAATTGGCGAAGGATAAAATTTCTACTGCGGGCAACCAAACGGGTACGGATATATTTATGCAGCTAGACACCTTGTAACAAGGCACAACTGTGAGGTAATTTATCAATTTTAGGCAATGACGTCATGCATCGCCTTCTTTTAGAGGAAGGTGTTAGAGGGAAAATTTTAAGATCGTTCAGTTACTCCATGAATCAAGCCAAAGAGCGCTGGCAACTGAGAACATTGATTGTCTACTTTGTTGATTCGCCATCTTGATTGTGATGAATGTGAATCAGCTTAGGGCATCGGGAAAACGTGTTAGATCATTAAAGTGTTGCACTTTATCAGATTTCGGATAAACTGTTGACCAATGCTGCACCGTTCGGCGAAACGGACATGATCTAGTGATAAACTGATTTGCTTGGCAATCCCTGGCGATGTTCAATAACTAAACAAAGAGGCACAAGTTACCTCGCATTCCTTGAATATATTGAACAAGATGACAAGCCCGTCCTCGCAGAAGTCGTTTGTGTACTCGTCGGTCGACATGGACTGGAAGTCACGAAACAGACATCTTAGGAAGGACTTCTGTCCCCACTCAAAAGCGTGACCTACAGTTTGACTCCAGCAGTGAATGTTCCATGGTACACCTAGCCGGAGAAATATTCAAAGCAGTAGATGGGAATTCCGTTCACTTCAACACGTGTTGTATAGATGGTTTGGTCGTGTGACACGTGCGCCACACGTGGTAAGGTGGAAGGAGCGAGGGGAAATCAAAAGCAACTCTCCTCACCCCCCCCCCCCCCCCCCGTGCCTTTACCTGCTGCCACCCCCGTTTACGTTTTCCTTGGTAAGCGAACAGAAGGTAATGAACGGCTTTAATACTAAACGGCTTTAATACGCAACTCTTGGCTCGTTGACTATAACAATAGTCACTAGTAAGACCCACCTAGACTTCTTAACTCCATGGCAATATCAAGAAATCCGTGTTCACAGCTGTGATACATTGCTTCCTAGAGTACAAAAGAACAACATTAACAGGAGCTTCATGTACAAGACTAGCTAATTAGAAGAAGACTAAGAGAGATACGTGAAACCCGTCTATACTCAAAAGTTTTGGGGAATGGAGATCTGCGCAAAGATGTTCATGCACGGTGGACTCTGCCTTAGCTAAGCATGACAAAATTTTAATTTTTTTGTCTATAACGTTTGTTTGTTTGTTTGCTTACCTCGAGAGCTTTGCTTCTTTTCTTCGTTAGCTTTATTTCGCCTCCACCATCTAAGAGCGAACCTGCGTTGATCAGTGAAAAAATTAGAAAACGCTAAGTATAGCTCCAGTCTAACTAATAGTCAGTATTTGCATGACTGTTTCAATTTGTTTTACTAAAAAGAAGTACAAACCTTCGGAAAGAATCTCTGCTAGTGACAACATTTCGTTTTCCCGGCGTGCACCAGGCTCCGCTAGCAGTTTTCTTAGGATGTTTTTGTGACCATGCGCAGCCGCAGCTGCAAAGGCGTTCCCAAACCCCCGCGATCCTGGACTGAATGATGACGTGTTCACGCTGATGTAAGGATCTGCAGCTTTCCTCAAAAGCATGGCGACTAGTTCGTAATTACCTATTGAGGGGTGCATAAAAACAGGATTTGAGAATGGTTGCCGGTACCACCGGAGGGGGGTACTCCCATGTATGGACTATATAGGTATGTGCCGCGGGATAGGGTATAGGGTGTTTTGAGGTCCTCGGTCCGGAGAGTATCATTTTTGCCTCTTATGGCATTGTCTCTGGTGTGATCCTTCAATAGAGTACCTATACTGTATCGTCTAAACTTGCAGTGCGTTGAGGGCAAGTTACGTAGGCGAAAAAGAAACGGTCTGAAAAACCGAAACAAGCTTGATATGTTCACACTTCTCAGTTTTTGTGTTTTCCTTGAAAAGGGTGCCATTTTTCGGGATTGGACCTTAAATAGAATCAGGGTTTAAGAACCTTCGCGGCACGCATCTACCTGAATTCTAAGGTAGTATCCCGCTTGCGTACGATCCGCTTATCGCTTTTTGGCCGCGCGTAAAATTGGGTCAAGGGTAAAAAAACAAGGCGAGAGATAGTGGATGGTAAAAAATAGGCATCAAAGATGCAATGCTTAATACAATAAAGCAAGTGATTTCTTTTTGTGATGGGGAACAAATTGATTCAAATGTATTGTCACTAGGCTTGCTCCACTTCGCTCGTTTGATTAATATTCACAGCAGATCGCTGAATCTGGAGGGCGCGCGCTGGCTTACACCGGGACGAGCCAATCGCGGATGTAGTGCGCTTTGCGCGCTGTGCATAAACAGATTATGTGCGGCCTTTTATATATTTTTAAAACCATCTAAGTAGATGGCTTTAAAAATAATTCTATCGACACAAACAAAATGAGCGACCTTGAGGACGTCTAGATCGTCACGTGATTTTACACGTGATTTGTTACCTGCAGAAGCAGCCAGCTGCAATGGTGTCTCCACTTGGTTGTCTCTCCCATGATCCTTTGCACCGTTTGGGTTGGCTCCGGCATCCAACAGAAGCTGCATTACGCAGACGCAAATGCAATGTTGTCAATAGATTCAATAGTCAGCTTTATCTCAAGAACATTTCTCTCTGACAAATTTGGTGTTGGGCGAGTAAGGACTTCGGGCTACGAAACAAATTTTTCGAGCTTATATCTCCAATGCACTTATTTTAGCAGTATTACACGATCGTTGCATACGGTGTTAGCTTACCTGACATACGGGCACGTGGCCTTTCACAGCTGCAAAAGACAAAGCTGTCCAAGACATCAGCTCCAGGTTAACTAATGGATAAATCTGTT
Organism: Blastomussa wellsi; assembly: GCA_947652115.1. NCBI lineage: Eukaryota > Metazoa > Cnidaria > Anthozoa > Scleractinia > Plerogyridae > Blastomussa > Blastomussa wellsi. Next base: position 4,616,067 of record OX393567.1, read on the forward strand.
TATTGTTAGGCACCTTCATTAGGGAAAAACAAGCAAACAAAATCAATCTTGACTAACATTAATGCAAGGCTGGGAATACTATGCAGTGGAATTTCTAGAGGTGCGTTCGTTGATGTAGTGTATCCAGCTTGTGGTGAAAGGGGGGAGGGAAGGGGAGAGGGGGCAAAAATTTGAGACCGGCTCGTGCAAATCAGATTTTGTTGTGCCTCTCTCCACCAAGTTGTACAAATGTTCCCTAAAAAAATTGCTGAAGCACTTCGACAAAATGCTTGAAGTTGAGCAAACCCGATCTGAGGTAAAAAGTAGTACTTCTGGTGCTAGTAGAATATCGTAAAATTCCAGTTGTAAGACCTGGGCTTATACAACTTCGTACGGGTTTTGGGTCGACTTATAAACGGAGGGGCTTACATCCTGGGGGGCTTATAAGCGGAATAAAAAAACCTCTCGAAATGAGCCACAACAGTGTTGATGGAAATGCGTTTTTAATTCATTTCAATTTTAAGAACAAAATCAAAACTGAACAACGTGAACGTAACCGCAACGCAAAAAAACCCGGAAGCTCCGAGTTCATCTTCGCTGTCATCGTCTAGCTCACAGCGGCGAGGCTTACTAACGTCATCTAAGTTTACTGAGTGGTTTGGATTTCCGCTTCAAGCTCATCCGGGGGGAAGCTTATAACCGGGTGTTTTTTTTTTGTTTCCAAGTAGATGGGCCTATATATAACCAGGGGGGGCTGATAACTGGAATATTACGGCATGACTTTGCACACTTGATGAGTTCTCAGAGAAATCGCCAAAATGTAAATGTATGCCACCAAACACGTTTTGGTGTAGTGTCTGTACCTGGGAGTCCAGTAATGCGTGGTGTTCGATCAGTGTCTTGACAAGGGCCTCGTTTCCATCCGCACATGCGTACATCAGTGGAGTCATTCCCTGTTCAAACCCAACAAAGTAACGGCTCACTATTGCAATGTTTATTTGCTAAATGCTATAAATAAAAATTGTGTACGCTACTGAATCTATCACTTTAGAGATTACTATGTACATTTGTTTTAATGTTGTAGCCACCAAAGTAAAATTCACAGGGCCCAAATATTCTACCTTTACATTAACAGCGTTGACTTTTTCAGGTCCCAGCATAACGAGAGCCTGCGGTATAACAGCGACTATTCCACATAAAAGCATGCGCAAGCCCAAATCTTGTTGAAAACTGACGGCTGCCGCGGAGGGTGAGAGAGATCTGGAGACGGACAGGGAATCGACGGGGCTGAAAACGCAAAATGAAACATAAATTAGATAGATAACACCAGAAGTAAATACTTATTATGAAACCTGATAATTAACAATTATCCTGCGAGATCTCGCGGAATATCGCCTGATACTTAGCCGACGAGGCCGTAGGCCGAGTTGGCTAAAATCAGACGATATTCTGCAAGACTGAGCAGGATAATTGTTTTATTATTCAACAAATTGTCAACGAAGTGCCTTTACAAGCTAGAAAAGTTGCCTTTATGCGGCGCTTTGCAAGACTTCTATATACCGTAGAGCATAATGACCATATATGGACAACGGAACCATTTGTTGAACAATAATACCGAATATTAAGAAATTGAAAGTATTGTAGACAACGCTGAAAAAACTGAAATTGGTGCTGAAATCTTGTATTTGCATCTTAAAATGTATCGTTTTCTTTCTCTACCTCTCAAACAAGGAGTCGCAAACACACTCCAAGCGCCTTACCACAAAGCCCGTGGCTCACAGTCATTGAATGGCATTAGCAACCGCGCCGCTTGTCTGACGTCATCATCATCGACCATACCACTGACACGGTGTTCGACGTGTAGGCTAGCCACCCTAAGCCACTCAACCAGCGGAGGAAGATGGGAATGCGCTCTGCAAGAGGAACACGATTTATAAAAAAAGGTAATAATTTAAGGTTGGATTTGCTGCGACATAAAAACAATTGTGTTACCGTCTGGTGGCCGCCAGAATGTCCGAAATGTCCTCGTCAATCTGGTGTGAACACTTCATGAAATAATGCAAAGTCTGTAAGGCATTTGACGCCCAGTCCACTTGAGATATCAGCCTGTTATCTTTACTCTGGTACACTTCGGCGAAACGTTGTTGAGCCTGTCGCACGAGCTCGGTCAGTTCAGCAACTGAAGTGACGCAAGTAGTCGTTAAGCATTTGTCTAATCCTCTGCGCCTGGAGGAACTTGCCTTGGGGCTGCTTGGAGCTAAGGAAAAAGCCGCAAAACATAATAGCTTCCATACTAGCTGTAATTTCTACAATCTTGCCCCCATTTGGTGAGCACCAACAACACGAATTTCTGTTCAGTTCCGGTCGTTAATGCTCAAAGCTAATTGGATGCATTCTCGTCCCCAGAGGCCGCGATGCTTTTGGTAAGCACCAAGAATCGAGACCAATCGTTCTGTAGTTTTCAGCCAATCAGATTTGACAATGAAGTCCGCGAATCGCGAACTTCCGATTTTGGTGCTGACCAAAAGGATCGCGGCCTCTGGGGAAGGGAATGGATTGGATGATAATCGATAATTTGCACAACGCGCATGCTCACGAAATCGGAACTGGGCAGACGTCCGCGTTCTTGGCGTTGACCAATAGAAGAACTGAGACTGAGGACACGATTGTAATTTCTCTAGAAAACATTAACAAAAAAGGAAATTGTCATTTTATTTCAACCAGCAAACAGGGAAGACGTTAGAAACCTTTCTTAGGAGCAGCGTACATCTCGATGGAGTCGGTGATACCAAAAGCTGTTCTGCCAGATAGCAGGTGGTAATACGGTTGAAACATTCCCCACAAGTCAGCATCTGCATTGATCCACTCTTCCAGCACCTCCGGAGTGAGTTGATCTATACCCTCTAAACAACAACCATCAAATTACAACAGTCAAATGCGATTGAACAGAAAACAATGAATCTAACTTAAAGTTTAACTTAACAACCGTCTAGGTATCTTGTCTCCTTTTACAAAACAAAGTGTTTTAATTTGTATCTCCTTTTTAACTTTTAACAAACATTAGCTCTAACAAGCAATTACTTTCATAGCGTGTTTCAATCCATTTACACAGACATTTTTTCCTTAAACTTACTCCATCCAGTCATACGATTTAGCACTGGAAATTTTTGAAATTGTTCAAAGCTCGTGCAAAATTAGTCAGGCAGTTAACTACAAATGGAAGTATTGCAAAGCCGTGCAAGACTTTTAACGTTCGTGATGGAGAGTGCGTCAAAGACACGCTGCTTTCAAATAAGTACCACCAAAAGCGACCATGAGCAAACAGAATTATCATTAGTACTGTCCTCACAGGTGTGATTAGCATGGTTAATTAACGGATAACAAAGATTACCTAAATTGTTGACAGCTCGGAAGACAAGCTCTTCAGCGATGTATTCTAAAGTAGCGCTCAGGTAAATTGCTGCCGCGTCATAGATACGGCTAGAAACTGTCATGTTCACGAGCCAGCGAAACATTCTACCCACCGGGAGAATCAACCCGCTGCGAGTTCTCTTAGACCGGCGAAATCTGTCGCTGGACATCGAGTACAAGGAGAATGCTTTGGAGGCCAGCATCAAGCATGTTTTAGCCATGGATAATGACAGCACCAATCGAATGCTTGTTTGAATTTCTTGCTTTGAGCACTTGGAGTATCGAACGGAGAGTCGCTTCGCTTCTCGCACAATTCGCAGTAGAGGTCTTTGTAAAAGAAACGACACGCGTTCCACGGCCTGCGGCGAAATGGCGCGAAAATTCTCTCGCGTTCTGCCAAGTCGTAAAACTTTTGAAATGTCTTGCAGTGTCCACGGTAGTTCGTCGAGATTAGGCAGCATTGGTAGCCACACATCCCACTCGTTTTCAACATTTACGGCCTGCCCACTGTGGCCGTGTTTCGGTGACTTGCTTTTCTCAGCCACTCCGGGGCTAAGAAAGTGAGAATTTGCTGGAAGCTGGCTCTGTTGCATGATGCAGTTCATAAAAATCCACTTTAACTAGCTTTTGTCATTCTTTTGTGTCAATCCCCCACGTACTAAATCTAAATAACTAAACTGACGAGAATTCAACTAATTAAACAGTAAACAGTGGGTCAACGAATCACCAACAGCTGAAGTTTGATTGGCACTCCTCTGTGATAATGGCGAAGGGCTAACGCTCGAAACGTCAGCTCTTGAATCTCTTTACGGTGGCCAATTGACATTATCAACCCAGTTGATAAAACCAAATTATATTGTTATACTTCCCACCGACGCAGCACCACAGTTTCTTTAGAAACTTATCCCCTCAAAGTCTTAATAAAGCTGGCGATCGAAACATCGAGTCGCTTCTTATTGTTTCCGATTTCGTATAGAACGGCTAGGAGTATTTAGTAATAACACCCCTCTGTAACCCTACCCAGTGGATTATTTTCCCCTACCCAGCGGAAATTTAGTCTCCCCAGTACCCAGTGAATATTTTGATTTTACCCAGTGACTGTGCGGTGTGACCCAGCGTATTTTGTTTGCAAAACAAAACAGAAAACGAGCGGACCCAGTGGGGAATTAGCCAACCCGGTGACCTTTTTCGCGAAAACCCAGTGAAGATAAAGATTCCACTGGGTCTGTTACAGAGGGATGTGTAGTAGTAGGCATTCTTCAATGGATTAGCGTACTGTTTGTTGAGTGCAGCGTTTGCTGTGGCTGAACAGTCCAATTCGTGATTTACAGATACGACTGAAGTTCTGGCAGACGAACTGTACCTCGCCGACGTAGAGTTTTTGAAAGTTTGCAACTGGCCTTCCTCTTCGGCCTTTTCCCATGCATCTCTTCTCTCCATGTCCTCCAGGTCTTTCTGTCATTGGCCACTGCCTCCTACGTCTCTACGATCACGCCAGTGGATTCCATGACCCTTTTACCTACATCATTGTAACGAAGCTTCGGTCTCCCGACCAATCGCTTCCTTTTGCCAATGGCCTATTCCCTCTACAGGACTTGTGGGTAGGGAATCATGGCAGTTGTTTTCAACTTCGCGCGCCATGTCGTGCGCGTGATGAATACAACGTTAACTACCATGATTCCCCGCATGCAAGAGGAACCCGGGGATTCGCCGTAGAGGACGTTTTTAGGGATACGACCGTCGTCAATCCTACGGACGTGGCCCAGCCACCGAAGCCTGCGCAGACGAAGGAGAGTATACATGGAGGGAACTTGATACTACTGAATCCCACACAAATTGCCCAAAAACACACGGGTCAACAGCCCATTCGGCTTCGCCTCATGGGCTATTGACCCGTAGCACTTGAGTGCGAAAGCCTTGTTTTAGTATCACCCAACCAGTCGGGCAGAAAAGGCAATAATAAAGTTAGCTAATATTTAGTCCTCTAGTAGCGTAGCCAATTAAAATAAAGGATTTACATTAGTCCACTACTTGGGTGATACTGAACATTTATGTTATTTTTTTGCATATGTCATCATGTTCCTTCCTGTCATGATATGTCGTGCTGATCACGCAACGGCATAAAACGCTAGTTTTCTTGCGTTCGAGTAGCTTTCTTGCTACGTCATGTTGCTGGTGTGAACCAAGCCTTAAAAGCATTGGTATACCGATAGATCACACATCTCACTCTTGTTGCCCGAAAGCGGATAGAAACGCTAGTACTGGATCAAACGTGAAAAAGGAAACTATAAAGATCAGCAAATTCTTACAAAAGGCGGACATGACAGCAAATAATGAAAAGTTTTTTCCCTCTATTCGAATTGTGAAGATTCTAGTAAGATTCTTCGTTTTTGCTGCGCCGATTTTATACACAAGTCATTTTCGGTGGAGTAAAAACAGCAAAAATGGCGACTTGGTATTATAATTTCACGAGGGTAGAAAGCGGTCGTGTTCACGTTTCACGGAGTGATTTCCCGCACGTTCGCGCGTCATACTTTTGCCCATGAAATGTCTTTGTGTGTGGTCCAAAAAGCAAACCCTTTTTACGAAAGTGAATCTTTGTTACCTCAAAATAACAATGTGAAAATTTTTAATGTTTGATTTCATTGGTCACGTTTAAGCATTTAAAGTTTAGGAGACATGTTACAGAGAAGACCACTTCAAAGGCAATATTAATACACTCATTCTATGGTGTGCAGTGAATGGGGTGTGCATTCTTGTAAAGCCGCGAGTCGAACATCAGTCACGTTCTGTCTTTAACTTCATTGTGGCGTTAGGTTAGTCATACTTCTACTGGGCGAAAGAATAGGTTCGGAAGGCCTTGATGGGTAAAAACCACACTGCGTTTGTCAATGAAGTAGGCTCTAGAGTTTTGTGAACCTGAAAACAGAGTCAAAGGCAAAAAATACTCTGGAAATTTCACGATTGTTTTAAAAAACTGCTTTTCGAGTTAAGTTCGAAAAAAAAAGACAGGCCACTTATTCAAGGGGTTTTGCCAACCGCAATGAATCCTTTCCCAGATCCCAGCACGCAGCTCAAAGCGTCACCATCCCGCTAATTCCACATTCATTAGAGATGAGACAAGATGAGAAGAGCTGAATTAATCATACAGGCACATGCAGAATCAAACGCTGTCACGTCAACTCATTTATAAGCGTAAAAAAGTCGTTTGCGATGTACGTATCGCCACTATCACCCGGACGAAAAAGTTCGCCACAACCACTGCTCATCTCGATCTCTTTTGTTTAGATGTGTAAATCTAACAGTTACTGTCTTAAATGTGCATAATCAATAATAAATAGTGAACTGCTCTTTGAAATCGCGTGATTGCTGAATCGAAGATTAACCAGATTAATCGATATTTAATACTTCACCACGAGCTCCAATTATCACGCTTGTTAAATGTTAGTTGACAAACCGCGCCGGTAGTGACTAGACTAGGACTGCAAAGCTTACTTGGAATGCAGTAGTAATTCCGGCCCTTCGCAGTTTCATGCAAATTCGCCTGAAATTGAACGTGACCTTGGTCATTGTCCACATTGCGTGCATTAGCATATATTAACACACCTAGTTATTGGCGTCTCGCTGGGAAGCTAGCTCGCAACTTGTCCAAAGAGCGTGTCTTTTTAGCTAGCCAACAGCTCAGCCGGCGTTCCTGTTCCACACGCGAGAAACAACAGCAACATGGCCAACGATAAATTCAGCGTCGTTGATTACGTCGTTTTCTCGATCATGCTGCTGATCTCGGCTCTGATCGGAATATGGTATGGCTGTGGACCCGGAGGAAAACAGAAAACAACCGCCGAATATCTGCTGGCGAATCGCAAAATGAGGCATTTCCCTGTGGCCATTTCCCTTCTTGTTTCATATTTGTCAGCTATAACTTTACTCGGGGTTCCATCGGAAATCTACACGTACGGAGCCCAGTACTATGTACTGATCGTTTCCTACTTCATAATTTGCGGCACTGTCGCTGTGGTGTTTGTTCCCATGTTTAGACGCGTGAATATTACATGCGCTAATGAGGTAAGACGAAGCTGTTATTTTTTCTCAATTATACGAATTTAACTGCATTTCACTTCTTCGCCTGCCGATCGCGCGATGTCTAAGAACTGGGCTCATTCTGTACGCCAGAACATTGCAGTTGTTTTCTTGCGTGTTGCTTAGCTTGATATTCCTCTCAAAACATTGCGAAATGAGATGTTCTTTGATTTGCACCGGCCGGAAGTTAACGGGGGGACTGCTGTGCTTTCGTCGATATCTCAAGTGCGGTGGGTCGGGAGGGAGGGGGGAGAACATTAAAATAAAGTTACGATCAGTTGACGCATTGGTATCTAGCGTGTACTCTCCTCAAATCTTATCAAACAAGAAAGGTAACCATTGATACAAGCTAATTGCAAAAAAATAATTTAAAACCCAGTCCTCCAAACAAAGAACTCTTGCTGGGCAGTTCCGCGTTCGACTGCAAAGATATGGGAGACCCTAAAGAATAGTTTCAAATGGGACAAACCTCTCGCACTCTGCGTGAATTATGAAAATAACTGTCAGTAATATTTCCTGTTGTGAAGCAAAATAAAGAGTTATAAAACGCAACCGCCATTCCTCACCCCGCCACTCCTCAAACCCTTGATGTACAAATCTTGGAAAAGCCCCCGGCTTTGCACGATCAATAATAAATTTTTTGTAACAGTGAACTTCTTATTTTAGTATTTAGAGCGTCGTTTCTCTGTCGGAGTCCGAATGGTTGGCTGTTTGTTTTTCATTCTGGAATATGTAAGTAATATAACTTCCTGTACATGTTATCGTGCGCGATAGTCATTGTTGACAAAATAATTCGTTGGATAATACATACGGTATTACAGTTTTGGTCTGAGACTTCATCTTATATAACAAACATTTCTTTTCGCGCCACAATGACAAAAAGCAGAATCAATTGCCGTTTTACCTGTAATATTGATTGGTTTATTCGGGTGAAGAAATTATTGAAGTACACATGGAGCAATACCGAGGGTCTCAATGGGGTTAACCGTTAGCCGTAAAATGGCCAAAAATTTAGCCGTTAGGCGTAAAAATGAAAGAATTTTAAAATGTTAACCGTAAAAAAATCTGAATACAAAAGTAAAGGCCTCGAGAACTTTTTTTGAGTCTGATGTGTTTTGCTTTTATGTGTTCTGGTAGCGAGAAAGCCGATGTCGTAAGTGTCTGCATAATTTGTTGCATATGTCGCGTCGTTGCGCGAGTTGGCAGACGTTTTGACAGCTCTTATATTTTATGAGTGTGCACACAACCGTAACCGTAACCGTAACCGTAAAAAACCGTAACCGTAACCGTAAAAAAATCTGAATACAAAAGTAAAGGCCTCGAGAACTTCTTTTGAGTCTGATGTGTTTTGCTTTTATGTGTTCTGGTAGCGAGAAAGCCGATGTCGTAAGTGTCTGCATAATTTGTTGCATATGTCGCGTCGTTGCGCGAGTTGGCAGACGTTTTGTACGGTGGCCCATGGGTGTCACGGCACAACCAAATATCTCACGGCACAACCAAATGTCTCACGGCACAACCAAATATCTCACGGCACAACCAAAAGTCTCACGGCACAACCAAATATCTCACGGCACAACCAAATGTCTTACGGCACAACCAAATATCTCACGGCACAACCAAATGTCTCACGGCAAAACCAAAATTCTCACTGCGGAAATGACTTCTTTCTCGAAGTAGAGGTTACTCAGTCCTTGTCACTCGAAAATGGCGGGCTTGTGAGTTGAGATGGTTTTTCTGTTTGCTTATTTACTTGTACTAGTGCTGTTTCTCACAGGAGGAGCGATGTTTTACCAGCGTTGTGGCATCTCATGTGGGACTGATGCCAGTTACTGTGTAAATTGTGGGCAAGGTTAGGGAAAGCTTTTACGTTACGCAAAACAGTCAGCAAATGCCATGAATCGACACATGAAATGTGTTTGTGTTCAAATGCATTAAGAAGTACCGGTAGCTCCATGAACAAGTTTTACTTTTAAGATTGCTTGTGGAACTGACTTTTAACAGAAGTTGATTCTGCAAGCATTAATTGATCTTTAATAATTCCATTAAAGCACAAGTTCACAAGTTATGCACCTATCAATCAGGGGGTGCGGGCATAGGTGGGGGTTTTGACATTAGTTATCGTCTCGGAGTGGGGACACAGTAACTGGCATCAGTCCCACATGAGGTGCCACAACGCTGTTAAAACATCGCTCCTCCTATGAGAAACAGCACAAGTACAAGTAAATAAGGAAACAGAAAAACCATCTCAGCTCACAAGCCCGCCATTTTCGAGTGACAAGGACTGAGTAACCTCTACTTCGAGAAAGAAGTCATTTCCGCCGTGACAATTACTTCCGCCGTGACAATTTTGGTTTTGCCGTGAGGTTATTCCGTTTGCCGTGAGGGTATTTGGTTTTGCCGTGAGACATTTGGTTGTACCGTGAGATATTTGGTTGTGCCGTGAGACTTTTGGTTGTGCCGTGAGACATTTGGTTTTGCCGTGAGATATTTGGTTGTGCCTTGAGACATTTGGTTGCGCCGTGAGATATTTGGTTGTGCCGTGAGACATTTGGTTGTGCCGTGAGATATTTGGTTTTGCCGTGAGATATTTGGTTGTGCCGTGACACCCATGGGCCACCGTAGTTTTGACAGCTCTTATATTTTACGAGTGTACACACAAACACAAAAAAACACTTTTTTATCTCAAAATGGTCCAAAGACTTTCAGTATGTTTTACAACAATGGGAATTAATATTTAACTTCTTAAAACAATAGCAATTATTTTTTAACTTCCGCTGTTAACCGTAATGGAACAAAATTAACCGTTAGCCGTAAAAGAGCCAAAAAATTAACCGTTAACCGTAAAAGCCAATACCCCAATGAGACCCTCAATACCGGCAGTGTAGCAGCTCTCGTAAGCTTGCAATTCTACTGGAAGCAGTTTCTATAGCAGTTGTCCAGTTGCTATACTGCAAAACGTACAACGTGTTTTCCAAACAGTAAATGCGCATGATTGCCAAGTCTTTTTCACAATTGGGCTACGTCCACACTAAGCCGGAAAAATTTGAAAACAGCGCTTAAATACATGCTAGAGCATGCCCACATTGTCCGAGCAACGTTATTAGATTGTTTTGATGTCAGCGTTTTCAAAAAGTTCCGTTTTTCGCCGTCCACACTAACACACCTAGCCTTCGTTTTCAAATTTATTCACCTTGGAGAGTGTTTTCAAAAGTTCCGTTTTCGGTGACCGAAAACGCCGTTTTAGTGTGGACGGAGAAAAACAGTTGCGTTTTCAAATTTATCGGGATTAGTGTGGACGGAGCCCAAATCTACTGTATGGAAACCACCACGTGCCAAACTGCCTCGCTATCATGATTTTTGTTCTTCACTAAAACATGGAAGTGAGGCTTCTAAAAAAAGCCACGAATAGTTTTCCTTGTGAATGTCTTCTAAACTTTGAATAGAAATCAAATTGGAAAAACTTTTCAGCCATCAGACAATTCTCAAGAATAATTTACTGTACAACACTTAACATGATCTGTTAAATGAAACTTAAAAAAACGTAAAAAAACTTACAACTAACATTTTGGGATGTTTCCCTTTATTTTGCAGACATTGTATCTGTTTGTTGTCCTCTACGCTCCCTCCCTTGCTTTGGAGGCTGGTAAGACATTTCACTTATAAATAAAAATATTTTGTTAAATATGTGGGGGTGGAATTGAATGGTAAATTAGAGCCTTTGCAAGACAGGGAGTAATATGGCACAAGCATTCTCATGACAAAATTAATTATATGTTGTAGAATTTAGCCAACATGATACTTTAAATAAAATTGAAACTTTTATGCTTTCTTTCTTAGTTGCCGGAATTCCATTATCAGCTTCAATTCTTACAACAGGAATAGTGTGTACATTCTACACCAGTCTTGTAAGTGAATTAAAAATTATTTTCCTAATTTTAACACATTTCTTACACTAAATTTCAAGGCAGCACAGTCCTTACTATAGTCCATAAGGAATTTTGTTCTCGTCATTTATTTTATTGTCGCCTCACCAAAGGGGCTTTTCAGAAGCAGTAGAAATTATTTAATAAGTTAGAAAACAATTAAATAAGAACAAATAAAAAATATCACTTAAGGAGGATTTTTGACTTTCTTCATTCTGGAGAATGTAAAAGTTGTGATAACTAACATTTCAGTGAGAAAAAGAGACTGTTCCAGTTCTCAATCTGACATCAAGGGGGAGGGTTACTTTAAAACACTGAGCTTAGGAGATGAGTGTGTTGGCGCTAAGCACAGCATCAAGATCTTCATTTTGCATTTCTGTTTTAATTTAGACACATTGTTTGTGATGCCATTTAAAATGAGAACATACCGGTAATTTGCAGGTAGTAAATATCTGAATGCATCTGATGCAGGCAATGCAAAAATACATGCTCTTTCTATTGGGCGGTTTATAACTTAAAAATTAATGTATAATGCTCAATAAAGAAATGACAGTTTTCAATTTACAAAACATGTTTCGACATTCTCATGTCATCTTCAGTTGCAAATGAGCTTTTAACGGTTGTACATTTGACTTTTATATTATTAAGGTACGTTACAAAATTACGCGTCAAAACTTGCATTACAATTTGAATATGAAATACGAAATATGCGGAAAACAAAAATAGCACGCGCATAACAATAAAACAAAGGACAAAAGGAACAACGTAATTAAAAAGAAAGAGACAAATCTAGATGCCTCAACTGCTGATTGTAAACATTCTATGCAATGTATATTGCCGGTTACAACACATTCAAGACACTGAGGCAAGATGACACATTATATACAGGAACTGTTTTTGGTTAGGTCAACTCTGTTCCCCCATAAGGTATTATCTAGCAATATGAATTATTTTTCTTTCAGGGTGGTCTGAAAGCTGTTATTTGGACAGATGTGTTTCAATCCATGATAATGGTTGCAGGCCTTATCTTGGTTGTCGTTGTTGGTAGCATTGAAGTTGGTGGCTTTAGTGAAGTGTGGGCAATCAACAAAAAATTTGACCGCCTTAATTTCTTTGAGTAAGTATATTATGATTACCATGGATGGTAACACAACGCTTGTGCATTCAGTGGCATGTTTGATCACGGTACTGGTCATTGAGAATACAAGAGAGAGTTAAGGGAGAATATAGGGGGTTATAAGAAATGCAGAAGATTTGAGTGACAAGTCCTGTTATCAGTGAGATGGATGCTAACTACACTTAAATCTCATGCATTGCGCTTCTTTTCACCCAGGTGTATAAAATAAACAAATTTAATGGTGGAGGGGGGGGGGGGGGGTGATAACTCTGTGAAAGACTAGCATCCCATCCAGGGGGAACCAGAATACTAATTATACCCAGTCACTTTATGCTTAGGAAACTGGGATGAGCTCTGGCCTGTTGGGTTGCTTCTTGGTCCCCTGTTTTTACAAAACTCTTTTTTGAACTAAAAGCCACTTCCCTTCTCTTACTCAAATACTTAACCTTGCACTCCATTAATACAACTACTCATTTTTACCAAACATTTTGAGCCTGTTTTTACAAACTTCTCCTATTCGAAACAAAAGTCATTTCCCTTCAGTTCTCTTACTCAAATACTTTACCTTTGACTTCCAAAACTATTCAAACCGACTTTCATTTCCCTTAGTCGGTTAGAGATAAAAAAAATCAGGATTCCACCATTACATGCAAAAAAATTACTATGGAATAGTGCAGCTGTACCTGACATTTGTGTGATTGCATTTCCTCGTGCTTCCTTCTAGTTTTAATCCTGATCCAAAGGTGCGCAACACGTTTTGGACACTGACACTCGGAGGTGCGTTCACTGCCATGCCAGTTTGGACTGTCAGCCAGACAGCTGTCCAGCGTTTCCTGGCCATAAAGTCGTACAAGGATGCTAGAACGTAAGAAAAATCAATTGATTGAATTTATTGACATGATTTTTGGGATGAAACCCAAATCTTGTTTTATTATATATATTTTGTTACATGTATTTTGTTAAGGGGGGCGGCAGGGCTTGCGTAATGCACCTATCAATGTTAAGCCGGTGGAGGGGGGGGGAGGCTGGGCATTATTGGGGGATTTGACGTTGGTTATTGTCCCACAGTGGGGACTTTTGACCGTTTTAATGGCCTTTGTAGCAACATTTTATTGGCTTTTAGTTACTATTTAATAATCCACAAATGCCCTGGGGTAGGGCATTTGAACAGTAAATCTCAGCGCAGTTCAAACACTATCTTTCTTTGGCGGCCAGGGAGAGTTACAAAAGCGTGAGAATTTTAAAGCAAAAACGGGAGGCCGAAAATATTTGTCAAAAACGGGAGGTTTCCGGCCTAAACGGGTTGGAATCTCTGTATTATAGCCTCAAATGACACATTTCTAAAAATATGTGAACTTGAAGCAATGCAACAAAAGAAACGTTCATGTAAATGATGGTGTGTAACCCTAATTCTTCGATTTTAGAAGAAAAAGTACTTGGGATAACGTTTCGACAACTTTCTGTTTGACAAAGCACTGGGACAAAATTAAAAATCTTCGGACGCTCTTCGGAAGAGTTCGGAACGACCTCGTAAATCTTCGGACCACATCGGATACGAAATGATCGTCTTCGAAGACACTGATAAAAATCTCACGCTTTTGACTCGAAAAAAGTTATGTTATATTTTATATTTGCCGGCTGGGAGGTCCGTATAGTGAAAAACTGTGACCGAGCGGCCTCGGACAGTATTTCCAAGACCGAATGATCTGTCGCTTTGCAGATGAAACTTAATCCCAGGGTTTAATTTCGTCTGCAACACAGTCAACACAGGCTACACAGGGAGCAGAGGAGTTATGCTTGAAACATCAATAGAAGAAACGTCTTACCTTCGTTCTTGTATTTGTTCTCTTCGTTAAAACCTTATTTGCGAACCAAATATGCGTACGACACTATTCAGAATGATGGCGGTTCGAAACGATCGGTCGCAAATGAATACGCATATTTGGTTCGCAAATGAGGTTTTAACGAAGAGAATAAATAAAAGAACGAAGGTAAGACGTTTCTTTTATTGATGTTTCAAGCATAACTCCTCTGCGCCCTATGAGGCTAGTGTCTGCATTTCTAATCGTCCTTCTCTGAATGAAAAGCTCTTAAAGACACATTTTCTATCTACAAACATTTGTAGTTAACAAATTTATACCTATTTCTTTGATTTTTAACAGCGTTTATTTCGATGTCTGTCAGTCAGTTGGCGAATTTCGAAAGAGAAACCGCCTGTGTACTCGAGTGTGCGACAAAATATACTGCGAGAATTTCAGTGTTGTTTATTGAGACATCTCTTCTTCTTGAATGGTAGAAAATGGAGTTCGGTTTTGGCAAAACGCAGCATAGAAACACGACGTTTCAAATGCTAACTGGAGTCTGAAAACTGGCGACTTGCAGTTAATCACAATTGGCATGAAATTCGGCTGTAAATAAACAAATGAATACTCACCTTTTGGTGAACTTCGAGGCCTTAAATTCCACTGCTAATTTTTCCTTTCGGTTACAACGGTTGGTGAGCAACTACACTGATTTTTTGAGAGCAAAACTATCATGGGACATCACGAGTTTCTTCGTCTCGCAGCATAATTACAGGATCCGTTACCGTGCCCTCACGCTATTTTCACGTGGAAGATATCATGTTTTGGCGCGAAAGCTAGCCTACGCGAAAGCTCAAAATGACTACAATAGCTTCGCGGTTGTCGGTTTCTTTCACTGGTATGTTATTGTTTTCTCTTCCCTTTGTTGCAGAGCGGTATGGCTGAACATTCCTGGATTGATCATCATTGTGACCTTGTGTTGTTTAGACGGACTTGTGATTTTTGCTGTGTATTCCAACTGCGATTTAGGCGCACAAGAGAAAATCACTAGCAATGACCAGGTAGATGGCTCAAATATGAAAAAAGCTAATAACACCTTCAGCAGAGTTTTATAGCGCGCAGGACGTCTCCGTTTTGGGGATGTCACGCAATGTTCATTGCGAACGTTACGTGACATCCCAAAAAACGGCTGCGAAGGAGACTGGACGAACACTGTGTTGTACCGGTTTTCGTTTCACCATCAGAGCATCTCGTAAGGATATCCGCATTATCTTCAATGTTTAAAAAATACTGTAATATTGCTGTTTGTTAGAGCAACAACACAATTAAACTGCAACCATGCCAAACCGAAACCCAATTTCAACTAAACAAACTAACGCAAACTTTGTCCGTCATTTTGCTTGTTTGTTTTACAGACTCTCCCATATTTCGTGATTAACAAACTTGGACATCTGAAAGGACTCCCAGGAATGTTTACGGCCTGTCTTTACGCTGGAGCTTTGAGGTACAGTCAGAGGCTAGGTTGTTTTCCCCTTTGTGATTGCAATTGAAACGTAAAATGACGTTTTATCAGACACCTAATATCCGTCGCCGGAGTAGGCTACTTTTAGAACAAGAGGGGGTAAGTTTCTAAAGAAACTGTGGTGCTGCGTCGGTGGGAAGTATAACAATATAATTTGGTTTTATCAACTGGGTTGATAATGTCAATTGGCCACCGTAAAGAGATTCAAGTGCTGACGTTTCGAGCGTTAGCCCTTCGTCGGAGCGAATCCGACGGAGCGAATCCGGATTCGCTCCGACGAAGGGCTAACGCTCGAAACGTCAACACTTGAATCTCTTTACGGTGGCCAATTGACATTATCAACCCAGTTGATAAAACCAAATTATGCTTTTAGAACAAAACTTGCGTGTGAGAAAAAGCTAGAAAATGGCACGTGGCCTTGTCCACTTTCCTTTTCTTGCACTTTAGCTACACGCTTGATCGCATAGCCGAATTTGACATTTCGGGGGGAGAGCAAATTTTCCTAGCGCGCGCAGAAAAGAACAGTCTAAAAATAACCTACTCACGAGACATATCTCAACAGATATAGACCTCTGGAATTGTCTTCTTCTGGTTTTATTAATCCCCCCATTCACCATTCACAAGTCGAGGGCAAGTAGTACGTAGGGAGGAAAAATAGCAGCACGTGTTTTTCTCTGCTCGTCAACCAATAATACAAAGGGAAAATGTCATTAATTGTTTACTGTCTGTGATTGGTCCTTTCCTACTATGGCCCATGCATAACAATTGTCGATCTAAATGCTATAAGGGTGTAGATATAGGCGTCATGTCCGGGAGTCCGAATTCAGTGACTGCATTAGTTAGCCAGGGTATAAAAAATAACCTCGTTGAATCTCACGTGATATACACGTGTTCAACAGCACCGCATCTTCAGCCTTGAATGCCATGGCTCTTGTAAGCTTGGAGGATGTTGTCAAGAAAAAGGTTCCGGACATCACAGACTCCGATGCTGCAAAGCTGTGCAAGATTATCGGTGAGTTGTGTTCACTTTACAGGGGCGGCTTCGAAATGCGAGGCTCAAAAAACCGAAAATTTTCCTACCCACTTCAGTTTTGGAGAATGATAGGACGCAACTCTTCTCTCTTCATCTTCTCCAGCCCATCTTTACCCTAACCCTCCTCTATACCACATAGTCTTTTTCGCTTCTGTTTCCACCACTGTACTGTATGTAAATGCCCCTCCTGTCTTCATCCGCACCCCATAGTAGCATTTAAATGAGTGCGGAGGGTCCTAAAGTAACTGAGGAGAACCTGCTTACTTTGCAATGACATCTGCACTGAATGGTTAGATGCTCTAGTCTTTTCGGCAATAATGACGATAAACCGTAAACCCTGTCTTCTATATCTTCACTGTTATGGTTTGCATGTGACGTTAAACTGCCCTAGTCAGCCACATCTTTATTTGTTTTTGTTTACATGGGAGAGTTTCAATATTATATTTTACGAGGGGCATGCAAAACGAAAAAATTCCGGTGGCATGGAAAATGGCGGAGGCTGGCTAGGGCCCTTTAAAGAACTAATACAACGATGACCGATTGCAAAACGTAGGGCACGAAGTTCCCGGTGTTGTGGTCTGGTGGAGTGGGAAATGCACGAACTGAAGATGTTACCTGACAAAGCTACTAAGTCTACAAATCCGAGGTTAAATAAACGTGATATAAAATGTATGTTCCACACTACCATGCTTCTAGTCGCTATGGAAACCTACCTACGGTAGTACATACCCAACAAGCACACTCAAGGTATTTTCCCATTGTTTGGTGAAATTAATGCCGTTTGTTCGTATTTAGCCCTGTCTTTCGGCGGTGTTGTTATCGGTGGAGCATTTGTCGTGAAGTACGTGGGTACCATGGTTTTGCAGGTTCGTCTGTGTTCCGTTTTACTCTTTTTGTTTCGTTTTGTTCGCAGCTGCTAAGTATCTCACATCTCAAGTCTTTTAAGGAAATGCATTTCAATAAACGTGTGGTTGTTTTACCTTTCAGTTGGCGTACAGCATTTTTGGAATTTGCGGTGGGCCTTTGTTGGGAATATTCTTCCTTGGAATGTTTGTCCCACGAGCAAATTCTAAGGTAATGTGTTTACATGTCATTCCAACAGTAGTACTCAATGTTAGAGGACTATCAAGGATACTTAGTGAGTCGGGTAAGAAGTTTGTGATAACCGTGCTTACCGGTACTACAGAAACCACGAGTACTACAGGTACTGCATGTACTGCGAGTTCTACAGGTACTACGAGTACTATACGGATACTACAGCTACTATACTACTACAAGTACTACAGCTACTATAATTAGTACAGGTACAACAGGTTTTACAGGTCTGACATGATGTAGTGTAGAGGGTGCTTCATCTGTGACGGTTATCATGAAACTATTGCGGGTCGAATCATCCAGTGCGGGAAATAGAGTGTTTTCAATCACGACCACCGCCACCGGCCATATTGGTTTGCTGAGACAAAAGACGATGTTTTCATAAAAATAAAGTTTAATTCCCGAGGGATTGACATGGTACACCAATATGGCCGCTGTTTCTTTCTTATTTGGGGGGATCACTGGTATGGCTGCTAGAGGTACTTATCAAGGAAAACTCTTCAACGAACACCCATTGTGGTCGATAGCTTGGTAATACCAGAATGCAGAAATTAACTTTCAAATAATACTTTTGTTCCAGGGCGCATATTTTGGCGTATTCACCGGTGCAGCTTTGACCACCTGGGTGTTCATTGGGTCTGCGCTATATCCACCAAACAAGTACCCAGGCCTCCGCTCGGTTCAGGGCTGCGACTTTTACATGAATGCGGTCGCCAACCAAACATTCGCCAACGGTACCATCAATAATGCATCTGCTAAAATTTTGGAGGAATGGGGAGATGGCATAATCAGGAACCCTTTCAAAGGACACAGGTTGATAAAATTATCTGTTTGCTTGTTTTGAAACCAGGTATGGAGGGGGATCTAAGGGCGTTTATCGGTTGGCCGGCTGCAGGGAGGTAGTCTTTTCCCATGATGTCCTCAAAATACCATTGTTTGTGGCATTCGTTTTCATCAATAGAACGTATTCTACTCCATCTCCCGTTACGAGCGAAATTTTGTTTACCTCCCAAACATTAGGCCTAGACGGACGTCTCGGGAAACAGACTCCCGTTTCCAAAAGCATTCTAAAAATAACATATTTTAAAGCCTGGACTGGTAGTGCCCCTCAC
This sequence comes from Blastomussa wellsi, assembly GCA_947652115.1. Classification (NCBI taxonomy): domain Eukaryota; kingdom Metazoa; phylum Cnidaria; class Anthozoa; order Scleractinia; family Plerogyridae; genus Blastomussa; species Blastomussa wellsi. The sequence continues at coordinate 4,635,141 of OX393567.1, forward strand.
TGGCCGGACGCTCATTTTCTCTTGTCGAGACGGATCCCCTGGTAACTCAATTCTTAGTTTCCCCGCCCTAGGAATCTATGCTGATGACGTATAATTTTATTGTCTTTCATTGGTTATTGCGCAGTTAGTAAAAGTCATCCAGAATTACTATAAGGATCTCTGACGTGCTACAGGTCATCATCACAGAGTATTTAGGGCGTCTGTCGAGCGGCCAATATTGACAACCCTCACCAAGCCCATTTTCGTTTCTTTTGTATTATCTTCTATTACTTTGGCTACCGGGACAAAGGGGTCTGAAGTTCCCACATCCCTTACCTTTTTTCCCCGTTCTATCTTTTCCTTACGGTTCCTGCCTAATTGCGCTGCTGCTTGCATGTGAATTTACATGTAACAAGAGATCTGAACCCCCCCCCCCAGCTCCCCTCCCCTACCTTATCGTTTGCTCCTCCCGCAGGGACTATTGCAGAAAGTTGCGGAATATTTTCCCAATTCCTTCGGGTTTCCGTCAACAAGGAAATTCCCCCCACTCTCCCACCTACCGTAGAGTTTTGGCATATTTTATCCCCTGGTTTTCGGCCCTGGTTCCTCCAACAAACTACGCGATGTACGTAAGATGGCAATAAATCGCTGAATTTTCTCAATCGTCTGCTTGTGTTTGTATTTCAGTGAAGGCATTGCCGATTTCTACAGCATGTCATATCTCTGGTTCAGTGCCCTATCTGTCCTGACGTCATTTGTTGTCGGAATTATAATGAGTTTAATTCTCGGTAAGTATTGCAACGTTTTAAATTTTTTCACATGCAACCTGAACGAGACCTCGATGACGAAAACCCGCAATCTACTCTCGTAAACAAGACGTGTCACCGTCCCTGTCAAATGGAACCCCAGGAACTCTTGTTTCATAACCATACAAACGTATAAAAAGTTTTTTTCCTTTGATTGGAATTCAAATATCGTTTAATGCTCAACGTGTTCTCTCATATTTTTTGCTCTAACTATACGACACAGACACTCAATTTAAAATGCATCTAAAAATCCATAAATTACCAGGGTAAAATCAATTTTGAAACTTAATATGATCGTAAAACATCGACTTTAATTCTAAGATCACATCTTTTTGAGGATTGATTTCTTATTATAAATATTAATTACCCAATTCGTCACGACGGTGAACCAAAATATCAGTCATTTATATCATTTTTCTATAGAGGCGGCTGCCTAATGTTTGATGCGCGGAACGGGTGGTCCGCGTTCGAGCACTGGTCGGGGGCCTGCGTTCTTTTACTCTGAAATGGGTACCGACTAATTTAAAGCTGGGAGGGAAGGGGGGGGGGGTGGGGGTGGTGGCTGTAACCCTGCCTTGGACTTGTATACCATCCAGGAGGGGAGTAGAAATACTCGTAGCCGCTTCATGCTACAGAAACCAGGATAAGCTCCGACGGTATACACCTTATTCCAAAATGGCCGCTGATTTATGCACATATAAATTGGCTCTTTTAGTCTCATTTTTGAGTGAAAATTCTTTTGAATTTTACTCATGCTATCGATTTAACACTGATGCCTATAGGAGGTTTTCACTCACGTGATAGGCGGCCATATTGGTGGACTAAACAATACAAAACTGTTGCGCAAAATTTGCATAAAAATAGAGTTTGGTTCCCAAAGGAGAGAAAGTCTATTGTTCTAGTCCACCAGCATGACCGCCGTGACGTCGCGTGAAAGCGATCTATAAATGAATAATTAATCGGCCGTAATTTCGGAATAAGGTCTATGGGCTCGCTGGCTTGACGCAGACTTGATGTTAGTGTTATATTATAAAAAAGTTGACGAATGTTTCGTTTTCTTTCTTCAAGAAACCAAGGCGGACAAGGAAAGAGAGATTGATCCCAAACTGTTGTTCCCGGTCAAGGAATGGTTGCTGTCCTGGCTGCCCGGTCATAGCTTTAAATGGGATTTCGTAGAAGAGGAGGAAGCGAAACTGAGGGCTATGGACGACGAGGAGAATGAGCCTATTCATAAAAATGTGAGAGAACAAAAAAATAACACAAATTTATCTACAAGCAGCAGCAACATAAACTGAACTTCTTTCCCAGGATCTGCCCCCCACCCCTCTCTCTCTCCCTGTCGCTCTCCCTCTATGCTCCTTCTCTCGCTCAATTCTCGCTCTATTAGGAAGGGAGAGAGAGAGCCTGGCAACGAGGTTGACATAAACTGCGCTGTTCAATAGGAATCTTAAAAGATGCTGGGTTGCAAAAGAATACGACGGACTCCAAAATAAAGTTTGACCAGTCAAGCTTGACTTTTCTTGGTTTCGGTTGTCCCAGTGTCCGGCCAGCGCGTAACTTACCATTTATTGTAGTAGATTTTGTGTCATAAGAACTTTGGTTGTAAATCGACCCATTGTTGCTCTCAAGCGATTTCTTCCAACATTTCACGGGTGTCTATATTTCTGCAAGCTAGGACAAAGTGTTGTGTGTCGATATTCTGTGTTTTTGTGTTTAACATTGCAGCTAATCATATACCTGCCAACATATTCTTATCCAAAGGCGTGAGACCTTTTATCCCGGAAGAACCTGGATTTCCGAAGATGTCACGACGATTTCCGAACATTTCCGAATATGGACGGACATATACGAAAACGTACGAATGTTTCCGATGACATTCCGCAGACAAAAAGGATAGCGGCCTCTGGGAACGAGATCAATGTCCCAGCGAACCGTCCCCAGTGTCTTTGCTTTAAAAAAATCAGATATCTCGAGGAAAAGAATCATCATTTATTCATTTTACATAAATTTTTTTTGGAATTTACATATTTTATTAAAATGTGTTATTTAGGATATCACAGCTGGCATTTTCCTTACAGGCGAGTGAATTTGGTTAGTAGGCGTGAGTTGGCGTGAGATCGAAGTTTTCAGCCCGCAGGCGCGAGACTCGCGCCAAAGGCTTGAGAGTTGGCTGGTATATAATCATTGCAATGCGCGCATTTACAAAGGTGTTTTTTAGTGTCATTAACATGACGTACTATTTACCACATTGCAGGAAATCAAAATCAACTGGGACGACACCCCGCCTGTGGATTCCAGTGACAAGCAAGAAAAAAATGATATGGGCAATATGTACACGGAGAATCTTATCTCGGAGACCAAATTCTGATTAAATCTCTTTTTCCTTAAAACTGTTTTACAGTTATTTAGGTCGTTGTATTGTTGATCACCAATGTGGTTTCTCTGAATCAGTAATCACGGAGTAGTAGCTGCAGTTCTCGTCCCCAGTGCTCATCGTGTCTCTTAGCCGATGGGGAATGGATACCAAGAGGCACAATGAACAATCTGACGACCTATAAAGTAGTAGGAGATTGAGAGCTAAGAGAAATGTCTGTGAGAATTTGCTTTATGTACTTCCAGAAGCTTGCAGTTTTTTAAAGTTCTGATACCTCATAATGCCAGTAGCTAGTTTAGACAGGAGTCAGTATAGCTAGCATTAAGCAATTTTTGAGGAGTTATTTGTAAGGGATGTCATTCGCTTTTTTTTTACTTGAAACCAACATTGCCTTGTAATCGCAGAATATTTAGTAAACGCTTCATCAACGGTCACCTCATATCTCAAGTGGTGACGCATTTTGATAAGATGTCGGATTGTAAGAAATTTAATAGCATATACTCGGAAATTAAGACAGATTTCCCCCCATCCCTTTGGTAGGTTTACAAATTCATTGAGAGAATCTGGGAATTCAAATTGGGTGTTTTTACAACAAAAGCTCGGCATTTTGTTCGGTTTGGTTGATTCCTTTGTACATACATCAGTATAATTAATGTCGTTTTTTCTAGCTGGAAGTTGCAAGCGGGTCAGGCATATTTGTAGTGAGCTATAAACGTATATTCCAGGTTTTCTGTCATCTCTCGCCAGCTGACTATTATACCAAATTATAATTCTTTTTATAAGTACATAGTTGTTCAACTTCTTTCCAAAAGAAAATGTTGGTACCAACTTCAGGACAACAGCGAAATAAAGTGTGCTATCATACGCTCTTGGTGTGAATTCTCTTCCGTTGCAAATCGGAGAATATTTAACATTTTCGATCTCAAAGGCGTGGTCGTCCTATAGTTTCAATTCTTCTTCGCTTTTGATACTTGGAAGAAGGGCTAGTAAATGAACACTCGTCGTGGCCTTCGGTTGTCTTGTCGTGATGATCTCTCGTAGGCTGGCTTACAACCGGATAAGAAAAAAAAACAACAACAACACATTGTAAACTCGCTACTTCGAGATTCGTGGCACGAAGTTTGAGTCTGGCTAAAAAAATTCGAAGCGAGTGATCCGGATCGTGACTTTGACAAATATTCGCCTATAATCACTTAGAATGCGCCCGTGGGTAGCACATTCCAAACCAGTCGAAACGTTGAATGAAATGGCAACCGGAAATCTGAGGCAATTAATCTGAGCTGAATGAGCTATATGTCACCATATTTTCAGTCGTTGATTTCCGAAGGGGAACAGGTTATGCGAAACTGTATTAATTAAAGATTAAACTGAAGAACTCTCCAAGATAGCTCTTTATTTAAGAACTGGGTAAACCAGAAAGGGGCTTTGTTACCATGGTGAAATCATTTTTGGTTATGAATAAAGTACTAAGTCGTCAATTTAAAAAACTTTGTAATGACAGTTTACCCCGGCAAAGTAGAGAGATGACAACAAACTGAGAAGGAAGAAGGGTGGCTTCCAATTAGGAAGATTTTGACGAAACTGATAGCAAGGAATGTTCATAATAAGCGAAATCAGCCATATAGTGGTATAGTGGTTATGTCGTGCGCATTGTGTGCCGAAGATCGGGATTTGATTTCTCATGATTCCTCGCCGCTGAACCATATTTTCACATAGCACATTATATCGTGCTGTTAATTGAAGAGTTCGGCAAAACTATGCAAGATGTATCTTTCGTGGTAACAAAGCTTCTTTAGAGCGACTTTCCAGTGAGTGTCGAAGAACCAATTTTACTTTGACCAATCACAAAGGACAGAGACAATCCAGCGAACCAATCAAAACTAAGTAATTACACGTAGCCGACACCAAGCGCGGGAAAACTTGCGCGCGCGAGTCACGATTGGTTTTGGTTTTACTCCTGATTGGTTGAAAGAGTGGCGCGAGTTTTTTTAAACCAATCACGAAGCGAAGTAATACAAAACCAAAGAAAACGAAGAGTTACTTCGACACTGAAGTGAAAACCACTCCAATAACACAAGATTGGTTAATAATAATAATAATAATAATAATAATAATAATAATAATAATAATAATAATAATAATAATAATAATTAATAATTAACATCGGTGAACACTGCTCCAAACAGATTAAATTAATCGACGAGCTTCAAAACTTAAGGGGAACAGTTTTTTAAGATGTGGTGCAATCCGCTTTCCTAATCTTTTCTTTACTTCATTATTAAACCAGACAAACACGTGAGAATCAACAGGGCGATGACCAGAACATGAGGTTGGAAAGTGCTCGAACGGTTTTCACTTTTGAGTCCGATTAAGGCAGTATTCGTTGCCAAAAGAAAGGTTTCGATCCAAGCTTGTAAACTGAGCTGCCTCAGAACTTGCTTCTACTCTAGAAATATAAACAAATACTTCAGGGAAGAAGTTTTGTTAAACCTGTACCAAGTAAACTCCCAATTTCTATAACACGGCCCGATATCGCGTGACTGTCAATTGTGATGATGAATTTGTCATGAGTTCCTTCATGTACGTCATATCCGGTGCGGCCAAGGTGCGAACTATTTTTGAACGTCTGAAAATGAATGCTGGCGTCTAGCCAGATTGGTTTGTTCATTTTACACAACCGCGCACGTTTACAACAATCAACAAAGGAAATTAAATTCAACCTTGACTTTGTATTGACAGGCACACAAAAAAATCGCATCAACATCGCTGTTCCAACAGACAAGCCCTGACATGTAATATCTATTGTTCTAGAAACTTAAGCCCTAGTTATATCAATTTCCGTACCGGTGTTTTCCCGCAGCAAGCGAAATGACGTTCTGTCTTTTGTTTTGGCGATAAAGGTGCGTTCACTCACTTGAATTTGAAGTAACATCAAGTTTTTCCAGTTTTCAAGCAGTGCGGATCTACCGCGCAACAATTTCACCACTTGCAGAGGCGGCGTTATCAAAACGCTGCGCATTGTTGCACGCCAAGGTCAAAGTACTTGATCGTTCTTTGGAATAAGCAACAACAATTTGCATCTCTCGCTCAATTTAACTTGCAATGAAGTACGCTGAGGACTACGCGGTCTTCGCTCTATCCCTGTTGATACCAATCGCCATTGGATTCTATTTTGCCTTCCAAGGAGGAAGACAAAAAACCGCAGCCGAATTTCTCCTAGCCAACAAAAACCAGCGAAGCTGGCTCGTGGGACTTTCACTTGTCGCCAGTTATTTCTCATCAGTCCTTTTGCTGGGCACGACAGCTGAGGTATTCACATACGGCGTGCAGTACGCTATTCTTGCCTTGTTCTCCTATTGGATTGTAGCAGCCGTCGTGCATGTTGTCTTTATTCCCATGTTTCACCGAGTCAAGGTTATGTCGGTTAATGAGGTAAGTTCTTGTTTCGTCTAAAAGTTTTGTTTTGACTTTGCGAATAATTTTATCTTTTTGTAACAGCTCCGGTCCCTTGGAAACTGTTGGAATGACAACCAGTTAATTTCTTTCAGCATCTTTTTAATATATACTATAAAATTAATATGTCGTTCCATTGCCAAAGAAATTAGGAAAACATTTTTACATCGAATACATACAAAGAAGTGTCTCTCTGATAGCTTCAAATAATTACATGACAGTTTCGTGACCAATGTCATAGAGTTGACATGTGCCATGTCGGGCTGTCGCCATGTTGGATTACCGTCACGATATTGCAAACGGAGTGAATTTTACAAAGTTTCGGAGCCAAATATAAGCCAAATATGAGCATGACATTTATGAAACGAAGCAGCAATTTGAAATATGTTCTTTATTGTCCACTAATTGACATATTGCAATCAATTTAACTTGTATATAGGTAACATCTTCAAGATCGAAAGTAAATAAAATTTCGATGATTAGTTCTTCAAAGTCAAGGTAAAACTGTCAAAACTGTTTTTCTCAGAATTTCAGAATGCCATATCGATCACGTAACAGTCGATATCGGGATCGGTGATGTTATCAATTTTCTGTCATCGGCCGAAGCACGTGGTTTCCTTGGGGTGCACATGTGTGCGAGAGATAATTCAATATTACTGCGAAAAAAATATTTTTAAATTCAATCATGCGCATATAATATCTTTTTTATATTTAAGTGAAGTAATTCCGCCGAAGGATTAAAGTAAACTCTTACGGTGAAATAAAAGAGACTGTTCGTTACTAACTTAAGTTTCGACCTTTCTTTTCCTATTTGATAACGTAACATCCTCCTCAAATTAAGGAGGAAATGTTTTTTCAAGTGCCACTTGACGCGCCCACCAAGTTGTGTGCATATTCTCAATTTGTAGGTGATTTTTCACGTTCAAATAGGTCTTCAAATCGAGTTTAAACCTTGAAAAATAATGTTTTAAATGACACAAACAAATAGGAAATTCTGAAAAGCCGGAATGGACAGGCTGGGTCGATTGGAATAGATGAGGGAATCATGTTTATCTATCCTTCAATTTCGAGCGTGGAAAACCACGCGCGCACAATTCGCTATCAGAAAGGGAAGCTATTTATCTCCTGCTCGCGTCTTTTCGCAGTTTGCCTAAAGTATGTATTTCTTGACCTCAGTCGCATAATCACCTATATTGGGAACTTGAAAAACTGATATCATTTCCTGATGATCGCTTTAGGGAGTGGCAAGACTGTGCGATTTCGTGTTTGCTTACTTTGCATTTCTGATGCGGTTGAATTTAGAGATCCAGAATAATCTTTATTCGGTAATGATGACTATTTTCCCTCTGTGGGAGGCAAAGTTACTTTCGTTCTTTGTTGACACGACGCCTGAACACTCACGAATATAAAATGGCTTCCGCCGTACTTTTAGCGCAATCTGACGAATTACTGACGAAATTCAGGGGATAGTAATAAAACCGACAAGTGGCTTTGTGCTACGGTAACCGGGGATGAATGCTATAAATCTCGGCTGTATAAGCAAACTGGCCAACTTCCCTGTAAACGTGTGCGTTTTTCCTTAGTATCTGGAGGCGCGGTTTTCACCTGGAGTCAGATACATTGGAGCAACCCTTTTCACCGTAACCTATGTAAGTGCCTAAATTAATTTGTGCTTGACTTGTAATGAAGGTAGAATTTTTGCTGTCCTTTGACCAACCTACGATTCAAACTTAAACGGTCTCGAGCGGTAGGGAATAATTTTCTGATGGCTAAATACACGTGGTAAATGCGATAAAACGCTCATGTTTATGCTGTATAGGCGGTCCCTTTTTCTGAGGTGATTTATCAATCTGCGCTCTTTCTCCGCTCTACGCAAAGCATGAAAAGATAACTTTACTGCGGTGTAAAGCCAACTTAAAGCGGGCGTAATCGGGACCTTTATGCCAGCTTTTCACTCATAATTAAAGCTTGAGTAAATGCATTTAAACATTTGAGTAACTTGAACAAGCTTTAATTCACAGCGTAAAGTTGGTTAACCAACTTTCAGAAGATTTAAGTCAACCTTAATTTTACGTAAATCTCCATTTTCGTGCTGTGACGCTCGACGGTATAAAATAAATAGGGAGGGTCGGCTCGTAGTTTACTCATCTCAAGAACGCATTAAATGTTTAATGAAAACTAATGTTTTATGAAAAATGGTGAGCTTTAAGATTAATATTAATAAACCCAGATAATAATGTTTGCAAGAAAAGGCATATTTTATAGGTTGATATTTTTCCCTTTTCCTACAGACTCTATACCTATGCCTTGTATTATACATTCCATCACATGCCATCAATGCGGGTAAGATATACGCATGTTTAATCGCCTTCTTCTTTCAGCACGCCATTTGCTTTATTGAATATATGGCTTCTGATTATTTCCTCTCCTGGTTTTACAAGACCATTGTTTTGTTTTTGTTTTTGTCAGTCGCTGGTGTTCCGTTGGCAGTCGGTATTGTGTCCACTGGAATTGTGTGCACGCTTTATTCCGCAATGGTAAGTTTGTTTGAATTGTCAGTGTTCTTCCTAATTCGCTTTAAAAACATAAAACCCAGGCTACAGCCCGAGATAAGTCGCGTCACCAGACACCAAAAGCCAGATAAAACCAGGCTAATCTGCTTTGTGTGATTTCTTTGTTATTATTTTAAGCCTTCTCTCCAGTTCACACAATTGCGGTTTTAAACCCTTAGTGTGAGAGACGGTCTTATTTATTTTACAGACCGTCTGAGATCAGTCTGGGTCTGGAAAATTAGCCAGCCACTCCCGGGTACAAAGTCACCACCAGTTTTACCACTTCCGGCTTGATTTCCATTTTTAACTCGTGGATTTTGGCACGCTAGAGTTGTGTTGGCAAAAGACGACGAATTAGAAACAAGATATTTTGCAAGCTCAACGTTAATTTGACGATTCAGCAGGGAAAATATGTTTCTTTTGAGTAAATGAAAATGTAAGGTAGAGGTGTGCACTGTCTTGCATCTCAAAGAACCTAAATTCGAATCACTAATTACCTTTACTTTGTAAAGGACAAAGTCACTTTCTCACGTGCATTGGTTGATTTTTGTTGTTTGTTTGTAATGATAGGGAGGACTTAAGGCTATCCTGTGGACTAACGCCTTTCACCTCCTTCTAATGCTGATTGGACTCATCACGCTGTGCATTGTGGGTGTTCAAACGGCAGGCGGCTTTGATCACGTTATTGAAGTTAACGAGAACCGAGAGCGGACGACATTGTTCAAGTGAGTGACGTGAAATTTTAACAGAATTTCTCTTATTCGTGTTGAATACGTTTCTTATTGATTGCGTGTTGTTTGCGCACCTCTTTTCGTAGCTTCAACCCAAACCCCACAGTCCGTGATACTTTCTGGACTCTTTCAATCGGAGGAGCAATAACGATTATGCCTGTGTGGACGGTCAGCCAGACAGCTGTCCAGCGGTATATCTCCATCAAGTTTGTCAACCTGGCGAGAAGGTAAGCTCATATTGGCCTTGTACGAGTAACGTTTTATAGCTCGTCAGGCAATCTTTTCTTCTCCTTGGAAAAAAAGATTGCTTGACGAGTCGAAAGAAAGTATGCGTAGGAGGCTAAGCTTTTTGTTTTTCATTTCCCTTTTGGTCGTGAATCTGCTAACCAAACCAAATTAATACATCTATTTTCATTTTGCATACTTTCCCGCGCCTGCTTTCAGCAAAAGTTGTATCGAGTTCTGATTTGGTGCTTATGTTATTGTTCGGGTAGCAGCTCTTCCAAGGTTTCGCATGAATGGCTCGCTACCCTTCGAGAGAACATCGCATAGCATCGCGAAATTAATAGTAAACCGTTTTAATTCTGATTTAAATGTATATCTGACCTTTCCAGGGCCATGTGGATAAATGTACCAGTGGTGATAATTATGAGCGGCTTAGCTTGTATCAACGGTTTCATCATGTACGCTGTGTATGCCGACTGTGATCCTTTGACAGCAGGAGAAATCCGACGAAACGATCAGGTACTAACAAAAGAAATTAACCCGCGGCAGATCTAGGGGAGGTAACGGGACTCCCCCCAACCCCTCTCCCCCTCCCACTCCTCCTTCAAACGAACTCCTACCAAGTTCCGCACCTTATTGGAGCAATAGAGCCCATTCCCTTCACACCTCTTCCATTTGAACTCCTCAGGAGCAGCCACTGCTAACCTTTGGCACAACGGTGGCCTTGGTTTGTCATTCAATCGTCACATCCTCAAACTAATGACCCTGATTATTGTCCTTAGGTGCTGCTCTATTACGTCATAGATAAACTTCATCACCTGAAAGGACTGCCGGGATTTATGAGTGCCTGCATATTTGCCGGATCCTTGAGGTATGATTTGTGAGTCGTTCCACTGACACCACCAATCCTATGATTGTACACTACCAGTAATGCTTATTATAAGTTATCGTACATTTTAGGCCGATAAAGTTTTTTTGGTGCGGGGGTGGGGGGGGGGGGGGTGTGTTGCAAGAAATTCTAATTTAATAGCACCTGGGTCAACGGTTTTATGGTTAATGCGCTGGACTCAAGATCGGACGATACGGGTTTCATCCGCGCGGGCACTGTGTTGTACTCAGTCTCTCTTCACCCAGGTGTATAAATGGGCTTCGGCGAATTTAATGCTGGGGGAACCCTGATATGGATCAGCGTCCCAAATGCATCCGGGGAGCGTAGAAATACTCTCTGTCGCTTCATGCTACAGATACCGGGATCAGCTTCGGTCTTGACGGGCACAAGTCTCCAATGCAGACTTTACCTATGCCAGCCCTTTTGTCTTATCACGAACTTTATTTTCGTAGCTTCGTCTCATCTGGACTGAACTCTCTCTGCCTGGTCATTGTAGAAGATTTTCTCAAGAAGATGTCGCGAAAGATGGACGACTTTGATTCTGCCAAAAGCTGCAAACTGCTCAGTTAGTAAATTTCCGTTAAAGCGAACACCGTGTGTGTTTTGTTGAAAAAAACTCTGCGAGAGGTTCTGATATTAATATTCATTTATCGATGCATTTTTTTCAGCTGTGCTAATAGGTTGTGCAGTGATAGGAGGAGCATTCATACTACACCATGCCGGTGATGTGGTGTTGCAGGTATAAACGCCCAATTAACTCACAAAGTAATTTTTCAGGATTTCAATTTCACATTACACGCATTCGTGCTTTCATCAAGCCATTCTCCTCAAGTCCGCTTACACGCCATAGCAATGACCAATAGAAACGAGGGTTCTGGGGACGAGAATGAGTCATTCGGACTGTGGCATTTGTCAGTTAAGAGTTCCTCCATGTCGTAAACTGTGTTTTTTTTTTCTAAGGTATTCTCCGGTTTGCTGTATATCACGGGAGGTCCGTTACTTGGTATCTTCACTCTTGGACTTATGGTACCACGAGCTAACAGCAAGGTAATAATTTAATATTTTTTAAACTTTTTGTCCATACCAAGGTATGGACCAATCAGAGCATGCAGCGATAAATTGTTCTCGATTTTTCCAAGCTAGTCAAGTGCAATCCAAAAACCTACCATCATCTTGCTTTCACAGGATTTCCCGCCCTTATCGGCTGCACGTCGTTCTTCTGAATTCTGATTGGCTGAATCACTTTTTATTTGGTGTGATTGGTACAAAATGTCATGGGTTAACACTTTGCAGCAACTAACTGTTTGAATCGGTCCTCAGGGCGCATACCTTGGAGTGGCCAGCGGTCTGGCTATGACGGTTTGGCTTTTCACTGGAGCCCAGCTCTTTCCGCCAAATAGTTACCAGGGTCCTGTCTCCATATCGGAGTGTTCCTCTGACGTATTCAACAAGTCACTGGCAGCAATAAACAATGACACTGGAATGCGGAATCCGATCACATTTCATCACGCGTAAGTGAAAACTAGTTTGGACGAAATTGGGTTGAAATTTTATGGTTATCTCTTAACGGATCTATCTGTAAGAGGGAAATCTCAATTGAGTATCGAAAGCAATAAGCGAATTGCCTTGGTTTTGCGTTACTACGCTCAGTGATTGGTTTAAAATCTCGCGCCACTTTTTTAACCAACCAGAAGCAAAGCCAAAACCAATCGTAACCCGCGCATGCACGTTTTCCCGTGCTTTTGGTCCCTACGCGTAATTTTTCATTGGTTCACTGGATTGTCTCCGTCCTTTGTGATTGGTGAAAGCTATTACCTTTGGTCGAAACTCAACTAAAACTCGCTCTCAGACCGACAATTGGTGTTTGTCCCTGCGCGGTTCGTGACGGTGCCGATGATGTCCATCCTAGCCGGATACAGTTACCTTAAACCTTGGGAGAAACGATGTGTGCTTTTAATCTGCTATTATCGCTTCTCTTTATTCTCTTTCAGTAATCCAATGGCCACCTTTTACAGTACGTCGTATTTGTGGTATTGCGCTATTGGTTGGGCGGTCACCATGTTGATAGGGACAGCGACAAGCCTGTTATTAGGTAAGTGATACCATAATGCTTGCACGGCTTTCTTATATCAGGTTATTAAGGGAGGTTTGAAACTTTGGAATGACGTTAACAATTTGTGAACATAGCAACCATGGAAACATGAGCAAAAGGCGCAGATTTGTCATAGTTGTCGTTCCGTCATAACCTTCCTCAGGTAGTCAAGAGTTCGCTACGATTTAACGCTCGCTATGTGGAGACTCATTTCGTTTCTGTAGCATATCAACAAGAGATATTTTAAAGAAATATATTTGACTTGGTTTTCGGGTGTGAACAAAAACTAAAACTTACTTTCGAAAACGAAAAGTGTTAGTGTGAATCGGGTCTAAACCATCACTTCTCTCTCTTATCAGAAACTGCGGAGGAAAAGAAAGCCGGCGTGGATCCTAAGCTCGTATTTCCACTCAAGTTATGGCTGTTGAGCTGGTTACCAAGCCAAAGGAAGAGATGGAATTCGAGCACAGGCCTCCCTCAGTCCGACGACAAAGAGGACTGGGTACAGCTTGGAGAGAGAAGGCAACCAGGTTCCACAGACCAGGCAAGCAATCGGAGATGTTCTGTTTTCGTATTTGATTTTTCGTATTCTTTAAATTTTGGCAATCTCCCTTTTCTGGCATCTTTGTCTGCAAGTTAGCATATTCATTGTGTCATGGACTGTTTTTGCTGAACTCGAGCTCCCTAATTGACTAATGACTCATATCATACGCGCTGTTTAGTGAGCCAATCAGAAGCTAAACCAAAGCCAACCTTTACTTGGCTCACGCACGTTTTTCCCGCACTTGGTATCGCTTCCACGCCTTTCCGCGGTCTGTTTCAGATTTTCCCGCGCTTAGCACGGGTGGCACGTTTTTGCTTCCAGTTCTGCTTGTTTCATTGCGTTATCTTCCTTTTTTCCTCCTTCTTCTTCCTTTTTTAAAATTTCTATCCCCTCTTCCACTTTGGACACTGAGTAAACCCATGCCCATAGGCGTACGGGCCGGTAGTGGAGAGTGGCGCAGCTTTTGGGCAACTCAGATTTTTTGGACAGCAAGAAAAATTTGGGCAAGGTGACTTGGGTGAATTTTTTGGGCAAATGGTTTACCGCCACCCCAGCAAAAAATTGCCCGTGCGCTTATGCCCAGGTCAGTTTTAATAAATATTTTCCAACACGATGTTCGTTGTCGTTGCTGTTGTTGTATTAATCGAGTTTTTTGTTTGTTGTCTGTTACTTTTAGTTGCCAAGAACAGGAACAAGTGACTCTTGGCGAACGAGTGTTGCTTGAAAAGGGACAAGCAACAAAAATAGCTCTTTGAGAGGTCTTACAACAACGAGGTTTCATCGATACCATATCAGCCAACAGCAGAGCTAAACCTTACAAGGATAAAGCGTGAACCACGTTTAAGGTTGCAGGTTTCATACAAATTCTTCTCGGCGTTATTTTACGTCCGTCTGCTAAACGTTATCACGTGCATGTCAACGAGTTTTTCCTCAAAGGATACTTGTCTACGAGAAAACGACGATTCATCACTCTCGCGAGCTAAGCCGTGAAGAAAACGCCGCCATTTTCTTATGTGTGCGCGCTTATCACGCGTACAGTTATGCGCAATGCAATACTAAGGAATAACCTTAACACTCTTAATTAGTTTAATATATTTTTGAAAGTTATTTATTTACATGTGATATATCATTTACTTTTTCGCTTATATATGGCCTAGAGATAAGGGAAATTATGAAAACTAAACGTTCTAGAATTGTGAATACGAACATGTTTAAAATAAACGTCACTTATGAAGTACCTGCGCGTACCTTTTGCTTATTACACAGTAAAGTGCATGACTTGACTTGCGTACTTTTAACATTAAAACAGACTGTCTATTCAGTAAACTATGTTCATTAAATTTTCCTTAGAATTTCTTATTTGAGCCTGGTGACAAACGTCTTCTTGCCGAACGGGGCAAAATTCTGTACATGTGTTCCTTGAGATAAATTGTTCTACCCTGAACATTTCAAACTACAATCAAACCACTGTAAACTTGACACCTCCCATAAGCAAACACTGTTATGTCATGGTCCCAGCGAGCCACATAAAAACACTATGCGTCATGTTTGACCTTCCATAAGAGGACACCTCTCTTATAAAGTGGACACTTTTTCTCACCCCAAGGGATTCCAATTCAAGGGAGTTCAACTGTATGCAGGGCTGAAAATACTTTTTTTTTCTCGGTGAAAGGACATGTGTCAGACCATTCTTGTCCCCAGAGTCACTTGTCCCTCTTAGCCGGCTGGGCCTGTGCACGAGGAACAAGTGGCTCTGGGGACACACGATTCGATTTGCTGAAATCAAACAAAGGGAGTCCAATCACATAAGCCGTTTCAAACGTGCTAACGATAAAGGATTTCAAAACGGCTGATGTGATTGGACTTCCTTTGTTTGATTTCAGCAAATCAAATTGTGTGTCCCAAGAGCCACTTGTTCGTCTTACCAGTGTTCCTGATAAGGGACGGGTCTCGGGTCAAAAACCCGACAAGGTCAGCTTCCTGACCCGACAAATAAATTGAAACCTTATAATGATCTGGTGGGAACAATGGGAGTTTGACCCGTTGGAGTTCCTTCTTGGAACCTTGCCTCTAAAACTTAACTGGAACCCTGTCTTACACAGGTCCAGCCGGCTAAGAGGGACAAACGGCTCTTGGAACGAGAATGGTGTCAGACTAAATCACCATTTCGATCCAACAAAACTGCTGTGACATCAGACGTCATATTCCAGAACTCCTTGATTATGTTTTCAATACAAAACATTAGTGTTTGCATTGAAAGGCATAAAAAATTATCCAGACTTTGTCCGACCACAGCTGGGATTTCCTCCGTTGTCCAATGTCCGACTGTCATGTGTGCACCATAAACTATAAATTGCTAGTGGCTCTGTTTTGGGAGCACTTTATACATAGCCAACATTCTGTCACCAATAGAACTTCCATATTCTAAACTCATGCTATTTAGCTTTTCAGAATTCCATCCCACCATTAAAAAAGTCTTTTGACAAAGACCTGAAGCCAAGCAATATTTCTCCTTTCTCGGTAACTTTTACTGGATAAGTACCCACTGTTAAATCCTTCTTATGCGGAACTTTTAACTGTCCAGTTTTTAAACAGTACTTCCAGCTATGCCAAGGACACACAATACATGGCAGTGCTGCCTGGCCAAGCTCTTCAATGTCACCAAGATGAAGCGGACCACCTGCAAAGAATTGTATTGCATGGTGTTTGAGTCTAGAGGCTCATCAGTTTGACTAGCATGAAGGACAATGAGATGCTGGCCCATCGCAGGGTGCCTTTAAAACCAGGTAATAAATAGTGGGCACAAAGTCATGTTTACGCAAATGCAGATGGTAGAAGAACCAATATGTGCACAGGTTAACAGCTTTCTCTAGATGCATGCATGTCAAACTGCCACATCACTAACACAAGTTATGGATGATAAATCCAGTGACAATATTGGTATATTACTGCTCAAAGTTATGCCTCACCACTTCTTGTCTTGTTTCTTGCGACACGCGAGACTAGAATCTCATCTCCTGATACGATAATCTCATCTCAAGGGACAAGACTTATCTTGAAAGACCCAATGAAGCAGATATACAGCTTATAAGTTATTAGATGTTTTGTTGTGTAGTAACAAAGAGTTTTTACGAGTTGTGCCCGTAGGGTGAGTTAAAATACAAACAATGAGTAAAAATTCTCAGCGATACTACACAACAAACCATCTAATAAGAGATTTATTATCCAAATACGCCAAATTGTTATGTCCATGTGGGTGAATTTCTAACTGGTTCTCTGGAGTACAAATACTGTGTGATATTTGTATTCATTTTGGGTGCTATTTGTACTCCATGAAGCACAGTTGGATAACAATTTGGCATACTCACCCATGTGTGGACACATTTCATCAGTAGCATACACCATTCCTCTGTACTTCAACAGTGCAATTTTCTGGTTATTCACTGTCACCAGTCTCCCAGTACGCCTCCTGGATTTCCTTTTGCCAAGGATCTCTGATGAGTACTTTGGCACCTCCTTGGCAATAGTGGATGAAATGTCACTTGCAAATTCTGGAAGATCTACCAGTAAAGAACTGAAGCTTGAGTATCTCAATTAACCTACCCCTCCAGAAAAGTCCAAGTTTCTTAAAAAATTGTACAATAACTTTATTAGCAATAGGGTGTCAATAAATCACTAGCGGTTTTTCACAACTAATTGTGGACACTTTCTAAAGCAGGCCACGACTGGTTTTGGCTTTATTTCTGATTGGATGAGTAGGTAGTGTGCAATTTATAACCAATCAGAGTGTGACACTCATTCCAAAAAAAAATAGCCTTTTTATCTAAAAAAAGGTTCTTGAGAAAAATTAGCACAAACTTCACCACCAGATCACTGTAATAAGATTATATTCTTCTTGACAAAAGGTCATACAAAAATGTTTGAATAATTATTGACACTTTTATTAATGTGTTAAAATAACAGGAGCTAGAATGGCCCAGATGTACATGAGAAGGAACACAATACAGACAATCATCTTGAGGCAGGATTCCACCCACTGACTTAATGACTTCACATATTCATCCATGTCAATAAGTTTATATTCAGACTCGACGACTTCATCTTCCGTGCCGACAATACCCTCAGGGGTATAAAAGTTGCTTATTGTCATTAAAAGGTGAAGACATATCAGAATAAGAAAGAGATAAAACATCAAGAAATTTGAGGCGACCAGCAGCCTTTCGTCATCCTCAGCAGGGCTTTGAGAGGTGTTATCGTCTTGTGATTGAAACATGCAAGAGTCCACAAGATTAACAGTGGCTAATAGATGTTGTACTGATGGCACTCGAACAATGCCATACACCAGCAGGGCAAATGTGACAAAGAGATCAAAGATCATGTTGAACTGCAAGTGAAAATTAAACTCAGTAGCTACTAATATGCTCCAGGTTGGATTGCAGGCAGAATATGGATAATGTAGCATGCACGTCCATGTAAAATAAACCGAGTACGATGTCACAATCCCAGATTGCAGCAGTCCAGTTTCTCTAACCCTGGGATGAATGGACAAGAGGGATGCTATAATACACAACACGACAACCGCAGTGATAAAAATTAGGTTTGTCCGGCAGTCTTTAATTGAAATAGCATATGTAGCATAGCAATAAACAACACATGACACTGACAATGTGTAGAGAAGAGACGTGAAGAGAAGCATGGACAAATACCATGCATTTGGATGTGTAGATAGTTCCATTCTTTCCACCCAGTAAGCATTTAATGTTTTTGCAAGGTCAATGATTAAAACAAGCTGAATAACCATCACAATAAAACTTCCAATCCAGCCCACATGCATTACGGCATTACTTAGATGTCCCTCTGGAATGAGCAACGACAAAAGTATGCTAAGACAAAACAGGTGGAACTTGATGAACCAAAAACCATTCTCAAGCCACTGGCTAAAAGTTGTAAACACTGTTAGCTGGCAGTTGATTATCGCCAAGATAAGAAAGAACAATATCATTCCAATATAAAATCTGTACAAGAGAATGTGTCCGACCAGAATGTCGCATTTTCCTTGGCTTGTATTTCTGCTACAGTAGTTAGAGTGCACCACAAAAAACCTTCTAAACACCGGTAAAAATGTTAATGTTGACATCAGAACACCAAATAAAATAAATCCAACATAAATAAGTCTTCCATGTTTTGGTTTCACAGTTGGAACTTCGCAGACGGCCATCCTTGACAGCAATTTCTCAACAAAAGATGTCCTAATATATGCAGTGAGAGACAGTACCCACTGTGATGCATGTACAAATTACTATCAGTAATTTACAGTGTATGTTGTAGGAATGATCAAACATGGAGTTCTTTAGTTGCAATGTTTCTTCTACAACCTCTGCAGTGTTAAAATTTTAGTGACACATCGTCTTTTTCACTCAATCCTTGTATACAGCATTATCAATTATGATTACAATCCATTATTCCTGCAGAGCTGTATTAAGGCATTCCTTGTAGTGACAAACATGGCCAACACCAAAGACTAACAAACAGACACCCCATGGTTGTTTCATACATTCTTTGGGTTTCAAGTTACCATGCTCATCAGAACAGCAGCACACATCTGAGATTTTGAAGTTGATTCTAGTAGTGCACGCTCAGAAATCAAATGGTAGTAGTAGAGAATACTATTTAAACCCTTGGAGCTTTTCTAATTTTTAAGATTGGTGATATAAGATTGTTTTTGGCAGGTACCTGTTATTGTTTATAAATATAAACACAGGTGGTCTGTTGTGCACTAACTACTACTTCCCAACACACTTTGTATCAAAAACACTGCATTAATGAAATGTAATTATTTTAACATGGCACAGTAAATTTTCTACATCAATAAAAAAAGGGGCATTCGTAAGTAATCTCAGTGATAAACAAAAATCAAACAAGGGGACAATGGAAAGCCTTACCCCACTCTACCTGGCCTGAGTTCCTCAGAAGGGTCCCAAAGAACCACTGGTTTGCAAGCTACAGTGTATTGTTAACAAATGAAAATACTTAGGGAGGGGATGGTCACTGCCATTTAGAGGAATCCAAACCAGCCTTAGCTGGTCTTCATGCATGCGGGTCCTGCGTCCAGATTGAAATGGAATTTAGAAATGTTCGAGATGTGTTATTTTTAAAATAAACCCGTTAAGGGTGGTTCACACTTGTGAAATAAGCACAAAACAAGTGAAATAAGCACAAGCATGAGCACAAGAAAAAAAGGAAAATGTTTCTTTTTTTATTGCTTATGCTTGTGCTTATTTCACTTTTGTTATGCTTATTTCACAAGTGTGAACCAGACTTTAAGCTCAAACTTTCGCTTTGGACGGTCGACGGCCACTTCAGTTGACACGTGCGAAAACGACTTCAGGCACATGTCATCTTAATAAATAACACTGCACAAACCTTCGTAACGGACACCTTCAACGATTAAGTAAAGAAGGTCCTCTGATTTTCTCGCAGATTCTTCCATTCAGCGAAACCGCGAAAGGAACACATCTTGTCTACTTTCCCGCCATATTGAAAAAAAAACTGACTTGTCTCCAGTTCTCTTTCAATTCGTTGCCATAACGACTGTTTAACTGTGGTCGCCATGTTTATTTGATGTACGATCAGCAGTGTGTGATAACAGCGCACATTTGAGTTTGAGAATGTTAATTGAACTAATTTACAACTAGCTGCTGCTTACCTATATCCTGTCAGTTGCATTTAAAACTGCGAAGATTTGATCCACATATCCAAGATTTGCAATGATGCCGAAATCAAGAGGGAAGGAGAAATTTCAATTGTTGAAGCAAATTCTCGAAGACTCCAGTTCCAGTGACAAGGAAAACGAAGGAAGAAAATACACAAGCGAAGCGTCTACAAAGAGTGATAGCAGCGCTCAGAAGGAATCTAAGAATAAAGAAAAAGAAAACGCTAGCCCTGTTGGCAAATATCCAGTGTTGTTCAAGAAAACATGCAAGAGTAAAGGTTGCCAAACAAGGTTGTCATCATTCCCTCTGTTTCCACTGCCCGAAGAAACAGAATGGATTAGCGATGAAGAAGGAGAGAAAAAGAAGAAATCCTCAGTTTCAAAGAAGAAAAGGAAAAAAAGCAAACTGCTTTCTAAAGAGGCGAATAAAGATCATATACAACAGAACGGTGAACCTGACCACAGTTTAAGTAAAGTGAAAAATTCTGATGGGACAAGAAAGAATTTTAAATCAGAGCATCAGCTTAAGGAAACTGCTAACCCAGTCTTACAGGCTTGGCTTCATAGAAAGACCATTGTGGCTCGCAAGCAAAGACGGCTAGAAAGGAAGGAAAAGCGAGCTAAAAGGGCTGCGCTGGAGGAAGAAGCTCGAATTGAAGCTGAAAGGGCTGTAAAATCAAATGAGAGGGTTGGAGAATGGCTGAAAAGGAAACGCAAAGAAGCAAGAATGACATGGAGAAAAAGCCACCCCAGGGTTGCACCTCAGCAAGAAAGGTCCACCTCATGCATTGGTGCTGCCTCCCCACAACCACCCCCTGAGTACAGGGTTGTGAGTAGTTTCAAGTGTGCAAAGCCTTCAGCTGGTAAAATTACAGAATATGGACTGAAGAATGGTGCAATCCCAATGCCAAACCGACCTGTTACCCCTCCCAATAATTCTGTAGAGAGACGTTCCAGTGAGGAGAAAACACTTCTTGATACAAAAGGTGATGCAAACAATCTTGAAAATACAACAAAGCATGTCAAACAGCGACCTAAGACTGCTGTTGATCACACAGAAAATGTGTCTTCCTCTCGACCTAAAACAGCCATAAGGAGACCAAAGACAGCAAGAGAAAGGTCATTGCAAAATCCTGCTCCACAAGTAACAAATAGTGCAGCCAACAATGCAAACAAAACAATGCAGTCGTTAAGTTACGATGAATGGTTGAAAGTAAAACGTGATGGAGACAAAGAAAGAAAGATACAGAAGAAACGAGACTTGATAGATACACATCTAGAAGCTGTTATCAAAGAGCTTGGGAAGAAAAGAGTAGAAAAAATAATGTCGCCAAGAAAACAGGTTGATACAGGTTTGAAGAATATCTCGCACTCACCGCCCCCTGCTAAGTCAGAAAGCTCCAAAGCAAAGAAAAACAATCCATACCGATGGGTATTAAGCAAAAACCCCAGGCCTGAACCACAAGGATGTGACTGTCCAGAAAACCATGGTGTCGACGGAACAACCAGTGCCTCTTGTCATGCAAAAAACAGTGGTGACGCAAAGGATGGAAAATCTTCTGAACAGTCGACAGTTCATGTTTGTGAAGAAATTGATGAAAAATATTACAAACTAAAGCCATCAATAGAAAAGGTTAAAGATATTCTTGATTCCGAGATAAAGAAGTTTAAAGAATCTGGAAAAGGTTTGGGTACAAATATTGACAAGCCCAGTCAACAAACTGCAGATTCATTAGCTTCGTCGTTAACAAAGTCATGGGATTCTTCCACTAATGAACCCAAGTTGACAAGGCCGTTGTCTGCAAGGCCACCCTCTGCAAGGCCTGAAACAGCTTGGCCTTTGTCGGCAAGACCAGGAAGTGCTTATTTGACAAAGGAACAAGCTAAAAAGATTGTATCAGATGTTGATGTGCTTGGTCTATGTGAGAGTGACCATGAACAAGAAGAAATCAACTCAGAGACTATTGAAGATGTGAAACATGATGCAAAATCAACTGTGAGAGAGAACTATTTTGACTATGGAAGTGATGTTGATTCACCCACCATGGATTCAGCACAATTTACGCAGTGACAGCACTCTCCTCCCTTTATCCCATTGGAGGGAGCTTGTTGGGCCAGAGGTGGTGGAGTACTTATTCCGTGGAAAAAGAGAAGGGAGGTTCAGGGGGAGGTTCTATGATTGACAAGCATCCCAATCAGGTGGATCGAGTGGTCATACTCCTAACTTCATACTACAGAAGCAGAAGTAACCCAGCCTAATAAGCTACAGATGAACTTGATCTCCAAAACAAAGAGCCAGAGGAATGACAAAATATGTTTGCTATAGACTGAGGTCATATACATGTACTTTACTTTTACTGGCGCAAAGAATATCACTTGTTATACTGAGGACAAGATTCAAACTGTAACTGTACTGTACTGGTAGATGACTATTTAACCTTAGGCTAATGCCCATAGTCTGCAAATACAAACATATTACAAGCAAGAGCCAGAAATAAGTCTGCATGCATTCACAGACTATGGGCTTCCCATACCGGTAAGCATGCATCCTCTCATTGCATGTAAAGAGACGGTAGAATAGAGTTTCAATGGTAATAGAATTTAAAATTTCTTAAATTATGTACTTGCTAGTTAGAAAAGCTGCCAGCCTGAAAATACTGGTAGAGCCATTAAAATGTTTTAAATAATTAATTAAAAAAAATAAGAACATTAATTTGGTTTCTAGTAATTGTAAGGGTCAAGGTATATAAAATTTCCAAGCCTGTTAAAGGTGCTTTGCAAAAGTAAACAAGAAATTTTAAAGATGAATATTTTATATAAAAAAACTTGAATGAAACAAATAAGAATTTTAAATTAAATTTATTTATACTATATTTGTTTCACACCACACCATTTCATTGTTAGCCCTTGAATGCATAGGCTGTGTATTGCCAGTTTCAATTGATTCTGTAACTCTTATCATGCTGAGTTAGAGTAACCACATTTATAAACATGTAAATATAAATAATATAGAAAGACAATACCATTAATGATAGTTTTATGTTCTACAATGCTTTGGCCTATCTACTGTATGAGTGTATATCATGACATAGATATTTCAAGCGTAGTGGCTATTAAAAACCCAAACAAATCTTGCATGTTGTACTCACTTAATATGAAACAGAAATCTATACATTCCTGTATTTATAATTAAAGCAAAATAATCACGCCAATCTCCCCTCAGTGCCACCTAAAAATACATATTTATAATTTTAAAATTGTTCTGAATTACCGCAATGCATGGTCCTGTTTATCCCGCTTATGTGAATTAAGATTCCCCAGGGGGGGGGGGGGGGGTGACTTGCATTATACATGATGGGGGTCTGACATATTTTTTTGGGGGGGTTGAACATTTACACACAAGGATTTTTTTGGTTCAAGGGATCTATCATGTACTTTTTAAGGTCTTAAAAAATATGCATATTTTTGGGCCACATCTCTGAGTGAAATTAGTATTATTTTTTATTTTTTTCGGGGGGGGGGGGGGGGGGTATTAGGAAATTTTGATGCCAGGTATTTTTGGGGTCTAAATTTCAGGCTTGTGTATTTTTTGGGGGGGTTGCAATATGAAGCTCCATCGGATCCCCCCCCCCCCCATGTATAATGCGAGTACCCTCCTAGGTTAGATTCGCATCTCAAAGTTTAAACCACTAGAGGCAGCCAAACTATCCCAGGACAGATTCTTTATTTCTTTATATGCAAGTACGCAGGACACTGTAAAAAATTTATTGAGCGCTGTAAACTCTTGGACAAAATACCAGTTGTAACTGAACGGGAGAGTCACAAAAGATGATTAATAGCAAAACCCCAAAATGGCTCAAAACTTGATTGACAGGTTTTTTGCCCTGAGTGCGTGACCATGACGGCAGTCAGTTAGCTTTGTGTCCCGTTTAGCATAAATAATTTTTGCCTGTTTACTGAATTCGTCGCTTCACAGCTCCCTCGGCAATATTGTTGAAAGCCATTATCCCACATCACTTAAGTTTAATCCAAAGATATCTCATCGCCTTCTTCCAGCCGATGAATGTTGTCCAGCACCCTGTACCGCAAAATCACGGTAGGTGTATTAATTTATGTGTAGTTTTGATATATAGGATCGCACTGTTGTCTATTGCATTGCTTCGAATTTCGCGAGTTTTCTTCAGCAACCCAGCTTCTCGGCGCGTATTTGATAGGAAAGTAAAAAGCACTCTGGCATGAAAGTTTCCGTTAGACCGAGCCGCTGTAACATATTATTATCACGGCGTGACCAGCAAAAATAATTGCTTTAGTACTGAGAAACTTGATGGCCTCCGCAAACCTTTATGTTTCCTCGGGACTTGCTCTGTTTAGTTGTTTGTAACACTTTTTATTAAATTTGATTTGTAAGACTACGCGCATGATTTAAATGGTACATCTCACCGCGATTGTAAACAGAATAGAATCGGCCATTGCCGCTATCCCTTCAGTTCAACACCCCACCCGGCCACCTAGACAAGAGGAGGAGGGAGGTAAACCCTTAAACGGAATAAAAGCGAAACGAATGCCCCTTCCATCGAATGCCAAAAACGCGCCATTTCTCCATCATTGAATTAAGGGAAGGTCAGTCTTAACTTTTTATTTCAGTTTCCAAAAATTGAGATATTGGCGGAATGGAAAGAGAAATAAGCTCCCTCCCCTCCCCCACGTTTTGCATCTGTTTCGATTATTTTCTGATTGACAGCACTGACAAGCCAACCAATGTATGACCCTGATTTCTCCCAGCCGTGGCACTTTAGCGATGTAATGCTGTCTGCAGAGGGCACAAAATTCCACGTGCACAGGAGCACCTTGTCGATGTGGTCCCCAGTGTTTGAGAAGATGTTTACGTCCGAATTCGCGGAGAAAGATGCTGAGGAGATAGCGTTGCCTGGCAAAAAGGCGGAGGAGGTTAAAGTGCTCCTCATGATCGTCTACTCCCACGGGAGGACAAAACAAGTAACAGGTACCTCCCTAAACCCCTCGGCTTCATTCCCCGTCTCTCTTCTGCGGTTCTTCAACCAATCAAAAGCAAATGTAAAGCCAATAGGGATATAGCCTACGTGACTACCTAGCTGACGGGATTCGCGGCCGGAAGTGTATCAGCTCTCGTAAGCTGGTAATTCTACTGGTAGCAGTTGCTATTGTTTTAGGTGCTAGGGGCATTGTTCCTGAACCATTCATTTGAAACCTTGCGAGAGCTTCTACATCGCCCTTCGCGGCGGAGTGTTTTTGTTTTTGTGGCAAAGATAGGATTGGTGAGGAGGCGAGTTACACGCGCGGGCTCGCCGCTTGTGATGTCCTCGCGGGCTTCGCTGCTTGCGCCCGCTAATCCCACCAGCTATACGCAGGCTAACTGGGATAAAACGGACGTAATTCCGCTCGTTTAACCGCACTTGCCGCCAGTTACTCTGTTTGACGGTTGAGACGGTTTATTGTTTTACATTTATTGTTTTGCAAATTACAGCTGTATCTGTTTTCATATGAAAGGAAAAGGAGCCTGAAAGGATAAATGGGAACTGCAGTTTTCCTTTTTTTTTTTTTCCACTGGGAAAATAGGATTTGGTTGACTGGAGTTGGAAATCACAAACAAAAATACGAAATGAGAATAGGGAAAGGGGGTTTATTTAAGTCAACCTGTACATGGCTTTTTCACTTTGAATTCTCCCTTTCAGCTGAAAACTGTCAATTTCTCCTGGAACTTGCCGAAGAATATCAAATGGAACGGGTAAAGGAGCTGTGTTGTGAATATCTCTCTTGCAATATGCACGACACAAACTGTGTGAAGTTTTACATGATTGCAGAGAAGTTTGGCCTGGACGCGCTCCTGAAAGAAACGCTACAGGAGAGCAGATACTGGCCTTTGAGTTCTTTGGAGAACGACGAATGTTTTAAAGAGCTTCCCGATAAAACAAAATTAGAAATCTGCAGGGCAAGAATTCAGGAGCTTGAAAAAACTCTTGCTGAATATGTAAACACATGTTCCAGTCTCGTTAACGCAGTGTACAAGAGAGTCGCCGAGAAAGTTCAGACAACGGAGTGCGATAACTATGAAGTTCACCGATGTGGTGTGAATGAGCGATTCAAACTTTCGTGCAAGTGCTGTAGAAGACGAGTTCAATACGCAGATTGTGATTTAGAATACTGGGATTTCAGGACACAGTTGAAAAAGCTGTTTGACCTCGAACACTGTAATCGAACAGCTCGACAGTGCAAGAACTCAACAGCGACAAGTCACTGAATGTCATTTCACGGTGCCAAGTTGAACCACCTGATCATCGTTCGGGTTTCTCTCTCGCATACAAGCGGCAGATTTTGCCTGGTATGGCAATGGCCCTGGGAAATATGCATCACGAAAGAGATTAATGGAATATGTCGATTGTGAGATTTTGCAAACATGTACCCATGCGGGCGCACCCGTCTCACCCCCCTTCCCAACGGGCGTGAATGCTCAAAGAAAATTTGTACGTAAAACTTTTTTCCAGAATAGTAAAATCTTTATTTGAATGAGGTAAAGTAGCGTCAATCAGTTATGAATAAAGTTCAAAACTTTACAATTTATCAGAAAATTCGAAGAAATATTGCCAATGAAGTGCGTGTTCCCCTCTCCAAACAAAAATAATTTGGAGACTCCGAACGTTAATGATGTTGACAGAGACTTCGATATCCTCTATCATTCCGCTGTCATATCCTCAAGTTTAGTTTCCATCGCAGTAAGCTCTTCAAAAAGAAAAATAATAAAGAAGGCGAGTTAAATATGTAGACAGGCCGCAGTGTTTGACTTCAAAAGCTTTTGAACGAGACTTTCATGTTGAAAGTTTGAACCGGTGTGAGGGAATGGGGAAAAGATATGGGGCAATGCTTTCATAGTGTTCTAAATTTAAAGACCGTGGATAAAACCCTAGTGTGACCATTTGATGGAACACTGTCCCGGGACTTTTGTTGTTTTCAGCTTCATTCATTGCTAAAAGCATTACCTGGCACCTTTACTCGTGCTCAAAATGCTCCTGATGGACTAACAGGAAAATATCAAACGAATTGTGGCTCAGAGAGCAAACCATAATGAATTTCTGGCGATATTTTCAAGGAATGGCTCTACAATTTGAAAAAAGACTGGCAAGTTATTTTTTCAAATTTCAATCCACTTCCATCCTTACAATCCTGAGTAATAGGTGGCAATAAAAGGTTTCAGTCACGTGATATAGTCCTAGGTAACAAAACTACACCATTTTCTTTGGGTTGCCATTAATTCAGGAACATATTTGAAATTTCACCGTGACAGTGTCCCTTGAAATAAGAGCTATTGAGCAGTACTTTTGTGTGGTACTGTTATGCTTTTCAGCGAGATCGTATTGAATCTGGACGAAATTCTTGTCAGATTAACCTGCTACTAGTGTTCTACCATGTTCCTTCATTAAACCGTAGATTTTTACGGTAATGTTATTCCCACCTCTCTTTAGACGCTGAAGTCCGTTCTCGAAGTCGTCGTCTCCGACAGGAGTGTCTGCAATGGCGTTATCTGCGTTATTACAAATGCAATAAATCAGGAGATAGGTATATTTTACGAAAAAAAAGGTGCTGCTTTTTACCTTCGCTGCTCTTAAGCTTATCGCTGCCTTACGCTTCGCACTCACCTTTTTCCTCGTTAAGCAACACGGTCTTTTCGTCACTGTCTTCAAAAGTATCGACATCCCAGTCTTCCTCCTCGTCATCCCACATTTCGTCATCTTCATCGCTCCACTCTTCCTCGTCAAACTCCTCCTCGTCCCAGTCTTCATCAAATTCCTCCTCGTCCCACTCTCTCTCGTCATTTCCCCATTCGTGTGGTCGCGCTTTTGCGACCGACAGCACAAACAGAAACAAGAAGATCTTCACAAAATCCTTCATTTTGTATCTAAATTTTTGAAAGGAATTAACACCGTTAACCATTCCACTTGAGGTGTTCCTATTGTTAAACCTGCTGTAACTAAATTTGAATCTGTTCCTTTGTTAAACCTACGAACAGTAGCTAAATTTTAATCTGTATTTAGCAGCGCGCGCAAAATCGATCAAATTCGTCAGCCGTCTGTTGTGTTCCTCTCCTCTCTAACTTGACGCATGTTTTTGCCGTTTCCTGAAAAAAATCGGATAAATATAAACGCCGAAAATGTCTGTAACTTAACAAAAACAATATCCTGATTATGTTAGCCAGAATTAGAAGATCTTAAACAAATTTTGAAAATTCCGGGTGTTTTGGACCTATTTTATCGCGAGAGGTTTGAATTAACCTCGGAGGCTGAAAGGAGCAATGGTGATTTACCTCTTAAGGTGTTTTAATTATATTGAAGAAAAGTTATGTCGAATTTAGCTCCTTTATTTTACGTTTTGTGAAAATACTCCTGGCTAACGAGCAGAAAATTTAAACAGCACTGCGGGGCAGTCGCGTTTTTCACGAGCAAACCTACCGCCCACAAGTGAGTTCACAAGTCTCCAGAACCAAGGACAGACTTTCTTTCTTGTCTAAACTGACGAGAGTTGAACGAATTTTGTGCCTTGAATTTGCTGTCTCGTGTCGTATTTTCAAATCCAGTGAAGGGCAGTAAATGCATTCATTTTCTAACTCTTCTCCACGGAAACGGGACTTTTTCAAGAAAAACGCATTCAACAGAAATGTCGTAAAATACCCATTGGACATTAATTTCCCTTGGCACCAGGAAAGGTGGTTCAAAAACTATTTTATTCTTAACAAATTGCTTTTCTTCTTGCGCAACAAGCATAAGAAAAAATTAAAAAAAAAACAAAGAGACATTCATATTTAAGTTTCCCACATCTGCGTGCTTCAGCTTCGAGTATTATATCAAATTCATCAAACTCAACAAACACGTCAACAATAGTTTTGCAATTTTCCTTTACATAATATCTCGTTTTTCAACTTATGCGAACTGGCGACAAGTAAATATGCAAAATTTTCGTTAAATTGGCTTTCAATAAGATTAATAAGTTTTTGATGTAACACAAAAACATCTACCAGTGAAATCCTGAGGTAAAAAAGTTAATTCTGTGAATGGTGTATACTAATATGTTGGGTTAGAAAAGTATAAAGCTATGTTCAGATCGGTGGATATAAAATAATCGAAATAATTTCTGCAAATAGTTATTGCATCGTTGATTTTCATGTGCGCGACGTATTATCCGATTTGATCCATAAAACGCAATGAAATATTGGTTAAATATCGCCTTGTTCTTACTTTCATCCTTTTTTTGTTTCTTTTCCGGCAATCGTGCAAAATATCCTTATCACATGCCTCTTAACTTGTCCCCAATGGCTCGCGCGCATTTGGATATTTCAAAACTTTTCGTCTTTAATGCAAATGAAAAATGTTCTTCCATATTAAATTTCCCGGGGGGAGATTACTATGTAGGTATGTGCCGCGGGAGAGGGTATGGTTTTTTGAGGTCGTTGATCCTTAAAGAGGGTATCATTTTTGCCTCTTTTGGCCTTGTTCGTGGTGTGATCCTTAGATAGGGTATCGAAATTGTATCGTCTAAAATTGCAGTGCGTAAACCGCAAGTGAAACGAAAAAGAAACGGTCTACGTATTTAATCTGAACAATCCGTTAAGAGCATTAACGTTACAGAAACGAAATGAACGGCTTGACCCGTTCCTGCCTTTCTTAGTTTTCGAGTTGGGGCCTTAAATAGGGCCAAATTCCGAGGGATTAAGAACCTTCGCGGTAAGCACCTATCCGAAATTTAGGGTAGTACCCCCGGGGATTAAATTTGAACTTCATTAAATTCTTTGCACAAACACTGCCCTTCATTATGCATCTGAAGTGTATACCGTATGTATTTTCTGTTTGCGTACCATTCCCTTACCCACGAGTGCGTACCGTACGTCAGGCTTAACAAACAACCAACGGGATATACTTAAAAGTAATGCTAAACAAAGCTTAAGGCTTCAGCCTACTTACTCATAAAAAAACATGCATCTAAAGGACATCGTTATTACTCAGCTTTGATTTCAAAAAAAGTCGATTAACTTCCACATACCGCTTATATGAGGTTTTTACCAAGTCTCAAATTCGCTAAGAAGCGCCAGACGGAGTTGTTCGAATGGAGATAAAAAGGCATAGACCATTCAGAATCATCGAAGTAATTACTTTAATTCTCCACAGCAACAGCTCTGGCTCAGAAAACACGCGACACTTTGAATCACGCGAAGATAAATACAGTACACATATAACAAATTAAAATAGCCAGATTTTCAATCAAACCAACTTTTGTTTCTTTTTTTTCAAAAATAACTTAAACAGTTTTGCCTTTTACTACCAAAATCCAAAACTTCGCTCAATTTATTCTACGTTCAGCATGCTTGACAATGGTAATTAACGTAATTTTAAATCAATACATTTTATTATTTAGCTAGTGAAGAAACTTGTCAACTTTATTCAATGTTAACTTTAACGACCTTCGCCCCTAAATGATTTCAATACCAAAGAGTTAATATTACAAAATAAACCTTCGCCGCGTCACGAAGAAGGAAAAAGCCCTGGGAACGCGGTTGCCTTCAATGCACTTTACCTTCATTCTTTCTTCGGTTCCCTTACACGTCTATTTTTATTGTTCGGAAATAGAAAACATTTCCTGGCTCGTCCTTAGGCGTGGCTCCTTGTTCGTGCGCGGTGCGCTTTGCGTTATGGGATTGATGGTGGGAGGTTTGGTTTCTTGGCATTAAATGTTCATTTTCTTGTCACAAGGCATTTATGCGCCGCATCAACGTCATTTCTCGGAAACATATTCGTGTTGCTAAACGCTAACAAGCAAATGTCAATAACAAAGTAAGAGGGAGAGCAAAGAATAAAAACCACTTAGAACCAAAAAAAACATTCTTTGAAATTAATCCAGAAGAACACAATTCCGAGGGTAGTTTAGATCGATATGTACCATAATTTTTTTGTTTTAACTACTTGGATGATTCAGTCTGACGATGCTGCTATTCGATCGATGGCGACGCCCTTTAAAATTTCTGCTCTCAGATGCGGCGCTTAATGAATGAGTCACGAATGTTGAACAAACAGGTCATTAATTTGCAGGAACAACCTCTATTTCTGAACTGCACAATCTTTATTTTATGCAAACATTTACAAGCAACGCAAGCGATCATAGCATTGATTCTGGCAGGCAATTGATGCTGCCAAAAGAAACAGAACTGCAAGGTTAGCAAAATTAGACCGTCGACGGCAGCCCAGTGCGTGATTTCAAAAAGTAACTGAACGGGACTGTTTCTTTAAAATTTACACGACATAATATTAAAAAAATGTGAAGTCATTTGTGCAAACAATGAGAGCAAGCTAACTAAACTTTAAAAAAAGCGCGTTTTCGCATTACGTCGTCAAAAATCCTAAATTCTAAACTATCGATCCTACAATGGTGCTCCTTTTACAGTATATTTTATGGCCATCAGAGCTAGAAGCGTGCTTTTTTTGGTGGGTGGGGGGGGGGGGGGGGTGGTAAAGCGATTTGAAATTTGGGACATTCTAACTAAACGTGCTAAAGAAAATTATTCTTTTCAGATATGCCAATTAATCATTTAAAAATCATAACTAATTCAAAGGGGACAGACCACGATCTCAATGTTAGCTCCTGTAAAAATATATATTGCCATAACCGTTCATCAGTAGGATGCCTAAAACGCTTGTAATTCCGCCAGTTGTTTCGGCTCCATTAAGGTTATTAAGTGCAACGCATGACTTTGCCAGCAAAATTTTCTCGCACACAGTTTTGCCCGCAAAGTTGCTGTATCAAATCGGGAAGGTAAATACTGCGTCCTCTGCTGGAACGAACAGTATTATGGGATAGGTACATGTGACGTCATCTGGTGGCTGTTGAAGTGAGGTCCAGCGGAGTGGATACACGGAAGATGCTTGAGAGCATCTGACTAAACGATGTAAACATCTCCTCAGATATACCCTACGAAAGGAAAAATATACATAAACTGTAAACGACATTTTGGCAGTTTTTCAAACATTTTGAAACGTTCGATTCTCTCGCAAGAATTTATATTTTTTCTTCATCGCTGGTTGCTTACTGAGCCTAAAACGCAGGTTTCCATTTGGCGCTTTACGCCATCTTTCCTATCCAACGTCGTTGCGTGACGAGCCAAAACTACATCTGTGAAGGAGGTTATTAATAGGCCGAACCGCGGCGCGCGCTCCTCGCCCGAAGTCTTCCCGGGGAGGGACGAAGACCGGACTCGAGAGAGCGGGGGAAATCGAGCCAAGTATACTCATGAATGTCAGTTACGAACCTTGGGTGCCATAAACTGCAAATTCAGAGACTCTGCTCCACTCCACGTGCTACATTCCATCATGAAGCCTGCAACGAACGAACAGGTAAAAACAAATGTAAAAAGCTGAGATTTAAATATCGTACAATCCCTTTATGAACACCCATAAGAAACTGACTCAGCATGTCCCAACCCTCCAAATAATCAACTTGATTATTACGAGGATTAACATGGTTTTGAAAGTGGAAAACATGGCCAGCTAAGTTGTGTACATAGGTGTATTCACTTTCATGAGAGACATTTTATTTTCAATTTGATTACCTTTTACGCATTTAAACATTAACTCTGCTCTTTTCATACACCACGACACCGTCATTTCCTGGGAAAATGAAAATAGAAACAATTTTACCGGAAAAGAAAAACTCGATAAGGGGAGTTATTTTTTGTTGAGAAATTGAAAATGCCTAAGCCAAAAACAGTTTATTCAAAAGCCTGATAGAGTAGAGTGGAAGGAGCACTTACGACCGATACGACCTAGAAAAAAAATCGGAATTGTAAGCGGAGTCATCAACATGACAGCATCTCGGAGTCGGAAGAATCAGTACGTTTCCATCTTCTTCCGATTCCGCTTTTGACTCTGATCCTGAGTGAAAACTAGATTGTCGGAGTCGCAAGCAGAAGCGGAAGGAAACGCTAATTTCAGGGACTGCGAGTACTTCCGTCTTGCCTGCGACTTTGACAATACAGTTTTCACTTGATCATAGGCGGAGTAAAAGCGGAATCGGAGCTCCGCTTTCTATTCTATCGTTTTGAATTTCAGTAGATCGTAACGCTATGCGCTTCTGATTACAACTTCGACTACGCCGCTACTAAAAGCCAGCCTTAAATCGTCGAATGCGTTTCCTGATTTTGGGTCGGTCGGTCGAAAAAGAAACAAAAAAGCCCCTTCAAAAATAATAGTTGCGAAAAGCATACCCCGGTGGGGGAGGGGGGGGGGGGGCAGGTAGGTTCTCGTTGGATATGTCCCGCTAGGTCTCCAGTTTTCGAAAGGTAAGATAAGATAAGATAACTTTATTTATACGCGGTATTTCCATCAGCTTATTTAGAAGAAGAATTTGCAATCAAGACATCATTATTACCTAGCGATAGCTTACTGCGCGCATCACGGGAATTCCATCAGTCTTCTTGTGATGTCAAGGGCAGATAAGAATATAAGAATGAATATTCTGCCTGCAAGGTCACTGTCCCCAGTATTTAAAAGAATATTTTAAACGCAATAATACAATTCATGTGCGCGCTACTAGACAAAGCAATCTTTGACATCCGCCTGCTGTAAGGGCCGAGATCGCGAAAAGATTTTTCTATTATTATGGCTGCACTCTTTTTAACGAACTATCTTTAATGAATTTTATATTTTTTTAACTTCTACATCTTCTATTTGTACATAGTTTTTTGTCCATATTTTTATCAGTACCAGTGCTCAGGGCTCCCAGACCTCCCATTGATAACAGATTGCTTTTTGCATCTGAAGGAGCTACCCTGAGCGGTATAAATCAATAAAGGTTCATCTCTCTCTCTCTCATATTACGACAGCAATAGATTTGGTACCGAAACGTAGAGAGGCTGCGCCTCCCCCCAGCAAAAAAGTCGTTTTGGGGGGCTTCAGCCCCCGTCCCCTGCTCGGCCGCCAATGACGGGGCAGCAACGAGTAAAGAGTTTGTGTTTACATATTTTCCTGCCATACGGGCGGAAAGCCTCTCGTGTGGGAGAGTGACCCGTTTCTCTGTAGTTAAAGTTAAAACTGAAAATCTGCCGGTAGAAAGAACCATGTCTATATTTCAGATTACAAGTGAAATGATGTTTTACTGGGTCAAATTACCTTCCTCGTAACTTTTTTGTGTCGCTAAACGGAGAAAAAAAGGAGATGGCCTAACCTCTGTCATCTCATGAAATAACAGCAAAGGGATAGTGATGGTCGTTATGCTGTGTCTAACAGCTGTGTGCAGAGCATTCCGCAAGCCCACAATCACAGGATTTCGCGTGCTTATCGTTGATGACTTCACGCTATCATCCACAACCAGATGAAATACAACGTGAACTTCAGCGAGGTTGGAGTGCCGTGTGATGTAAATATCTCCTAATTGAGCAATAAAGAGATTCATGTTAACAAGAAAAACATGCTACGAACATGCTTTAATATTTTCAACCAATTTGAAGCAAAACCCAAGTTCTCTGCACCCTTCTAATAAGCCTATTGGAGGTGCAAACTGATCAAGATTGAGAATGAATCGCAACTTGAAAAATCTTTGCAGTCTTAAGGTGGTGGCAAACGAGGACATATTGTTGCGGATACATTGTTGCTTATGGTGATTTCTTGCGCGCGCAAACGCGGAAATATTTGTTTCGGACACAAAATGATTCTTAAACAGTTTGTGTCTCGGACACAAATTTGTGCCCGAACAATGTTACGCGTGCGGGCAAACAGGGAAACATTTGTGTCCGTAACAATGTATCCGCAAAAATGTGTCCCCGTTTGCCACCGTCTTTATGCTTTTCAAATCCTAACATGTTTGTTTGCAAAATATGCTAAAGCAAATCATCAATTCTTCCTGAAGTTCACGAATATAATTGTTTTCTTTTCTTCTGCTGTTATGGTAGCATTTTCGGACAATTTTGACGAGGTTAGGTCAACATCCCTATGATTCTCTCCCCTTAAAGATGTCTTTAAAAAGCGAAATCTCGATCCAACCTGTATTAAGTGTTAGAGGACGGAGAGCAGTATCTGCTGATGGATTCTGTTGGTGGCTGCTAGCAGTGGATTTGCAGCGGTCCCTTCTCTCAAACATTTGTTGAATAAGACACAGTTGTTTGTCAAGGTCTGGAAAGTGAAATTCTGTACCAGACTTCTGGCAGATCTTGGCAAAGTCTAAATATTTTTAAGAAAAGAATTAAAATCAGTAAGGCTCAATCGCTTTTCAACCATTAGAGGGAAAATGACAAGTTAAAATAACTTTGCATTCAGTAAATTGCTTAATAATTGATACAAAACGTAGACTTGGCGTAAGTTTCTCATAGACCATGATGCCAGATAGCAACAGAGACAAGCATAGTACACTCTATAATTTGGTTTTATCAACTGGGTTGATAATGTCAATTGGCCACCGTAAAGAGATTCAAGAGCTGACGTTTCGAGCGTTAGCCCTTCGTCGGAGGGAATCGAAGGGCTAACGCTCGAAACGTCAGCTCTTGAATCTCTTTACGGTGGCCAATTGACATTATCAACCCAGTTGATAAAACCAAATTATATTGTTATACTTCCCACCGACGCAGCACCACAGTTTCTTTAGAAACTTACCCCCTCTATTCATAGTACACTCTAGACTTCAAATACATGATTTAGCATGGTTTGGTCTCCAGCAATCATGATAGGTCGCAGACTAATGATAGATAATTTTGAGATACCCACAGGTGAACACAGATTTCTCGAAATGAAATTTGGTTTCCAAGTTGGGCAAAAATTTAATTTTTTGCCCGAGGGAAGGAAACCATGTTATTTGGTTTGGTGATTTATTATAAAGTAAACTGAAAGTTAAAGGACATGAAGGGCTTAAGTTATTTCTGATTTCACATCTGAAACAAGCCCTGATGTTCGAAGAGAAGTCTGCTTTTGTCACTTAGAAAGGAGAACAAGTTTATTCACTAACGAGTACAATATATTTAATTTATACGACATAATTTTCAAATAAAAAGATTACCATACTTTTCATAATTCCTGAGTACGTGTTTAGGCGATCTTCCACCAACAAAATTAACCCTGCCAGTGTTTCAGAATACAGTGAAAGAGCTGTCTGGATTCTGTGTGGCTGTGACAACACTGATCTAAACAAGAAGAAACAAAATGTTTGGTTTGGTTTCAACATTTCAAGCTTAAAGATGAATGTGCAAATAACATAAATTATTTTCTACCAGGAAAAAAATTTTGCTTGCATTGGGAGACGTTTGGCCTCTAGTCACCCAGGTTGTTGACACAATACATGCAAGCTGAACTAAAGAAAATTTTTGTTTAGTAAGGTCTGTAAGTTAACAAAAAATTTAAATTTTGACTAAAAGTCGTCATTATTCGACCCTTACCCTCCAGGTCTGGTCTTGTGTTTGCACAAGTCAAGAACATTGCCGCATATTAATCGTAGATTATGAGTTGTCTTCTTCTGAGCTCCTATAATGAAAGCGAAGGTCTGTCACTTATTAATTCAAGCAGAAGTCTTACCTGAAAGTCTTTGTCTTGTCACGATGTACGGGGCAGATACAGCTAAGCTTGTTCAGAGTAACTGAGATGCAGACAAAACTCCAGATGTTTTGTGCTTGTCAACTGAATATGGTTTCGCAAATATGTGCAAAAGTATAAATTCATTTTAATTTTGAAATATACATCTTGGTAAGCACAACAACACTATGCTTTTTGAACAAAATTACAGTGAACAATAAATATCAATGAAATTACTTTGAACAAAAATAAGGTAAAATTACTCAGTATAGCTTAAAAGCTAATCGAGCTATCATGAATTTTTCATCATAATATTTTGTTGAATGAATAATTAGGTTAGTATTTCAAAGACATTTGCAGTAAGAGTGACATTTTGAAATGTTAGATTAAGTAAAAAACGGGGTAAATGTCTGAATAGATTCAGCATGCCAAATTCAGTAAAATGCAAAGTTTCATGGAGATCCAATTCAAACTCCATGAAATATGGACATTCAAAAATAATGATTTTTACAAAGAAATGTATGCATGCGGGCAGTGTCTGCCGCATGCCAAACATTTCTTTGTAAAAATCACAAAATTCAAGCTTCTATTATATTTCTTAAAGGAAGAATCACAACTCTTCGAAACTTCACATCATTGTGAACATAATTTTTCATTTAAATATCTAATGTTTAAAACTATGGCACTATAACTGCAAATTGCGCTATTGTGTTGCATAATTGTGACGTACTGCATGTGCAAGGAATTGGGCTTCATTTGGCCAGAAAAAAGTTGCCTGGTCTTACTCACATTGGCACAGAGAACTTTCTGAATGAGCAAGAGCGATGCTAGCTGCATAACATTTACTAACCCAGTAGGATGGTAAAACTCTCTTCAAGCCTGAAGTCGTGTTCTGTAGTGGAAAACTCATTTGTTGCTTGTATGCTCTGAATGGACATGCTACGATTCCTGTATAAATGGGACAGAATGAAATCACATATTAATGTTAATAACAATACTAACCAATAATTCACGAGGAAAAACAAAAGAGATTCAAAGGACATCTGTAGATCAGATACAGAATTCATTGTATGCTGCAGGGATGTAGCTATGAAATAACAAAGTGGGCTCATTAACAAGCTCAGCTGGCTTTTCTGACCAGTGTACCTTCAAAATTACTTTGAGTCTTTGCTTCTAGTGAAATTTAAGCCCAGTGCTCGACACTAACTTTTCAGCTTACTAGCCTCATGGCTAGTGACAACTTAGATGTTGCTAGTCCAAAACAATTTTTACCAGCCCAGCATTGGTGTTGGCTAGTTCAGATAACAGTTGATCCCTAGCAAGACTTGGAAGCACGAAGCAAGCAACTTTCCTTATGTTGGCTATTGCATTGTTCTGAAATCAGTTTCAATAATAAAACAAATTTTTGTGGAACATAGTCTGGTAGCATGAGATGCCCATGATGAAATTCTGATCTTCAGTTTCTGAGCAAAGTGTTTGTTTTTGTGTTGCTTGAGGAAGATGGAAACTGCTTCAGCCAATTTCATTTTGTTTACTAGCTAGCCAAAGTGGCTAGTGGAAATCGAAAACCCACTAACCAAAACTAAATTTCTACTAGTCTGTGGCTAGTGGCTACCGTTAGTGTCAAGCCCTGAAACCGGTGATAAGCTCTCTTTCAGTCGGTGAAATTAGCTGGTAGCCGGCTATTAGTTACATCCGTGATGCTGTCCAAAACAGTTAGCAAGTATGAACACTGATTAAAAAAAAAAAGTATGAACACTGAGATGCATTAATTATTTCGTGTCATATGATAAGCAATATTTTAGCAAGAGTTAATTACATCAGTTACAACTCCGATTTGAATACTGTTTAATAAAGATTGGGAATTATACAAATTATGTATTAGAATGTTTCTTACCTAGACTATGTACTGTAATTCATGACCAAGAGGACTACAATTTTAAGTTATATATTATATTTAATTAAAAAATTAGAAAATAAATCAATATTATAAAACTACATTCATTTATACACAGTTATATTTAGAGCTGAAAGCTTATGGGGCTGTGTGTGCCCCACTGAAAAGTTTTGAATTTGGAAGTTTTTGAGGACGGAGGAAAACTGGAGAACCCAGAAAAACTCTCCGTACAAGGAAACAAACCAGCAACAATTAACAGGATTTGTACCAGTGGTGGTAGGTATGGGTTCTCCACAGTGCCATCGCTGTCCTGTCTCCCACACCACTCCAAAAAAACTAAACTGCAAATCATTTTATTGTGCTTAAAACTCATCAACAATAGATGAGGTTGGGGGATGGTGCTTATACGGATGGTGGGACCGAGAATGTACGAGCCGAGAGCCATGGTAATCATGGCAACCCTGTGAGCGGCAACCACCATCCAGCACCGTCACACTGAATAGCAATTCAGTGGAAGTGTTGATACCTACCTGAAAGGGGAGGGGAAGGGCGGGGGAGAACAGCACAAAGGCTTCGCAAACTCAAAGAGTGAATGCACAATGATTCTAAGAAACCTGAGCCCTGTAAATACAGAAACCCCTGCGACTTACCAGGCCACCTTGCAGCAACATGAGCCGCCATGAAGAAGACCGCTGCTTGCATTGTCTCAATTTTAACTTCGCCTAAATTACAATTAGCCACATCTAAGATGGCTAATACTTACTTCCCTATTGAAAATGAATCCACTGTTGATGATGGATCTGTAAAAACAACAACAAATAAGCACATTATTACTGCTGAGGTTATGATAATTATGAAGAAAAGCTTCCCCCAACCGACTGTCGGTCATCTGTTGGCTGATTTTCAGTCGACTGTCGGCTGACTGTTAGCCATTTTGTCAGCCGACGGTTGGCCATTTGTTGGCAGACTGTCGGCCGTTTGTCGGCTGACTGTTAGCCGACAATCAGCTGACAGGTTTTGGCTAATGCGTAGGCAATCTGTTGACCAACAGTCGGCCGACAGACGAGGAGCTCTTCTTCACAATTAGTGACTCAGAGGTTATGAGGCATCCATACTAACATACCGGTAATAATTATTGTGTTCCATGGAGATTAACAGATGCACACTGCATTGCGCCCGCAGTATGAAAGCGAAGGAAATAATTGTTGTGCTGGAATATTGTCCGTTTTGTTCTGCAAGCGCTTATAAATATGAGCAGCTGAGATTTTGTTGACAGCAAGGAGGGAAGTGATGAACAAATGCTTGATTTTATTCCTGCTTTGAATGGTTGATGATCTCTAAGAAAGGTTATTCACTTGTGGAAGTATTCATCTAGGTCACAAATGTTTTGGCTACATGTGAAGAGGAAAGCAATGCACTTTTATCAGCTTACATGTTATGTACCTGCCAGTACTCACAATAATCATCAGTACCAGTTTTACTAGCAAATATTATACACCTTAAAGCATGTACACCGAGAAAATGATGGGGGTAAAATTGGCAGATCAGTGTTGCTTAGGGCGCTTCTTCCTGAAACGACCACTACTTGAGTTGCCATGGCACACCTGTACCTGTTAGGGGCCCAGTATAAGGCTATCAATCAGAAGAAAGTCAAGAACCATAACTTACTGCTTTAAATCATTTGCATGAAAATTTTCACGTCATTGCCAGTTGCAATTTGTAATTTTAAAACTGAAAACTTTTAGTTGAAAATGAATTTGGGCCACAGCCACAACACAAGCACCCCCATCGTTTTCATAGGGGAGTCCTCCCCCTTCTCAGGGTTCAAGTGAATAAAAATAAAAATTAATATGATTATAGAATGATAAACCTGAGCTGACTCGGACCATATCTTCATGGACCTTTGTTACCCACTCCCTGTACTCTCTCTTTTGCATCTCCTGCAGTTGTGACACCTCACTAGACCAGTATGTTTCCAGCATCTATGAAGCAAATTAATTTTGGATATAAATTTGTCTCTCGCTCCAGCATAAGCATGTGTTGCATATAAGATAGTAGATAGCCAAAGAGGCATGTAGCGCCGAGTTGCTTATAACTATCAAAAGTGGAATAATTGGTTGATTAAAAGCACCCAAAGGAATGCAATATTTGAACTCCCCGCTGTTCTCGCTGACGTGTATATGTACCTACCATTGTGTAAACCAATCAAAACTCAGAAAATGCAACTACATGAGTTTACCAATGGCTTGTCTTTAATAATAAATGATTAACATACAACAGACTGTGACAGAGAGGAAGATTCAGGATGGTAGTCTTGTCAGGCCTTCTGATAATTTGCGGGAAAAAAAGTCAAATTTTGCGGGATTTGCAGAGACAAATTCACTGAGAAAATGGCCGATTTCGCAGGAGTTTTGGGTGCACATTTCGCTAAAAAGCAAACAAGAAACAATCCAGAAAAAATGTACTGCAGGATGTCAAATTCAGGGCAAGAAAGAAAACACAAAGGTGCATCCATCACAGTTCTGAAGGAAACTGTTCTTGTTTCGAGCGACAAGAAAAACGTCAATCGGTTATCCTCCTTTTTCAGCTGCAATTTAGAGCCGAAAACAGCAACAAAATAAATGTATTATCTCTCCTCGCTGTCTTGTGTTGCTTTGCAGTTTCAAGGCAAGATTGTTCGTGATTGAAGGTT
The DNA here is from genome assembly GCA_947652115.1 of Blastomussa wellsi. Classification (NCBI taxonomy): domain Eukaryota; kingdom Metazoa; phylum Cnidaria; class Anthozoa; order Scleractinia; family Plerogyridae; genus Blastomussa; species Blastomussa wellsi. The sequence continues at coordinate 4,676,652 of OX393567.1, forward strand.
CAAATCCATTTGCGACGTCAAAACATTCTTGCATCTTCGATCGTATCCTGACGTACGAGTAAACATGTGCCTGCATTACTACAGACAACAGTTTCCTTTCACACTCCTGTTTCAACGAAAAGTCTTAACATTGTGGCCAGTGCCCAGTTTTTGACAACATTAATCTAAGAACGCCTGGTAGTTTTTGGTGCATTGTTTACTCGTGGCAGTGACGAAATTTTACAAGTTTATGTGCCGACAGGTATTTGGTAGGATTTGCAGCAGATTTTGCGGTATTTCGCGGAAATACCTGAATTTCGGGGCTTTGCGACTGCGCAAAATATCAGAAGCCCTGTCTTGTGACATCAATAAAATAATTCACTTTACAAAAATCTAGAGAAGGTTTATCCCTCAACCCCAAGAACGGAAAGTAAGGATAAATGCAGTGGTGAGAGTGCTCGTCACCCATCAATGTGACCCAGGTTCAATTACATGTACAGTAACAGACGTGGCACCATAATTACATGTATGTAGGTTGAGCTTTTTGTTACTTTTTTATCTTGCTCCAAGTTTTTTCTATAGGTTTTCCTGTTTTCACTTCACAAAAACCACCTTGAGTTCACAATTCCAATTCCATTAAAAATCCAAGAGCCCTAGTTTTGTCCATTACAAGACTACTATATAATCAGCTATTACTCATTTTTATATTATTTAATTATGTCTACTTACTTGTGCATCTTCACAGTGCCTAGCTGCCAAATCATTAACATCTTTGTCAGTGGTGACAAGGCCAAGATTGTTAATGGAGTCTTCCATTTCTCTTTGATGCCTAAAACAATAAATAAACTAAAGAAATTAAAACCAACTCATCTAAAGTCAACTCTCTATAAGATGGACACCATTCAGGACCAGCACAAACTGTCCATCTTAGAAAGGTATCCAGCTTACAGAGAGTTTAGATAATTATTCAGTAAAATGACCGAAAAACAGTGCACAAACCAAAATGAGTTGTCTGCATTTTAAAGGTATCCATCATAGCTAGGTGTTTGTTGAGAGAGAATTGCCTGTATAGCCTAAGTCAGAGTGCTATAGCAAGATCTACCGGTAGTTGTCTGGGCTAGTTTCACCTGCATGACTGTAGATAAAACTGGAGAAAATCTGTGCCAAGCTGCATTAATGCCAAAGCAAGAATGTGGTATTGATCTGCAAATCGGCTGAGACAAAACCCTGTAAATTAGTATAGGCCTGGCTATTAACAGAGATCACCCCAAGTATTCAACTTACATCTCTGTTTGGTCGCCTAGTGTAAGGGAACACAAGTTGATCACACATTGATTGAAATGGGCTTTTTACAACTTGGCTGGCCAGTGAATGCAAGTTGGTGCAAGTCAACTTGCTACTTCTTGTGTCCACTTGCGAGTCCATTAGACTACCCAAAGTAAGCCTATATGTGCTTGTAAGTTCAACTTGTGATTAAATGTCTCTCCATTTGGTGAGGTCTTAATACATCCAGGAAGTAGTATATTAAGTACAACTTGACCTTACCCAATAAGGTCAAACTTACTTTTCTTCCATAGCTTTGATTGCACTCTCTTTTTTTGAAGCAGCGTCATCCATTGCCATGGCATAAGTATTCTCCAGTTGTAGGAGTGTTTCTAGGGCAGCTGAATGAATCAAGGAATGGTACATCTCAGAAAACACTGACTCTTCACTCTTGTCATTAGCCGAGCTGTAGCCTGCATGTTCTTGAGTGAAGGCATTTGACCATGACAAGACATAATCAGCTGTGTTCTGTGAAGACTGTTTCATTTGTTCAAGAGCTGCATGTGCCATTTTGTCATGGAGATCTCTGCATGAAGATTTGTTGAACTGATCCAAAGTTTTGGTCAGTTCTACAAGTGAAAGATCAGAGAAACCTTATATAAGAAATCAACTGCAGAGTGTAATGGAAGGTTCAGATTTGAACTCCAGTGGGATGATTTTCCATTTGAACTAGGGCTCGTGTCATGTTGATTAATTAATCTTTCACATTAAATTTACCGAGCTGAAAATTTGCCATCACTCTCATTTCCACTAGTCTAAAATAGTGTCTAAATTACATATTTTACCGGACAAGGGATATATAACATTCCAAAATGATAAAAAACGGAAAAGATTATCACTTTTAAAATTCCCTTGCACCGCCATGTTGGATTTTGTGACGTCACTGTGTTGTCCTTATTGTTATTAATGAGAAGTCTTTTGTGTGAAACAATGGGACAACACACTGACGTCTTAAAATTCAAACTGGCGGCGCGCAGGCAATATTAGACCGATAATCTTTTTCTCGCTTTATGAGTATGAAATGCTGTATCTGCCTCCTCTGGCAAACTTTGTAATTTAGACATTATTTTAGGCAACTTAACGTAAACTTGTTTCAACAGCCGAGGTTCCCTTTAAGAAAAATCTGTTTTTTTCTGAGGGGGGATCATGTTGGCTCGTTGATCTTTTTTGTTAGGGCGTAAATCTGGACTTGCCTCATCAACATGGGGGAAGGGGTGGATATAATTATAAAATAAAATGTCCCTACCTTCCCCACCCCCACCCCCCACCCATCAAATGAACCTTGGGATTTTTACCAGGGTCATTTCCTACCTGGTTCAAGATAACATGGCAAATTGTGGTGGGTTATCAGTCTCTGTACAAATTCTCTTGCACCAATCTTCAGTGGAACAGGAATCGGCACAGTGAGTCTCTGTAGCTTTCCACTGTCTCTAAAATCGAACACAAACTCGCGCTTCTGATCCTCGAAAGTCGAGCAAAGCAGGACATCAGCCATCCTTGCTCAGTTAAATTCGACCGTACATTCACCTTCTACATCTAATTGACCTTAATAATTATTAAACACAGGTATAAACATTGTTTCCCGTTTGAGCAACAACAAATAGTAAAAGAAGCTTTCTAGTCTTCTTTGCCTTCAATGTTTTGGGTGTCACAGGGAGGGATTGGTGACTAGCTAGCTTTGAGCCCGCAAATACAGACGCTGACAATCACCAAATTCAAGATGGCGGAAGGGGAACATCATGTTCACGGTAAGGACTTCAAATTATCTTTTTCTTAGTCTCTTATAGTTGGTCATTTGACGTCTTGCTTGTAAATATTAAGCTATAAATAACTCTGTTTTTCGTTTTATGTTGTTTCATTAATTTTGTGTGCACTTGTCCTCAATCATCAAATATGAAGCAGGCGTTTTTAAGATGTAATATCTTTTTCATTGACTGTTTCTGCTTTATGCTGATTTCAGGAAAAGAAGAAGCCTTTAGTCCCTTTTCTATTATGGCTAACAATGGTATTATTGACTTTTGGTAAGTTTGTAATGTATAATTGGCTCAGTGGATAAAACTTAAACACTCAGTGAGTGGTACGTGTCCAAACTAAAACATGTTTGACCGGACAACATGTCCAGTGCCAACCTGTTAGTTATTTCAAGCCCTGGTCTTTGCTTGAGAAATGACAACTTTTAATGACAAATTTTTCTTCAATGATCTAAGGCCAGTTTGGCAGGCGAATTCCCCACTATATGGAGCTAGCTTCAGGTGAAATGCCAAGGGTATGCCTAGAGGAGAGAGGAGAGGGCGCTTTTGACATTGAGTTATACATAAAAAAATCTCACCCCACTGAATGCTTTATTTTTGGTGTGACTCAAATAAATGAGAGCTTGTTTCCATTTTCCACTGTGCTCATGCTGAGCAAGGCTGTACTCTAAGAAAAAATTACAAGGAACCCGAACGTTCCAAACCATGCGACCCAAGGTGCCCAGCACTAAAGCTTATACGAATAAAGTAAGTTTACCTGGTCATCCAATGGCAAAAGTTAGTTGCCTTAGGCACCTGGGTGTCCTTAGAGCACAGGCCTGCTGAGAGAAAAATGAATGGTTGGTATAAAAAAGAGTTAAACTGCAGACAAGCCCAGTGGCCTATCAGGCAGGAGCTTATCCATGAAGCATGAAGCGACAGAGAGTATTTCTACTCTCCCCTGGATTGGATTCTAGTCCATCGCAGGGTTACCCCCAGCAGTAAATTCGCCGGTACCCATTTATGCACCTGGGTGAAGAGAGGCACTGTGAGAGTAAAGTGTCCTGCCCAAGAACACAACACAGTGCCCTAGCAAGGGGTTCGAACCCAAATCGTCAAAATCCGGAGTCCAGTGCGCTAACCATTGCTGATTAGGCCACTGCGCCTCCCACGGGTGGTCTAAGCACAGATGAAAATGCGAGAGAAACCAATTTTCTCTTGGTATACTAAAAACCCGGTGCCATATCATGCAAGGACTTCTGATATTGTACGATGTTGCGATGTTGCGATGTTACGATGTCGTGTTAATTTTCAACCCAAAAAAATACGTCAGACCCTCCCTGTCAGGTATACTTCGAGTACCCCCCTGGGGTAGTGATGCAAAAGATCGGCCCATTCCACCATTCCTTTTTGTTTCTAAATGATTTAATTACTGTAATTTTATTTTAAGCCGGACGTCACTGGCATCCATGGCTGGTATCTCTGCTGGTATCCTTGGTCTGACGGCTCTTAAAGGCTTCATCTTTTATTTCATAGCTTCCTTCTTTATGTCAGTAAGTACTTCAATCAACAATTTTTCAGTTCAAGTTTGTTACGCCCTCAATAAAACCATTAAACTAAATTCAATAGCTTGAGATGATTGCTTGGCACTTATTCTAGGAGAATTTTTCACCTTTAGGCATTATAAAACCTAATGAGAGTTGCTTGAACATTTACTGTATGTTGACACTGGCAGCCCGGGCTGAAACCTTCTCCATATAATCGCCACTTTCATTTCAAGAGGATTTCTTTCAGAGCCCGGACTGAAATCTGAGCCCGACTAACCGGGCTGAAATTGATTATACAGTCACCCCCTTACATGATTGCACAACACTGTTGCAGAACCTCATTTAACTGACTGTTTTTTTTTTTCAGATTCTAATTTGTCTTAAGGCTGGCACACAGTGGAGAAAATTCTTCATTTCCTGGTGGGATCTCAGCACGTCTGGAATCTTTGGAGGAATATTTGTATCCTTTTAAAACTAACAGTCCTTTCATTCAAATCGGATTTAAGAGAATTTGAATCATCTGATCTCTATGATATTTTTAGACTGTTCAGCCCTCTATTTTCCCTTATCTTTCATTGATTGTTGAATGTGGGAAAAAGAATCCCAGGAGAACTGGACTTCAGTACCAAATTTTGGACTGACAGGGTAGGGGTGGGTAGCTAGAAATATAAACGGTGATGTTTCTAATGATGTTTTATGGATAACAAGTCATAAAACTTTAACTGCTTTTGTTATTTTTCTTGACTTGTTTTTGTATCATTTTCATTCTAGACATATCTATTATTTTGGACGTATCCTTTTATTGACTTTTATTTTGTAACCACATATAGTTTTCAAGTGGCAATTATTGCAGGTACCATGGTGGCATAACTGCTTAATAGGGCAACCTGGGGGTAACCTTGTGCAGGGTGGGATGAAAATAACTAATTTTACATGTATCTTACTAACCCAAATCTCTGATTAGCTAGGCCAAAAAATATTATCATTTTATTGGGTTTCGGTTGCGTAAGGTGGCCAAACACAGCTTTTGAAACCTGTGTTGCATTTGCCTTTTATTCTAAAACCATTGAACTCTAGGTCCCCAAACTTGGCAGGAGATAAGTTAAAAGGATAGACTTTCAAATTTTGATAGTTACGCCGACGTGTGCGCTGTTGCCATGGTAACGTGACTGGATATAAACATCAATTTAAAATCGGGTTTTGTATATTTGAGGAAAATTCAGTCGTTAGATTTTCCCTATCATTTGCCTGGAACAAACTTGTCACAATACTCACATGCGGACACTATTCTAATGTAACTTTAACAGACCGATTTCTAGCTATCCGTCCTTGAAAGGTAACTCCATTATTTACAATTTCCTCTGTCAAATTTCAGAAGTTTCGCAACAACTTTCTTTCTTGTTTCCCGAAGTATTTTCCTGCCAAATTGAGTGAAATTTCGGTAACACTGGACCTAAAGAGTTCAATCTCAATGTTTTGACCAACTACGCATGTGCTGCAATTAAACGGGGTTCTTACGGTACTCACGGTAACACTGAAAAACCTGCCAAATTTGACTTTTTCTGACATAGCATTCTAACAAAACTTAAGTTTAGAACATGTTACCATTTATGAAAAAAATGCCTCATATAAAACCGCCTTGGAACAAAAACTCATCACTCTTCCGGCTCCATATTTGTTGTTGTGTTATCCTTGTGCGCGCGCTGCCTCACATCAGCACCAACGACTGCAGAGCGCACGTGAAAACTCTGTTCGGCAACCTTAAATTTATCTTTAAAAAAACATTTTATTGCTTCACTTTCTCTTACAAACTGTCGGTTAAATATAAATGTCGGAAGTGTGCCATCAGAAAAAAAAACACCAACAACAACAACCAACATTGCATCAGTCATGTCCTTAGACTTGCCCCAAGTCGCTCGTTAAATAAAAATCGCTTGTTAATCGCCCATGAAAGACAAGCGCAGACTGCCCAAAGTGCAGTCACTCGAGGAATGGTTCGGAACAAGCAATGTGTGTCACTTGCAGGAAATCACTTCTGGCTGGCTGGCTTTCGTTTTCGTATTGACGTCATTCTGATGTGCCATGTGCAGCAATTTGATGCGCACCGTGGTGTGTGTAAAAATTGTGATTTGCCATTGTTTAGATATGTTCTTCAAAGAGTGCCGACAAAACCAATTCTTTCAACCCCGTAAATAACTAACATAACAAGGCTGATAATTAATGCCTTTAATCGGGACAAATTTGTTAAAAAAAGTTTTGCCAGTAGAGCATACGCTTAAGTTTACGCAGAATATTTTGATTGACAGCCATAATGTGGCATCACCGGCAGATAAATGCACCGGTGACGTCACATTTTCAGAAGTGCAAGTGAGACAAGTCACTCGTTCTGCACCGCCATTTTAATTTTTCAGCCCACGCGCGCCCACGATTACCATTCATATGCCAGCATGCTTACCCATGTGAGCGGTCAAAAGAGCAACATGGAGCAAGTCTATTATGTCCTCTACATGCTTGCCTGTCGGGCAACCTGCGATAAGAAGGCTGATGGTTTCACTAGCCCCAGGCTATCAGACAGCATTTTTTGTTGCCCTGCCTGCAATTGTCTTTCTAGGGGGATTAGCAATACTCCTGGTAGCTTCTAGCCTCCAATGCAGCTGTCACTGCATAGTGTTCTCACACAAGGCACTTAAGCCTTATGGCGCCTCTTTCCAAGTGAGTGCTGGCATTCTAAAAGCAAAGTATCTTCTGTAGTCTAGATACGTAAAATCTGCGTGCAAGTCTAGTGGCCCATCAGGTCAGAGCTTATCCCGGTTTCCTTAGCATGAAGCAACTTGGAGTATTTCTACTCCCCCTGGATGGGATGCTAGTCCATCGCAAGGTTACCTGAACACATCGCTTTTTGGCAAATTTATAATCACAAAGAATTACATTACATTAATGTGGATCGAGCAGTTGGGGTACATGTACTAGCTGGGACACTTTACTCTCACAGTTCTTCTCTCCACCCAGGTGTATAAATGGGTACCAGTGAATTATTGGGGCAGCCTGACGGAATGCTGGGGGGGGGAACCCTGCAAAGGACTAGCTTCCCATCCAGGGGGAGTAGTAATCAGAGTTGGTTTCTTTAATTAGTACAGAGTAGTTTACTGGTAATGGGAATATACAGTCATAACTAATTTTTAGATTTTTTTTAATTTGAGAACTCAATCTAAACTGTCTAAACGTAAATGTTTAATCCCATGGGCTAACATTCATTAGGGGAGACAGGGGGTTCATTAAGGGGCGGGCACCGGCAAATTGACCGGCTGTGAACGAGACATAGCTATGACTTTGCCCGGCTGTTTTCGTCTTCTCCGCTTACCGGTACTTTCTTTTATAAGAAAAACTAAAAATGCCCGGCTGAAAACCCCTACTGACCTCCTGCACAAAAACTTAGTGAAACCCCTGGGGGAGAGGTTATTACTGGAAAAACTCCCTTCAGAATATGGTGACTGGCTTTCAGAGGTGGCTGGAGGCTCTAACGTTATTGCACAGGTCAAAACTTTATTAATTTAGGTAACCTTATTTTTTAATTAAAACAAAACAAGGTTGACTCGCGCGCTCACATGAAGTTTACAAATCAACAGGAAAATCGCACCCGCTCCCAATTAAGAAACTGTTCTTGTTATTCCATTAACATTGTCAAGGTTTTTGTATGGAATGGTTCATGTCTACTAACAGAAGCAACAGACATCGACAGAAGAACGAGTTAATTCAAACTTACAACAAGATGGGACCTGTAAAAGAACACGAATCCCACCAAGCAATGGTGCCTACGTTTCTACATGTACAGGAGAAATCACTTTGACTGCTTTCATCTTCAATAACGTCTTTCACTCAACATCAAGATTTATTCACAGGGGTGGATGTAGAATATTCACAAAGAGGTGGCTGTATAAAGCAAAAGCCCCCTCCGCCCAACCACCCCTCCCCCACATCAATGAGAAATTTAACGTTCGTGTAGATGCTGCGTTTAGCATCCAAGCATCACTTCCAGACTACACAATACCACTTAAAAGACGGCTGGGGACAAAACCTTTTTAACAAAACACGAGGAGAGGGTGGGGGACGGGGGACGGGACGGGGTCAAGCCACTCTTGCTGCCCTGCCCCCTTTAATCCGCAACAACGAAGACTGTCCGATTCTTGCCTTTCGTAAGGGACCCGAAGACTTTAAGATTATTTTTTGTCCAATCAGACAAGGGTGCTCTGAAAGTCTTAACGTCATGTGACATGTAATGAAGTAACATCCCTGTCGAGAATTTTAGAGCAGGTGAAATAGTTGCCGCTACTGACTGAATTTCACGCAACCAAGTGTTTATGTTGAAGTTCACGTATATGTTGAAGTTTCACTAGCTTCAAAGTTGCCCCTCAAGACAAAACAGACCATAAATTCAGTGGTCGTCGTTCCAAATCAAATAGCTTACGAGCAGGCTCAGGCACATAAAATGCAAGAGCCCGTGTTTGATCCAATGGTGAGCCTTCACAGACTTGACCTGTTTTCTTTTCCTTTTTTCTGGTTTTGTCCCGTGGCCTCTCCGCACAGTAGGGACCTTCAGATCGGGGTTCGAGTACGAGATTGAATACGAGTACGACGTTGCCAACCTGGTGAGGCCCTATTAGGGGTTTTAGGGATACGAGATATTTGGGTAAAACATTATAGGGATACGGGATATTTGGGGGAAAATTACCGGGATACGGGATATTTAAACAAGAGATTCGGGGATATCGAACATAAAAGTTGGAGATACAAACCCTCGCAATTAACGGGATACGGGATATTTAGGCCAAAATTTAATGGCATACGGGATAGTCAGCCCCCCCACCCCCCCCCCCCCCTCTAATGGGGCCTCTCTGGTGCTCGTGCTTATCACAATCTCTCATCTTCCCGATGAGAGACCCTGGGAACGAGATTGATAGTCTCCTTTTTACCTGCCCAGCAAACAGGGCTGTTGAGGGCTGTGAGAGCGTAAAGTCCTGGATTGAAATTTAAAAGTCGTGCTTGTGTTCGACTCGTACTCGTACTCTGATCTGAAGGTCCCTGATGACATGTCTCAGGTTGCTTGTCATTTTGAGTGTATTTATTACTATTTTCTAGAAACACAATGAGAAGAAAAAGATTTAACCAAACTAAGACTACTTTGTTCTTGCTGTACATATCATAAAATCATAAGCTATAAACTGTCGGAAAATTAACGCAATGTCAATAATTCTGTTCAATAGAATTAATTATAAAAGAACTAATGTGTAGTAGTTTTCATAGTCATTACACTGCGTGCTGCTAGACTTGAGTATCCAGCTCGTGTTTTTAACTGCCGACGCGGTGAAGTAATCAATTGTGGCACGAAAAATGTTGCGTGTTAAGTATCTTTAGAAATCCTATTTTTTGCCATTGACAGTTTGATCAGTTCTGAAATAATTGCTGTCTGAACTTGTTGTTGGCGTCTGAAAGTGTTTTTTTTTTTTTTGTTTTAGTGAAGTTCTTGTCCCCGGCCGGCGTGCCCAATCGATGAAAACCAGTAATCGATGTAATCGATATCAATATCGGAAATCGATGAAAATCGATCACCAAGAAGATTGTGAGTATCGATTTTGATCGATTTCAAACATTCACTTAAAATTTCATATCATAGATAACAACTTCTCTTGAAGGCTTGCAGACTCCACTGGCGCGTTTGAACCGCCTCCGCGCCTATATCGTCCTGTTGGGACTAGAAATGCGGGGCCGCGTACAGTCCTGAAAGAAACATATAAACAAGCCAACAATTATGAGTACAAAAGCGGGGTACAAAACCTAGTACAAAAGCGTATATCCCGGGTGACCATCTTTTATCCTTCCGATTTGAAAAGCTAAAGAGGAACTTGACAAGAAAACCTTACCATTCGACAGTCGCTTCAAGTGGCCATATGGGTTTTACAAGTTCTTATTGAATATGTCCTAGCTGTCCTCAACTCACCACGCGGAAGGCCTCGCCACGGCTACCAATTTTCTTCTCCAAGATGTTTCACCTGCCGTTACAGTAAACCCATACTAATGGTACCCTTTCACAACACTCGCTGTATCAAATATCACATTCATAGTCGGCATAACACGCAGGCTGTATATGCGCTAAATTGAAAGTATCCTCATTCAGGGTACGGCTACTGTTAGAGTTATCGTTATAGAGTTTTCGCGTGGAGTTTTATTTATTTATTTTTTATTTGCCACACTAATTACAAAATATAGGAAAAGAAGAGAAAAAAAAAAAAAAGAAGTGGCGAGGAGACCTAACAGAAACTATAGGAGCTTGTGAGAGGTTAGGCCTCCTCGAACTATGAGCTAGAGCTGTTTCACATTAATAGAAGAAAAGAAGGCGAAAAGTCGAAGATGGAAAGATTTATAAACTGTTTTCATACTTACTCAAGTATTAAGGACTGCCAAAATCTTGAATTCAGGATTTTGGCAGTCCTTAACTTTAACTCTAATCCATAACTCTACTGAAATAACTCTATTGCTAGTTGACCTCCCTCTTTCAAGACGTGGATTTCAATTGCCAGTATCGCTTTTCATCGATTAATTTAGGCAATCGATAATAATCGATTCATTATTATCGATTATATTGATTATATCGATTGCCCTCCAATAATCGATTTTCATCAATTGGGCACGCCGGGGTCTTGTCATAGTCCCCCAAAAAGTTACAGACACAGTGGTATGGTACACAAATAAATTGAAATTTGTGGACCTACCTCCTAGTAAATCAATCAGTAGCCGTTTCATTGGATACAGAAAGAGTAATATCGAAAAGTGTGACACCATTATGGCAATGGCATAGTTGTATAATCATTCTTTTTATAAAAGGGATTCTCATCTGTGCCATTTAATTTACATGTGCTACCCTTTCGCAGTGAGATAATGTCTCCTCCAGAAAATGCAACCTCGAAAGCCTATCCCGCATTTAGACTCATTATAGACAAGCTAGATGACACACAAATGCAATTTTTCAGTTTTCTTTTTTTTTCTTTTTTGGGTTAAATAAGTTGTTGTTGTTAAAGCATGTTGAGTACGAGCTTGAGGAAGGGGGTAGGAGGGCGTTGGTTCTCTCCCTCACGGGCACACCCAATTCTCGTCCCCGTAGCCCTTTTCGTTTCTCTTTACCCGGCTGGGCCTTGGCACGAAATACGAAGTGCTCTGGGAACAGGATTTTCAAAACAAAAACAAATGTTTTTTTATTGGCTGTTTGAGAACAAAGAAATCTTAAACGGAAGTCAAAATGTTCTCCGGCTTCCATATTGCAGCACACGATATGTAGAAACATCAAGTCCGGAAGTCCTAGAATCAAGGACAAGAAATCCTTTGTCCCCAGAGCCCTTCGTTTTCGTGCCAAGGCCCAGCCGGCTAAGAGAAACGAAAAGGGCTATGGGGGCAAGAATGGGGCACACCCTTTCGTGCAACCTCGTTTCCAGGGTTTCTCCCAAGGGAAGAACCCTGTCAATCAATCAATCAATCAAAAACTTTATTAACGTGTCGGTTGCTTTTAATTTCGTACGGTTTCGTGCCTACCGTTTTGCGATACCGTGTTTTCGCGTAACGATCGAGCTGTGTTTTGAGCCCTTCTTAAAATGGAAAAAGTAATTAAAAGTATGAAACCTAAACACGTCCATGTTTGAATGCTCCAACTTGCGTTACACTACACTTCAACTGACCGGTACTCAACACAGACGGACGATTAGGCTTGTCACGCATTCTAATCTAGTGAGGATTTAACGGATTGTTCAGTCTGAATAGACTGCTTCTTTTTCGTTTCAAGCGCTGTTTACGTACTGCAATTGCAAACGATGCAATTTCGACCCTGTCACCAGGAGCAATGCCGAAAAGGCAAAAATGATACCCCATTTAAGGATCGAGAACGTCAAAAACCCATATACCCGTTCCCGCGGTACATACCTATATAGCCCATATTTGGGAGTACCCCCGGGGGTTCCTGCTTATAGCGCTTACTGATATGATCTAGCCTCCCACGCAGGAATCGCGTTTCACTTTTCCTCGTGAAACGCGACTGATCGTGATGTCACTTTCCGTCCCGAGCAGGAGACTCCGCCATAGAAATGACAGGGGTGCTCATCGTACGTTTTAGGGTGTAAAACCCCTTCGGAGGTCCGGTGTTTTAACCTAAATGACCGCCGCTAGGGTTGTTGTGGTACCTTTCAGGGGCCTTCAAGGTCATCGGTCTGAAGAAAGTCACGAACCGTCGTAGGTCGTACTTGTTACACAAATATAATAACTTTAAATTCTTAATTATTTACTTGAAAATATTCATACCAGTGCTAGATAATTTGCTATTTTATAATTGGTACTTCTTAGGGGTGAAAATGAATTTGGGGTACGCCCACAAAGCGAGATTCTGGTACTTTTTAGGAGTGATTTCGAAATTTTTTGACGAGCACCCCGTTTTTGTGGGAGTACCCCTTCGGCTTTCCGTTCTTCTTTCCACTTCAGAAACAAACTGCCGAACCGATCCCGGGTCGCCGATAAGTAAATGAAAACAACAAAGGATTTGTCAATGCTGATATTCCGAATGGCAATGTCTTTTTGCTACGGTTGCCATGCCAACAAATGATTTTAAGTTACTCATAATTATTTTAGGGGGGTTCTCTTTCCCAGATGCGGATGTTCAAAATACATTTCAGGTCATGCAGCTTGGGACAATTGGACTTCGTGTAAAAGTAAGCCAAGACCATGCGCGTATATGACTTCCTTTGTTCATTGAGACTGGACATAGAAGAAAGACGAGAAAGTCAGTCAAAGTTTGCCTCTTTCTCGCCCCAGACCCTTGTGGGGCGTGGTTCTGGGGGAAAAGCCCGGATGTTCCCGGCTTCATCTTGTGTCGTCATTGTACTGAGTCGGCCATCTGTTTTGGGTGACATGGAAGGTACTGCTGAACGGTCTTGTAAATACATTTTCTCTGCTGCTTTAACAGTTGATTGAGGTGGATTTGAAAAGTTGAAATGTTATACTTATCATATTTTTCTGCCTTGCAGAGATCCGAAATTGGTGGGAGGTACCGTCAATAGCACATTTTTGTTCGTTGTTCCGCGCTGCGTTCGGATTGACTGACTTCGAAATCGAGGTACCAAAATGTTTCAATTGCCTTTTTTAACTGAGGGCCGCCATTTTTTCTCATCATTCACTGAGTGTGTAATTCTCAAGGTTTGACTATTAGGTTCCCTTTATTCCTAAGCCTTTGACCTTTCTTCGCCCAAACTGTTCCGTGCATTGTTTATTTTAAAAATTTGAATTTACGATGCCAGAAAACTGGTAGCGTAGGTTGTGGGCTTTAGACGGACATATATCGCCTTTACTCTGGGATCCTGTGAGCTCAAAACACATTGTTTTATTTCCTTAAGGATTTAGAAGATGCTCTTGTCATTGATGGTTCTAATGAGGAGGGAAACAACCGATTTTTGGCCGATCTTCACGCGCGATTGTTGAGGGGATTGTATGGAATAAAAGACATAACGTAAGTCGACATTCTCAGAACTTTCCACTTCATTGTTTCTTTATTTCAGACATCAGCTCATCCTTTTAATATTTCTTTTAAAACGTCTTAACAATTCATTGATTTATTTTGTTTGTATGATTACGTATATTTACTAAAAAAATACGATCTTTTAGTTTATTTCGTGTGCAAACGTGAATGTTTTAAATTCATCTTGGTCTTGCCTCATGGTAATTTCCCTCATTGTCTAATAATGTAAGCCGTGTTTCTCGAAAATGAAATTATGTAGAATATGGAACTGTGTAAATATTGCTGCTGCAATGTTATTACTAGTTCGTGAATTGTGTCTTCGACTAAGGAACTAGCCAGACACAAGACTGGCATAGTCTTAGGTCGCCCTCTGTTCACGTAATTGTCAAACGAATTCGAGCATTTTATTCATGGTTGTACACTTACGATGAAATGATAAAAGATCTGGTTGCCAGCACTCTTATCAGTTCTTTCGGGCACTTTGAGAAATCCATTTAGTGTTGTTAAGCCCTGATAACTTGTTTGAAATCATTTTTTCCTTCATCGATCGATTCACGCCAGGAATTAATTTGTTACAAATATCCTTCTTGGTTTGCGTGGATGATGTTGGATATTTAATCTGGTGTTTCCTTTTGGATCGAAACTTGTCGATCTTGAGATTTCTTTCGATAGACGAAGATCTCGGTGTCAGAAATTCCCTGCTTTCCGTGAAAGATAAACTTATTCAAGCCCGCGGTGGCTAAAACCTTTCAGTCGTTGATTAAAAATGGACGCACATCAACGTGTGATTTGATATTCTGACACGTGAAATATTTATCGAGGGATCCTATTGTAAATTTATATCTGCTATTCGTTATTCGGTTTGCTTGCGAATTTTGAGTTATATTTAGAGGTTTGTGGCTGGAAGAATGAAATTTGTTATGGCGCTGTAAAGTTACCGCAAGGCTCTGTGTTTGTTGATGAAAATATGCTCGCTTCCTCGTCTATTTCACCCGCAGTGCCGTGACAATTTCCATGTTTGTTTCATGTCCATTTCAGAGACGAGAATTTTGAACCGTACCTGTCGCAAGTGTTGAAAATACGATGGGAAGATGAATTAGGACGAAAAAACCCGCTTGCAGACAAAGAATACAGGTATTTTATAATGCTACTTTTTGTGTAGGTAGGCAGTCTTGCTCGGCCATTGTTGATTTGCCAAGGCGCATGTGGTTTACAAGGCAGTATTGTTTTTGGCAGCCAAATTTGATTAGACTTGTTTCAGTGTATATCGCGTACACGTTTTAATTTCATCCAGTTGGAAGCGACCCAAAGATTCAGTCTTGTTTCTTCACCTTGTCAAAAGTTAGAAATATATGTTTCATGAAAGATGGGTAAATATTATCAATAGCAAATGACATCTAAAGTTACCATTTTAATATAATGTAACTTGTATGTTTTATATCCATTGCTTAGTTTTTCAGTTCCAGGTCATTTAATTTGGCAGTGTTGGATTGTTTAAATGTTATAAGCATTGAGAAAAGTGTCACTGCAAGCTTTTAGAAGCAACAAGTAATGTTTTCAAATTTTAGTTATTGTTTTCAGAGATGATATATAGCTGGCTGCAAACACATGTTATTCTCATAATTTATGAAAATAATATTCCGGGAAAGAAGTTGGGACATTGTCATTTCTTAATTTTGTCAATAAGTTTAATCTATGATTGTACTCCTAATTATATCATATCTGTGTGTACAATTTACATGTAAACTCACTACTTGGATGTCAAGCAATTTAACCTCACTGACATTAGATACGTACATCTAGCTAACAAAGCGTACTGTTATTGAAATGGTTATTTAGTTGTACACTATGTAATTGTATCTTCAGGTGTAAACAAGCATAATTTTGATAATTATTCTGTTACAGATGTTCTAAGACTTGTGGAATAAAAATGTTATTTATTGAAAAGTCCTAATTTATGTTGTTCTTGTTCAGTGCTGTTGTGTCAAATATCACTACCTCTTGTGTCCCACTCACTGTCAATGTGTAGTTATTGACTTAAAAATTACATAAATTTGAACTTTGTAGAATTGACTGACAGACCTATTGTTTCCACATAGCAATTAATACCCTAATTAAAGCACTGATGAATAATCTGTCAGTTTGTCATCTGTGTTTGAATTGCTGATACTGTGAAATACCATAATCATTAAAATGCTTATATTGATAATTGGAACTCATTTATATTGTCCTGGAAGTTTATGTTCATCCGTTTCTCTTCTTTAGCAAACTTTCCACAAGAGAAAAAGTGGAAATCCTTCACAATCTTTGTGATTTTAGACTTGATGTAGAAGATGTTCCTGAATTGCTTAAGGTTGGTGTGTTAAAATTTCTTTATTGATTAATTAATTAACAACTATGATCCATTATACTTGACCTCTTGAAGTTTTGTGCATATTTTAATAAAATTCAAGAGTTATTCAAGTAAGGTTGTATGCGATAACAGCTACTTTTTGAAATTCCAGACATAACAGTTACAGGCCTGTACATGTTGTATGGTATACTGACAATATACTTTATTACATAAATCCATGATTTCAGTATAATAAATATAAAATATAATATGGTAGTTCATCCCGTTTGTGTTTACCTAGTTGCAAAACTATGGTATGTTTGAGATTTACGATTTTATCCATTGAAGAACTTATAATCACTCAGGGACATGATCTCCCACAGCAGAAATACTATTTATTGTTAGCGCTTTTTTACCAATCATTTCCCATGAATGACCCTCTCGTTAGGTAGCCCAGACTGACTTTTCGTCACATTCTTTATAAATCATAGGTTTTTTTATGCAGATCTTTGTTTAAATGATTGGAATCATTGCACAATAGTGTAGTAAGTGTAATTCACAGCTGAATAAATATCTAACTTCAGTGACAAATTTTAAAGTTTTGCATTGTGGCAAATTTAAATCTTTGCTTCTTTCATGAACAGTTCATGCAATTCATGGCTGCCTGCTACAGTTAACAGAGTATATCCTGCATTTACATGTAGATTTCATAATACTTATCAGTACAACCTTATATCAACAACAGCACACTGTTGATATAGCTTCCATTGAGGTATTAATAAGACGTGATTTTGTTGTTTGAATGCCTGATTGTCTTGAAGTAGTGCAAGTTGCATGTAATAATTATTTCGGGTAAAACTTTGTGCTAATATTGGCAGGTATAAAACCATTTACCTGTAACATAATGTCATAACATTTTGTTGGTTAGATGTCATCCTCCAGATGCAATTGAAGGTCACACACATTGGCTGCTTGTTGAACAATATTATAATGATGGATAAGATTGGCTATTTAATATGTATCTCTTATTTACTCCTACGTGAATACTTTTGTTTTGCTCTTGAAGCTTGTCTTCAGCTGAGGAAACTTTATCCTTACGTTTTCCACTGTTAATGCATGATAAGGTCCTCAAGTTTCACATTCAGTTGATAAAACTCTCAAGTGTTTCTTGACTTCCTTCAGTTCCACTTCAGACAACTTGAAATACTCAAGAAATAAGAGGGTCACATTGTCCTAGTGGGGGCCAATCAAAAAATTCATATCTCTGTCTGCAGCACTTTTGAAGTCCCATCTTGAAACTGTTTACAGCCCCTGTCTAAGCCGCTGTCTTGGAAAAATTAAGTCTGTACATTTGTCAGTAGTACAAAGTGATATTCATGAACATGTACTTTGTTTCAATGGTCAGCCTTAAGTAAAACTTGAGTCTTTTTCTATAGAGGGTATTTAACTGACACCAAAGTCATGTTTATTTACCTTTGAATCCCATAGAACTGAGTGAATATGCCTTTAAGCTATTAAGTATTTCAAAATAGACCTGCTGCATATATTTTTATAAAAATTAATAACTCAGAAATGCCTTGTGCATTCTCATTGGTTGATCAGTGTGACATTGCATCTAGTTTTGGCTGATTTGGCTGTTGCCTGACATAAATTTGAGAAGTGAAGCTTTGAGGGCAAATGTGCTAGTTTTAAGAATATCAAATTTCCAAGGGGCAGACTGATAGTTCCAAGACAGAAATACTTTTACTATTGTCTTTATTGTTCACCACTAAATTTTCTTTTGCGCGCACATTCACACACTTACATCTTGAGTTTATTTGCCGATTTGTATGAATAAATGAAAATCAGGCAATAGGCCATTTTACAGTTCTGTGCTTAGTTACCAAGCCTTTGAGTGGAATTGAGGCTGAAGGTGACCTTTTCATACAGAGGCCTGGTTACATTTCACAGAACTGTAAAATGGACTATTAAGAAACCCTCTAAATGCAGATCAATCCAAGAGCGTTTGAATTTTTTTTACTGAAAGCCCACTTGTTAACAAAAAAATTCACAGATAGGCACTATCCATCCGGGTATTTTCCTCGGACAGGCACTGTGCGCTGTTAGTGCCCTCCACAGATGAACACTATCGTGTCACTTGCTTAATTTAGACCAATGAAAACCGGAGTGGTGAACTACAATGTATAAATACATGTAGCCTCATCTAAACACTCAGGTGGTTGAGGGAATTCTCAATAGTTATGCAAAGCCTTGAATTATCCCAATCCCCTTGTGCCTAGATGAGACTTTACAAACACAGTATTGCAGTTCGTGCATTGACCTACAGTAATGATTACTGTACTCAGGGCTTCTGATAATTTGCGGGAAAAAAGTCAAATTTCGCGGGATTTACAGAGACAAATTCGCGGGGAAAATGGTCGATTTTACGGGGATTTCGCGGGACTTTTTGGGGCAAATTTTGCTAATAAGCAAACAAGAAACATTCCAGAAAAAATACTGCAGGATGTCAGATTAAGGGCAAAAAAGAAAGCACAAAAGTTCATCCAACACAGTTCTGAAGGAAACTGTTCTTGTTTCTAGCAGCAAGAAAAATGTTGACCGGTCATTCTCCTTTCTCAGCTGCAATTTAGAGCAAAAACAGCAACGCAATAATTTTCTTTTCTGTCCTCGCTGTCTTGTGTTGCTTTGCAGTTTCAAGGCAAGATTGTTCATAACTGAAGGTTCAAATCCATTTGTGAAGTCAAAACATTGTTGCGTCTTCGATCGTGTCCTGCACGATCGAGTAAACATGTGCCTGCATTACTACAGACAGCAGTTTCCTTTCATACTCCGTATAGTGTCAATGAAAAGTCTTCACATTGTGACCAGTGCCCAGTGCGTTGTTTACTTGTGGCAGTGACGAAATTTCAAGATAAGTTTACAAGTTTACCGCAAGTAAACAGCCCTAATAGTCAAGATAAGTTTCAAATATGTTGTGCCGACATGTATTTGGTAGGACTTGCAGCAAATTTTGCGGTATTTTGCGTGTTATTGTCAATTTCGCGGAAATACCTGAATTTCGCAGCTCCTGGACCGCACAAAATATCAGAAATCCTGTATACTTCAAGTGGACAGTTTGGATTGAGTTCGGGTTGGTCCCACTGTGTTGGTCCCACTTGCAATACATGTACAGTCAATGCTTTCTAATCCAGACACCATTGGAGTACATCAGCACAAACAGTCCATCTTAGAGAGGTGTCTGGATTATAGAGAGTTTTAAGTACAGGTGAACTGACTGAAATACTGCTTACTGTACAAGGACCAACAACAGTTGTAGAGGTGTCTGTCTCACAAGGGTGTCATTTAAGAGACAGTTGACCAGTTAACTGAGTGTACACTTGTCTCATAGTGTCTGTTTCAAACCATTAAAAATTGATTAACATATTTAATTATATTGTTTGTTGCTTTGCAGGGATTAGATGCAGACAGTTTGCGTGTAGAGCCATTGGGATTTGACGCTGAAGGTAGAACATTCTGGTACTTCTACGGCACCAGATTATACCGTGAAGAAAAACCCTTGCAGTCAGACAGCAAAGCAAACAAGAAGTCAAAGAAAAAGAAAAAGATGGAGGCAAAAAATAAGAAAAAGAAAGGAAAGGTCAAAAAGAAGAAGAAGACCAAAGGATCTTCATCTGACTCTGAGGGTGAATCGGAATCAAGGTACAAATTATTTTTTTTTTAAATTCATTTTTATACTTTTAATCCCAGCTCTAAATAAATTAAATTGATTAGAAACAAATTTAATTCCTGATTGATAGCAACTTATTTTCACTGTACCATTGCCTTTTGCAAAGGTTTTATATTAAATTTTAATATCTTTCTGACAGCTTTTTGCTTGCTACTATCTGTCAAATCGTAGAACTGTTGATGTTGAGTAGGTAAAGTCTGCATATGAGCAGGCCTAGTGGCCCATCAGGCTGGAGCTTATCCCAGTTTCCTGCAGTAAATTCGCCAGTACCCATTTATACACTTGGCTGAAGAGAGGCACTGAGAGTAAAGTATCTTGCCTAAGAACACAATGCAGTGCCCTGGCCGGTCCTCAAACTCGGACCGTCCAATCCAAAGTCCAGCGCACTAACCGTTAGGCCACCATGCCTCCTACATGTGGGGAGAGTGGAGATGTTAAATTACCAAATTCAAATTCTCTCTTGTGGGAATTTCACAATTCTCAGCCTGTGAATGAAAGGCAAGTTTTCACATTTTGATTGTCCATTTGAAAGGTGCCCAAAGTTGTCCAAAATTAATTTAATCAGACTTTCCATGGTGGCAACAGTAAGTACTGTAAATACATGCAAGTTTACACAATAAAATTATTACACATATATTATTTTGTTGTTGTTTTTAGTCCAAGCAGTGAGCTTCCTAGCAGTGATTATGCTGACGACGAAGATGAAAATGATGACGAGCAGGAGGAAGATTCAGAAGGGAAAGAAGACACACAAAAGAAGCCGAGGCCTTCATGGACTGTTGTCTGTTCCACAGAGGAGGAATGGCAGCAGCTTGCTGAATCCTTTAAGAAAAGTAAACATAAAGATGAAAAAATGCTTTACGAGACCCTCAGTGTTGACTTTGTTCCAGAGATCGGCAAGATGATTGAGGCAAAGGTACAGTTCTATACTGTAGTTTTGGTTTTGACGTCCTAGAGCAATACGAGCAGTAATTGAATGTATTAGCCATTTTTACGTTGAGCGGGAGAGTGGGTCGAGTCGGTAGACGCAAAGCATGGTGGGGCGGGTTTAGGGGACGCCATTATGTTCTGTAAGCGTTATTGTCGTATCACCTGCCTTCTCCTTTGCCGCCATCTTGAAACGCGTCCCCTAAACCCGCCCCACCATGCTTTGCGTCTACCGACTCGACCCACTCTCCCGCTCAACGTAAAAATGGCGAATTGCGTTTGGTGCACTGTTTGTTCTTGTTCAGTGGAAAAAAAGGAATTTCATTTATGAGTTGCAGTACAACATTACTACAGTTTCATAACAATTATCGTATGTCGTACTACTGTAGCTAGACGCACGGCCTTGAACTTGCCCCCAGAGTCACCTGGCCCTTTTATCTGGTGGAGGCTGGGACACAAGGATTTGATGGAGATTCAAAATCCCTAGAACCACTTCTTCCTTGTACCCCAGCTTCCCCGGCTAAGAGCATCAGGTGGTTCTGTGGACAAGAATGGATATACATGTACAGTGTGCGAGTGTGG
Organism: Blastomussa wellsi; assembly: GCA_947652115.1. Classification (NCBI taxonomy): domain Eukaryota; kingdom Metazoa; phylum Cnidaria; class Anthozoa; order Scleractinia; family Plerogyridae; genus Blastomussa; species Blastomussa wellsi. The sequence continues at coordinate 4,698,346 of OX393567.1, forward strand.
GGCTCTAACCAGCTTGTTTCTTGTTTCTGCAAGTTTACCTGCATCCCATGCCAACACCCACATAAGATGAGTTTGCACAAACTCTGCCTGCAATGTTTATGTGAGTCTCACACAAAGGAATGTCAACTGTCCAAAGAAAATAACAGGAAATATTTACATGTACCATCCTGTTTGTTCGTTATTGATTAACAACTATTCACCGAAGTAGAGGTGGCTAGTGGTGGATATTTGCTGAGCCATGGAGTGGCGAGGTAAATATCCATCACTAGCCACTGACACTGAGGTGAATAGTTGTTTTAGTGTGGCTCAAAAATAATATTTTCAACTCAATTATTTACGCAAGGGCCTGGGAGGCGTACAAACTGCTCGGAGGCAAATAGCACAGGATATCCCATGCTTGAGTAGCCAATCAGCTGTTACGGTTCAGGTTCGAACACGGACTCGGAGATGTGAGATAGATGTACACATGTTTATTACTAAGCGAGAAGAACCATGATGAATAAATTAACGGCCTTATATACAAACTGAAGGGACTGGCACTAATGCGATAACTGCAGTCCGGAAATGCTAATTTCTAATCACGACAAGCGTCCACTGTTTTAGTAGATACCAACACCAGATATCCTTGCAAAACAGTAATAAAGAGCAGACAAACTTCAAAGGTATAATCCAATGTTTTAGCTCAGAGCAAGCACTCGCAAAAGAAATGACCCTTCATGTATGCTGTCACCGAAGTGTAACCAATTATTTTTGGAAGCAAATCCCATGACTGCGCAGTACGGACTGGAAATTGACTTCATTCAATCAAAATCTGAGTGACATAGTGAGAAAATTTGAATCAATAATAACAAAGTAATGTGTGTTACAAAAATTTTGATGCAGGATAAAGCCATGAGAAAGAAACTGTTGATGGAGATGGCACCTCGAAGGGCGTCTGACAGAATAGCATCAAAAGTGCAGGGCAAAGAGGAGGATGAGGGACCAGAGGAGAACGAAAGACAGCGGGAAAAGGAAAGAGCAGCAGAGGAGCGAAAGAAGGAAGAAGAGGAGAGGCAGCGAGAGAAACAGCAACAAGCTGAGAAAAGGCAGCAAGGTTGGTGAATAATGATATTTAGGTGTTGACTTATGAGGTGTGACCACCTTGTAGCAGTACAGTGGAACATTGATTTAACAAACTTCCACACATTCAACTCTCTGTTACTAGTAATGGGTACCTCTGTACATGTAAGATGGACACCTCTAAGACACAGAACTGGTGTTGGTCTTTGCGAGACATTTTTCCGTCATTTCACCGTATCTATTTTTTAACTAGATCTATATGTACTCATGTATCTACTGGTCTAGACAGACAGTTGGTTCCTGTCTCAATGATGTAGTTTTAAAATGAAGTCTGTGATATACGAAATAGTTATATTCTTGGACCCAGTAATGGTAACATTATGGAAAAAGTCTGTGTCAATACAAGTGACTGGGATGATTTCTACTCCCCCTGGATGGAATGCTGGTTCATCACAGGATTACCCCCAGCACTGTTCCGCCAGTATCCATTTATACACCTGGGTGGAGAGAGGCGTGCACTGTGAGAGTAAAGTGTCTTGCCCAACAACATAATGCAGTGTCCTGGCTGAGGCACGAACTCGGGGATTGAGAGAATTCTCAAAAGTTATGAAAACCCTTGACTGCGTCTCGGATTTGCATTACTATCTCGCAATCTCCCAACTACCGTCATGTTTAGATGAGGCTATGCAAAGACGCAAAACGCCCTATATTGCTTAATTGCAATGTTGTGTTTGTCTCTGGTTGGGACCATGATTAAAAAGTAATCTCTGTCTGGACACTTCTGGGAGATATTTATTATTAGTAACATAGACTTGCCAGCCAGTTGAGTTCACAACTGAAGAACGTGGAGTGAGCAGCATGTCTGAAAGTGAGAAGCCTGGATGTTTGCCCAGGTTTCAACTGCCCAACCGGAAACAAGAATGACTGAGAAAGTCGTTGGGAAGTTGTTTGAATTTGTACTCTGGCTAGTTTTGTGTGTGGTATGCATATCTGTGTGCAGAGCCACCTTGTCCCGAAGAGGACATTTTCAAAAGATGCATGTGCGTGTATGATTGAATGGAAACGAAAGTGCTTAAAATGTTTATTTTTATACCTTTATCAGAGAGGGCCAGAAGAGCACGCATGCGTGAAGAACGACAATGGCTTATGGCTAGTGGTGAATTGGTTCCTGATGAACTGAAAATGAGCTACAGTAAGGAAGATGAAAACAAGGACAGTGATTCAGAAAGACGGCCTGTCAGCACACGGAATAAAACAACAGGAAATACAGCAGACGGAGTGGAGAGCATCCTTGAAGACAGAGATGAGGACCTTTACACTGGAATGTACAAAGGTTGGCATTTATAATGTTTAAGTTTACTACGAATGCAACCGACATGTGGAATGGGCCCGGATTTTTACCTTGCTACCCTGTCTACTTTGTTTAACTACCCTGTATACTTTAGTCAGTGAATTTGAACTGTTGACTTTGTCACAAAAATGCTTTTAGGATCCTTGTTGTGCCAGCTTGGTTCAAACAAGCAACTATACACGACAGTAATGGCAAGAAGACACAAGTTGTGAGAGACGTGAATTTCTAGAATTTGTTAATGAAAGTGGGTGGGACAGCGATACAAAAATTTTTTGTCTGCCAAAGAAACTGGCAATGATCAGGAGATTCAAAACATTTACCAGGAAACTAATTAAGTTTGTGGCCCAGGTTGTGGTGTCCCTAGTTGAGACGGTGACAAATGAGGGCACATTGTTGCAGACACATTGCTGTGGACACAGATGTTTTCTTGTTTGTCCCTGCGTATAACATTGTCGCGGACACAAATTTTGTGTCTGAGACACAATGTTTCTGGTCTTATTCAGAAGCATTTTGGACATTATTTCCCTGCAACAAATGTTCCCTTGTTTGCGTGTGCAAGAATACGTCATTAGCAACAATGTTTCCTTCTTTAGCGTAGGAGTGCTAAATATTATAATCTCATCTTCATGGTTATGATTAATACATTGTATGTTTTCACATTTTTACTATCTTATGTTTACTGTAGTTTTGGATGCTTTGAAAAAGCATAATAATGCATGGCCTTTCCTGGAGCCTGTAGAAGAATCTTATGCACCTCAGTATTACGAGATCATAGAGGTAAGTCAAGTGATATCAATCTCTTACAGTATCTTACCATCCTTGTACGTTTCTGGTTTGTAATTCGGTACACATGTATATTATTGCCCTTTTCAATAACATGCGATCTCTGAAGTTCAAAACCTAACCAACGATAATAACTATTTGTGTTTTTCGCTTCCATCAATCATAATATTATGGTGACAGCCAATGAACCTTGAAAATTGGAAACAAATAAAGTTGCTTCAATCACAACTGACACACGTGAACTTTTGACCCTGTCGAAGTGAACTTCTGTTTCTTGGCAGGTCTGCTTGATGATTGATGTCAGTGAAAACGTAATCATCGATATGAGCAGAGTTCATGACTTACATGTATTGTGGAAAGAAAAATTTTCTAGCCTAGTGGCCTATTAGACCAAGGCTTATCCTGGTTTCTGTTGCATCAGTCGACTAGGAGTATTAATTTTCTCAACCCCCTACCCCCTCCCCCAAGCTTAGATGGGATGCTGTAGTCCATCACAAGGTTACCTAAGTCTATCATTAAAATCTCCAGTACCCATGTATACAGCTGGGTGAAAAGAGGCACTGAAAGTTAAGTGGCTTTCCTACCTTGCAAGGGATCAAACCTGGGCCACCTGCTTCAATGTGTAACTTGTGCTCACCATTAGGTCACAACAATGCCCGATTACTGTCAGTATTATTTTGGCGTTCATCGTCCTCCATTGATTTGAATTAAACTTTGCAGGTCACAAATATGGCCATTGTTTACATAACATGACAACCTCTCTTCCTTTGTAGGAACCAATGGACTTATCGACCATTGAACAAAAGCTAGATGATAGTAAATACACCAGCTTGAGTGATGTAAGTATAAGGACTGTGCTGTCCAGACAGTTCAAACTGTGTTTTACTGCTCTCTTTATTACACACATGAAGCCCTTTTGTTTTCAACCCAGGTTAATATACACTATAACTTGTGTTTGTTTATCTGTCTGATGTAATAAATGCAATGAACCCTCATTAAGCAACCAAGTCTGGTTCATGAAAACTGATTGGTCCTTATTGCTGTGATGCTATTGGCTGAAAGACGCAAGTAGTGCCCATCATGCTGACCAAACGTTTATGTTATTGAGTACTTGAGTATTGCAGCCAATAACATATGGCAAAACTGACTAATCAGTTTTCACAAGCCAGACTTATTGCCCTTGACGGAAAAACACTTGACTCTGATGATGACTGCCACTCAGGTTGTGGAAACTCTTTTTTGAGGGTTACTCTCACATGACCAATCAGACTGCACAATCAACTGTCACTCCTGAGAATCAAACCATTTACTGAATTTTATACAATATTCGAGGGATTTCATGCACCATGATTGGTCAGTTCATTATCGCTCCATAAAGCACTTGGCTTTCGTCTTGCACATGCACTCTGCTTATGTCATGTCACGCCGCACACACCCAATTTCTTTAACAGCTCATAAAAGAACAAAAGGACTTGCACTTATGCATTGCTGGGTTATATAAGCACTTGAGAATTTCTAAGAACACTTGTGAGAAGCGTGAGAAGCAACTCGGCTACGCCTTGTGCTTCTCTATGTTATGCACTTCTCGTGTTCTTAAAATTCCTGTGTGCTTGTATAACTCAACAATGCATTTGGGCATGTTTTTTTATTACTTTAACACACAAGTTTGCCACAATACAGTTTCAGTGTTTTTCTTTTTTAAACAGTTGTACTGTAATCACTATCCCATGTTTGAAGTAACATAATATATTTTCCTTGTTGCATTGCAGTTCTCCGCAGATATGAAGTTAATGTTTGAAAACTGTTTGGACTACAATGGCGCTGATAGCAGTGAGTAGAAATGATGTCGCTAGTTTAACTTGCATTGTTAAGGTTGCTCTGTAGCCTGCAGTAACATTGTTCCTTGTCATGTTTTCTAGAGTAGCGGTTTAAATTTCGCGGGAAGCAAAGCAAATGTTTTGCTGCCTGGTTGGCCAAATGAGGAATGAGGGCAACATGCTTTCCCAAGGTCAAAATAATAATTATAGTAACACAAGGGCAATGACTGGACTTGAAGTCTTCTATCCAACATGCTAATCACTGGACTGCCCATCAAATTTGAATGGACCAAGTTTATGATAGTTATTTTATTTGATTAATGACACTGTTTAAATGAAACGTTGTTAGTCCACAAGTAAGGGAAAAATGGAAAAATATTTTTTTTGTAAGGGGAAAATAAGTGAATACTAATATATCTAGTCAAAGAAATTCTAAACTTCTAGTCATAGTCAACAATTACTGTATACCCTGTAGCGAGTAGTTCCTTGATGTTGATGAAATGTGTTCATTTGTCCCAAGAATGGGTCAAAGAAAATTATTCGTGAAGTCCCCGACAGGATTCGCACCCGTGACCCCCAAGAAACTGGCTGGGTGCTCTAACCACTAAGTAATTCCTTCTTACAATTTTAGTGTACACAAAGATGGCCAACAGCCTGGAGGCAGCTTTCAGCCGTCAGCTAAAGAAACATTTCCCTGAAGACGACGACAACAGTGATGAAGACTTTGAAGAAGAACTTGCCAGGAAGAGCAAGAAGGACAAGAAAAAACGTGGCGAATCGAGCTCAGGGCAGTCTGAGATGTTCAGAAGTGCCCATCATGCCGACGAGCACCCTTTTCCATCTCAGATGGGTCCCTCGGGAATGCAATCAATGTTTCCAAATCACATGATGCCTAACAGCATGGCAAATGGGGGCATGATACCCTCCCACCACCCCTCCAGAATGCCCTTCCCAGGCCCCCCTCACTTTGCCCCTGATGGCAGACCACTGTACCCCCCACAGTTCTACCAGAATGCCTTCAACCCAGCAGCCTTTGCGAGATTCGGCATGTCACAACCGGGACCTCAGTATAACAGGTTCAGATATCCACAGGGGAACCCCATGGGGCAGATGAATCAGCAACCCCAGCCCTCGCACTACCCACCCCAGCGCATGGCCGGACGGATGCCGTTTCAGTACAGGATGCCAGGAGCAGGTGGTAATATAGAGATGAATCTCAGGGAAAACGACATGAACAGCCCCAACCAGACAGAGCAGGCCAAGCAAGTGTCGCCACAGCAAACACCTCCTGTCTCAACATCAGGTAAATCTTGTCTTAACAAGTGCCATCTTTGTTACCTTAAGGTTGATGTAGTACTCACCCACACAACTTAAACTTTTTAATAGACAATTAATTGCTGTCGTGTTCCATTGAGACGCGCGGATTTTCAGATTGCACATGGTCCGTTTTGCTCTGCGACTGCTGATCGACTTGCGGATCTTAGCAGCTAAGAAAGCAGCTTAGGCTTAGGCGATTGCAAAGATGGGATTGGCAAATACAAGTTAACATTTTTCTTTTCTGTTTCGATTGGTATGTGGAATAGAAGTTTATTTGCTTGTAGTAGTATTCATCAGTGTCCCCATCAGTTTGTTGTGGCCAATCAGCGGCAAGCATTCTGATGGGTCGTGGAACTGGTCGTTTAAGTGTAGCATCCCAGGGGCACTCTTATGACTTCTTGTAAACTTTCGCCCCTGGGTATCCGTTAGTGTCAAGAGGGAGGTAATCTACTTTTATAAGCGTATCGGTGCTGTTTGTGCCCTGGCCTATACTGGAGAGGAACGCGCGACTGACGACTCAAAGAAGACTATCAGAGCACAAGGCAATCGACATTGTTTTCACATTTTTCAGCAATGATCTCCTAATTTTAGTTTTAATATTGTTCGCTGGAAGGAAAAAGAACACGAATGCCTCACATATCCAAAGCTGATGGTGGCCGCCCACACTTATTTCAAGGTTTTATTTAATTGTAAATATTTCCATGTATTCTTTTTGGAAAGCATTCCTTTACTTATTTCCCTTTTGTGTCGTAGGGGAGCCAACTCCTTCCTCGGTCACTGGTGGTACAGAGAGAGATCGTCATTATCAGCAACAGCAACCTCGTGGTGCGCCACCCTATTACCGGCCACAGTCCTTCAATCAGCCATTCCTGGGGTACCCTCGAAACGGTCCCATGCCTTACGGAGCCCAAGGTGCTGGGCCATATGGTCAACCTATGGTACCTGGAAGAGAGCCTTGGCGCTTAGATAGACGGACTCCAGAGACTGCCCAACCGAGAGCCCCATCAGTGGAGGGGCCCTTTCGGGAAGAAGGTACAAAGTGCCATTGACGAGTAAAAATAATCTACAGCGTTTTCCTTTTCCTCTTCCTTTTCCCCAGGCCTTATGCGTCCAATAGAACGTTTTCAATCACGTGACCAAAAAAAATCGAAAACCATTCAGCGGGCAGAGTCAAGAAACTACGATATTATAGAGGAGAAAGTTTCAGCTGTGTGCGTTATTCCGAAATTCAGAATTCGTCGAAATGTTCCGCAAAAAGTTCGGTGACTCTTTGGTTTTGGATTTTAGAATTTGATGACGTCACGTGGCAACGTTCTTTAAGCATCGATGATTCATTATTTTGCACGTCACGCAATATTCCTCCCAACTAGTTGGGAGGAATATTGCGTGACGTCTGCAAAGGAGAAACATTCGCGCATTGAAGAGGGATATGGAACCTGATAAGGCGGTCTTGTGGATTGCAAATATCATTAAACCATAAATGTGGTTTGAAGCAGCGGGGTTGTTTTAACATTGCAACAGTAGAACTGTATTCATTCGATAGTAACTCGTTACATTTTCTTCGTTTTCAGCCAAGCCCACGAACCCCCTGGAACTATCCAAAGACCGAGCGCCAAGTCTCACTGGCAGCCACCAGCCAGCTGGAAACTCGAGTGACAGCGAGGGAGAATCCTCTGAAGATGAGCAGCAAAAAGATCTACAAGCCAACGGCAGGGAAGAGCAAAGTGTCGAAGGAATGCCGCAAGCAAAGAGTAGAGTTCCTGCAACGCTTTCCATCAGCCACATCTTAAGCGGCGCTTCTAGGGATGATCAACAGCACGTAGAAGGCACCAAAATACGAGAGGCTCCCGCTCAGGGTGCACCACAAGGTCCCCCTCCCATACACCCTGCTTCTGCGCGACAGGTTATCCGGTCACCAGAGAACAGGGACCGACTTGCTCCGTCAAACGAGCATTTGAATAGAGTACCCGGTAAAGGACCATTTGAGAATGTTTCAGGACGGGTGTCGTACGATAATCCACACGGACGAGGACACTATGGTATTGCTCCTAGCGACGGCTTAGAAAGGGTAGGCGCTGGGCCCCACGGGGACCTACGGCGCCAAGAATCACATGACCATGCGTTTGGGATGAAATTTAATGATAGAAAACTTTTAGGTACTGTTGCGGGGAGTGTTATTAAGAAAGCACCTCAAAATAACGCCTCTGAGACTAGTCTTTATAGCAAAATGCCAGAACTTAGACCTATAAAAGAGAGTGATCTTGAAGATAAACTGCCCAGGGAAAGAACAATGGAAAGTGTATCTGAAAACGGGCATTTAGAGCCCGGAAAATCGGAGACTAGACCGGAGAGGATGACCGCTGGAGGAATGAACAAACAACTGAAGGAAGGCGAGCGCTTGACACCGTGCAAGAGCTGGCCTGATGTTCAGCCAGGCAGCTTTCTTCAAGAACTTAACGACGTCGGGCCGCCGGCGGCAGGCAATATGGGCGACAAGCCTGAAGTGGAGAAAAATCATCGGCTACCTTTTACTTCAATGTTGAGAGGGCTGAGCCCTTCGCAAGGTAGTCCTGAAAACCGCGGCCAGTACGTCACGCTGGATGCGGCCAACCGCGAAAGGATGCGGGAAAGCATGATGGCTGGGAATTTTCTTCACGCCCCTGAGGAGAAACACGAACGGTTCAACCCTGGGCGTTCCGCTGATATGAGCGCGTACGCCGCCGCCATGTACGCGAACAAACGCCCCCCTGAAATGATGCCACCTTTGCAATACAGACCGAACTTATCTGCAATGGCGCATCAACGAAACATGGAGTCAGCTCAAATGCCTCCGGGTGCCAATTCTCAATTTGTGGACCTCAATTCTATGCAATATCGCTACCCTTCAGGGCTACCCGCTCGGGAATCGCTCAGTAGAGAACAGATGTATTTCTTAGAACAACAGCACCGAAGGCAGCAGATGGCGTCCTCGATGGACGCCATGATGGCAGGGGGCCAACCTGAACGTATGATTGGGTACGGTGGTATGTTACGTCAGCAGCAACTGTTCAATGCTGCTTACGCAAGTCACATGAGGAACGGCGAGTTTCCTGGATTTCCGAATGAAGGTAAGTAATGTTTAAAATACAAACAGCAGTGTCTTATCGGGTTTTAAACGCTCGGCTACGCCTTGGGTTTTAAACCCGATGAAACACTTGCTTCAAGTTTTTTTTGAACAGCTTCAAAAACATTTGTGATAGATGTATTCATTTGTATAATAACCCCCGGGTTTATTGTTATTTTTCCGGAGAAAATCGGCTGTAAAATTTAGCCGTGTCTACATCAGATAAAAAGGCGCTCGCTAAAAATTAATTATAGTTCATTTGAATGGTCACACTCTAGGAACCTTCCACTCACATACCTTTGAGTTGGAACATATATCTACAGCATAATAAACAGTACCACATAAAAGTACTGCTCAATAGCTTTCATTTAAATGATCACACACTAGGGTTTCATCAACTGACCTGAAAGTTAGAACCACCTTGTACAGCGTACTAAACAGTACCACATGAAAGTGCTGCTCGATAGCTTTCAATTGAATGGCCACGCAGAATAAGACGTTAGGGCCGCCTTGTGGAACAAAGCAAAGTGCAAGTGAACTCACTTGTCGCCTCGGAGTCAGTCTTATTCTAGTAACACATGAAAGTACTGCTCAGTAGCTTTCATATGAATGGTCACACACTAGGGTTTCATCCACTGACCTGAAAATTAAAACCACCTTGTACAGTGCAATAAACAGTACCACATGAAAGTACTGCTCAGTAGCTTTCAATTGAATGGCCACGCAGAATGAAACGTTAGGGCCGCCTTGTGGAACAAAGCAAAGTGCAAGTGAACTCACTTGTCGCCTCGGATTAAGTTTTATTCTAATATGTTTTTGTTATTTTCTTTCTTGTCCAGAAATCCCCGCCAAGATGGCAAGATTCAGCTGACAGGAAGACTTCCACCACTCAATCTGAAGCATCAAATGATATTTTTTCCATAATAAGCCCCAGTACGAAAGAATGGTATGCCCGGTCCTCTAGTCTTAGAGCGAATAGAATGCAAAGTGCTATTTTAAACTAATGTTTAGTTGAGGTTTTAGTACCTGTGTGAGAATCTATAGTGCATAGTAAATGTCTTGTTTAGTAAGCTAGCTCAAGGGATATTAATCCTTCAAATACGTCCAAAGTTAATACTAGAAGTCAAAGTTAGGTAGTATGTAAACGAAATTATAAATTGGGGCTCTGCATTAGGGTTAGATACATTATGCCGGCATAATTTTGGGCATAATGGCAAAGTCAGAGCATCGAGCATAATGCTGGCATAATGACCAAGTTTATAGCATTATTTTAGCGTAATGTTACAAAACTAATATGTTCCCTATTTTCAGTGAAAATGTGAGAAAAAATATCGAATTTTGCCCTGTGTCTGATTATTCAGCTCTTTCTCAGGCTTGGTTACTGGTTTAGAGGCCTGGTTACAGCGTTATACCAGGTGCATCAGGCTTGGCAGTCATCCTGACGACAATCACAACATGGCAAGTCCCGAGGGAGATGTTGCTTTTTAAGCTTTGGGGACTCGTTTGGGTGGTTCCGTGGAGTCAGATCGATTCAAGGGCGAAATTTCAGCCGGCATCACACGAGCATAATGGTCTGACACGAGCATAATTTTCGGCATAATGGCACGATTTTTAGGGTGACGCTAAAAAGCATAATGGTCAAATTTACGAGCATAATGTATCTAACCCTACTCTGTATGGGTCATAACTATTGCAAATTAACATGTTTTTCTTCTCGGGCATAGCTTAGTCACTTAAGAACGATTACTTTTACAAACATTGCATCGAACTGCTGTCTTAAAAAGCTGCATTTCGCAGCATTAACACAGAGCATGCTTGCAAAGCATTCCTCCCGAAAGGTTAATGTCACTTCTGTAGGTTTTTAGATACATGTATGTCTCGTGGGTTTTCTCGTCGAAGAACTTGATTTCATGACTTGATTAGTTTAATGTTCTTTTTTAGTAATCTGACGCGATATACGAAAAATTATAACTACTATTTCCAATGGCAAATTTTTTAAACTCTCGAATATTTGTAAGAAATAACTACCAGAACTCGAGCTTCTTTCGTATTTATTTTGTACCTTTGTATATTTATATTCTTCGATATTAAATTTGTAACAACCCGAACAAAATAATATTGATTGTTAGAAAACATCTATCTTGTCAGATAGCTTGTCAGAGACGGTCAAACTCACTTTGCTAATAAATAAATCATGCATTTTACTGCTAACGAATTAGTTGTGAATATATTGCTTCTATCGTCTTTAACCTGTCTGTAGATTCGAGCCTAGTGGTCCATCGTGCCAGAATCTATCCCGGTTTTGTAGCGTGAAGCGATTAGGAGTATTGTGCTACCCGTCCCCTACCGTTTTTATTCGATTAAATGCCGCCCTCGAATAAGCGCCTCACCATGATGAGGCGATTATTCGAATTTTTGATTCAAAAAGCAAATGCAGTCATATAAAATCAAGTTTGAGCAAGCCTAAAAAAGTTATTTTAATTTCCTTGATTGTAGCAATGTTTAGTAAATTCGTAGCTCAAACGAATATAATCAAAAGACAAGAACAATATATGGTAGTTCAGCTAAATCAAGCTTTGGAAATGTGCTTTTATTGATTGAGAACGATATGGAAAATGACTTTTCAGACAAGCACTAAAACATGTTTCGGTTTCTTTTAATTCAAATGTTCAGTTACCATACTACTCTTATCAAGAAACAAATTTCATTTTAAATAAACGCTGCCCTCGTATATTTTAACGCCGCACTCGAATCTTGAAATTGAATAAATACGGTATCTCCCAGCATTTAATTCGCTGGTACCCATTTATACACCTGGTTGTAGAGAGACGCCCAGAGAGCCGAGTGTGTTGCCTGAGAACAGCTTGATCCGAAGTCCAGCGCGCTATCAATAAATCCTCGCGCCGCTCGTACCCTGTCCGTAAACTTGAACATATTTCGGACAAGATTTCACCAAACCTATCCGCAATTTTTAAGCGTCTGAAAATTTTTGGAAAGCTCTATGATATGTTGACAATTGGGCGAGTGTGATCGCTGAGAGCTGCAAATTGGCAGCTAACCGTACCGGCTTTAATCTTCAATCTTTAATTGGGATAATTGCCTATATAGTTTACACTAATCCGGCAATGGGCAGTGGCAGCTGTTTACAGCAACATACTACATACATGAATATTAACAATAACACAGAAGTCGCTAAGACAAAACGAGAGTCTTGAATTGGGCAATAGAAGTTGCATGGACGACCGGTAGGGGAAGCCTATTCCATTCTGGGATTGTGCGGGGGTAGAACGAAATGTTTCAATTTTTAAAGGTGCCTCTTACCATAACTGGAAACAATGTGAGTATAAAAAGTCGGGAGATCGGTTTGGTTAACTCTCCAGCCGCGGCAAAACCAACCGGAAGTAAAACGGAAATCAATCGCGACCCTTGGTTGCACGCGTTTTCCCGCGCTTGGTAGCGGTAGGGCGGCAGCGGTCACGTGCTCACGCTTTGAGTTTTTAATTGGTAAATTTTGTTGTTCAAGTTTCCCATGAGTGGTCAATGCATTTGCTGTAGTTTTGGTCTTAGGGCACTTAATAAGATTTGCCTCCTTTGCGAGCATTTAGTTGCATCAAAATCGCTGCGTTTCAAGTTTGGCGAAGGTGAGGTCTAGGTCTGCGTTAGGCAAAATGACCCTTGCCACCTGAGCTTATTCCAGTTTCTGTTCCCTAGATGGGGTTCTAGTCCGTTTTAGGGTTACCCCCAGCATTAAACTGGCAGGTATTTTTAAAAGGGTGAAGACAGAGGCACTGTGCGAGTTAGGATTCCTGTCCAAGAATACAACGCAATGACCCCGGCTTTATTTGAACTTTATTAGCGTGGACTGAAAAATGAATTTGAATCACCTGTTATATCAATGACGTAAGTTGTACAACATAACCCGCTTAATGTTTGCTCAAAACTACTGACATTTAATTAAAATTTTGACAGCCTGTCGGAATTCCCTTCTGTAAAAGGAGTAAATGAGAGGATTCGTGGAAGATTGAAACAAGAGAAAAGAGACCGAAATTTTACGCAGAAACGGAGTAACTAGCTCGGGATGGCCGAACAGATAAAATAGGTAATAAAACGCTCTGGGGAGCCAGCAAACTACAAAAGCAATGACTACTAATACACATGAAAGAGTGCCCTTTCGCAGTTGAATATATTGCATACGACGCTGTCTTTTCCACCAGTATTTGTAATTTTTACAGTTGAAGGCCGTTATTTTGCGTCTTTGTTTTCTAATAGCGCCGAAAATTGCGGCATTCATAACGCTGACGATAATAATCGGAATAATAACAAAGACACAAAGTAAAATGTATGAATAAGTTCTGTTCCACTCCTCAACGACACTCGCTGGTTGAGTATGCGACCAGATGTTCCTTACAGAAGCAAGGCACAGAGGGACAATCCAAACCGCGGACAAAATCAAGCGAATTTTCCTTCGCGACATCTTGCCCTGGTATTTGAGCGGCTGAAAAATGGCCAGTTGCCTGTCATAAGAGATCGCTAGGAGATTAAACGTGGAATTCAGAAAACAGACATCTTTCCCGCCTTCGAAAATCCAGCAGAACTTACTCAAGTCGTATTTGCAGCCGGTGCAGAATGCAGCATAACCAGGCGTAACCGTTACCGCCATAAGAACGTCACAAATGGCCAGGCTAAGCAAAAAGAGATTCATGTAACTGCGTCTGAGGTTCTCGAAGCGTAGAAAAGCCGCACAGGTGAGAGAATTTCCCAGCAGAATGAAAACTCCGATGACCCCATTCACGATCCAAAAGAGAAAGTCTAGCTCTTTTCTGCAGTACTTGTCATCATTGTTGACCTGGCCAACATTAGGTTGGAAAATGGGAAGTTCTGGAGAGATAGAGAGCATTATAGGAGTAGAATTATTTGCAGACATTTCCGACATTTCTGAGGTTACCAGATCCAAAATTCTACACGAACCGAGAGCTCATTTAAAGAAAACTGATTGTCTGGAGTGCGATTCGTTTAATTTACCCTGCACGTACCAAATCTATTAGCAAGGAAGGTTATTGCAACGGATGAAGCTGCGTAATTAAAGCATTTTACGAGCAATAGGTTAATTTCTTCGCAGTTGTTTTAAGTCACGTTTAGCGTTGCCTGTGTAAATAACCAATGCATTAAGTGCGTGAAGCAAATTGAATGCTTACCTTATGCACAAAGGCGCTAAAAACTTTGACAATTGATTGCTTTGACAATTGCAGTTTTAATTTCGAAAGTTCCGTTGTTTTATTTGTATATTACGTAAAAAGAAACTTGCTTTGGGTGTTTGGTCTGCCCGAACAGGTGTATGGAAAGAATCGTGCCAGGTGCACGCGTAGAAATGCCCGCCACGTGTTTGGTGGTTGCTTTCTGCCCTCAGGAAAACCATGCATACGCATGAGGCCGACATGAGGTCTTAATTCCTCCCAAGCTTACACGTACACGCGACCTTGTTGATCGCGCAAGGCCAATTTCGCCCTGACGTATTGTCAATAAATAGGGGCTGAGTAATAACAATAGCCTCCAAATGGCGCCAAAATATGCTTGGATATTTGTCCGCGGAAATTATCTGTTCTGAGAAGCAAACAGTTTTCCGAGGGCGAAGCTCTCGGACAACTGCAAGCTTCAAGGAACCGTAAATGCCCGAACATATTTAAGAAGTTAAATGGAGGCTATTGTCAGATATTATCAAAACACCAAACACACAGGGTATCCGTGTGATCCGTGAAGACATGCGTTCAACCATATCTGCACGAATTCGTCTTCCATGGTTCTTGGTAGCCCTTATGATCTTAATGTCAACAGGGAGTGCAGTGGCGGATCCAGGGGGGTCCGGACCCCCCTTCCCTAACCGATTTTTTTTTTGTTTTTACTACTGCTTTTACTACGCTGAAATTCTCACATTGACAGGATCACTTGTTGTCACTCAACTAAGTAAAAGTTTGGACCCCCCTATCAAAAATACCTAGATCCGCCTCTGGAGTGGCAACGCAAACATAGTAGGTAAGCCAGAACCGCGTTGACTCCGAGTTTTTAACCGCGTCTTCACTCCACATATGATGCCAAATATTTCTCAGGGAGCAAACGACCAGAAGCGTCACCCACAGAATGGTGAAAACTTTGCGATTTGTCATCGTCGAAGAGTAATGAAGGGGTCTGCAGAGTAATGAAGCCGCTGCAGTATTCGGCAAAATCTGTCCCCGCTAGCACAGCCATCGAGATATCGGCAATCCCGAGGCTGATTAAGTAAAAGTTCATGTAGTTCCTAAGAGCTGGATAAGAGCACGGTACATGTGAAACTGTTCCCCAATAGGAAGCCGGTGGTCCCATAATGGTGGCTTGCAATCAGATTCATTCAAGTTTCAGGCATAATAGTCCTGTTTTCGAGGCTGAACACCTGTCCCCGCAAAACCCTTCGCAAAACCCTTCGAATTATGGATGGTTCACACGATGCGACTTGTGCCCGCGACCTGTTGCAGGGATTAGTCCCCTAGCTTCGTGAGTGAGCCAACATTATATAGCATGCAAATTTCTGGGCTGTGACAATATGTTTATTGTACAGTCCATTTTGCAAATATGGTTAAAATGGCAAGCGGAATGGCTAGCGGGCGCGTACGAACGGTCGGCTATCAATAACATATATAATTTGGTTTTATCAACTGGGTTGATAATGTCAATTGGCCACCGTAAAGAGATTCAAGAGCTGATGTTTCGAGCGTTAGCCCTTCGTCGGAGCTTCGCAATTGACGTTGCCAATTGACATTATCAACCCAGTTGATAAAACCAAATTATATTGTTATACTTCCCACCGACGCAGCACCACAGTTTCTTTAGAAACTTACCCCTCTATCAATAACATACCTCGAAAGGCCCTTTGGCTCGGAATGCACTGGGGACGAGTTTGGTTAGCTAAATTAGAGTACAAAATCACCCTGGTTAGCCTATTATAGCACTGCGGTTAGTCTACAAAGCAATCCGGTTAGCCTACTGAGCACTGCGGTTAGTCTACTGGGCACTGCGGTTAGTCTACTAAACAATCCAGTTAGCCTACTAAGCACTGCGGGTAGCCTACTGAGCACTGCGGTTAACCTACTAAGCAATCCAGTTAGCCTACTAAGCACTGCGGTTAGCCTACTAAGCAATGCGGTTATACGGTTAGCTCTCAAGAATGGTAAGGGTAACACGATAAATTCTTAAAATTTTCGGCGTTCAGCAGCCGGCTCTCGGTAGTGTAGTGGTTAGTGGAAATAGCTCGTGATCTGAGTGACCTGGGATCGATTCCTCCTCGCTGCTTTCATGATTGACTTTGTTTTTTCTCTTTATTAGACAAAAAATCAATGTCTAAAAAATTCTGTTGTTGGGGGCCATTCAAGATAACTTATCGAGTGCCGACCGTGATGAACGACGTCTCTCATGGCCGCCATGCTTCAAAATAGGTGGATCTTAGCTTCTCATTTACATCTTTGATATTATACATTCATGTTATATGTCATTTGAGAACTATTAAAACAAGTTATTCAGTGACCAATGTCATATGACCACAGCAGTCCCTGGCTCAGGTGAGGCGCGAAAAATAACCGCTTCAATGTGTCCCGCTTGGAGCCAAGTTTTATTTTTAATATTGTGTTCTTAAGATTTTGTTTTCTTTTTCTCAAAAAAAAAATACTCGGGAGATGAACTCGCACCTCCTAAGGGAACTTTCAATCGTAAGGCTAATGCCGATCCAACTGCGCTAATGTGACAAAGCTAAGTTGCTGAATAGGAGATGTTTTTTTAAGGTGAAGGACATGACTTGTTTAGTTTCGATTTCATTATCAATCATAGCGTTTTTTGCGAAGGTATTTTCAAAAATCATCACAAACTCCGCTTTTAGGTTCGCCTTTGAAATCAATATATCATTTTTCATTCTTTACAACAGGCAGTTTCTAAATCCAAATTACTTCGAAAGGTGCTTTCAATCTTTGCGGTATCGGTAAAGCATAATGCACATTTCCATTTGGCTGAGAAATGATCGTTTGTTTTCTATCTGTTGTCTTTGTATTTTTAAGTGGTACAACTCAGAAAGATGTTCTTTATGAGATAAATTAAGCTCTGTTAAAAATCGTATTCAAATAAAAGCACTTTGCGTCACAGCACCACACATCCATAATTATCGAAATTAAACATTTTCGTGTGAAAGGGCAAACGTTAATGGCCACACATTGATGGCCTTAGGTAGACAAGGTATAAGTTTCATGTTATGAAGCTTTATTACAATAAGGAACGAAGGGAGCTACAATACACCGAAATAACAAATCTACTTTTATCAATAGCATAAACCAAATACATTGAGACTATTCCACTCTTAAATATTTTTCATTGTTACTATCAGATTATCGCAATCCTGTGCCTTGTGTTTACCAGCTAAAAAGCGTTTTTTTAAGTTGACATTTTCAAGGTCGTCAGTGCTTGCGTTGACTGTAAGCTTGTCGGCTGAGTTGAAACTTTGATAGAATTAACATGCCTTCAATATCGATAGCCTCAATGGGAACAATGTACGCAATTAAACTGCCCTATTTGTGATATTTCTTATAAGAAGAAAACGCATCATTTAAAAATACTGATAACTCATTTAAAAAATTATTTTCCTGCAGGTGTTTCGTATTAAAATCACCTCAAGGTGAGTCTTCTAAAAAGATAAAAGTCGAAAATACATAGAAATCAAAATAAAATCTATCAATATAAAACAGTACAGTAAAAGAAAATAAAAACTTAAACAATTTAAGATTTAAAACTACAACCAAGTAAGGTTAAAAACGTTTTTGTAAGGGTTTCCCTGTTTTTTTTTTTTTTTTTGCATTGTTACTTTTTGTCATAATTGCAACTTTGATAGAACTCGCATGCTTTCGATATCGATAACTTCAATATGAACAATATACAAAATTAAAGTGCCCTATTTGTGATATTTCTTATAAGAAGGAAACGCATCATTTAGAAATACTGATTACTCATGATTACTCATTTCAAGAATTATCTGCTTATTGTTCCTTTTTGCCAACTTGGAAAAGTACAAAGTCGTACTTTTCAGTCTTGCAGCTGTCAAACAGGGCGATCCAGTATTTCAATAACACCAAATTAACTTAACTTCAACTTGCTCTTTGCAGCATTGAATTCATCAATAACCTTTTTGAGGTACTTCGAGTGGAGAGCGAAAAATCTGCAAAGCTTTCATTCAATAACTTTCGACCTGTTTAATTATTTGGTATCCTTAGAAATTCTCGGAAAATGTTGTTGAGGAAAACTAATATGAACTTTCAAATTAACTGTACACCAAAGCTGACTAAACTTTTTTGGAATAATAATTATTTTGCAATGTTATGTCGGAGAAAATCAATAGATTTTTAAAAACGTGCATTATCATCAATCAAAGGCTTCGCGCAATATTAATCCATTAATTTCTATCGAGAATTTCAAATTAACCCATCACTATATGTCCAGAAAATTGAAAGTTCTTTTCTCTTTATCCTATTTTCGTACAGTCTTTGTTTCGAGAAATCCATTTGGCGGCAGCTCATTTGTATTAAAAAACTCCATAAACATCGAGTGCCTTTATACTTAAGAGCTAGTCAGAAGAAAGGCCAGTTCATGCTACGCAATAAAAGAGAAAACACGGCGACCTTGTATCTGGGAAACTGAATACTAAATGTTTCAACGACAGAGCACCTACCGAGATCTGAACGTACAGCCACCAAACTAAGCTTTGAATGAGTGCCATTAATTCTCCGGTAATTTATTAATTTATTGCCAGAAAACCATCTTCGCCATCTACCGCAGCGATAAACCTGGTCACCTATTCAGTTGTTGAACAATTTTCTGTCAATTTACTTTCAAACATGGTCTTGTCGGCCTGCGGCAGCTTCAGCGGCGGAAAAGCGTAAAAGGATCGCAAGACCAAAGATTCAAAGAACCATTTTCTGGAAAATTGTCATAAGAAGATGACTTGATTTTCCCGGATCGGTACAAATTCTGCTAACACTATAAGACCGTAAAACCAAAATGCAAACGACCACACCGCCGTCAGCAACAAACACAACCGAACATTTGCCCTGTGATCAATCCATTGAGACAATATTCATGGTTCTCAACATCACCACGGGTGTAGTTATCCTCTTTGGAAACGCTCTGGTGTTCTTGTCCATAGCGACGAGTCCTCGACTTCGACAGCAGCCCATGAACCTGTTAATCGCGTCGCTGGCAGTTACCGACATTATAATGGCTACCTGCGTCGTTCCGGGTTATTCCCTGTTCTGTGCTGGCTGTCTTGAGTACCCGCTGAGCAAGTACTGCTGGTTTATGGAAGGCCCGAAAGACATCGCCCTCGGCTCGAGTATCTACAACTTACTCGCGATTTCTTATGATCGCGCCTTGGCGGTGTACAAGCCCCTTCGGTACTCCGTTGTCATGAACAGACGCAGGGTTGTCTTCGTCATAATCATGATCTGGGTTGTGTCTCTCTCGATCGCGTTAATCCGCAATTTCTGGGAACACACAACAACTGGAGCTGAATTAGACGCACTTAATGCCGTGTACAACAACATACTTCTGGTAGTCGTTCTCTTCATTCCTTGTCTAATAATTTCTGTGGTCAACATCAAGCTTATACTGACCATCAGAAAGCAAGGGCGTCAGGTTTTCGCCCTTGGAAGTCTTCAGAATGCGGGAGAAGCTGACAACCCGGAGATCCAAGAGGAGGTGACTCGTAAACGAAAGGGGACACTCGCTTGTGCCTTGGTCGTAATAGTGTTCGTGGTTTCTTGGATTCCGCGAACTTCATTCAACATCCAGTTTCTTATTAAAGGTGACATAGGCAGGGTTAGCGCACTGCTACAAAAAGTGTCGATCTTCTTTTTCATTGTGCAGTCGTCAGTAAATCCTTTCATCTATTCTTTTTACAGAGCCGATCTCCGACGTGCTGCTATCAAATTGCTGTCATGTAATAGGCAATAGTACGCTCCAGTAAATATCCTGCTACCGAAAAGAGATGGGTTATCGGCCAATTGGTGGTTTGCATCAGTGTTACAAAAACTGTTTGCTTCCATACAAAACAACAGAAAACTGTGATACGTACGATAGAGCAGGCAGAGAAATGTTTTGTCAAAATTATATCCTCGTAGCGTCCGGTAGTATAGCATCTCTCGTAAACTTGTAATTCTACTGGTGGTAGTTGCTATTGTTGTAGGGGCTAGGAATTGTTCCTGTTGTTTGTTTTACTGTTTTCACACAGGGTGTCAAGCCATTCATGTGAGACCTATATACGAGAGCTGTCACATTGACCGTGTCGTAGTTCATACGAAAATAGGCACAAATTAGCACTAAGTATGCAGCCACCATGTTTGTGTCCCTCTGAGACACCAATGTGGTGTCCATAGAATTGTGGGTGTGTCATTGGGCGAGTGAGTGAGTGAGTGAGTGAGTGAATGACTGAGAGAGTGAATGAGCGCGAGCGTGTGTGCGTACGTGAGTGACTGATTGGTTGCTTAATTGATTGATTGATTGATTGAGTGAGTGAGTGAGTGAGTGAGTGCGTTCAAGTTGTTTCATGACGTCATGACAGTAGCCGCAGTACAGAAGATACGTAAAACCACGTCTGTAAGCGCAGTTATTTAATGTGAGTCAAGGTTGTTAGACCGAGAAGAGAATAAGAAGGAATACGAATAACAGCGAATTTCATTTCTTTTTGATGCATTTTATCTGCGACTTTATGTCTGGCCGCCATCTCTATATCGTAGCTCCAAACGTAGGAGTTTTTGATGTTTCCCTGGCCAGAGTCAATTCATTGTGCTCTTGGAGGCTCTTGGGAAGCACTTGACTCTCACGGTACATTTCTTCGCCCACTTGCAGAAATAGACACCGGTGATGTAATAGCGGTGGGCGGCAAAAGTGTTGCTGCCAAATTATTACTTTAGCCTC
This sequence comes from Blastomussa wellsi, assembly GCA_947652115.1. Taxonomy (NCBI): domain Eukaryota; kingdom Metazoa; phylum Cnidaria; class Anthozoa; order Scleractinia; family Plerogyridae; genus Blastomussa; species Blastomussa wellsi. The sequence goes on from OX393567.1 coordinate 4,719,752, forward strand.
TCTTGAAGTCATGCAATGTTATTTTACTTCAAACATGGAAATCAGATAGTCGATAAGAACTGTGTATACACGAGACCACTCGAGGAGCATTTGATTCAGCTATGATTCCAACAACCCCAAGCCTCGAAAACCAACCGCCTCCCCTCCCTCCTCCAACAATTGGACTTGGTCGATCACAAAGTCGTCCAAAACTTTCTTGGTAACGGTATATAGCACTTAACCAAACCTGGTTAAAATGTAATGAAAAAAAAAAAAATAATAAGGTACTGCAATGCCTCGTCCCCAGGCGTCTCTCCTTGGTCTCGCGCGATGCGCTTTGTGTTATGGAATTGATAATGCGCGGTTCGCCTTGCGTTGTGGGACTGATATACTTTCCCGCCTTATCGCCTTGACTCGCCGGCGCCTGAGACGTGGCAGAGTACTGCGAACATTAAAAATAAATTCAAAATGTGGTTGCCATGTCAAAACCAAGTTGCCTAAACAGGGACAGGTTAAGAAAAATTGTCCTCGGGTAAATTACCAACTACGTTCAAAAAGTCTGGTGTTATTTTCTTAAACATTAATTAAGAAAAGCTATTGAATTTTAGGTCGGTTTAGAAATGTTCCTACCCCCGCCTAAGCGGGGTTAACATTTTGAAATAGAGTCGGTCCGGGGAAGCCATAATCAGGGCCCCGTTATGTCGAACATCGAACTTAATTAACTTCAGCCGTGAGAAGATAGCACCTGTTGGGGGATTTTTGGAATTCAATTTATTGGTCTGGTGAATGACGAGATCGATCGCCTACAGTTTTATGATTAGAGTCGCTCGACACTTTTAAAATAGTGCGTTTGTCAAAGGCAATAAGGGCTCGGCTTAGGCAAAATTTAATTTGACGAGACAAGCCTTTCGTAGCTTCTATTGATTTGTGTATTAAGAGCTCTCTGAAGGGTGCAATCCACGGCAGCAAAAAAAAAATACACAAATATATATATATTTCTTGCTGACAATCAACAGATAAGCCAGTTCACTATTAACTTGAAGATCTTTTTCGTTGCCCCATCACAGACGATGTGACTATACTCTTAGCGTGTATATGTATATATTCAGAATATCACTAATGAAAAACAAAAACATCCAAGTTAACAAGGTCTATTAACCGATCAAATAGAGTGATATTTCAAGGTTTTTCAAAAAATAGAAACTCGAGTTTTATACAATATTCAGTTTTCAGTTGTTTAGACATGTTAACCAACTATGCCGAGAAAAATAAAACCGGGCTCACAGCAGGAGGAACGAGGGCCGCGCTGAAACGAGTGCTGGAAATTGACCACAGTATATTTCAATTTTTGTTTCGCCGCAGGAGTTCAGGCAAATTGATACACGTGTCGCTAAAACAACTTGGCAAATTCAAAATTTACATAAGGTGCTAAGCAAAACCCTTCAAATTGTGTTGATTAAACAAGGTTGAAACTGCACTAGCCGGCTAAAATCGCATTAGCAAACTTAGTATCTTCATCTTGGTTATATAGAATGATTATTTTCGCCGGACTTAATTTTCGCGAATGCAGACCTCAATATCAGCTTGCATGTTTACTCTCTCTTCCTCCCAATCACACATGTTATAAATGCTGAGATGTATGGCTATAACGTTGTCCTTCGCAAACGCAAAATGTCAGCCTGTTTTAAGTTTCTTCTGTCATCATAATTAATAACATGGCTTCAGAAAGTAAAGCGTTTACTAACCGTTTATTAATTCCCTTCAACGCGATTTTTATGCCAAATCGCGAAATTGAAATCTTCCGTTTTTTGCGGAATTAAGTTCCCGCGAAAATAAGCGGGCAATAAGGTAGTCATGCTTTCAACACCTTTTGACCAATCGCCGCGGGGTGACTCTTCCAAATGCATCCTCTACAATTTTCAACTTTTAAACAGAAAATGCAAATGAGAAAATAAGAGAAATAAAACAGAAACTTGTTTTTCAACGTCGGAAAATATATTGGCATCAAACTTGTCAAAGCGGGTCAATAAAACACGTATCGGCCAATAAGCATCGCGCTGTGATTGGTCCAAACGTCTTGACACTCGTGACTGTGTCACTGTTATTGGGCTTTCTATTTCCTATTTTGTTACTGAATTATTTATTAAGAATCACTTATTCCAAATGTATAGGCTATCTCTTTGCATTGCGGTATTGATTACTCACAAAAAATTGAAGAAAGTAAAGATATGTTCTTTTTTTAACTGATAGGGCAATAAGTTCTTAACGTTATAAATTTGGACGTCATGCCTAGTGAGGGATTCTTTTTAAACTAGCAACGTGGAGCGGAATAGTTAAACATTACTTTCGTCTTCGAAAATCATTTAGTTTCCATATATTCCGTCTCTTCAAGACGTGGTTTTCCGGTCTAATTTATCAAAGTTTACATAAGAACTCTTTCTAGTAAAAAAGCAACAACCACATCCTAAAAGGGAGTGTTTCTGAATTAGCTTTTTCGCATATTTAATGATATTAGAACTCAATATCGAGCATTATGATCGTTAGGGAAATCATATCTGTATTAATTCCTGTTCTGAACACGGTTTTCTTGTTTTATTTGAACAATTCAACGACTTTTTCAGCGCCTGGCGATACGCTGGCAATCGCCACGCGTAAATGAAAGCATCCAGCGCCACTTTAAGAAATAGTAACAGGTCCCTAACCCTCAGAGCCATGAAAACGATATACATCCTCTCCAAGGGAAGCTCCGCGTATAGCCACACAAACTGAACGGCGATATGAGGCAAAGCTGAGATCAGGAGAACCGCGGCTAAGTAAAACGTGACGATGGTAAACTGTCGTTGAAGATTGTTCGCTTTTCCCTTTGTGCTGCCTTTCGCAGTTTTCCTGGAGTCTTGGAAAGATTTTCTTTGCTGTACTTGCCTTCTAAAAACTCTGTACAGTAAAATCAAGGTTATAAACAGAACGGATGAAATTAAGACAGGGTGCAGTGCCAAATCCACTTTTAGGAACAACACTGTATCAATGTTCGGCGAAAAAGATAACAACAGTATGAAACATATGAAGTACAACCAGCTGAGCAAGATGCTGACGATAACACGATTTCTCGTGATTAAAACTTTATACTTGTGAGGCCATTTAATGGCAATATATTGCGATATGGACAAACCGAGGATTATCAAATACGATGAGCTTATGGTCACGGTCGAAATTGATTGTCCCACGTCATGCAGACGGGAAATCACTGCAGGGATGTTTTTGGTTCCTTGTAGAAAGCGCATGATGTAGAATAACGCGAAGAATGGCTCGGTTGTGGCGCCAGTCAAAAGATCTGCTATTCCAAGCCCGATTAAGAAATACGTAGTTGGCGAACGAAAGCTTTTCTCGGGGTCTTTCCATATCGCTATCAGGAGTAAGATATTGGCGGATATAGTTAATGCCGACATGACAGAAAGACAGATTCCTTCGGTTAGTTCAAACTTCATGTATAGCGAACGAAGATCTTCAACATGGGCGGAAGTATTTGGTTCTGCACTTCCATTCGCAGCCATATTGACAGGGTAGCCAGCAAGCTTTCTTTCTTCCTTGAGTGGTTTTTTCTTTTTCTTGGAAGCTAGCACGGCTAACCGAGTAAAAGGTACGATTTTTGCCTATAAGGAACTTGTCTCTTTCCAATTGCGCTTGCGTGCAAGTTTGTTTCCCTGTTGCCGTTGTTAATTTTGACACAACAAGGGTCGAGCTGAGTTATTTGATGAGTTGAGATAGCACAGCGATGTGTTTTCTTCGCACACGGATTCTCTATGAATGCTCGTACGCCCACGGCGATATTTTCTGAGGGTTGTTCGCTGCAGTTGAATAATCAATCGAAATGTTTTTCCGTGCAAACGCGCAGACCGTTTATACACTTTCTGTTTGCACCCACCTGTCCAAGAAAGCATGTCAAAGTTGTCTTGATCTCAAGAACGGAGAGACAGCTCGACAGTTTTGTCACTTCACTTTTATGCTTCCCGCTGTTGTCCTAATTGAATATCCTGCCTTGAAACCTAGCTGTTACGGTTTTTCAGCTCATTTGGAAAACAATGCAATCAAGATTTCATCATTTTCCTCAACCCTTTAAGAAGCACAGAGCGTAATGTGGTTGACCGAGATTCCTCAAAGATTTTTTCTGTCTTGTCAACTGTGCGCGCGATTTACGCCCACGATTATGTCGATACCAGACAGTATTCTCGTGTGTAATCAGAATTATAAGACTAATTTTGCGTAAACTTAATGCATAGAAGCGAAACGTTGTCCCCCTTGTGGATTTTTAGGGAGCCGTTTTAAGCTGTCCGCAGCTTTTTAAGAACAAAAGGCCAACGCTTCGCACAGTATTGCAAATCCTATGATCAGCTTATATTTTCGCACTGAGCCGACGAAAAATTCAGTTCAATGCTGTCTTAAAAGGATATGGTAAGGTCAATACATCCAGCTTAGGTTTCATATAAATCCGACGAAAGTTCGTCGCGTAACAGAGATCTGCTTCAAAATGCGATTCACCTTTATCTAAATGTTCACGTTCGCCCAAACAATCACGGTGGGAGAGATGAGACTTAACATCTGGCCAACCTTTTATTGCTCTGTTTTGTAAACAACTAGTAGTTATTAATCACCGCAGGGAAGCAATAATAAACGATTTCGCCTTTTCCCCGCTACTGTCCACGACGGTGGAAATTGAAAAAAAAAATTATTGGTTTTCTACCCATGCAGTTGAACTGCTATCTTAAATTAAACTTGTGGAAAATTGTGTACTTTCAGGAGGCATCATTTCGCGTTAACCACAATATTTCTTCTCCGGGCCGGGGTCTTTTTTGTTTCATTTTTTACTAAAAACATTTTTATTTTACGGTTTATTTTGACCAATTTTCGTCGATACTGAAATTGATAACTTCAGCGTTTTCATTAAAACAAATGATTCCGCGATCGAAAACGATTTAATTTCTTCCCACAGTAATTGCACTTTCAGAAATTAAAGTCAGCTCAATCGTGGCGCCTTTCAACCTCGTTCCCAGGGGGCGGGAAGAGAGAGACCCTGGGAACGAGGTTGGGCGCCGTTGTCTGAAATGGACAAACAAGTTATTTTTACAATAATTTAAAAAGTCAGGAAAATTTAAGGGTTCAATATGAGGGCTAGCCCAATATGAAACAAATCATTAACACGTGATTTTAATGTGTTTCTTTGACAATTTGCATTCAGTTTGCATTTACTAGCACTGATTTAAAAACAAATAGCTGGCGAGTAGATATCGAATTATTTTTGCGTGATCTTATTTTATTTTTTCCCTACGTTCGTATATAATGCTGAAACTAATCTCTACTCCAAATTAGCTAGGGGATAAGGGGAAAACCGTCGTTAAAAAAAAATATTTTTTAAAAACATAACTTTATCTGGCGATATAATAACAGAAAAAAACTTGATAACAACTTTGCAATAAAACTTTCGTAGTGCTGAGAAATAATCAAATACTTCAAAATTTGATAGACGCTTGTCAACAATTATCACAATCAAAAATTTTTAGAAGTCCTCAAAGTTACTTTGGAAACTTATCGACCGATATTTATGCGATTATACTGCCTTTCTTGATCTGCGGAATATTGAAACAAATTTAGTGCAAAATGTTGCTGTATGTAGTATTTATATATCGAAACGCTTTTACCAATGCAACCAAGAAATTCGGGATACCTAGAACTCTTAGTCGAGAACGAAATCTCGGGATATCTTAGTTTCGAGCTGATTATAAAATGCAAATTAACGCAGATGTTTGCGAGGATTGTTTAAATAGCACTCGCATGCACCAAGTACAATTTATACCGTAGTTGTCAAAACTAGCAAGTCTAATAGTATACGCTTATTGCGTTTGCAAATCGTTCACCAGACAGCTTTTTGTCGCGCGAGTTTTGGCGCGCGTTTCGATGTACATTTCCACCGGCAGTGTTATAAAAAATATTTTGAAAGTTCGCGTCTGGTGCTGACATGGCTTACACTGATATTATTGTTCTTTGAAAATAAATCCCCAAAAAAGTTGACGAATTATTAAACTTTTGCTGACCTTGTTTCTACAATGTCCTCGTGATTCAGTGTGGGTGTTGTGGCTGTTGAATGTTTTGCGACCGTTTTTCGGTCGTTTTGAGAATGTTTTGCCGCCGCTTTCAGGCGTCTCCGTCGATTTGAGTCGGCTAGTATAGTACCACTGTGCACGAACGGCCCCAGTACCATGTTTATAGTTCATTTAGTTTATGAGCTTCAATGCCCTATAGTAAAACCGCTTCTGTTATGAATCTAAATGAAACTATCAATTGTTTCACTTATTTCCAGCAAGCTTATACGCAGAGGCCTCGGTGTCCTCGGTCAGCGGTAGGTACATTATGTACAGTAGGTACGTTATGTATGGGGAAATTATTATGTACCCAGGACCACCAATGACAGGGAGACCGTGGACATCATGGACTCTGGACTCGAGCCGTGCCACTCAAAAGAAAAGCGGGCTCTGGGACGAGATTGGAGCCGCGTGCTCGTCGCTAGAACTGAGTTTGCGCACCAACGAGGCTAGACTCCAACTGACCTCGTTCTGGTGCATTTTGCCCGGGGACGCTCGACCACTCAGAGTGTTCCTCACCACAATGTCAGCTCACTGACCCTTAAAATTTTTAACAAATTGTCTGAATCTAATTCATTCCGATATTTCGCCGCGGAAATACACCAAGGCCACAAAAGTAAAAATGTGCACCTTTAAACGTGTTGCAACTACAAATAATTACATCCAAGTTTCTTTAATGGTCACTTTGGGCAATGATGGTTTTGTTATAGTTCATGTGTGGGCGACCGCGCGTTTTACGGGACCAAGGCTTTACCGCATCTGTTACAGCGGGATTCACGGTAAAAATAATGTAAAGCTGTCAGTCGCGTTATGTCATCAAACAGATCCATGCCGAGCAACCTGTCCAGAGTTTTGTGTATATGTTTTCTCAGTCTTAATTAAATTGAACACTTCTAACAATGCTCTCTGTGTGGTGAACGCTGCACTTTGGCCAAATTTACACATTTCACAAGGGCATCATCTTTTGAACGCCAACTGGAAAAGCCTCCCACGCGATATCTCATTTTGCAACTTCATTCCAAGCCGTAAGGTTCCTTTTTGTGCTGTTGTTTTTAGAATAAGGCGAAAAATGACGTCATGCCCAAACAGCTGGTATAACACTTTTTATGTAAAGGCGAGCAAAATTATTCTTGAAGTTAATTACTCTCCTTTAAGGATGTTAGTTTCTAAAGATAGCATGTGAAGTGCTTTTGGAAGAAAAATAAAGCGGACTTTTGTAAACGCTTGAAAACAAATGTGCATCGGAATAAAATTCTCTATCCGCAAAAAATGTTCAGTAGTTAAAATTTTAATATCATTTTTGTTTCCAGTTGAAGTGAAAAGTTAACAGCTATGCGTGGCGAATTGGCATATGTCAAACAAAATATTTGTTTTCTAAAGGAAACAACAAGTTTGTGATGACTTCCAAGAGGTGTATTTCACAATCAGTGGTATTAAAATTCACCCTCGAAAAAAAAAACTATGAAAGAAATTACATGCCATAACTGATTTGAGTTACACAGCTAAATTAAACATTTATTTACATGTACCGCGTTTTCCGTGACGATAAGTTTAGTTTTCGCCAAACATTACATACAAATACAGAAATGAACTTTAAAGACCCTTAACTCCATCATTTTGAGAGCACATTATATTGGTGTATGTTGAATTTAACTTTTACATTGCCTGTAGTTTAATTTGAGTCGATTGACGTCGAGACTGACAGTTGAAAGCTGCCACAGGTCCCACTCGACTCGAGTCTTCGGTGTCGAGATGAGGTTTCACTTGGTTCAATAAAGGAGAAATTCTTGATCCAAAAGGGACGAATCGTCGAAGTAAGCTATTAGCGGCCTGACGGAAATCTCTTCTATAGAAAGAGTACAAGAAAGGATTGGCAGAAGATTGGACAAAGAGAAAAACCAATGAGATCTTCTCAAGAAGGCGCAGGCCTTGAGCATGAAGCATTTGAAATAAAAACAAAAAATTAAGCAAACATCGGGGAAACCAACAAACTAGAAATATTAGGACAACGATTAAACAGGTAATTGTTTTCCGCCGACTTTCCTTTGGTTTCAAGTCCCTTTTGCTTTGACTTCTTTCGCATTTCACTTTTCGAAGCTGATTCCTTATAGCCTTTGTAATCATGATGTTCACGATGAATAATATCGCCATTGGTAGAATAATCATTGCTAATACCACGACCATGTCAAAGATAGATTCACTTCGAGATCCGTTCTTAAGAAAATCCACGTTTGCAGCATTCAATATTGGCTTTATGAAGGAAAATGGAATGGGTAATAGCCAAATTGTTGATAAAATATTGAGGACGGTGCGCTGGTTTATCTTGCACTGATAGCGGAGTGGTTGAATCACCGCTACGTATCTATCGTAAGTAATTCCAAGCAAGCTTAAAACGGAGGCTAACCAAATGTAGTCCTTAACACCGTCTAAGAATCCACAAGTTCCATCACCCATCACGTGCAAAATGAAATCCTTAGAGCAGCTTGTACAGAAAGCGCAATGTCCCGGAATCACCAAAGTGGCGACAAAAATATCAGCAAATCCGAGACTTACTAAGAATATGTTCATGCAGTGTCTCCTAAGTTTAGGCGTAGCCAAAAACACTGCACAGCAAAACGCATTTCCAACGAGAATGGCGAGCCCTAAAGCGGCATAAACGATTAAAAATGCCTCGTCTAAAGCCTTGCTGCAGTGAAAGTCGTCGCGGCTTTCTGTTAGTTCATATCTAGAAATGTTTGCTTCCTCCAAAGGCCTCATTTCAGCTAATAAAATTGAAAACCTTGTACAATGCTTGGTCGACGTACGAACTATGTCTTGAATCTGCGTTTTCCCTTCTTTTTTGACAAATTCTGGCAACGATCAAGCTAAACAGGTGGTTTCCTTCGCGGAACGAAGAATATTTGTTTAGAGTGCAACTCTAACTGGGCGTTAAAGAAAGTCTTTGTTACTGCGGTTTTCAATGACATGCGAACTTTGAAGTTCAAAACCCAACCAACGATTGCGTTTTTCGTTGCCGTCAATCATAATTACGGTAAAAGTTAATGAACCTTGAAAATCAGAAACAAACAAAATGGATCGAAGTCTACCAATCACAGCAGTCAGTCGTGACCTTTTGACCCTGTTGAAGTGTACCTCTGTTTTCTGAGAGGTCCGCTTGATGATTGACGGCAGCGAAAAACGCAACCGTCGACATGAGCAGAGTTCGCATGTTTCTGAAAACCGCAGTAATTCATTTACGCGGCTATTGAACAAACAGCCAATGGTATCAGCTAGAATGATATTTACATTAAATTGTCTCCTTATATGACTTGAAATAGCAAAAATGCAGGTCTTGTTTGGCATTTCTGAATTTAATATAGTTCCGCCGATAACTCTCTTTAGCTTTGCACGTCAAATAGATGAAGGACTCTCTGCGTATTCAAGAAACGAAATCATCTGTATATTGTATATCAGTAGAAACTGAAATAATCGAAAGATTCTAATTTTGGCGATATGGAAAATGCCTTGTTAATATTATCTAATTTGTTGTGCGCGTTGCTGAAAAAGGGGAGACATATTAGTAATACCTTTCATTAATGGCTGGATTAATTAACGCACAAACAAATTAAAACTGGAAAGTTTCCAATTGGCTCTGCGTGAGTAAATCATATTAATGAATGGAACCCCATCAATAACTAAATAATAGCTTTCTTATATTGTTTCTGTTGCTCCTAAAACATAACATTAAATAAAAAGGAACATTGATGGTGCCGTAACTATAATAGGCCTACACAACAACGTACCTTCTTTAATTAAGGGGATTAAAGCAACACGCATTTGCACCCGGCGGGAAATGCTCTTCCATTATTTCTTCGACGTTTATTGAAAATTAAAAATCTATTGATTACTGACGAAGCAAGCAAACGTATCTGTTCCATGATATCCAGGGATCCGAATATGAAACACTTGTCCCTACTCTGTAGCCAAGGTTTCCATTATGTATGGTGAAAAGTACCCTAACCGTTAAAGACTTTTTATACGAAAGAAGTATATAAAACGCTTACAATAATAAAACATATTTAAATATATTAAAAATTAATTTTTGAGCTGGAAACACAAAAGTAAACAAAACGATGATGACACCTTAACTAGAAAGGAAGCCCTTAGCGTTCTATGGACAAATTCTTCGAAACTCGCTTTTGAATCGAAGAGATTACCCACTTATCGAAAAATCTATATCAGAAATATTTCTCACAGAAAGAAAATAAGCGCTTAAACAAGAAAAGAGAAATTACATGAGATATTCTCCCTTTTGCAATACATGCAGTATGAGCCATCAGTGCCAAGAAATGGTACATCATACTATCGAACCACTACTTAACTCTTTCACTCCCGTGGGAAATACGACATTATGTTTTGTAAAGCAATAACTATGGACCCAAATAGACCAATTCCGATATATTAATATTCTAACATGTTGGCGAGGCTTAGGGGAATAAAACAAAACATTTTGTATCGAGGCTTAGGGATGAATACATTATTTCTTTTGTTTTATTCCCCTAAGCCTCGGCACCATGTTAGAATATTAATATATCGGAATTGGTAAATAAGGCCACACACAAAACACCATTTGAAAGGCAGGGGCTTAGCTAGCCTTTGAGCATTCTCGCTTGGCCACGTGGTCGGCGAAACGGGAGCTGTCACTCGTTATGTCATTAAGGTTACTTCCCACCTTCGCGGGTGTCTTTCGGGGACTTTACAGCACGGTACAGCAGCAAAAATCGATGCAAGATTATTGTAATATCTTGAAATTCATGCGGAGGAAGTATGACATAAAACTGGGGTATAGTTTTCGAATCATGTTGTAAAAGGCAACGTTGAGGTTAACGAACATTTTATAATGTTTATAGAACTAGCGAATACTTTTTAACAGTTTAGACGATCGACAGTCGGCTTGGCACTCTGAATTATCAAGCATTGGCAAGGCTTGTCACAGAAATTTAGGCTTGTGGGTTGTTTCGTCAAAGACCTTCAGATATAGAGAATATAAAAACACTGAGAGACTAAGAGACTATAAGATTTCCCCAATTCTGTTCCAACGATTTTCAGCTAACGCAACAGCTAACGGAATTTTCTCCGTCAGTGATCAAATTTATACACCTTGCATTTGAAGGGAAACATGCAGTGTTCCAAGTGAGATTAAAAATGCCGTTTTCCGTTTTCAAATATGCGGAGAAGTTCCCGAGATAGTCAAGTTTAAAAAATTAGTAAGACTGATGACGTCATCTATGCAACCCAATTTTAAATCAAGTAAATAAATCCGGCTATTTCAATCAGTTTCCTACAGAGACAATTGAAACTTGGCACACAAATAGTTCTTCAGGCGACACATCTGTGGTTACAAATAAATCCTGTTTCCATGGCAACGCACTATTTTCCAGTCCCCTCGAATCTATTTTCGTATTTGAGTTATTTTTAGCCCAGAAAAATTAGGCCAGGCCAAAGAACTTACCTAACACATAAATATGCTTGTGAAATCATGTAGATCTGGAGTCAGTGAGAAATATTAAAATTGAAGGCCAAAAATGGCCAGAATAGCCTAGAACATGGAGGAGATCTGGGACCCAGCATGTTGCCATGGTAACATAATTGTTAATCGCATATTGCATAACTGACCTAGTTGAGTCATGATGCAAAGAATCAAACATTTCTGATACAAACTGGGCGAGAAATGTTTTCTTTATCTATTTGAATTTCGTTGAGTCTATGACGTCATCACTTAGCTAATTTGCATATTTAAAAAAATACCCGGCATTTTTATTCTCATGCCGACTATTTTCTAATGCTTTAAAATGGCTTAGACTGGAGGCATGCAAATTCCATCATTGTAGCACTTAGATGTAATCGATTTAGATAGTGTAACCATTTTCACTTAGCATTTTCTGCCTCTATTAATGAAGGTTGGTTTTGTCCATCCGAAATATTGGGCTTAATTAAAATACCATCACGAGTGACCACGAATGACAACGAGTAACCATGAGTGAGAATTCCATAAAATATTTCACTGACATTGTAATCAGGTCATTTTATCCAAAATAGCTTGATTAATCCCAAATAAACCATTTTCGGAGAGTCAATTAACGTTTTGTTCAAAGGGTGGGGTCGAAAAAGGGTGGGGGGGGGGGGGTGGGGGAGCGAGGGGCGCTTGGTGTTAACTTCCCGTCACTTGTACCCTTTAATCCAGGTTTCCACCTACCTACCTTTTTTGCTGATTTCGGATAGTTTGCTGTTTGAACGTTAGCTGGTGTTGTTTAATTTTACTAACCTTTTCTTCCGTTTCCCACCATTTTCAGAATCCTGCGCTATACCCTGCCTTCTGGCAAATCAAACACTGAGTTTACTAATCTTGTCACCTGATGGACATCGCTCCATCTCGCGGCGACCAGGTCAGAGACAACGCCTTTCTACATGATGAATTGGTGAAAATTTCGGACTGGCAGCACTGTTTGTTTGAATGGCTTTATAGTAAAAAATATTTATTTCCATAGTTTTGGTTTTCTGAACGCGTTTTCTGACTTGTGTATTTATTTCTTTACTGGGCATCTTTTCAGATAACTGTTTTTCAGTGCTGCGTATCATTACAGTTACCCTATGCACCTTTCAAATTTTTCAGGGGTTTAGGGGTTGTTGACAAGTTCAACGATGTTGAATAGTTTTGAAACAGTGCTGAGTTAACAAATGTCCGCATATTTGTTTATTTATTTCTGTGCTTGTTTGTCTGTTTATTTATTTATTATTTCATATTTTTACACACGCTGCACTATGTGTTTATGGAAAAGCGGAAAATAGAAAGACAAAGAGAAAACCAGGTAAAGTCAACAAAAGATGGATGAGACGGAGGTGGAAACCAGGATTAAATGTGATGACTGCCCTCCTCCATCCTGTACTTGACCCCGCCCTTTAAGAGAAAAAAAGACATGATTTACATTATCGGAAATACGAGAACGCGAAAACGCCAAAATTTGCAAAGAAATGTATGGAAGGGGGCAAGGCTTGCTCATTTTCATACATTTCTTTGTAAATTTTGGCATTTTTGGGCTTTCGTATTTCCGAGAGTTTGTAACTGATTATTGTCAAACTTCGCAGGTTTACTAACACCGGTACGATAAATCGTTTTATTGAGATGAACTTTTGTTTTAATGAAAAGCAGTAAAAAATGCATTTTTGCGTGACATGGACGACGGGGCTAAAATGCAGGTCACAGGTTAAAGGTCACAGGTCGCAGGTCACAGGCCAGATTTCAGTTATTTTTTTGTCTCTTCCTCGAATTAATTGTACTGAATCTCCCAGTTTACGTGGCAGGCTAGGCATCATGACAACAGCACGGTACTTTGTTGTGAGATATTCGACTTCCGGTAACCAAGCGAGTGTCGGCATAAAACCAATTGTCTATTAAAGCAAACAAAAGAAAGAATGAACATATATGTGAACTTCGGATGTAGATGAAAGTGAGAGACGATAATAGCAGTGAATTTCTAATTCAAGCAATCCTCACAACGTGGCATGCACTATCACCTTGATCAACTCTTACGCTTCTATCGTACTCTCCAAATAAACCGGGATAATACTTCAATATTCTTTCTTCTGTTTTCTTTACTAGGCATATGCATTATTTTATGCCGACACTTGCTTGGTTACCGGAGCTTGAATATCGCCCAAAAAAATGTACCACGCTGTTGTCAATATGGTTAGCCTACCACGTAAACTGGGAGATTCAGTACAATTAATTCGAGGAAGAGACAAAACAATAACTAAACTCTGACCTGTGACCTGTGACCTGTAACTTATGACCTGTGACTTGTCACCTGTAACCTGTAACATGTGACCTGTGACCTGTGACCTGTCACCTGTCACCTGTCACCTGTAACCTGTAACCTGTGACCTGTGACCTGTGACGTTTAACCTGTGACCTGTGACCTGTAACCTGTAACCTGTAACCTGTAACCTGTGACCTGTGACCTGTGACCTGTGACCTGTGACCTGTAACCTGTAACCTGTGACCTGTGACCTGTGACCTGTGACCTGTGACCTGTGACCTGTAACCTGTAACCTGTGACCTGTGACCTGTGACCTGTGACCTGTAACCTGTGACCTGTGACCTGTGACGTTTAACCTGTGACCTGTGACCTGTAACCTGTAACCTGTGACCTGTGATCTGCAACCTTCGACAGGCTCTAAAATAGAAACCGCTTGTTCGATTATTGCCTAATTTGTATGGATGGACTCAGCAACTAACCTATTTTTTACCTGTGCAAATAACCTCTTGGAAAAGGCCCAATTCGCTCAGAAATGACAGGTTTTTGGAAAGTGGTGAAAATGGCCGATTTTCGATCTTTTTCCAAGGGGGACCATAGGAAAATTTTCAATTTTTTTCGACTCGTCCGATTTTAGCTTAATTGGTACCGAAGGACTCAGGAGCCTGTCTAGATTTGATCTGTGCAAAAACCGCTTGAAAACAGCTCAACTGGCTGAGAAATGACACGTCTTGGAAAAGTGGTCAAAATGGCCGATTTTCGATCTTTTTCCTTTTTCTTTTTCCTTTTTCCTTTCAATTTTTTTTTACTCGTCCGATTTTGGCTTCATTGGTACGGGTGGACTCAGGAGCCTGCCTAAATTTGATCTCTGCAACAGAAAAACCGCTTGAAAAAACCTCAATTGGGTTAGAAATGACACGATTTTCAAAATGGCCAATTTTAGAATTTTTTCATAGGGGGGACCATAGGAGAATTGTAAAAATCGGGCGAGTTTTTGGCTCGACTTCGAAAGGCTCTAAAATAGCAACCGCTTGTTCGATTATTGCCTAATTGGTATGGATGGACTAAGCAACTTACCTATTTTTACCTACAATAAACCGCTCGGAAAAGGCCCAATTGGCTGAGAAATGGCACGTCTTTGAAAACTGTTCAAAATGGCCGTTTTCGATTTTTCTTCTAGGGGGACCATAGGAAAATTTTCAACTTTTTTTCGACTCGTCCGATTTTAGCTTAATTGGAAGGGATGGACTCAGGAGTCTGCCTAGATTTTATCGGTGCAAAAAACCGTTTGAAAAAAGCTCAATTGGCTGAGAAATGACACGATTTTCAAAATGGCCAACTTTAGACCTTTTTCATAGGGGGGACCATAGAAAAATTTTCAAAATCGGCCGACTTTTTGGCTCGACATCGAAATGTTCTAAAATAGCAACCGCTTGTTCGATTATTGCCTAATTGGTATGGATGGACTCAAAAGCTACCCTATTGATTAACCTGTGTAATAATTTGTTTGGAAAAGGCCCAATTGGCTGAGGAATGACACGTTTTTGAAAAGTAGTCAAACTGGCCGATTTTTCGTCTTTTCCCTGCGGGGGACCCATAGGAAAATTTTAATTTTTTTTCTACTCGTCCGATTTTAGCTTAATTGGCACGGATCGACTCAGAAGCCCGCTTGAAAAAAGCTCAATTGGTTGAGAAATGACACGATTTTCAAAATGGCCAATTTTAGAATTTTTTCATAAGGGGGACCATAGTAAATTTTCAAAATCGGCCGACTTTTTGGCTCGACATCGAAAGGTTCTAAAATAGCAATCGCTTGTTCGATTATTGCCTAATTTGTATGGTTGGACTCAACATCTACCCTATTTTTAACCTGTGATAAAATCCGTTTGGAAAAGGCCCAATTGGCTGAGAAATGACACGTTTTTTGAAAGTGGTCAAAATGGCCGATTTTCGATCTTTTTCCTTTTTCTTTTTCCTTTTTCTTTTCAATTTTTTTCGACTCGTCCGATTTTAGCTTAATTGGTACCGAAGGACTCAGGAGCCTGTCTAGATTTGATCTGTGCACAAAGACCGCTTGAAAACAGCTCAACTGGCTGAGAAATGACACGTCTTGGAAAAGTGTTCATAATGGCCGATTTTCGGTCTTTTTCCTAGGGGGACCATAGGAAAATTTTTAATTTTTTTCGACTCGTCCGATTTTGGCTTCATTGGCACGGGTGGACTCAGGAGCCTGCCGAAATTTGATCTGTAAAAGTAACGTTTTCATATCAAAAACTCACTTTCTCTCGAAACAGAACCTTTTCACTCGTCCGATTTTAGCTTAATTGGCACGGATTGACTCAGAAGCCCGCTTGAAAAAAGCTCAATTGGTTGATAAATGACACGATTTTCAAAATTGCCAAGTTTACACTTTTTTCATAGGGGGGACCATAGTAAATTTTAAAAATCGCCCGAATTTTTGGCTCGACATCGAAAGGTTCTAAAATAGCAACCGCTTGTTCGATTATTGCCTAATTGGTATGGATGGACTCAACAACTACCCTATTTTTAACCTGTGAAAAGAATCCGTTTGGAAAATGCCCAATTGGCTGAGGAATGACACGTTTTTGAAAAGTAGACAAAATGGCCGAATTTTTGTCTTTTTCCTACGGGGGACCATAGGAAAATTTTCAATTTTTTTCTACTCGTCCGATTTTAGCTTAACTGGTACCGAAGGACTCAGGAGCCTGTCTAGATTTGATCTGTGCAAAAAAACCGCTTGAAAAAAGCTAAATTGGCTGAGAAATGACACGTCTTGGAAAAGTGTTGAAAATGGCCGATTTTCGGTCTTTTTCCTAGGGGGACCATAGGAAAAATCTTAAATTACATACCCTTTTCAGGGCTGAGGGGTTAAAAACCATACCCTATTCAGCGGCCGTCCCCGTATAGCTCATATAAGGGAGTACCCCCTCCCCACCCCCGCGGATGACTGTAGCAAAAGCCGCGTACGTTTGTGTCTGTTGAATGAGCTAAACAATGTGCTGCGTAGTCGTTTTGTTTCGTTTGTTGTTCGTGTAATCCTTCACGTGAAACTTAAATCACTCTCTCAACTGATAGTTAACAGAACGAAACTAAACCACCAAATTCTCAAAACAAATACCAATATGAAAGGTCGTGTGATGCTGCACACTGCACAAAATGAAATCGTGCTTATATAGTGCTCTTGATGAAAGATTTGAATGGCAAGAGATCTTTTAAAAGTGTTTTAGGAAATGACTATGTTTATCCAAGTTTATTGACGTTTTTTAAACGATATTGACGAAAGCCAGCGGCATGTGGACTTAACGTAGCTAAAGGAGTGCAAGTTCAGTTATATTTAAAATAACTGAACTTTACTTTTTAAAGTCCCATATCTGGGAAACTTTTTAAATTGTGTTGAGAAGAATTTTAATTCAGAAAATCGTCACAAACCGTGAGAAAGTTTTAAGATGCGATTGCATTTGGCGGGAAGCTGATCTATGT
The DNA here is from genome assembly GCA_947652115.1 of Blastomussa wellsi. Taxonomy (NCBI): domain Eukaryota; kingdom Metazoa; phylum Cnidaria; class Anthozoa; order Scleractinia; family Plerogyridae; genus Blastomussa; species Blastomussa wellsi. The sequence continues at coordinate 4,737,159 of OX393567.1, forward strand.
TGCAAATTTACATTGCAAATGATTTCAAAAGTGCGAGCACATTCTGATAATTATTCATCACAAGTTCAGTTCGCCGTCACCTTCGTTAGCTCAGTTGATGTTGCTACAAAACTAAGAGCACTCCTTGCTACAATAAGCTTGAAGCACAGAAGATTATAATGCTTAGACAAGAAGGAAAGCCAGGAACTGAAGACTAGACCGAAACAGGGTGATGGTTGGTTCAAACTGATGGTTTTGCACTAATGCAAAATGCACGTGGTAGGTCCAAGAGTTTTGGTGGGACTTATTTCGACTTAATTTGGCGGGTTGGTAGAATTATAGAAGCCAATGTTAAAGCGGGTAGTATTTATTCTTAATAAGATTTTGCATCTTGTGCTAACATACAGTACAGCTTTTAGTTAGAATATTCGTTGCTTTGTGAAAGAGCTGAATGCGCTCATTGGATTAATCTTCAAAGACAGCGAAGTTTATGCATGGTCTACAAGCCGGTAGATCTAGAGTAGTTGATACTTATAATCGGAGTCAGTTCATGGGGATCCATTGTTTGGGAGGACTGTGGTGTTCGCGCTTTATGATTAAATGTAAAGTTTTGTATTAAATTTTCTTGTTTTGCATTCGTCAAGCCTTTTGATCACAGGGAATTGGTAAGCAGACGTACAAAGAGAATGGAGCTCTTCCTTGATACCAACCTAGAGGCCTTTCACGGAAAAGGTAAACATTATTGCATATTTTTTGTTGTTATTTATTAATGTTTGTTTGTTGTGGTTATGGTTTTCTCGTTTGATATGGCGCTGTTTCTCGTGACGTCACCCATTGTTATTAATATGTTAATCAGAACCTAATTGGCTCTTGAAACAATGACTTCTTTTGTTCCGAGGTTGGAAATGTGGCGTCAATGTTTGTAAACAAGAAAGATCGCTATAAAAACTATAATGCTATATTATATTCACTTACCTCAATAACACATGATGTTCTACTTTTTCATTAGGATATTGACGGCAAGTAAAATCTACACAGTCTGCAGTCCAGGGATAACTATAACTTCTTCATGGTAAGAAATGTTTAATTTTGTTTGTAGCTTTAGACGTGTCTATTTCTTTAAGAATGGATGCTTGCATGTGTAAGCAAGAGGTGGCCAAACTATCAAATTTTGGAAATGAAGAGAAAGTTTGCTCCTTGCAAGAGGTTCCCCTCCATACGAACTACCCCAAATTAGTGAACGTTTCCCAAAATAACATCGATCTGTTAGCACAAGGGCGATGGGGGTGCTGATTGTGGGAATCGGTGGGTGGCAGCTGTTAGTCTTGTTAAGGTCATACCAAGGGCAATTTCCCTTCTGATAAAGAGGCTCTTATATGCATGAGGGTCTGGTTATTTTGCAAACAACATGTCTTTAAGCTAGACCAGGATCCACAAAAAAGAGTTTGTGAATTAACCATCGCTCTTGGGAAAACCCACGTTTTTGCACTGAAGTCACATGTCACTGAGAAACAACCATGCTGACCTCTTGTATTCTTTTTGTAGTTTCATGGTACAGACCAGTATAAGGACCAATCCATTTTCGTCAAAACATCTTCATAATGGTAAGTCTCCAAGATTTATTAAACCTTAACTCCTCGATTAAGCGCCCCGGACGCCAAATATTAGACAACCATCCCCATATCAATATCATTGATTTGTCATGAACCAGTTTTATTACATGCACTGATGTTTCGGGCAAGAAACTTAAAAAAATCTCGTCACATCGTACATTCATTTTGACTGATCTAGATAAGGGTGGCCTTGCGTCATATTTTAAATTTCAGTAGTCTATGGGGCGCGTGGGCACTTAATTGATCTTGCAAAAATAACTTCGATTTAGATCAGTTTTGGTCGAAGGTCTGAAGTTGTAGATTTTTTTTTTGCAAAGGCAATTTTTGTGTTCTAAATATCTGAAGTAAACGCATCAAAACAAGACTTCTATTTTCTGTCGTGTTTTTCCTATTATTTATTTATTTTTTATGCTTATATATTGCTTTATTTGAATTTCTGCATTCAATGAAGGTAGTGGAAACAATTAAATTGTCGAGTGAAAACAGAACTCGATTTCTGTGATGACCTAAACCTCAAATTATGGTTCTTTCAAATCGAAAGCAAGAATGTCCATTTTGTTTTTTGTTCTTAAACAGTTAGTGCAAAATAAAACACTTATAGCCCAAAAAATTAAATTTCGAAAATTCGAAAATTTAAGGTGGCTCTGATCTCCCTTCACAGAATTTTTTTAACTTTGCAAAAAGTTGCATCTTATCATGCTTATCAAAATTCGATGATAAAAAATGGGGTCACCGAGCTCGTTTTTGAGTTATTAGCAGTAAAAGGTAAATTTAAGGGTGTTTTTAGCAGGTCATATGGTTTCTATGGTAACCTATTATGTCACGAAAATGATAAAGAGTCAACTGATAAAGAGTGGTTATAATGACCCATCAAATTCTAAGTCTTTGAAAGTGCTGGAAACTGTTTTGAGACACCTTAATTCAAGCCAGAAAATAGAGGAAATTAATACGAGATGAGGCCAAAATTTCAATGGAATGTAAAATATATGAATTATTCTACTTTGCTGAAGAAGACTGGAAAAATAAAGATTTATGTAAGCAATGTCTATATTTGGTCACCCCAACATGTTATTATGTGGTTGCCATGGCAATACCAAAAACTCGTGGACACAGTTGACATCAAAATTTTCGTAACGGATAAATGAACAGCTGCTAAAAATTACAGTATCATGGAGAAAATCCTCTTTTCACAATAGTTGAAACCTAAGGTGGTGTAGTGGTGGGTGAGAGGGGGTTAGCATTCAAACCTCACCCCTCCGCTGGTACGTTCAAGGATCGATAGATTTTAAGTCGCATCAAAATTGGACGTTTGCTTTTCAGTCGAAGTAAACAATAAAAATAATATCCTTGATTTCGCTGGCAAAAATGGAAAATGACATTTTTCTGGAGTCTGGTCCCATTGATGGAATGATCGGAATGTAAATGAAGTGGATTCCATTTAGCATAAAAAGCGTTTTATTGAAGAATAAAGTTAAAAATTCACCGATTTTCTTTGCTGTAATGATTCTAGAACAAACAAAATAAGAAAAGAGATTTCTAGAAAGAAAGAAACTTTATGATTCAAAATGCTACTTGCTACATTTGATTTCTCGCCTTTAGAACTAAACTTGAAGATTAATTGAAACTTGTTGACTAAAAAGGAAATGTTCTCAGATAAAACTAGAATTTGTAACCCAAACTAGCTGTTATTTTGTAACTGAGAAAGGATTTTTTTTAGAGTGAAAATTCGCTTCTTTTCAACTAGTAAATTATTTTGTCCATTTTAAAAGGACAGCAAAATATGATACTACTTTTACTCAAACGGGGTCTATTTTGGCTCACAATTCACGGTTATGTTTCTAAAAAATAATCGTTCAACTTAAAAATATTTTTCGTGATTCTTTACTCTGAGTGACCATTTGTGTCCTTCTCGGGTTAAAAAGTAACGTTTTCATATCAAAAACTCACTCTCTCTCCAAACAGAACCTTTTCAGAAAAATATGATACTTTTTTAAGCAGACAGACGGATTATTTTTTCCTTCAAAAAAAAGTAAACGTTTCAGCTGGAAGGAACATTTCAAGTGTCTATTTTCAGCGAAACAATGAACTTCTTCAATAAAGAAAAAATGAGTCTGTCTTAACTTGTCTTGTTTCTAAGGACTGTTTAAAGGACTCAAATACTAATGAACTGAAATTGTTGACAACAGGAGTTTTGAGGATGAACATCTATTTTCATAGTTTATTTGGAGCACAAAATTTACTTTTTTCTATTCCAGGGGTAAGAAGAAGTATCCAATAACACTGAAAGTTTACCCACTGGACTTGTTTTCGTCAAGGTCATATACTTACAAATTCATTTGCAAATAGATGAAGAAAGTTTGGATATAAAGTTTTACGATGAGAATGGTAGTTAAAACTGTCAATAAATTCTTAGTGATGGAAGGAACGGTTAAATTAATTAAGAAACTTGCCTGGGCTGAGTGATTTTAAAGTTTTCAATTGTGCGTGAGACATTCTCAGCCATTATTCCTTCAAATTAATTTCTTCCGTCTACGTTTAATTATGCAGTGCTGTGGGGAATTTGTTAATTGTTCTGTGCAAGTTCTCATCGAGACTTTTTTCACCAAGATTTCTAATTAAAATGTTGAAAGCACTCTCCTACCGGTAGCCAGAAACTTTTGTTTTTCCAAGATCTGCAATGGATGTCTTAAAAAAGATATGATTCTGCTTGATTACGTTCAAAACGGTTTTTCTAGCAAGCTTAAATTTCTACACAGAGAGTACAGCAATGAACGTTCCAGCTTTTAGACTGCTTACAAGCTGTGGCTGGATTATGATTTCTCCTTTAATTATCAATATAAGCCAAACATGATGGTCAAAGGATATTGTAATTGTGTTCATGTTCAACAAAATCTTACAGCTGATATTAAGGTGGCTCGATCAGATTTTTGTACCACCATAGAGTATCTGACAGAAAATCGATTGCTCCAGGTGCACTAGAGAAAGATCAAAGTTTCAGATGAAGTTAATTTTATCGTGATCGGAGTTTCCATAGCAACGTAGTGACGTCATACCCCACATTACTCGAGACCAAATAACCTGTAATCAAGGGATAATTTTGGAAAACCCTTCCTGGATCTTTAACCTGACATACTTTTCTTGAGGTCTGCCAAATTTGAAAAAAAGTATAAGAGCGATTTCGCGAAACTTTATTACTTCCTGAATGTTATTAAAAAGTTTGTTCACTAGGCCTGATGTAAGATGACTTTGATCTGAAATAAACTGAATAGCATCCAATTACATTTGGTGAAAATCTTAGAAAGACCGTTCTATTCGATTTCTGAAAACACCGGCTTGAATGTGAACTGAAGAGGAGTGTCACTTTGCATTTTCGTCGTCAATGCGCCGTGAATTCATTTCTCGTTACATTAATTAATAAGGCATTGAAATTTACAATTGCACGGAGACAATGGATAGGTATAATTACAACCACAAGCGTCTAGAAGGAAAATAAGCACAATGTTTACCAAAGCTGAGGCTACAAATTGACAGCCTTAGAATGTTTCAATGAAGTTTAAACGCCGGGATTATGTCAAATATTGGTTAATCAACCTGAAGAATAATTTTTAAAAAAATTTATCTACCGCTTTTTAAATAGTGACCATTTTAATAAATATAGGGTCAATTTTGACGAAAACGCAAAATAACACTTCACTCCTGTTGATATTCAAGCCAGTGTTTTCAGAAATCGAATAGAACGATTTTGCTACGATTTTCACCAAATGTAACTGGATGCTATTCAATTTATTTCAGACCAAAGTCATCTGACATGATGCCTGGTGACCAAACATTTTAATAGCATTCAGGAACTAATACGATTTTGTTGTATTTTGACACCTTAAAACTTCGCCATGAATTTTCTCGAAATCGCCCTTATAAAAATTCTTCAAATTTGGCAGACCTCGAGAAAAGTATGTCAGGTCAAAGATTCAGGACGAGTTTTCCAAAATTATCTCTTGGTGAAAAGTTATTCGGTCTTAAGTAAAGTGGGGCATGACGTCACTACGTTGGTATGGTAACTCCGATTACGCTTAAACGTATTTCATCTGAAACTTTTATCTTTCTCTAGTGCACTTGGAGCAATCGATTTTCTGTCAGATACTATTTGGCGGCACACTATCTGCTCAAAGTTGAAAGGTATCGTCACTCAAAAATCCGATCGATCCACCCAAGGACATAATGGAGAGCTGGCATGTTGAAATTGTCTAAAATCCCATGTTAAAATCATTTGTGAAGAGAGCACGCCAACAGCATTTCGTCAGTGCCAAAAAATGTGTGGTTGTTTAAAAAAAATTATAATAAAAATGTACCCAAACCGTTAAGATCCCAAAACAATCTTCCGTGTGCTTTGAAATGGAGACGTTTTGGAAATTGTTAGCTTGAAGAGTTTTTCTCTGCAATTGTCTGAGCCTTTTTTTCGGGGGGGGGGGGGAGTGGAGGGAGGGGGAAGGGTGGAGGTGGTTTGGTTTTTTGCTCTATTCGCTAAATTTGGTTTGGTTGCAAAATCAGACTTCGATGTTGTAAATTTCGAGGGTTGCCGGATGCCTGTAATAAACTCTTTTAGAAAATGGAGACATTTTGTTATACAGGGATCAGAAATCAAAAGCCACGAGTAACGGTGAAATTTTAAATCGTATTGTAAACACTGCAAAAACTACCGAAAACATAGCAAATATCTATTGAGAACGTTTGGCAAAACTTTTGAAAATATAACGGTAGAACTTTGGAGGCATCTTCAGATCTCAACTGCGTAGTTTAGAGTTTTCAACCCCACTTTTTTTCTATTGACACCGTGTCCTCGCGATGTGACCGTGCTTTTTTGTCGTTTACGGTTTCTCCTTTGCCATCGATATCTTTAAGTTTTTCTTAGCAATTTCCAACTAGGGGCTTGAGTTCTGCCTATCCTTTTTTCTTTTCAGTGAAATTTTAGTTGTCAGAGATGTATTTCCTATTTTTATTTTGCTAGAAAAAAATACGTCTCTTGAGGATTTTGCTTCTTCGAAATTCAAAAAAAGAAAAAAACTTGGTCGGTGGGGCCTCGAGCCCCTTGCTGTGGAAGTTGTTAAGAAACAACTTAAAGAACTCGACGGCGAGAGAGAGAAGCCGTCGACGCCAGAGGGCGCGCGTCAAACCGCTAGGCCACGGTGGCGTTGAGAAAAATATGGCCAATTTTTAATAGATATAGGTTCGGAGCTATTGTTTAACGAAATTATGCATAAAATACTCAGTGGTATACAAAATTGATGACGCATTAATACACAGGGGACGAAAAAGGCGTGCAAACAGAATTACCATATAACATTTATTTCATGTTTTTCCAAATATATATATATTTTTATTTTGTTTAAGCTAAAAGAAAGTAGTCGCGTGTAGTAGCAATGGTAAATTTTGAATTGCCGATAGCTAATTTCTTGCAGTTTCTCAAACTAAATACAACTGATATTTTGTGATTGCATTTCTTATTGTAAACATTCTTCTGACTCAAACACGCATGTTTGCTTTTTTCTTTCAGTGTTTCTTGGACTTCTTGCTAAGTGGGCGATGAAAGATCAAAGTCAAGTACAGAGAAGACAATAATTAACTGTTAAGAACTCAGGACAATAATTTTCGAGGTAATTTTGATTTAGCCGCCGGAAATAATCTTTCTGTATATCCAATCAGACTCCGTTACAAGTCAGAATGAAGATATTAATTTCACAATAACACTAAAACAAACTCGAATAATCAGAAAATCAGTGAACAAATTTGAATAACCGTAGTCTAGCTGCAAACATTCTTTGAGAAGAGGCTAATTTCATAGTTCGATGTAATCTATAGTTGTGTAATCTATCACTCTATTCTGGGACAGTAATAATTCGCTCTGAAGTTTTGGTAATGACGTTGAAAAAGTTCCGTTAATTGCACGAGTTTGAGCAATAAATATTTTGCGACAGCCATTGACAAAATGCTATGAAATTCGCATCGACATATTTAAGTCAGGAGTTTTCTAGCAATTTGTCAATGGCTGTTACGAAAAATTTAAAACTTATTGATCAAACTCGTACAATTTACGGTACTTCCTCGACGTCATTATCAAAACTCAGAGCGAATTATGGCTGTCACGGATAAAGTGATAGATTAGACAATCATGACTTCACCCGGCAAGAAAGCATGTTAACGATTTCAGATGAGATATGCCGTTTTAAGAATAAAAATTAAAGTCAGAATCGTCAGTCTTCATATTTATGGGGAGCAAACTTGTAAATAGAATGTTCCTGTTTCACGCTTTCAAAACGAATTAAGTTCTTTTATTTTAAACCTCACTTTGCAAATAATATTGCTTTCAAAACTTATTTGCTATGTCTAGACCAGAAATTTCTAAGTGTGGAAATCACGACTCAATATACAATAAGAGTAAAACAAATTTATTGTATATCGAGTCGTGATTTCCATACTTAGAAATTTCTGGTTTACACATTGAAAAATGTAATTAATATTGTTTAATGAGAACGACATTACTTGTTTGAATAAATGCTCTTGCAATCGCTCTTGTTTCTTTCATTCTCAAGCGTTCATAAATAAAAAAATTGAGCTTTTAAAAGGGGCCTGGAAACTAGTCAAAATGTAGGCTATCTCTTTTACTGTATTTTGACTATGTAGGGTTGCCGAACGGAAAAAAACTTCTGAGATTTTGAACAGAGTCTAGCCTGAAATCAAAGCTATACTTAAGACTTTTGGTGAGACAAATCCATTGCACAGTGCAAGATTTTTCCCGCCAAAAGACTTAGTATATTTTTGACTCAAAACCAGACACCATTCAAAAGCACAGACTTTTTTTTCCAAGGACAATTTTCCCGCCAAAAGACTTAGGTTTTTTTTTCCTTAACCCCTTTTAAAAGCGAAAGACTTATCCACGTTTTTTTTCCTTAACCCCTTTTAAAAGCGAAAGACTTATCCACATTTCTTCTAATTTGAGATATACAAGATTGTCCTGCCAATAACTTTTCGAATGAGTTTCATTGTTTCGTCTAAAACTACGTGTATCACAAGTCAACAACAACCAAGATTTTTATTTTAATCAATGAATCTTCTGGCGTAGTCTTAACCTGAAAATTCAAGTTAATGGCTGGACTACACTTTCCAAAGTTTGTACTTGCATCATTCATCTGACTATTAATAAAACTATTCATGTATTGCGTAGAAGTTCATGTCTATAGAGACGACCAAACTAGCTGGAAAGCGAAGATAGGCTTCACTTTTACTTGTGTTATAAATAACTTTGCAGTAAATGGAAAATAAATAACATGCTACTGATCCTAACATATTTAAATCTTCGGGACTTGTGTTGAAGAATTAAAGCATATGCAGTTTGTTAAGCTTTAATTATGATTCAATACTACTTTCTTAATCTTCTATAGCCTGAGTAAAACTTTGTTATAAACACGTCTATGCATTGCGTACCTACTTTTCATTTTGCTTCTATTTATTTATTAAAGTGACCCTTCTGTTCAAAGATTAAAATAGAAAGTCTCAAAACTTGTTACAATGCATTTTCGTTAATGTAAGTTATGAGAATTTGACAGGGCATAAATGCATCCCTAAAATTCATGCTTGTTCTTCTTGTTTGTACACCCATTTGATCAAACTGCAGATTCTCTTACTGAATGCCTTACCTGTTCTTTAACATTCACTCTGAGAAATGTTACATAACAATTTTCCATACGGACTTTTGTACATTGAATACAACACAATCAGTGTCAATAACAATTTTTGATAATCACCGCCTATGCGTATTTATCACATCTTGAAAAGTTAAACCTAAATTTTTCAAGTATATCAAAGCCATCCTTGTTTCTTTCATGTTTTTCTACCTTTGTAAACAATTATTTCAAGGTTTTGATTTGAGGCCTGATTAGACTAACTTCACTCTTGGTAACTAAAGCCCATTTACACAAACTATCATTCTGGTGTACCACAGCTCGATTTGAAAATTCCAAGCCGTTGCAAAATTTCTCAGGACAACAAGACCGAGTTTGTACATGCTGAAAATTTAGCCTAAATTTGTTTGTCATTTGTAATCCGCATCAATCTTCTCCACACTTGTTTCTGTTTGGTTCAGTATCACCTATTTGGTGTTTTTCTTCCTTAGTAAACTAATGTTTTGTAGTTCCCAACATTGTAAGGGTAATTGTGTTCCATGCAAAGAAAGAAAAAAACTCAAAATATAGTGAGGTAAATAGCTTGCTACAATTCAATTAACTTCTGTGAAACAATCTAGCGGTAGCAGTTAAAGAAAGAATTGACACCCAAAGAGTGAGTTGTTTTCATCAAAGTTGAAAAACCTTTCTGCTTGCTTGAACAGCATCAAATATCTTATACTTTATAGAGCAGTCTTGGGAAAATTGTAGTATTTACTGCGCAACGGCCTTTTGGCCTTCCTTGGGGTACCATAAAATTGTTCCCAGAATCATGACAATTCTAGTGTCAACATAATTCGCTTTCACTTTGTAGCTCATAAGGTGGTTAACAACAGTTTCCAGCACATTCCAGCTCTTGTACTTTGCTGGGTCAGTACAACCGCTCTTTATCAGTTGATGTTACAATAATGGTGCGAAACAAATACCCAATCATTGGCGAACAAGTTGTGATTTTTTTCTTGGCATTACTAGTTACCATAGAAACAATATAACAGGTTTAAAACACCCTTAATTTTAGGTTAAATACTGATTAGCTTGTCAAGATACATCTTTTTTCAAAGTTAATGAAATCTCCAGGAATGGTTTCAGAGCCACCTTAACTGTTTGAAACCGCTCTTTGGTTGATCACAATTCAGTAATAAACAAGGGGGTTCACTGATCTCGTTTTTAAGTTATAAGCACTTAAAGTTAAATTTAAGGGTGTTTGTAACCAGTTATACTGTTGCTATGGTAACCAGAAATGTCATGAAAACAATCATAACTTTTTGATACCATTATTCTAACATCAACTGATAAAGAGTAGTAGTACTGATCCATCAAAGAATACGAGCTGGAATATGTTGGAAACTATTCTGAGCCACCTAAATTAAGCTATCACTTCTAAAACATTGACAGGTTTGAAAATACTAGTATAATTTGGTTTTATCAACTGGGTTGATAATGTCAATTGGCCACCGTAAAGAGATTCAATTGCTGATGTGCGAATCCAATTCGACGAAGGGCTAACGCTCGAAACGTCAGCAATTGAATCTCTTTACGGTGGCCAATTGACATTATCAACCCAGTTGATAAAACCAAATTATATTGTTATACTTCCCACCGACGCAGCGCCACAGTTTCTTTAGAAACTTGCCCCCTCTATACATTTGAAAATACTAGATCCATTTTTACCACAAACATTTTCATAAGAGATATCACAAATTTAAAAATACTTTATTTCCTAAACAGAGTGCTTAAAGTGCATCTAACCCCAAAAATAGTTTTGGCTGAAATAACCCTTTGTATCAGTTTGAAATGCATTGCACCTTTCATTTCTCCTTTTTACCTAATTATGACTGTTTATAGCATTCAAAAGTTACGATAAACTGCTGACTACCTATTTACAGCATTCAAACGTCATGGAAAACTGAGCATTATCTGTTCCACAACAATGTCAGAAGGGGCGGGGTCTATTCCCAAATTGACATCACAAATTGATTTGCATTGCTTTAAGACTTTGTAAACATACATGCAAATCAGTTTGTGACGTCAATTCGGTAATAGACCCAGGTCCCTTCTGAATTGGTTGTGGAACAGATGATGCTCAATTTTTCCATAACTTTTGAATGCTGTAAATAGGTAGTCAGAAGTTGGTAAAAAGGAGAAACAAAAGGTGCAAATATACGTTTCAAACTGATGCAAAGCTTTATTTCAGCAAAAAATACTTTGTGGTTTGGAGCACTTTAATCAACACCCAAATTTGAATGAGAAAGAATATTTTTTGAAATATCAAAAGTTTAAATTTTAGAATTTTTGCAAAAGCTGAAAAAACCACTTAATAAACCTCAACCACATTTTCATGAAAAAGAAAATAGTAAACCAAAGTCTAGAGATGAACTGGTGCACACGCAAACTTAAATTCCATTTTCTCTCACTTTATTATGTAAACAGCAGTATTTTTTACAGGGATTTTCATCCCTCAGAAAAACTGTGATTGAGCTTGCGTAAAACTATGATAAATTCGCTGATGTTATTGATGATTTTATTTTTGGTATCATGTATGCTTGACCCTTTTACTGTATTTAAGGTTACTTCCCACCTTTACAGCTGTCGTTTGGGAAAAATTTGAATGCGCACAAGTTTCAATAAAATCCTAACAAACTACACATCAAAAGAAAGCTTAATAAATGGAGTTTACAATAATATATAGATTTAGCCAAGCCTAAAAGTAGAGCTCCGAATTTTTGCTGGTTCTTAATAATTTCTGAAATTGCATTCATTGAAAGTACTAGTATGTGCAACTGCTCAAGAAAGATTCCACAGCTGAAATAGAAAAGAATTAAAAACATCAGCTCCAATTGCAGAATTTCAACTGAGAATGACCATGAAAAAATTAAAATATCCTGTCAGAAGCCAAAAAAATCGGACCTCAGCCTATGATCAATGAAAAATAATACCTGGTCAGCAGTCAAAATAATTAAAAAAACATGTGACCTTGATTAGTTCTAAATATGAGCCTACGATCTGGTCATGTCATACTGGTCAACGGATACCTTCTTTTTACAGCTGTCAATTGACCACAATATGGCAAAGATGTAAATTTATGATAGTCTTTTAAAATGTTAACCAGGTGGAACTCTCTGGACTATGGCATATTGATGTTTGGCGCTACGTCGTACAGACGGCATATTGATATTTGGGGTCACATCGTACTGTACACGCCCAAGTCGTGCTGCTTGCCATTTTGACTATGAGAAATTAAAGGCATGGTTCTCCTGTTTGTACTTTGTATAGGTGCTTGGTTCTCTAATTTATAGAGGTATGGGGCTCTGACTGTGCAGTCATTTTGCCCAGCTGTGGCATCCGATGCCCGATAAATTCAATAGAAACCTTGGTCGTTTCACATGTTAGTACAGTAGCTGCTGCCACTTACATGTACTAAAAGGAAAAATCGCGTAACTAAATTGTATTGTAAACTCCATTAATTTTATTAAGCTTTCTTCCTATGTATAGTTTGTAAGGATTTTATTGAAACTAGCACATGTATGAATTTTCCTGAAGGATACCCGCAAAGGTGGGAAGTAACCTTAAATTTGTTTATGCAAAGTCAAAACATTTTTACTATATTCCTCTAGGCAAAAATGCAAAGGCAACAAAGGAAAAAATGTTCTGAAATGTTCATATGACCTTCAGACTTCAGTTTGAAAATCTTCAGAAATCTGAAAAATGGTCGCAAATCTTCAGAAAATCGTCTAAAACTTTGTTCTCGTGTTCAACTCAGTATCTCATTTGTTAAAGAACAATTTGAAAACTCAAACAGAAATTTCACATCTCTGTGCTTCCATTTATTATTCTATTTTTATTTGGCATAGGTTATTAAATTGGACTATACTTCTCACTTTAAGAAATCTGAATACTAAATTCTACTGCATGACATCTCACTCCTACATGTTGTGCTAAAGTCTGCACAGCAACTCCCCCCAAGCTTGTTGACCTCATTGCCTTAGGACATCGCCTGCTATACCCACATAGCCCACATATTAAATAAATATTAAGGAAAAGTGACATTTAAAGACTCTCTGTCTACCAGGATGCTTTGTGCGCCTTGCCTGAGGTTTTGTATGTTACAAACCTCCATTTGTTGCGTTGAAGATCATTTCGCTCTTCAATGCTAAAGAACCCGAGTCATCTATCTGGATTTTTCGGCAGCTATTGCTTTAATGAAAAGATTTGATATAGATGTTAACATTGAGGAGATTATTTGGCCGTAAATTGTTTGTCTGGTACGTATTTGAGAAGCTAAACAACTGCCGTTTCCCGATGTGATTCTGTTCATGATGACAGCAAAGAATTCTGTGGAAAGAAGGCTCTTTTCAAGAAATACTTCAGAAAATCTGTCCAGGATTGGTGGAGGAACAAAGAAGATGTACCCGAATAAATGTTATAGTTTACTCTAGTAAGTGACACTGATTTTCCTTTGCATTAATTGTTTGCTTTCAGAACAGATGAAACTAGGTTATCGCATTGCGTTTAGATTCTTCCAGTGTCAAGTTAACTTTGGTGCGATTCCTTGAACTTTATTGCACGACACGAGGTTGCAGTTGATTGTGACCCCGACTTGATGCGGTCAAAATTTAAAATACAGTTTATCTGTATTTCTTAGCTACATGTAGATGGTATCAAAAGAAAACATTTTTATGCCATTTTCTACGGGTAGATTTTATTTTAGGGCACTGAATGCCCAAATCTGTTCGATTTTCAATCGCATTTTCTTCGCATTAATTGTTTGCTTTCAGAACAGATGAAACTAGGTTATCTCATTGCGTTTAGATTCTTCCAGTGACAAGTTAACTTTGGTGCGTTTCCTTGAACTTTATTGCGACTATATTTGCTTTCTCTATTTGATTCCTGGTAAAGGATTCCTTCTATTTCAAAAAGGGACGAACTGAAAACATGTGAGCATTCGTACATGACTGAATAAAACTCTGTAGGGGATTCTAAACTCTGGTATGGAAATCGGCAACAGAAAAATACAGCGTTCATTGCTCGTACATCTTTGTCTGTACAGTATTTCAACCAACGTAAGCGCTTTGTATTCTGTATAAATTATCTGATTGAGAAAGCCAATAAAATGCAAATTTGTTTTCAAATTGTTGCATGACACGTTGTTGCGTGCACGGCGGAAGCTTGCAGTTGATTCTGACCCTGACGCAATGCGGTCATAATTTAAAATACTGTTTATCTGTATTTCTTAGCTACATGTAGATGGTATCAAAAGAAAACATTTTATGCCACTTTCTACTGGTAGATTTTATTTACGATCTGTTCGATTTTCAAATGCATTTTCTTCATCAAAACAAAAACAAATGTGCGCGGTGCATCCTGGTAGACAGAGAGTCTTTAAAGTAACTTGAAATGAAATGAAAGGTGACAAAAGGAATGATCATGTAGGGGGCTCTGTCTACCCATCCACACTCCCCTGGGGGTTGTGACTATCCCTCAATGTCAAGGATGATGTTCTTCAGTGTGTCCACAGGTATCTTACGAGTCCAATTAATTTTTTGCTTGAAATATTGGTCAATTGCGGGCAACTGGTACCGGGCGGGAAAGCAGGCAGTGGTTGTTATTGGTGCTCTTTCCTACTGATGTCGATGCTGCATATCTTAAGGTTCGCTTTCAGCACATCTTTGAAACACTTCTGCCCCCTCTCAAACCAGTTCTGAGTAGAAGATCTGCTTAGGAAGATGTTGGTCAGGCATTTGTCCTACATGGCCGCTCCACCTAAGTCGATTCTTGATGATGCTGACTTTGATGCTAGTTCTTTGATGCTTCTCATTCTTCTGTCTTCCCAACTGATGTGGAGGATCTTTCGGAGACAGCATTGATTGAACTTCTCGAGAGATTTTAGATTGTAGCGATAAGGGGTACAGGTCTCAGCTACATAGAGAAGTGTTGAGAAAACAACTGTCTTGTACATCAGAAACTCGTATTTGGAGTTTCCTGAAAGCATTCCCAGCGAACTTCAGGCAATGTTGGATTTCAACCTGAATGTCAACATTTCCTGACAGAAGTGGTTTACGTTCTCCAATGGCGTTGCGCCACTGACATATCACTGTTTCAAGTGTGGGGAGGTGGTGGGTAGAGGACCTGGGTTTTCTTGATGTTGATGTTCAGTCCAAGCCTTGTGTATGCCTGATGAAAGGCAGTCAAGAAATGCTACAGATAGTCTTTATTGAGTGCTACTTAATACAGTGTTATCATCAGCATCATTTGAGCTCCAAGATGCTGCACACGGTTGTCTTGGTCTTTCTTTTCAGGTTGAAGAGTTTGCCGTCCATACAGTAGGAGATCTTGATGTTTCTGTGAGAATATCGTGGTCCTCGGATACTCGTATTCGGAGTTTGCTGAAATCATTCCCCGGCAAACTTCAGACGAAGTTAGATTTCAACCTGAAAGTAGACATTTGCTGACAGATGTCTTCCATTTGCTGACAGATGTCTTCCAAGTGGTTTACGTTCTCCAGTGGTGTTGTGTTGTGTTATCTTCAGCATAATGGAGTTCCAAGATGCTGCACACGGTTGTCTTGGTCTTGCTTTTCAGGTTGAAGAGTTTGCTGTCCATATGGTAGGAGATCTTGATGCCAGGTGGAAGGTCATCGCAGATTAACTCCAGGATCATCGCAATAAAGATGATGACAAGATGGGTGCCACTACACAGCCTTATTTCACTCCAGATGTAACTGCGAAATGCTCAGAGCTGTCCATGTTGGTCTGGACTCTAGACAGCAAGTCATAGTGAAGTAGTTGGAGGATTTGGACGAAGTTGTCTGGGCATCCGTATCTAGTGAGTATGTCCCAGAGGAGCTCACGTTGAAGGCCATGTAGAGTGGTCGGTGTTGGTCACGGTATTTTTCTTGCAGTTGGCGAAGGATGGAGATCATAATTATTGGTGGTGCTTCATGATGGTCTGAAGACAGCATGTGACTCGGGAAGGATCCTCTCTGACAGAGATTTGAGATGGTTGTTCCAGATACAGTATGTGCTAGGATCTTAACGGCTGTTGCCAATAGGGAGATCCCACGACAGTTTCCACATTCAGATCGATCACTTTTGTGTTTGTTTCTTGGGGTTAGATGGATACATGTGAAGGTTGTGGAACATACACTAAAGCTGTAACTGCTTATTTCTAGAAGATGTTTGATTACGAGGAAAGGCTGCTTGGAAGGCAATGACTTAAGAAAGTATTGCACTAAAAGTGCTTTGTAATTCATCATTGAATAAAAAAACATTCATTTGACAAGCTGTTCCGAGGCCCAAACCCTTACACTATCATATGCCATTTTTGGCAGAAAAGGTATCCCTTCCATAAATTATAGACTTGTGTAGTTTTGATAGGCAAATGGCACCCCTTTCAAAAGGGCTACTTTTTTCTTGATTTTTAACTTGAATAAATCATGAGGTTTCGTTTTTCAACAAGACCAAAACGACTTTTTCTTTCAAATAAAAAAAATGGCAAATGATTATAGAAGTACGGTGACCATAGGGCAAGTTAAAGGACAAACCTAAATAATTATTTTGAAATCAACAAGAAAGACACGATTGTAGCTGATGGCTGAAATTGAGAAACAAAGCATTCTTTACCCTTAATTGATCAGAGCTCCACTAATTTTACAAAGATTATTTCAAGAGAAAAGAGAAAATAGGCTTTACAACATAAATTGGATAAAAATAGATTGAATAATACATGGTTGCTTGGAAATATGAAATTTCTTTTCGAGTGTTCTGCTCGATATCTCACAAGAGATATCAAATTGAACACTTGAAGAGAAGTTTCATATCTTCAAGCAACCATGTATTATGTTGCTTATTTTATAAACTTGTTATTAATGGAGGTTTTGACAATTTCTTAAGATTTCTGGCCATTTTCCAAAAATTTCCACAGATTCTCCAAATGTTGTATGAAGGTCACACACACGTTTCTGACCGTTGTCCAAAAATTTAAGATTACCGAAGGTTTCTGAATAAATTATTTCAGACTTGCAAGAAAGACCTGGAGATGTTTTGACTGCATACAAACAAACTGAAGTACAGTAAAAGGGTAAAAAATGGTATGAAACGAGAAGTCATTGACACCATCAATCAGTCATCAGCAATATTTGAGCTCCAAGATGCTGCACACGGTTGTCTTGGTCTTTCTTTTGAGGTTGAAGAGTTTGCCGTCCATACAGTAGGAGATCTTGATGTTTCTGTGAGAATATCATGGTCCTCGGATACTCGTATTCGGAGTTTGCTGAAATCATTCCCCGGCAAAGTTCAGACAATGTTAGATTTCAACCTGAAAGTAGACATTTGCTGACAGATGTCTTCCAAGGTCACAGAAGTGGTTTACGTTCTCCAGTGGTGTTGTGTTGTGTTATCGTCAGCATATTGGAGTTCTAAGATGCTGCACACAGTTGTCTTGGTCTTGCTTTTCAGGTTGAAGAGTTTGCTGTCCATATGGTAGGAGATATTGATGCCAGGTGGAAGGTCATCGCAGATTAACTACAGGATCATCGCAATGAAGATGGTGAAAAGATGGGTGCCACTACTCAGCCTTATTTCACTCCAGATGTAACTGCGAAATGCTCAGAGCTGTCCCTGTTGGTCAGGACTCTAGACAGCAAGTCATAGTGAAGTAGTTGGAGGATTTGGACGAAGTTGTCTGGGCATCCGTATCTGGTGAGTATGTCCCAGAGGAGCTCACGATGAAGGCCATGTAGAGTGGTCGGTGTTGGTCACGGCATTTTTCTTGCAGTTGGCGAAGGGTGGAGATCATAATTATTGGTGGTGCTTCATGATGGTCTGAAGCCAGCCTGTGACTCGGGAAGGATCCTCTCTGACAGAGATTTGAGATGGTTGTTCCAGATACAGTATGTGCTAGGATCTTAATGGCTGTTGCCAATAGGGAGATCCCACGACAGTTTCCACATTCAGATCGATCACTTTTGTGTTTGTTTCTTGGGGTTAGATGGATACATGTGAAGGTTGTGGAACATACACTAAAGCTGTAACTGCCTATTTCTAGAAGATGTTTGATTACGAGGAAAGGCTGCTTGGAAGGCAATGACTTAAAAAAGTATTGCACTAAACGTACTTTGTAATTCATCATTGAATAAAAAAAAACATTCATTTGACAAGCTGTTCTGAGGCCCAAACCCTTACACTATCATATGCCATTTTTGGCAGAAAAGGTATCCCTTCCATAAATTATAGACTTGTGTAGTTTTGATAGGCAAATGGCACCCCTTTCAAAAGGGCTACTTTTTTCTTGATTTTTAACTTGAATAAATCATGAGGTTTCGTTTTTCAACAAGACCAAAACGACTTTTTCTTTCAAATAAAAAAAATGGCAAATGATTATAGAAGTACGGTGACCATAGGGCAAGTTAAAGGACAAACCTAAATAATTCTTTTGAAATCAACAAGACATGATTGTAGCTGATGGCTGAAATTGAGAAACAAAGCATTCTTTATCCTTAATTGATCAGAGCTCCACTAATTTTACAAAGATTAAATTGAACACTTGAAGAGAAATTTCATATCTTCAAGCAACCATGTATTATGTTGCTTATTTTATAAACTTGTTATTAATGGCGGTTTTGACAATTTTCTTGAGATTTCTGACCATTGTCCAAAAATTTAAGATTACCGAAGGTTTCTGAATAAATTATTTCAGACTTGCACGAAAGACCTGGAGATGTTTTGACTGCATACAAACAAACTGAAGTACAGTAAAAGGGTAAAAAATGGTATGAAACGGGAATTCATTGACACCGTCACAAGTGAAATTATTATAATTTTACGTGTTCAGATGCCTGTTTCTCTCAAGGGTGGAAATCTTTGAAGCACTGCAGTTTATAGGATAAAAAGCATTGACGTGAATTGAGCGAAACGCTCATGAAATACCTTGTGAAATCATTTTCAGCACTTATAAATGTGAAAACAAATAAAGTATTAAAAGTATTAACAGCCGTACAAAATCTGCTTCAAGATGATGTTGGAAGATGTTTTGTCAGTTAAGTCACTTGATGTTGTTGCTGTACGCTGTACTATGTGTGTGTGACCAGAAAGGAAGGATACAATTTAAGTGTGCACTTTGAAGCACTTGTAGACATCTGGGATGACTACGCTACACTGTATGTGGTCATTCGCAATGTTTGGGAATTTCACAGACAACCAAGCCTCTACAAAAACAGCTACTGGTGGTAATTTTGCTCATGTCCAACAACTTAAATGTTATCAAAACCCATCTGACGAATTGACATGGCTCACAATGCTTGAGTTGCTTTTTTGTGATCGGAACTCTATGTGACTCTTCAGTGATCTTTCTGTCTGGCTGTAGCATACAAAATAACACTGGGTGAAAATGATTTTGTACACTACTCCAGAAGATTGCTCTTGCTAATTGCTAACAAATTCTTCAAATACAATGGTAACTGTTGCCGACAGATATCCGGACATTGAACGAAAATTTCCATTTTCTGTCACGTGACTTTGTGCTTGCCAGGCCTCCGCTTTCATCTGAGTGGACGAACTTGGTAAGTTTTGGTCGTTCGTTTTAGATTTTCCACACTGTAAACTAACCCGTTGAACACTGTAAAATTCGCCTTTTACTAATTTGTGATGTATTTTGATTTCTTAGCGTGATTTCAATAACCGAGTCTCATAGCTCACTGTAACCAGATTGAATTAAACATTGATCAAATGAACGCTTCAACTGTTTGTTTTGCTTCCTCAATTCAAGATCCTCTTCTAAGTCAAGCGAAACCCTCAAACAGCTACACCTCCATGAATTGAAGTTGTTACAAGCTAAAAGGCAGGCAGAAGCAAGATAACTTGAAGAACGTAGACTAATAGACGAAGGGCTTCGAAGAGGTGACGAGGAGCGCCGGTTGAAGGAATCGCGAAGTATTAGAGAGATTGAGTATAAGACAGAGCAGATGCAACTGAAAGCACGTTTGGAAGAAGACGAAGAGAATCGTGACCCAGAAAGTCTCGTGAACCACTTATGTGATTTTGATGGTGACTGACACACAGCGCATGACCCATTTGCAACGTGCCCTCGTTGTTAACCCATGGGCATTTATATCGTGAAGCATTAAAGGAGTTAGAGGAACAGTTTGGCAACGAGGAATCAGTGGCTGGCACGTATTTGAAGACCATCTTTGATCATTTCAACTTTGCACAGCTGCGATCCTTCTACAACACCTTGCATATTGCTGTCTCCACCCTTAAGAGTTTGGGATATTAACATGATCTTGCTGCAACCGACAACCTTAGGTGAGCAGTCCAGAAGCTACCTGAAATGCTTAAAACTCGATGGGGAGAGAAGAGGGTTGAAATGTTGCCTAAACCAATGACTTTAGCAGACTTTGAAAAGTGACTACAAGAGCGAGTGCGTGCCAAATCAATGATATCAGACCAGACACTGAACAGCTCCCAGACAAAGGAGACGCCAAGACAAGGGTACGGAAGCCGAAGCAACAGGAACCGCCCTCCGAAAAATGAGCATAAAGGAGCTGAATTCACAACCCAGACAACCACAGTCAGTGGAAAGCATCAGGTCACAAGACCCCCTGTTAACTGCCCAGTTTGTTCCCAAGCCCATAAAGTGGAAGACTGTCCTGACTTTAAGAAACTGGACGTTGATCAGCGTGCCCAGCTTGCTAAAGAGAAGAGTCTATGCTTCCGATGTCTACTGAGCACCGCGCTAAACAGTGCAGTGAGAGAAGAGGTTGTGGAGTGGACAACTGCCCTAAACATCACCACCCCCTGATTCATGGAGCTGCGCCAGTGTTTGTGGGTGCAGCTGCCGTTGGTTGTAGCAGTCCCGGGGTCCTATTGCAGATGGTACCCCTTGTTGTTCAAACACCTAAAGGGAACAGCGTGTACACCTATGCTCTCTTAGATTCTGGAAGTCAAGCTTCACTGGTACTTAAGAAATTTGCTGATGATCTGGGACTTGAGAGCCCAAAATAAGTGCTTACCCTTGCGACCATTAACTCCACAGAACAATGCAAGCCTTCCAGAAAGGTGTCGTTTTCCGTGAAGGCCACGAGTGATGACAGTGCTTTGATGCCAATCCTGACTTCCGAGGCCTGGACCGTTCCTCGATTAAACTTACCAAGGCAAAATGTCACTTGTTCCGAAATGCAGGCCAGGCCACACGTCGCGGACATCGAGATACCAGAAGTTGACTCCCACTATGTGACTGTTCTACTTGGTGCCAACGTGTTACAGGCTATCTTGCAACAAGGTTCGATGAGGTGCGCCCGTCAACCTGTTGCTGTACGAACTGCATTTGGATGGACTTTAACTGGTTCTGTGAAAGGCTTTACCGCCCCAGAGAGTTTTCATGTAATGCATAATAATTATACACACAGTTCCTTCATCGGATGATCTCTTGCATAAGCAAATGCAGAACTGATGGAGAACTGACCCGTTTGGTACAAAATACGAGCAAGCCTCATTGAGGTCCATCGAAGACAAGAAAGTTCTCAAGATACTTGAAGAAACTGTTAAACACGTAGGTGATAGATACCAAGTGGGTATGCTGTGGAAGAGATCTGATGTTGAGTTCCCAGACAACAGAGCCATGGCAGAGAAATGGTTAACTTCCACCAAGAAAGTTCTGAAGCGTGACAACGCCCTTGGTGAGAAATACAAGGAAATTACTGATGGCTATGTTGCGAAAGGATTTGCACGTAAATTGACCACGGAAGAAGCCACCGTTCCAGTGATGAAACAGTGGTTCCTGCCACATCACCCTGTTTTAAACCCAAACAAGCCTGGTAAAGTACGATTGGTCATGGATGCCAGAGCAAAGAACAATGGTGTGTCCCTGAACGATGAACTTCTTGTGGGACCAGACTTGTTGAATATTTACATGTAACTTGTGTGGTGTACTCCTTTGATTCCGAGAAGAACACATAGCTATCCCCGCAGACATAGAATCTACATGTACCACCAGTGTTGGTAATGGAGCAAGACCAGCCTGCCTTACGATTCCTATGGCGCAATCTGGAGACAACCCGTGATCCTGATGTCTATCAAATGCTGGTGATGATATTTGGAGCAGCTTCTTCCCCATGTACCACCAATTACGTGTTGAGGAAAACGGCCGATGACAACTGTGGAGATCCCTCATTTTCACCTGAAACGATTGAAGCAGTCTGAGGAAACTTCTACATGGATAATCTCCTTAAGTCAGTAAAGGATGAAACTTCTGCCATTCGCCTCCAGAACGAACTGACTGCTTCACTTGCTCTCGGCGGATTCAGATTAACAAAGTGGAGCAGTTCTTCACATGAAGTGTTATCAGAAATCCCTAATCAGGAAATGGCTTCACCATCAGTGAATTTGGATCTTGATGAATTACCAGTTGAACACTCTCTAGGTTTGCTGTGGAACACAGAGACAGATTCATTTAGATTCGCTGTCAGTTCCCGCCACTCAGCCCTAACAAAGCGCAGTGTTCTCAATCAAATGTCATATGTATTTGATCCATTTGGAGTTTTGGCACCCTTCCTGTTACCTGCAAAATGCCTGATTCAAGACCTGTGGTGCAAGAAACAAGACTGGGACGTGCCTCTGGATAAAAATGGCCGAGTTATCTGGGAGAACTGGCTCGCTGATTTGTCATCCTTGAGAGTGTTTGAGTTGCTAAGGTGCCTTTGCAGTGATGCCCCAAGAGATGTGCAAGTCAAACTCGTTTGGAGCTGCAAGCAGCACTTTTAGCTGTCAGACTGGCTGACACAATAAAGAAAGAGCTTACCCTGCACACGTCCAAAACGGTCTTCTGGAGTGATTCAAAGACTGTACTTTTGCACATTCTCAATGAAAGTCGACGCTTCCATAGATTTGTGGCCAACAGAGTGGCTGAAATCCTGGACTCCACATGCCCTGAACAATGGTGTTTTGTTCCCGGTCTCCTAAACCCAGCCGATGACTGCACACGAGGTCTGTGAGCTTCAGAGATGACCAGTGATTGCCGAGGGATAGCTGGTCCTGCTTTCCTGCATGAAACTGAAGATTGGCCCACTGTAGATTTTACTGGATTAATTCCTGAGGATGTCGCAGAATTGAAAAAATCTGCTTGGTGCGGCCTATTTAGCAATCAAGCAGATGTCCCAGCTGGATCCAGGGAAATACTCTTGGACTCGTTTCCATAGAGTCGTCGCCTGGATTTACCGTTTCATCAACAATGCAAGGCTTCCCAGTAAGAAGCGTGTTAAAGGACTGCTGTCCGTTGATGAGCTTACCCTTGCCAAATTGCTAGCAGTGAAACGAGTCGATCCCTGACGACTGTGAAGCCTTATTGAAGCACCTACCACTACTGCCAAAAAGTAAGCTGTTGGCCTTGAGCCCGGTTTGAAAATGGTTTGCTGCATGTAGAAGGGAGATTGCGCAAGGCTCCCCTTCCTAAAGAAACTCGCCACCCTGTCGTCACGGGGCTTGTTATCCAGTACTATCGTCTCCAATCTTGATGTGACGGTGACGCACAGGTATTGAACAATCTCAGACAGCACTATTGGGTTCTGCCCAATGAAACAGATGCGTACATCATGGCCATGCAAAGAATGGTGTCTAGGAGGGGGAGACCTGCTGACATCTGGTCAGACAACGGTATCAACTTTTTCGGAGCAGATCGAGAAATCCAAGAGGCTCTAAAGTGGTTAAACAATATGAAGATTACTGATGAGCTGTCACAACACAGAATACAGTGGCACTTTAACCCACCTGCTGCACCCACCATTTTTTGCTAGGATGTGAGAACTTGAATATCACATTGGATGTGGTGAGTGACAGAGATCTATGCAGCCGGAAGCGCTGGAAACACTAAAGTGATGGCTAATCACTTCTGGGAGCGCTGGCTCCATGAATACTTGCCTTATCGTACCGTAAGACCAAAATGGCGCCATGAATCATGTGATGTTGCAGAAGGGGACCTGGTCATAGTCATGAGTGATAACCTCCCTTGAGGTCGTTGGCCCTTGGCGCCAGTTACATGCATTGTACGTGGTGATGATGGAAGAGTGCGCTCTGAAGAGATTAAGAGATTAACACTTCGACTGTTTGTTTTGCTTCCTCGATTTGACGACAACAGTACCCATTACAACCAGTATTTTGGATGTGCAATGCGGTCACCAATCAGTCTCGTAAGTAAAAGAAGAAACTGAAGAGGAATCCATCCTCCCAAATGGTGGTTTTGTCATGTTGACAACAGTCGCACGTGCCTTAAGAAGGATCAGGCCAATGAGTTTCATCAACATCTAAACTCAGTTAATGAAACACCCTTGTCACTCTAGATTATACCTGCCAACTTTGATGTCCATCAAAAGTTTGAGATTTTTATCAGGAAACTGCCAAAGTCATACAAAAATACATGTACCCGAGATCATTCCGTACATTTCTGAAGACAGTCCGAAGACTTTCAGGACCCAGTCCAAGTACTGTATGTGTTTTGTCAAACACAATGTCATTAAACTTTTCCTTTTAAAATCAGGATATTCAGGTGAAGTACATGTACGATCACTTAGACGAATGTCTCTTCCTGTATTGCTTCAAGTTTTTAAAAATTGTATCAGTTGAGGCTAAAATATCTCACATTTTTCAGTGAGGCATGAGAAAATGATCGATAGGTGTGAGATGGAAGTTTTTGACCTACAGGTACGAGACTCATGCATAATGCCTAGGAGTTGGCAGGTATACTACATGTAAATGTGGTACAGCAATTCAAGTGGATTGTCTACAGGAGGCTAACCCAAAAACAGACCACTATCTAGATTTCCACTCACACCACCCTTCATACCACGATCAGTGGTTTACACATTACGTGAATGGGTAAGAAACATTCCTTCCACTAGTAAAGGAATATGAGAGGAAACTTGACGAGTTAAAGCAACAATCCGAGAAAACAACTACCCCTCATCCTTCATCAATGACTGTGAAAGAGCGTTTGCAAACAAACCAACCAAACCTAACTCGGATGGCTTTGTAGTTATTCCATATGTTGGGGTGACTCTGAAAAAACTGGTCGCTTACTTAAACAGGAACATATTTGAGTTTCGTACAGACCACAAAAAAAGTTTACAACTGCATCACTTAATGGAGGTTGGATGCCCCAGAAACCCAGTAGCTTCCACTATTGACAGCCAGCTCCTAGATGGAAACTGCTCCATGGCTGGCAAATACATGTACTGGCAACCCAGCCATGAGCCCCCATCACATTGAAAGAACTGTGGAACTTGGAGAGGCAAAGGGGGGGGGGGGGGGGTCCTGAAACCGAGTATCCCCAGCAGAAAAAAGTGTTGACTAGATGTTTGCCTCGAAGAACGCACACGGGATCCATGCGCATGTGGACAACGGATGATCACTGACTGCCCAGAATTCCAATGGCAACTCAAGGCCTGCACCGGCGTGCATGCCAGACCAAAACCGCCAACTGCACGGCAGCACACATGCACCATAACAAAAACCACAGACTACAAATAGGGTAGGATAGGATAACTTTATTTAAACACGGTAAACTCATCTGTCACAACTATGAAAAACTAATTATATACAGAATTATTTTAAAATATGCAATAGCTAGAACTACATTACTTAAAATTACTCTAAATAATCAATACCTATACAGCAATAATATTAAATGAGAAATTAAAAACCTGCTTTACATGAGTGCCGTGTGTAAAAAATTTAATGGAACTACGGTATTTGGGAGTAAGACCATTAAGCGACTTATAAACCATCACATCCCTGATGCCAGGCGAATGCACAGGCGCACATGCATAACATACATGTAATGCCGCTGACCCACAAGCGAATATAAACACTCCATTAAATTGCATTAAATTTTAACTGCATAAAAAAACAAACATCAACAGTCTTTTTCCATGACCAAAGCAACAGGATAAAGCTGATCACCAATCTTCTGGAGCAGTGTGAAAAATCATTCGCACCCAGTGCGATTCCATATACTGCCATATTCATACATGTATACCACCAGATGGAAAGTCAGCACTGAAGATGTGGATCAGATGGATTTTGATAACATGGAAGTTGTCGGACATGAGCAAAATTACCACCAGCGGCTGTTTTGAGGGGCGTGGTTGTCTGTGAGAGACCCAACAAAGGGAACGACCACATCGTCATCCCAGATGTCTTTAGTCATGTACAAGTGCTTAGCGTGCACTTAAACTGTAACCTTCCTTTCTTTCTAGTCATGCACACTGTTCATTTTATATCATGTGTAACAACATCAAGCGACTCAACTGATGAAGGCTTACAAATAAGCCAAAACATCTTCCAACACCATCTTAAAGTGGATTAAAAGTCAGTGACAACTTTAACAACGTTGACTTCTTGACTATGACATGCAAAGAATATGGCATATGAAATTACACAAATCCTTGTGTGCTTTCTGACAAAAGTCTGGTTGCAAAAAGCTGCCATATTGTAAGTCTTCTAAATTAATCATGCTACACGTATGATAAATTATTTCTTGTTTTCATTGTCCAAAAAAATATTGTTTTGCAAAAGAGACAATTTCCTGATTGCATCGCCCTATAAAACACAAAGCCTTTCACGAATTCTTGAACAGGATCAGAGAGCTACCGAAGATGACTGAAGACAACGCTACAACCCAAAAATCACTACAGTATGTAATATTAATTTTTTATCCTGCTTCATTAGATAAAATATATTATGTATTAAGAGTTCGATAGATCAGTCTAATTGTGTTGACATAAGCTTTTGGCTGTATTTTTGTCAATTCATCATGATGGTAGCTGGTAGCTGATGAGCTAGTCAATCTTGCTAATAGTAAGTTATCTCTTAATATGCAAATAACGTTAAATATATTTTGCTAGCAGGAAAATTGAACTTACGTTTAGCCGTGGAGCATACATGTAGAATGTCTTTTCCAGTGATCTGTTTAAATGAGTTTTTCCCAAGCTCAAGTCACAAAAGCTGTTGAAAAAGGGGAAATGAATAATTGCTCTTTTCTGCCAGATCACAGTCAAAGAAATAGTATCTCAAATAAATACAAGTTTTGCTTAGATCAAAATTACCGACATCAGTGAAGCCATCACAATTGCGGCGGTATCATACATGTACATACATGTCTAACCACAAGGCCACTTGGCTGTCTGTTGCTGCAGGTGTACTCCTCTGGGGTACTCCCATAGGATGGAATGATAGTCTGTTGCAAATTCATTACCTTCCCACCCTCACCCCTCTGTGTCAATGTTTTGTTATACTCAAGTGTGTACAATTTACTTTTTCCCCCTCAAACTCCTGGTGCTGGTTGGATAACACTATCCACTGGGTAATTACTACCGGTAACGAGTATACAGCATAGTTTTTGGCCAACATTTGTCTACTAGATAGTGATTTATGCAGTGCATCGGTTAAGCATTATCCATTTACCTATCAAACATATTCTGTTTTGCTAATACAGGTTAAATATATTTTGCTAGCAGGAAAACTGTACTTACAGTGTACATATTGGCTTGGAGCAGATAATGTACTTTCCAATGATCTGTTTTGAGATGTTTCCATGCATAAGTTGCAGAAGCTGTTGAAAAAGGAAAAATGAATAAATTCTCTGTTTGCCTGTAGCGCTGTGTTTGAGCTAACAGAAACTTAATTGGACCTCATAGACCATACTATTCGAATTTAACTTGCTGACCATAAAGCTACTGTACATTTCTTCCAGCCAAATCCCCTTATCCAAAGTGATTTGCTGCAAAGAATTTTTGCAACCCCAATTCGTGGAATACATCAAGTATAATTTTTAAGAAAAAAAATAAAGTAAACTGTGTACATGTATGTATGTAATACTATGTACTTACCTCTCTGTTATCACTTGTGAACTTGTTGCATGGTCAGGCAAATCGTCTGGAAAACTGTTGGAATAGTGAAGTTTACAAGTGATTTATTTTGTAGAGGACAAATTGTAATAGCAAGTAATAGTAGGATCCTTTATTTAAACACAATCAGAATAATGGTCAAGTTAACAAAATTGCAGAGATCTCTTAAACAGAAGGCTTTAGCTGGTACTGACGAAGACATGTCAAAATGAAAATGAGGGGATAGAGATGGACACTGAGGGCATTGGTTAGGATATGCCGATTCCACTAAAGTTTTTTGGACATTGGCTCTGGAATGGAAAACTCTGTTTCCCTTGACATCAGCAAAATGCTTTCATGTTTTAGGAAGTTGTTTTAATCAACAAAATTATCACTTGGCCTGCCAATGGATTACCCCCCTCCCCTCCCCCATAATTACTAGGCTAAGGACTCCTTGGAAACCATACGTTTCTTAATTCAATTGCTAAAACACATTTACTGTACTTAGGACATAAACTGTGATCAGGTGTTCTTATTATCGCTGTAAAAAAGTAAGAACACCTGACTGCATGTTACTCAGGTCAAAAAGTAAATAGCACTCATCAACAGCTAGATTGACCAAAATTGTGTCTTTTGTGAGCTGTTGCATCGTCAAAGTAATGTACATGTACCAGTTAAATCTAAGCTTCAACAGCCCCCCCGACAAACATGTACCCCAGGTATTTGATGCCTTGGCATTCCTAAGGGGGGGGGGATGGGGAATTCATCGCCACTCATGAATAAGGGTGGGGAATCTGAACGTTAAGCCTCGTTTTGTCCCTGCAATTCCATGTGGGTTGATAAATCATGGTGGAGGATAAAGTGGGAAGTTTTGAGGATTTTAAAGGAAAAAATTGCAGCTTCTTGATGGCTTGGTTAAAAAGCAAAGAACTATAAAAGCTTTATGGTTGTGATATTATCATGTTCTCGGAGCTACACGTAAAACTACCCCCAACAGGTGTCAGGGTTCTAGGGCAGTTTGAATACTGCATTTGAAATTTACTGGCAAATGTTTTGTCATACAGTACTTAGTGGTCCTTAATACTCGGCTTCAGGAGCATAATACTGTAGAAGCAACTAAAAAGTTAAAAATGTAATTTCATCACTTGTTAATTTTCTGGGGTGGAGGCATTTGAATGGCTTTTTGGCCCAGGGAGAGGGGAATTTGAACACAAATGCCAGGGGGAATCCCTGGGGGAGGGGGAGATGTTGCAGCTTGTGTGCATAAATGTTAAAAAAGGAAAATAAATAAATCCAAACACATTGTTTAAGCAATCGATCAACCAATATTTTTAAAGTGCACCTAACCCCAAAATATCTTTTTTCGCTAGAATAAACCTTTGTACCAATTTGAAACGCATTGCACCTTTTGACCAAATTCTGACTATTTATAGCATTCAAAAGTTACGAAAAACTGTGCATCACTTATGCCATGACCGAGTCAGAAGGGGCATGGGTCTATTCGCAATTTGACGTCACAAACTGATTTGCATGTATGTTTACAAAGACTTGATGCAATGCAAATCATTTTGTGATGTCAAATTAGAAATAGACCCATGCCCCTTCTGACTCGGCCGTGGAACAAATGATGCATGTATCCTCCGATAAGAATCGATGACAGTCCATAAATGATAATCGATGACAATCAATGGCAATTAAAAAACACAAAGTTCTTGGCTATCGATTTCCGACATCAATCGATTAATTGTTATTGATTGTTATCGATTATCGATTTTATCGCTTGCTCAGTGATATGACAAATTAAGACAGTTTCGCCGTATATACCGGCCAACAAGGATGAATGATGCAAGTTAATTAGATAGTCCAGCATAACTACGTACTTGATAGCGTTCATGGCAATGTTCTTATTGGCATCTGGAAAAACTACATACAACCAATAATTGATATAAACAGTAAAGTCTGGGACTAATA
Source organism: Blastomussa wellsi (assembly GCA_947652115.1). Taxonomy (NCBI): domain Eukaryota; kingdom Metazoa; phylum Cnidaria; class Anthozoa; order Scleractinia; family Plerogyridae; genus Blastomussa; species Blastomussa wellsi. The sequence goes on from OX393567.1 coordinate 4,767,305, forward strand.
CCTTACAAAGAAGCGAGGCATTCACGAGACTGACAAGATGGTCATTGACTTTCGCTCACTTCTCAGCTCAACTTTGCGTCTTCTGAAGACTACAATTCTGCGGACAAAGTGCAAAACATTTTTGCTGTCCTTGAACTTACAAAATAGTCAGAATTTCCATTTAGAAGCGCTTTCTCCAGTATCGGCAAATCTTTCAACATATCACAGTTTCCCGAAGGAAACTCCTCGTGTTGTGAACTTTGAATTTAATTAATGCAGCAGCCATTTTCTAAGCGAGCAGGGGACTGGGAAAGAATTCCAGCAGCGATTTTAGGTATTCGCACCCAGTTCTCTGTTCGCTTAGAAAATGGCTAATTGAATGCAAACTTTCCTGGGGCTAAATAAATTTTCAAAAGAGCGAGAAAGTATGAAAACTTTTTTAGCTTCACCAAACCAGACCTGAATCCTGCTTGCTTTTCTGTTTCTTCGTTTATTTTTTACCTTTGAAAAGTCATGGAAAACATCTGTTAATTGTTATTGTTTTATTTTTTTTGCGGAGCTGAAATTACAATTATATAAGGTTCTGGTATAGATATTTTCCGTTCCTTGTAACTGACGCATAATGTACTTTTGGAGCTGCTAATTGCGTTTAAAGCAAGCCTGATGACCCGCCCATCAGGCCGAAGCTTATCCCGGTTTCCTAGCATGAAGCCACTGTGAATATTTCTACTCTTCCCCCTACCCCGTGGATGGAATGCTAGTCAATCGCGGGGTTGTCCCAGCAGTAAATTTGCTGCTACCCATTTATAAGTCTGTTTGAGATTGGAGAAAGTTGGAGAGGCACTATAAGAGCCTAACAACGCAACGCAGTGCCGCGGCCGCAGAACTTGGACAACTTGATCAGCACAGAAATCATTTTGCCACCTTGTTAAGTAGTTGTGATGACCCCTCAATTTTAATTGATCACTTGAAGTACCCTGAAAAGGGAGGAGGATGGGTGAAAAATTTAAACCACCTGAGGGGCGTGGTGTGTCATGGAAAGGCCCGTGACACACTTCGGGCCTTATTCCAGCCTGATATCCAATCTCTTCTCGCCCCCAGCGCAGATTGGGTCCGAATCTGGAACAAAAGTGCAACCAGTATTCAAACGTAAATTACTAACGTACCCTTTCGCTCCTGTGGGAAATACCACATTTTTGACAAACAGAACTATGGACCCTACTGGAAAGACATCGTTTACGTTGTGTCCTATTAAACTCATGCTGATAGACAAAGGAAGTCACTATTTCAATAGCATCCAAACTGGAAAATACCTCATTCCTCCTATATTTTGTGTATCAGTTATCAACTATAACTTATAAACCCAAAAACTAGGATGTTATGATTTAATACTGATTTGGTCAAGTCTATTTTTCTTTCTACATTTCATACAAATTGGTCAAACATTGCGCATGTTACAATGGCATCTTACACCGCATGGGGGTTACCTAAGCTGCGCATTGGAATCGAGGCTCTCTCCCCTTTGCGGACGAGCGCGAGCTGCGCAATGGGAAATGGGAAATGCGCAATGTGCTCTTATTTAGTGTGAGAGACCCCTGTGCGGACGCCGCCAAAATGCAAAATATCCCAATTTCTGTAAATGTGACCTGTCATAAAGCTTGGAGAAATAAGTGACAACCGAATGAAAGGTATACACTGTAGTTCAAATTTCCTTTGTTTTACATCACCACGGCGACAGTGTGTTTAGACTGTTAGGTATTTTTGGTCTTGATGCATTTTGTGAGAATACAGTTAATTGCTTTAAAAGTCAGTTGACTCGAACGAAAGTACTATAAACTTTACTAGAAGTTAGAGACGCACATGTAACTTTACAGAAAGGCTTGTCGTACCCTAAATGTTCATTAAATAGCTATTTATTTGATGACTTGTCAGTGCGAAGAAAATTGGATTCTCATCATTTTAGAAACGTCAAGCATGATTACAGCTGAATTTCACTGAATTGTTTGCAAAAAATGACCAGATCAAAAGAACCTCCTTGCATGATTCCTGTGTTTTTGACTAACAGCAGTGGCCTAATGGTTAGTGCGCTGGACTCCGGATCGAAAGGTCCGGGTTCGAGCCCTGGCCGGGGCACTGCGTTGTGTTCTTGGGCAAGACACTTTACTCTCACAGTGCCTCTCTTCACCCAGGTGCATAAATGGGTACCGACGAATTTACTGCTGGGGGGTAACCCTGCGATGGGCTAGCAACCCATCCAGGGGGGAGTAGAAATACTCTCTGTCGCTTCATGCTACAGAAACCGGGATATGCAGACTGACCTTACCTTACATTGCCTTAAGCAAATTTAAATTTGCTGCGTTATGTATGGCCTTAGCGACAGATCTTATGTCGAGTTCGTTGACAGTTTAATTTTGTCAGCTACTTTTCTTTAATTAGTCCGCCATTACAGTCATTATACTCATCTGTGGCTTCATATTAACAAAATTTAAAGGAGTTTTTAAACTAAACAATTTATAAACTGTTCCGGTAATTATAAAAAGAAATACGGATTTTATTTTATTGGTTAATAAAAGACAGAGGAATTCTAAATTCACAAAAAATAACGGATTCTAATGTTCCACAACTTACAGTATATTACGTTTTCTGTGTCAAGATGACTTTTTCCAAGTTTTAATGAATTCTTATTTAACTCCACGGAAATAACAGAACCATGTACAGTCAGGGTTTTAAGAGGCATTGCTGCAAATGATGTGATATTATATTATGAAAGCAGTTAGAAATTAACAGAATGCAATCCTTTTTTAATAGACTGATGTAAATTTCTTAATTTGCGAGTTCTTCTCATAACGCGAATTTTTGAAAAACGAGGAATAGAAATATTTTCAATTTACAATTTTAATTTTTCTTGTTAAAACTAGGTCGATGGTGATTTTGTGCCTACTAACGCGAATTTTAGTTATATGCGTAAATAACATGGCCAAAAAATCAATGAAAACTGCAGCAGATGCATACCATCCACACATCCATTTTCAAATTGTTTTATTTTGTTTATGCAGGCTGTATGTACAAAGCTATATGCTTAATGTAAAACATTATTTAAAAGAGATGATGGTCGGTTCTGTGAGGATAAAATAAAATTTGAAAGGAAACCTTGCAACAAAGAAAAATTTGACTGAAGTATGACTAGATCTTCTATTTTGAAACTATACCTTGAAAGTCCCACAACAAATTAAACAACTGAATAAGTTCTCGATAAGCTGAAACGTCGGTTTGGAATATCGTCTAGGTTCGTCTACTCTTTATTATTGTTTGGCAAGGATATCGGATGTTAATAATGAAGAAAAGGTACGTTTTTACCCATAATTTTAATTTTGGTTTGTTTACATTTGATCGTGTGAGGCTTGATAAACATTGCAGGCGGAGATTACGGACTGGAAATGGCCTTAAATGTTTAATGCATTAATTTTCATTCCGGATATGTCACAGCCATGTTTTATATTGAAAGCCTTTTAAAAAAAGAGACTATTAATTTTCTTCTATTCCTTGATTATGAATACAACAGGTTCGTTGGGGGTCACATAATGTAATTCAGCGATTTATGGGCTCTCATTTTAAGCTACTACAATTGGCTGTGTCGTCCAGTGAGTTTGGTGGTTCCATGTGTGCGTCAGTTACAAGCTAGTGGCGGTTTTGGCACTTTGATCATTCCCGAATGGCCATCGGCTGTTTTCTTTCCTTTATTGTTTTCCGGCCCAGGCTCGTTTAAGTCATTTATTAAGTGCGTTTTTCCTGTGCCCAAGATTAGTGACCTTTTGCTGGAAGGCCCTGGGCAGAAAGCCTCGTGTAGGCGAAGGTCGTCGGTTTTCACACGATACCCGCATTTTAGAACGTTGGCCTTACGGTTAGATTTCCGTTCATACTTATTTTCTGTAATTTTTGGAGTTCGTTTGCCTTTTTTACCCGTGCAATGGGTTGTTCAACCGATTATTTTTTGCGCGAGGTGAAAAGCCTTGTATTGCCATATCACTTTTGAGGTAGCTGTCAATTAGGAGGCTCGAGTTACTCTTTTAGAGTGGTTCACCGCTTAGGTGTTTCTCCCTCTAAGAGGGCACTTGCCACTTAGGCAGTAGTGAATCCCCTGCGGAAGGCGGGTGTGTTTGCCAACTAGGCACTGATGAATGCCCTGCAAAAGGCGGGTGGCATTCTTTTTCAGTCCCGTGATTTTTCCCTTATGCATTTATTTTTTGTTTAGTGTTTTTCAGAGGTGTCCCGTGTTGGAATTAGCCCGATTCCATTCCCAGCTTAAGAGTTTAAACCCTGACACGATGAAGCTTCAACTCAAGCTTCATCTGCATCATGTGGCGCTGTTTTTAACAGAACTTTGCATTTTGGCTGTGGAGAAAGGAACGAGTGTTTCGGTGCTCGAAAGTGTTGCGTATTCGATTAGATGGGCTCATCAAATGGTTGGCTTGGTTCCTCTTACAGACCATCCGGTCGTTAAATCGTGTCTTGAGGGCGCTAAACGAAAGCTTACTCGTCCAGTTCGACCCCTTAGCTTGGAGCTTGTAGTTAGGCTGTGTGATGCATACAGTGGCGATTTGCGTTTCCTGGCCATACTACTTTTAGGAAATGCCGGTTTCAATGTTCTACGCGTAGACGAACTGCAATCGCTAAGGGTCAGTCATTTTTTTTGTGATCACATGTCTATCAATATTGCCAAACGGAAGGGTCGAGTTTGGAAAATACGTTAAATCATTTGTAGATGACATTGTTCATTGCTCATTGCTTAGTATTAAGTCTTGTGTCGCCTCAAATCCTGCATCCGCTGATCTGCTGGATATGCACGCTGGCTGGAGATGTGACACTTCAAAGAACAGATTTTAAATGTCACCACCTTCGGGTCGATGTCAGATTTGCCCACCACTGTCGATGTTAATTTTCACCACCCTCTGGTCGACGTTAAATTTTAAACACCCTCTTTCTGATGTGAATTTTCATTATCCTCTGGACGATGATAATTTTCAACACCTTCCAGGTTCTGGTCCATGTTAATTTTCACTACCCTCTGGTTGATGTTTATTTTAACCACCCTCTGGTGGACAATAAATTTCACCACCCTCCAGTCGATGTTTATTTTAACCACCTCTGGTCTATTTTTATTTTTCACCACTTTTTGGTCGATGTTAATTATGCTCGCCTTCAGGTCTACGCTAATTTAAACGCTTTCTGGTCGATATAAAGTTATCACCTTCTTCCATTTACGATTTCAATCCAGAATCAAATTAACGAGGTGAAAATGGGTTGAAAATCAATCATTTTCATTCGATTCGCATCCCAAAACTATCAAGCTCAGAAAAGTTTTAATATAACCAACTTATTGTGAGTCTTTCCCATCCAGAAAAGCATTTTTGAAAAGAATTGGTTTAATCTAACTGTTTAACGGTAAACAAATTCAGACCTAACTTCCATGTTATGTTAATCGGTCGGTCAAAAGTATTGCGATTTTCACCATGTGTCACATCTCGGAATTCCATGACTATTAGGATTTTTACTGCAGAAAGATAGGGTGATTTCGCAGTGTTATTTAAAATGCTGTGCGCTTTGATATGCTAATGAATGAGCTGAACCCCGTTTTCTTGCGTTTTCTTGAACATGTTCAAAGACGCATTAAACGTTCTGTTCAATCAAATCACTTTCTCGTGTGAGAAATTGCGCCCAATACGCCCATACGTAATTGCTGGTCAGCGTCAACTCTTGTATTGATCATGAAGTGAAGCCTACAGACAGTCCTTTGTCCCTGGGAACGAGTTCCTTCTCCTGTCTGTTACAACTAGTTGATTCAAATGGATTAAAAATAAATAATGGAATGTGCAAAGCGTGATATTTTATCCAATGCGTTTTATTTATTGACATTCAACACATTCGCTCAAGTACACAGTTGTTCTATTAACCACTCAATGACATTGTAACAAGAGCTTCACGAGGCAACCATCCGTTACAGTAACATCTCGGTTCACATCAAAGTCCCGTGATCCTCTTCCGGACTCATGTCCACATGCTCTTACTCCTGCGTGGCATTCTGTCCCAGTCTCCCACGAAATCTTTGATTGATCCGTTCCCTGTTGTTTTGGTAGTATTTTCTTTGCTAATTCCTGGTACATTCCCTGTTCTTTTTACAATACGCTCTCTTGGCCCTGTTAATTTGTTCACGCTTTGATTACCTATACGGATTGTACCGCTTACACGAGTGAAAACTCTTTGCCAAAATTGACACCAAAGAGACATGTTTCAGGCATTGACTGCTTGCTCTTTCACCTCCAAATTAACCAAATTCAATTCAAACATTATCCTTATACTTAGCTTGTGGCGACTTATGTAGTGGTGGTAGTGGCTGCTATGGTGCCCTGCACATTTTTATGCAGTATTATATTTATGCTGGTGGCGGTGGTGCCGAGTAAATAGTTTTCGAGTAAATAAAACGAATTAAAAATATACAAACTATTTCTATTTCTATAATTTTTCCCATGCAACCCTAAAGGAGACTTTCACGGCTAAATATAATGGCGCTTTTTTCAAGAACACCCTGCTAGACCAAAATCTGAAATTGACACCCCTTAGCAGGGCAACGAGCTTCTCAACCCCAGTTTGGAAAATTTAAGGAATTTGTATGGAAAAATGTTGCTGGAAAGCAAGGTTTTGCTTTCCAAAAGACTTCACTTTTCGCGTAGTCCACCAATTACGAAGAAACAATATGGCCATGTAAAACCTTTGCTCAACGGACTAAGAAAAAGGGACAGCTCGCAGCATAGCTAGCCGAGATCAAGCCTCACCAAGATCTTGCCTAACAAAGATCTTGCCTACCCAAGATCTTGCCTAACCAAGGTCTTGCCTAACCAAGATCGTGCCTCACTAAGATCTTGCCTAACCAACATCCTGAAAAACCAAGATCTAGCCTAACCAAGATCTTGCATTACCTAGATTTAGCCTAACCAAGATCTTCCCTTACAAAGTTCTTGCCTAACCAATATCTGGCATAAGCAAGACCTTGCCTAACCAACATCTTGAATAACCAAGATCTTGCCTTACAAAGATCTTGTCTAACCAAGATCTAGCCTCGCCAAGATTTTATCTAACCAAAATCTTGCGTAACAAATTCTGTCTTACCAAGATCTAGCCTAACCGAAATCTTTCCTTACCAAGATCTTGCCTAACCAAGATCTTGCCTAACCAAGATCTTGCCTAACCAAGATCTTGCCTTACCAAGATCATTCCTTAGCAAGATCTTGCCTAAAAAAAATCTTGCCTAACTAACATCTAGCCTAACCAAGATCTTGAATTACCAAGACCTAGCCTAACCAAGATGTTACCTAACCAAGATCTTGCCTAACCAAGATCATGCCTAACCAAGATCTTGCCAAATCAAGATCTTGCCTTACCAAGATCTTGCCTTAGGAAGATCTTGCCTAAAAAAATCTTGAATAACTAACATCTACCCTAACAAAGATCTTGCCTTACCAAGACCTAGCCTAACCAAGATCTTGCCTTACCAACATCTAGCATAACCAAGATCTTGCCTAACCAAGATCTTGCCTAACCAAGATCTTGCCTAACCAAGATCTTGCCTTACCAAGACCTAGCCTAACGAACATCTTGCCTTACCAAGATCTAGGATAACCAAGATCTTGCCTAACCAAGATCTTGCCTAACCAAGATCTTGCCTTACCAAGATCTTGCCTTAGCAAGATCTTGCCTAACCAAGATCCTGCCTAACCAAAATCTTGCCTTACCAAGAGCTAGCCTAACCAAGATCTTACCTAACCAAGAGCTTGCCTAACGAAGATCTTGCCTAACCAAGATCTAGCCTAACAAAGATCTTGAATTACCAAAATCTAGCCTAACCAAAATCTTGCCTAACAAGATCTTGCCTAACCAAGATCTTGCCTAACCAAGATCTTGCCTAACAAAGATCTTGCCTAACCAAGATCTAGACCAACCAAGATCTTGCCTAAGCAAGACCTAGTCTTACTAAGATCTTGCCTAACCAAGATCTTTCCCATCCAAGATCTTGCCTAACCAAGATCTTGCCTACCCAAGTTCTTGCCTAACCAACATCTTGGCTGACCAAGATCTATCCTAACCAAGATCTTGCCTAACCAAGATCTTGCCTAACCAAGATCTAGCCTAACCAAGATCTTACCTTACCAAGATCTTGCCTAACCAAGATCTTGCCTAACCAAGATCATGCCTAACCAATATCTTGCCTAACCAAGATCTTGCCTAACCAAGATCTAGCCTAACCAAGATCATGCCTAACCAACATCTTGCCTAATCAATATGTTGCCTAACCAATATCTAGCCTAACCAAGATCATGCCTAACCAAGAAATTCCCTAGCCAAGATCTTGCCTAACAAAGATCTTGCCTAACCAAGATCTTTCCTAACCAAGATCTTGCCAAACAAAGATCTTGACTAACCAAGATCTAGCCTAACCAAGATCTTGCATTACCAAGATCTAACCTAACCAAGATCTTACCTAACCAAGAGCTTGCCTAACCAAGATCTTGCCTAACCAAGATCTAGCCTAACAAAGATCTTGTATTACCAAGATACAGACTAACCAAGATCTTACCTAACCAAGAGCTTGCCTAACCAAGATCTTGCCTAACCAAGACCATGCCTTACAAAGATCTTGCCTAACCAAGATCTTGCCTAACCAAGACCATGCCTTACAAAGATCTTGCCTAACCAAGATCTAGCCTGGCCAAGATCTTGCATAACCAAGATCTTGCCTAACCAAGATCTTGCCTAACAAGGATCCTGCCTTACCAAGATCTAGCCTAACAAAAATCAAGCCTAACCAAGATCAAGCCTAACCAAGATCTTGCCTAACGAAGATCTTGCGTAACCAAGATCTTGATTTACCAAGATCTTGCCTAACCAAGATCTTGCCTAACAAGGATCTTGCTTTACCAAGATCTAGCCTAACAAAGATCTAGCTTAACGAAGATCAAGCCTAACCAAGATCTTGCCTAACCAAGATCTAGACTTACCAAGATCTTGCCTAACTAAGATCTTCCCTAACCTAGATCTTGCCTTACCAAGATCTTCGCTTACCAAGATCTTGCCTTACCAAGATTTTGCCTTACAAAGATCTAGAGTAACCAACATCTTAACTTACCAAGATTGTTTCTAACAGAGATCTTGCCTAACCAAGTTCTTGTCTTACCAAGGTCTTACCTAATTAAGATCTTGTCTTACCAAGATCTTGCCTACCGAAGATCTCGCCTTACCAATATCTTACCTAATTAAGACCTTGCATTTCCAACATCTTGCCTAACCAAGATCTAGCCTAGCCAAGATCTTGCCTAACCAAGATCTTGCCTAAACAAGATCATGCCTAACCAAGATCTATCCTAACCAAGATCTTGCCTAACCAAGATGTAGCCTAACCAAGATCTTACCTAACCAAGATCTTGCCTAACCAAGATCTACCTTAACCAAGATCATGCCTAACCAAGATCTAGCCTAACCAAGATCTTACCTAACCAAGATCTTGCCTAACCAAGATCTACCCTAACCAAGGTCATGCCTAAGCAAGATCTTGCCTAACCTAGATCTTGCCTAACAAAGATCTTGACCAACCAAGATCTAGTTTAACCAAGATCTTGCATTACAAAGATCTAGCCTAACCAAGATCTTACCTAACTAAAATCTTTCCTAGCCAAGATCTTGTCTAACCAAGATCTAGCCTAACCAAGATCTTGCCTAACCAAGATCTTGCCTAACAAAGATCTTGACTAACCAAGATCTAGCCTAACCAAGATCTTGCATTACCAAGATCTAGCCTAAACAAGATCTTGCCTAACCAAGAACTTGCCTCACCAAGATCTAGAATTACCAAGATCTTGAATAACTAATATCTTCCCTAACCTACATCTTGCCTTACCAAGATCTTGGCTTACCAAGATCTTGCCTTACCAAGATTTTGCCTTACAAAGATATAGCCTAACCAAGATCTTGCCTTATCAAGATTTTGCCTAACCAAGATCTTGCCTAACCAAGTTCTTGTCTTACCAAGGTCTTACCTAACCAAGATCTTACCTTACCAAGATCTTACCTTACCAAGATCTTGCCTAACCAAGATCATGCCAAACCAAGATGATGCCTAATCAAGATCTTGCCTAACCAAGATCTTGCCCAACCAAGATCTAGCCTAGCCAAGATCTTGCTTAACCAAGATCTTGCCTAACCAAAATCTAGCCTAACCAAGATCTTGCATTACCAAGATCTAGCCTAACCAAGATCTTACCTAACCAAGAGCTTGCCTAACGAAGATCTTGCCTAACCAAGATCTAGCCTAACAAAGATCTTGAATTACCAAGATCTAGCCTAATCCAGATCTTGCCTAACCAAGATATTGCCTAACAAGGATCTTGCCTAACCAAGACCTTGCCTATAAAGATCTTGCGTAACCAAGATCTAACCTGGCCAAGATCTTGCATAACCAAGATCTTGCCTAACAAGGATCTTGTCTTACCAAGATCAAGCCTAACAAAGATCTTGCCTAACGAAGATCTTGCCTAACCAAGATCTTGATTTACCAAGATCTTGCCTATCCAAGATGTAGCCTAACCAAGATCTTGGCTAACCAAGATCTTTCCTAACAATGATATGGCCTTACCAAGATCTACCCTAACCAGGATCTAGACTTACCAAGATCTTGCCTAACTAAGATCTTTCCTAACCAAGATCTTGCTTTGCCAAGATCTTGCGTAACCAAGAACTTGCCTTACCAAGATTTTGCCTTACCAAGATCTAGCCTAACAAAGATCTTTCCTTACAAAGGTTTTGCCTAACCAACATCTTGCCTAATCAAGATCTAGTCTAAATAAAATCTTGCCTAACCAAGATCTTGCCTAACCAAGATTTAGCCTAACCAAGGTCTTGCCTAACCAAGATCGAGCCTAACGAAGATCTTGCCTGACAAAGATCTAGCGTAACCAAGACCTTGCCTAACGAAGATCAAGCCTTAAAAAATCTTGCCTAAAAAGATCTTCCCTAACAAAGATCTTGCCTAACCAAGATCTTGCCTAACCAAGATCTCGCCTTACAAAGATCTTTCCCAGCCCAGATCTGGCCTAACCATGATCTTGCCTAACCAAGATATTTCCTTACCAAGATCTTGCCTAACCAAGATCTTGCGTTACCAAGATCTTCCCTAACCAAGATCTTGCCTTTCAAAGACCTTGATTAACCAAGAGCAGCCCTAAACAAGATCTTAACTAACAAAGATCTTGGTAAAGCTAGATCTCGGTTATGGTAGATCTTGGTTAGGTAAGATCTCTGTTAGGCTAGATCTTCGTTGGGCAAGGTCTTGGTTAGGCTTGATCTTTATCAGGCAAGATCTTCGTTAGGCTAGATCTTTGTTAGGGAAGATCTTGGTTATGCTAGATCTTGGTTAGGCAAGATCTCGGTTAGGCCAGATCTTGGTGAGGCAAGATCTTTGTAAGGCTAGATCTTGGTTAGGCAAGATCTTGGTTAGTCAAGCTCTTGGTTAGGCTAAATTTTGGTTAGGGAAGATCTTTGTAAGGCTAGATCTTGGTTAGGCAAGATCTTCGTTATTCAAGATCTTGGTTAAGCTAGATGTTGGTTAGGCTAGATCTTTGTTAGGGAACGTCTTTGTTAGGCAAGATCTAGGTTAGGCAAGATCTTGGTAAGGCAAGATCTAGGTTAGGCAAGATCTTGGTAAGGCAAGATCTTGGTTAGCCTTGATCTTGGTTAGGGAAGATCTTGGTTAGGGAAGGTCTTGGTTAGGCTAGATCTTTGTTAGACACGATCTTGGGTAGGGAAGATCTTCGTTATTCAAGATCTTGGTAAGGCAAGATCGTGGTTAGGCAAGATCTCTGTAAGGCTAGATCTTGGTTATGCTAGTTTTTTTTACGCAAGATCTCTGTTAGGCTAGATTTTCGTTAGCGAAGGTCTTGGTTAGGCTAGATCTTTGTCAGGCAAGATCTTGGTTAGGCTAGATCTTTGTTACGCAAGATCTTGGTTAGGCTAGATCTTGGTTAGGCAAAATCTTGGTTAGGCTAGATCTTTGTTAGGCAACATCTTGGTTACGCTAGATCTTGGTTAGGCAAGATCTTGGTAAGAGAAGATCTTGGTAGGGCAATATCTTGGTTAGGCTAGGTCTTGGTTAGGGAAGATCTTGGTTAGGAAAGATTTTTGTAAGGCTAGATCTTGGTTAGGCAAGATCTTGGCTAGTCACGATCTTGGTTAAGCAAGATCTTGGTAAGGGAAGATCTTCGTTAGGCAAGACCTTGGTAAGGCTAGATCTTGGTTATGCTAGATCTTGGTTAGGTAAGATCTCTGTTAGGCTCGATCTTCGTTAGGCAAGGTCTTGGTTAGGCTAGATCTTTGCCAGGGAAGATCTTCGTTAGGCTAGATCTTGGTTAGGCAAGATCTTGGTTAGGCTAGATCTTGGTTTGGCTAGATCTCGATTAGGCAAGATCTTTGTTAGGCAAGATCTTGGTTTGGCTAGATCTCAGTTAGGCAGGATCTTGGTTAGGCTAGTTTTTGGTTAGGCAAGATCTTGGTTAGGCTAGATCTTGGTTAGGCAAGATCTCGGTTATGCTAGATCTTGGTTAGGTAAGATCTTGGTAAGGCTAGATCTTGGTAAGGCTTGAGATTGGTTAAGCAAGATCTCGGTTAGGCTAGATTTTGGTTAGGAGAGATCTTGGTTAGGCAAGATCTTGTTAAGGCTAGATCTCGGTTAGGCAAGATCTCGGTTAGGCTAGAACTTGGTTAGGCAATATCTTGTTAAGGCTAGATCTTGGTAAGGCAAGATCTTCGTTAACCAAGATCTTGGTTAGGCTAGACCTTGGTTAGGCTAGATCTCGGTGAGGAAAGATCTTGGTTAGGCTACTTCTTGGTTAGGCAAGATCCTTGTTAGGCTAGAGCTTGGTTATGCGAGATTTTGGTTAGGCGAGATTTTGGTTAGGCTAGATCTTGGTTAGGCTAGATCTTTATAAGGAAAGACCTTGGGTAGGCAAGATCTTTGTTAGGCAAGATCTTTGATAGGCAAGATCTTGGTTAGGCAGATATTGGTAAGGCCAGATCTTGGTGTAGTCTCCCGCTCGGTTGATTCGGATTTAACCAGTAACTACTCGGATTAAACCAACGCACATTGTCTCAACGGTTTAATGGCGGACAACGTGTTCAGTCCACAACCACATGCGCATTCGCCAATGGGTAATACACTAGAATCCCTCCTTTGTTTGAAATAAATCCTGAACTGAGAAACTAGTGTGAAAATGGTTGCCGTACAATGAGGGATCTATAAGACCAAAGTTCTCCTAGATGACAACAATCCTTTTTTTTAACGATAACTGGAACATATAAAAAACATAGCGATATGTTCATAGTATTGGCTATCCTTATGTCGTAACATTACAAAGTCCTTAATCAAACTCGTCTGATGAAATTCTGTTTTTAAGACATAACAAAGTCCTTAAATCGCGCTTGCAATGTTCTAGACCTGGTAGATCTGCGTACAGTGTCTTTTAGGGCGTCAGATTCTGCCGCACTCGCGACCACTTTCACTTTCAGTTACACTTGGTTGTGCTTGATGTCCAGTAGAACCATTTGAGTCAGAAGGAGGTGGAGACATCTCGCTTTCTGGCATATTATTCCGTTCAAGAAATTTCTTTACATGGCTAGAGTTTCTCTTGTACTGGACACCATCGGGTGATTCCACTACTACACTGTTGCCTGACTTGTCTAGTACACGGTATGGTTCTGGCCTAAAGGTTGGCGTCAACTTGTTTTTCCGCTCCTGTTTTAACAATACTGTGTCACCTTCTTTCATGTCGCTTTCGCGGGCACAGCGTTTCTCATCAGCATACATTTTTCCTTTTTCCTTCTCTTCACTTTCTCTATCACGTACTTCTTGGTCATCTGCTGGAAATTCTTCAATCCCAGGTATGCGGGTTCGCAGCTTTCTACGGAACAGGAGTTCTGCAGGGCTTACTCCAGTGGTACTGTGTGGAGTCGTCCTGTACATTATTAGGTAAGACCTAAGTTCTCCTTTCCAATTTCTCTTTTCGATTTGTGCAATCTTTGTCCTTTTCAGTAGGGAGCGATTCTGTCCCTCTACTTCTCCGTTTGCCTGGGGCCAAAGTGGAGTGACTCGTCTGTGCTCAATGCTTTCTTCTTCAACAAAGTTACGGAATTCTTCACTTATGAACTGTGGCCCATTATCTGTAGTAATACTCACAGGCAGTCCATGAGTAAGGAATATTTTCTTCAGACTTGCAATGACTTTGTCAGCAGTTGTAGACCTCAAGACTTCTACTTCCATATAGCGACTATAGTAATCAACAACTACAAGGAGATGATCTCCTGATGGCAGAGATGTCTGCTGAGATGTGTTGCCATGGACCGGAGGGCAATTCAGTCCTCTTGAGGGGTTCTGGCGGTTTAGGCATACTGACCATCTGGCAGGGATGGCAGGTCTTGCAAAACATTTCTGCGTCTTTGTCACAACCTGGCCACCATACTTTTGTACGAAGTCTGCGGTTCATGGACACTATTCCTGGATGACCCTCGTGTGCAAGATGCAGAACTCGATCGCGTAGGCTTGAAGGAATAATGATCCGTGTTCCCCGCAACACTAATTTTCCTATGACGGAAAGTTCATTTCTGACCAGCAAGTATCGCCTGTTCTCAAGTTTGTGCCACTGTCCCGTTTGCACACATTTTCGTACATTTGACAGTTCTGCATCCGTATCTGAGGCACGTTCGATCTCTCGCGTAGACAAGGCTTGTGGAGTTGCCTTTTCTGCGACAAACCTGACATACTCTTCTGCTTCAGAGCTAAGATCAGCGTTTGCTCGGCTTCTTGTAAGACGAGACAAAGAGTCCGCGATGTTTTCTTTCCCAGATATGTGTCTGACAGTGAAACGATAGGGTTGGAGCCTTAACACCCAACGATTAACTCTCGCACTGGGTTGCGACTTCTTCGAGTAAATGAACTCCAAAGGCTTGTGGTCAGTTAAAATTTCAAAATCAGTTCCGTACAGATACATGTGCATATAATTTGGTTTTATCAACTGGGTTGATAATGTCAATTGGCCACCGTAAAGAGATTCAAGAGCTGACGTTTCGAGCGTTAGCCCTTCGTCGGAGCGAATCAAGGAATTGTGCGTCGTGTGTCTTTATATACAGAAAGATGGAGCTTCGCTATTGGCTGGTGCCTGGTAACGTGAAAACTTCGGAATAAAGTTTTACGGCTTTCCGTGTTTCCTTGGTGACGGGAAAGGCCGCAGACTGCCATATGTTGCTTAGAATGATTTGGGAGATTGAAGTGTCTCGCGACCGGTTTCGATGCATTTTTGTCGTCTTTCTCTACGTCACGAAGGTGTTCTCGGAATCGGTCGCCAAGTCGTCTCCCTGTTTCGCCGATGTATAACTTTTTGCAAAGAGTGCAAGTTATACAGTAGATGGCATTGGCTGAGGTACAGGTGAAATGATCAGTGATTTTTATAGATCGCTTGGGTCCCGATATTTTGTCAACGGTGTGAATGAAAGGGCATGTTTTGCATCGTGCGCGAGCGCATTTAAAAGTTCCGGGTTGATCACTAGTTTGGAATGCACTTCTGACTAAAAAGTTACCTATATTTTTGTCGCGTTTAAATGAAATTAATGGACGTTGCGAAAAGATTCTACCAGTGTCGGGATCATTTTGAAGTAATTTAAAGTTTTTGAGAATGATGGATTTAACTGCGTGGTTGTGAGGGTGAAATGTGAGGGTGAATGGAATTCTATCGTTGTTTTCTCTCTGTGACGTTTGTAGTGCTGACTGTCGATCAATTTGCTGGGCGCGATGATGGCCCGCTTGAACAGCAGAAGCAGGATAGCCGCGTTTGTCGAAGAAATTGCACATTTCCTCTGATTTTAAGGAAAAATCAGAGTCGTCACTACAAAGACGGCGAAGTCTAAGAAACTGAGAATGAGGAATGGAATTCTTGACATGTGATGGATGTGAAGATGAATACAACAAATAGCTATGAGAATCTGTGGGTTTGTAGTGCACACTGGTGCATAAACTGTTGCCTTGGATAGAAACTTTGATATCCAGGAATGCTAAGGAAGTATCGGAAATTTCCCAGGTATATTTAAGGGCAGGATGAAACGAATTAACAGCGGTTATAAATTGATTAAGAACCTCTCTGGTAGAAGAGGTAGCGCCGATACAGTCGTCAATGTAGCGACGATAGAGTTCAGGTTTTGGGCCGTTGTATTGGTTGAAAAATTGGTGTTCAATGTAGCCTACGAAAAGATTGGCGTAGCTGGGTCCCATTTTGGTACCCATGGCCACGCCATTGATTTGTTTGTAATAATTGTTCGCGAATGAAAAACAGTTGAGTGTTAACACTAACTCAGCCAGGCGGAGTAGTGTTTCCGAGCTTGGTTCCTTAACAGTGCGTAAATCAAAAAAATGTTTTAGGGCTAGAAGACCTTCGCCATTTGGGATGACGGTGTAAAGAGATGTAATATCCATAGTGAAAATAAGTTTGTCTTCGCCCAGGAAATTGAAATCACGAAAAATTTGAAGTGCGTGTTGACTGTCTTTGACGTATGACGGTAAAGATCTGACAA
Organism: Blastomussa wellsi; assembly: GCA_947652115.1. Classification (NCBI taxonomy): domain Eukaryota; kingdom Metazoa; phylum Cnidaria; class Anthozoa; order Scleractinia; family Plerogyridae; genus Blastomussa; species Blastomussa wellsi. The sequence continues at coordinate 4,783,940 of OX393567.1, forward strand.
TAGGTGCCATAATTTTGTCTAAATAGCTGGAAATGAGTTCGGTAGGGCAACTACATGCAGAGACGATAGGTCGACCTGGGTTGTTAGGTTTGTGAATTTTAGGTAAAAAGTAAATACACGAGGTTCTGGGAGTGGTAATGATGAGATTGGTAGCAGTAGCCGGCAATTCTTGTTTGAGTATAAGGTCGTTAATAGTGCTCTTGACAATTTGTTGGTTTGTGGAGGTGAGATCTTTGTCGACTTTGCTCTGATAGTAATCCTCATAATGTTACGTGAAAAAGAATTTTGAGCACACTGAATTTGGCGACGATATTGATTAGAATGGGAGAGAGAAGATGCATGAAAATTGGAGCGAAAACCCTTCGGAATAACTTTAGAATGAAGGCAACGGCCGATGAAGTTGATGTGACTACAAAACCTGGTTTTAGCGAAGATGAGAATGGCTAAACGGAAAGCTAGATTAGTACTAATAGGGGGAAAAGGAAAAAGATAACTTACGATTTCCTGGCGTAGCTCCTTGGTGAGTTTCTTCAGGCTTGGCATCGTCTTGTTGTCGGTCTTCTGGTCTGAAATCTGTGGAATAAAGAATACTAGTGCAAGAGATTAGAAGTATAACGATATAATTATATCGTTATACTTCCCACCGACGCAGCACCACAGTTTCTTTAGAAACTTACCCCCTCTATTCGGATACATGTGCAGCCTTTCACATGCCCATACAATTCCTAGAGCCTCTTTCTCGGTCTGTGAATACCGTTTTTCCACTTCTGTCAAACTTCGGGTGGCATAGCAAATCACTCGCTCCTCACCATTCTGTACTTGTACTAGGACAGCACCTAGGCCGACTGGGCTGGCGTCAGTTATGACACGGGTTTTTGCGGTACTGTCAAAGTAACCCAGGGTTGTCGTTTCGGCCGACCTCTTCTTTAGCTCATTGAAAGCTACGTCTTGCTCTTCTCCCCAGGAGAAATGAACATCTTTCCTTGTAAGTTTCCTGAGAGGTTCCGATACTGTTGCGAGATCAGGAATGAACCTTGCACAGAAGTTCACTAGGCCTAAGAAGCTACGCACTTCTGTTGCTGATTCTGGTTGCCTGGCTTCTGTCACTGCCTCAACTTTCGACTGGGTTGGTCCAATCCCTTGCGCAAAAAGTAAGTGAACCATGAACTCAAGTTCAGACATGTGAAATTTACACTTCTCTTTGTTCAGCGTTAACCCCCTATCCTGGATCCTCTCCAGTGCCTTTCCGAGTCGCCTGTCATGCTCATCTGTTGTCTGGCCATGCACAATGATGTCATCATGTATGTTTCTCACATCATCACAGCCTTCTAAGACTTGCTGAATTACTCTCTGATACATTTCAGGTGCACAACTGACTCCAAACATTAGCCTTTTATACCTGAAAAGTCCCTTGTGGGTGGCAAACGTGGTAATTGGCCTGGAAGCCTCACTCAATTCCACTTGATGAAATGCCCACTTGATGTCCAGTTTACTAAAAACAGTACTTCCATTAAGGTCATGAAGGACTTCGTCAACAGTCGGAATGGGGTGTCGTTCCCGTACAATAGCACTGTTTGCCTGTCTCATATCCACACAAAGGCGGATGTCGCCATTTGGTTTAGGCACAACAACCACAGGTGAAATCCAGGGTGTCGGACCCTCTGCTTTATCAATTACATCGAGATCTACAAGCTCATTAAGCTTCTGTTCCAACTTGTCCCTCAAACTGAATGGTACACGACGCACAGGTTGGGCTACAGGTTTAACACTTTCATCAATGGGGATATCCAACTGAAAATCCTTCAACTTTCCCAGCCCTTCAAAACATAATTTGTACTTGTCAAATATGTCCTCTTGTTTCAGAACATTAACTCCAACTTCTTCACCAAGGCGCAAAACATTTAGTTGCGTAGCTGTCTCTCTTCCTAGCAATGCTTGGCCTTCTCCCTCGATAACAGTAAATTCTGCTTCTGCAGCAGCATTTCCTACAGTTACGGTTGTAACGAAACAACCTGCCGTCTTCAACGGTTGAGCACTTCCATATGGGTATAGTTTCTTGTTAGATTTCATTGATACACACTTCACTTTATTTGACTTTAACTCCTCCCACAGCTTGCGGTCAATAACATTACAGCTAGCTCCTGAGTCAACAATCATGGCAACATCGGGTACACCACAAACATTTACTAGAACCATAGGCTGTTTCCCATCAACAATGGTAAATGCATACTCGCTATCTGAACTATACTCGAAGTTAATCTGGTTTACTGGTCTTTTTGAATCTTTTGGCCCTCTGGACTTCTCTCATCTGGGCTTCTTCTCATTGGATTTTTAACCTTTTTAGTTTTACAACACTTTGCAAAATGGCCTACCTTGTGACATTTCCGGCATTCTTTGTTTCTTGCGGGACATCGCTTGTCATCCTGAGTGTGTCCAGTCATGTCACATCTGTAGCATCTCTTCACTTCAGGTTTCTCTTGGACGGAATTTAATCCTTCTTTTAATCCTTCCTTGTCGTTTGGGCTCTCGATAGCTCCTGCTTGCCTGTCACTAGCTTCCATAGATCTTGCAGTATTTTGTAGCTGTTCTAGGGTCAGTCCTCGTCCTTTTTCCAGGAGTTTCCTTCGCAGACGACTGGAGATGCATTTCTCGATGACTTGATCACGAATACTTTCATCCTTCGCAGCGCCAAATTCACAGTAATCTGCCCTTTCTCGAAGCCTTGTAATAAAGAGATCGATACTTTCAGTAGGTAACTGAGCCATAGTCCGAAATAGATGTCTCTCATAAGGAACATTAACTTGGGGTGTGAAGTATTGATCGAGTTCCTCCATCGCTACAGTGTAAACAGTTTCACCTTCGGCAGGTTCTCGAGCTTCCGGAAACGTAAAGTAAACATCTTGCATTTGTGGCCCTCCACAATGAAGAAGAAGAGCTTTCTTTTGACGTGCATTCCGTACTCCTTTTCCAACGGCGAATAATTCGAATGATCGCTTCCATTTCTTCCATCGTGCTCCAACAGTTGTAGGATCTCCATGAATATCGAAGTTAGATATTCCACCTAAATCTGTAGTAATCACGAAAGCAATTCTCAAAAACAATACAAATCATTCAATTAATGTCTATCCTCGTCGCCAGTTGTAGTATCCCGCCCGGATGATTCGGATTTAACCAGTAACTACTCGGATTAAACCAACGCACATTGACTCAACGGTTTAATGGCGGACAACATGTTCAGTCCACAACCACATGCGCGCATGCGCCAATGGGTAGTACACTATACTTGGTATGGCAAGATCTTGGTTAGGAAAGATCTTGGTTTCGCAAGACATTGGTAAGTCAAGATCTTTGTACGGCTAGGTCGTCGTTACGCAAGATCTTGGTATGGCACGATCTTGGTAAGGCTAGATCTTAGTTAGGCAAGATCTTGGTTAGGCAAGATCTTGGTTAGGCAAGATCTTGGTAAGGCAAGATCTTGGTTAGGCTAGATCTTAGTTAGGGAAGATCTTGGGTAGGCAAAATCTTGGGTAGGGAAGATCTTGGTTAGGCAAAATCTTGGTAAGGTAAGATCTTGGTTAAGGAAGATCTTGGTTAAGCAAGATCTTGGTTAGGCTAGATCTTCGTTAAGCAAGATCTTAGTTAGGCTAGATCTTGGTTAGGCGAGATCTCGGTTAGGCTAGATCTTAGTTAGGCAACATCTTGGTTAGGCTAGATCTTAGTTAGGGAAGATATTGGTTAGCCAAGATCTTCGTTAGGCAAGATCTTGGTTAGGCCACATCTTGGTTAGGCTAGATCTTGGTCAGGCAAGAGCTTGGTTAGGCTATATCTTGGTTAGGGAAGATCTTCGTTAGGAAACATCTTGGTTAGGTTAGATCTTGGGTAGGCTAGATCTTGGTTACGCAAGATCTTGGTTAGGCTAGATCTTGGTTACTCAAGATCTCGGTTAAGCTAGATCTTGGTTAGGCAAGATCTTTGTAAGGCTAGATCTTGGTTAGGCAAGACCTTGGTAAGGCTAGATCTTGGTTAGGCAAGATCTCCGTTAGGCAAGATCTTGGTTAGGCTAGATCTTGGTTAGGCTAGATCTCGGTTATGCAAGATCTTGGTTAGGCTAGTTCTTGGTTATGCAAGATCTTGGTTAGGTAAGATCTCTGTTAGGCTAGATCATCGTTAGGAGAGGTCTTAGTTAGGCTAGATCCTTGTCAATCAAGATCTTGGTTAGGCTAGTAGTTCGTTAGTCAAGATCTCAGTTACGCAAGATCTTGGTAAGGCTAGATCTTGGTTAGGCGAGATCTTGGTTAGGCTGGATCTTGGTCAGGCAAGAGCTTGGTTAGGCTAGATCTTGGTTAGGCAAGATCTTGGTTAGGAAAGATATTGGTTAGGCTAGATCTTGGGTAAGCTACATCTCGGTTTGGCAAGATCTTGGTTAGGCTAGATCTGAGTTAGGGAAGATCTTGGTTAGCCAAGATTTTGGTTAGGCAAGATCTTGGTTAGGCTAGTTCTTGGCTAGGCGACATCTTGGTTAGGCTAGTTCTTGGTTAGGCAAGATCTTCGTTGGGCTAGATCTTGGTTAGGCGACATCTTGGTTAAGCTAGATTTTGGTCAGGCAAGAGCTTGGTTAGGCTATATCTTGGTTAGGGAAGATCTTCGTTAGGAAACATCTTGGTTAGGTTAGATCTTGGGTTGGCTAGATCTTGTTTAGAGAAGATCTTGGTTAGACAAGATCTCGTAAGGCTAGATCTTGGTTATGCCAGATCTTTTTTAGGCAAGATCTCGGTTAGGCTAGATCTTGATTAGGCAAGATCTTGGTTAGGCTAGATCTTGGTTAGGCAAGATCTCGGTTAGGCTAGATCGTGGTTAGGAAAGATCTTGGTTAGGCTATATCTCGGTTATGCAAGATCTTGGTTAGGCAAGGTCTTTGTTAGGCAAGTGCAAGATCTTGGTTAGCCAAGATCTTCGTTAGGCAAGATCTTTGTTAGGTTAGATCTTGGGTAGGCTATATCTCGGTTAGGCAAGATATTGGTTAGGCAAGTTCTTGGTTAGGGAAGATCTTGGTTAGGCTAGATCTTCGTTACGCAGGATCTTGGTAAGGCTAAATCTTGGTTAGGCGAGATCTTGGTTAGGCTAGATCTTTGTTAGACAACATCTTGGTTAGGCTAGATGTTGGTTAGGCAAGATCTTGGTTAGGCAAGATCTTGGTAAGGCAAGATCTTGGTTAGGCTAGATATTGGTTAGGGAAGATCTTGGTTAGGCGAGATCCTGGTAAGGCTAGATCTTGGTTAGGCAAGATCTTGGGTAAGCAAGATCTTGGTTAGCCAAGATCTTTGTAAGGCAAGATCTTGCTTAGACAAGATCTTGGTAAGTCTAGATCTTGGTTATCTTAGATCTTCGTTAGGCAATATCTCTGTTTGGCTAGATCTTCGTTAGGCAAGGTCTTGGTTAGGCTAGATCTTTGTCAGGCAATATCTTCGTTAGGCTAGATCTTGGTTACGCAAGATCTTGGTTAGGCTAGATCTTGGTTACTCAAGATCTCGGTTAAGCTAGATCTTGGTTAGGCAAGATCTTTGTAAGGCTAGATCTTGGTTAGGCAAGACCTTGGAAAGGCTAGATCTTGGTTAGGCAAGATCTCCGTTAGGCAAGATCTTGGTTAGGCTAGATCTTGGTTAGGCTAGATCTTGGTTATGCAAGATCTTTGTAAGGCTAGATCTTGGTTAGGAAAGATCTTGGTTAGGGGAGATATTGGTTAGGAAAGATCTTGGTTTGGGAAGATATTGGTTAGGAAAGATCTTGGTTAGGCAAGATCTTGGTTAGGGAAGATCTTGGTTAGGCAAGATCTTGGTAGGCGCAAGATCTTTTTTAGGCAAGATCTTGGTTAGGAAAGATCTTGGTTTGGGAAGATATTGGTTAGGGAAGATCTTGATACGGCTAGATCTTGGTTAGGCAAGATCTTGGTAATACAAGACCTTGATACGGCTAGATCTTGGTTAGGCAAGATCTTTGTTAGGCAAGATCTTGGTAAGGCTAGATCTTGGTTAGGCAAGGGTTGGGTTGGTAAGATCTTGGTTAGGCAAGATCTTGGTACGGCTAGATCTTGGTTAGTCAAGTTTTTAAGGAAGATCTTGATAAGGCAAGATCTTGGTTAGGCAAGATCTTGGTTAGGCAAGATCTTGTAATGCAAGACCTTGGTACGGCTAGATCTTGGTTAGGCAAGACCTTGGTTAGGCAAGATCTTGGTAAGGCAAGATTTTGGTTAGGAAAGATCTTGGTTTGGGAAGATATTGGTTCGGGAAGATCTTAATAATGCTAGATCTTGGTTAGGCAAAATATTGGTTGGGCAAGTTCTTGGTAATGCAAGACCTTGGTCCCGCTAGATCTTGGTTAGGCAAGATCTTGGTTAGCCAAGATCTTGGTAAGGCTATATCTTGGTTAGGCAAGGGTTGGGTAGGCAAGATATTTGTTAGGAAAGATCTTGGTAAGGCTAGATCTTAGTTAGGCAAGATCTTGGTTAGGCAAGATCTTGGTTAGGCAAGATCTTGGTAAGGCAAGATCTTTGTTTGGTAAGATATTGGTTAGGGAAGATCTTGGTTAGCCAAGATCTTGGTTAGGGAAGATCTTTTTTAGGCAAGATATTGGTAAGGAGGGATCTTGGTTAGGCAAGATCTTGGTTAGGCAAAATCTTGGTTACACTAGATCTTGGTAAGGGAAGATCTTGGCTAGGCATGATCTTTGTTAGGCAAGATCTTTGTTAGGCAAGATCTTGGTTAGGCCAAATCTTGGTAAGGCAAGATCTCGGTAAGACAAGATCTTGGTTAGGCAAGATCTTGGTTAAGGAAGATCTTGGTCACGGAAGATCTTGATAAGGCTAGACCTTGGTTAGGCAAGATCTTGGTTAGGCAAGATCTTGGTAATACAAGACCTTGGTTCGGCTAGATCTAGGTTAGGCAAGATCTTCGTTAGGCAAGATCCTGGTAAGGCTAGATCTTGGTTAGGCAAGGGTTGGGTAGGCAAGATCTTGGTTAGGCAAGATCTGGGTTACACTAGTTCTCGGTAAGGCAAGATCTTGGTAAGGCTAGATCTTGGTTAAACTAGATCTTGGTAAGGCAAGATCTTTGTTAGGCAAGATCTTGATTAGGCAAATTCTTGGTTACGCAAGATCTTCGTTAGGCAAGATATTGGTTAGGCAAGATCTTGGTTATGCAAAATCTTGGTAAGCAAGATCTTGGTTAGGCTAGATCCTTGTAATGCAATATCTTGGTTAGGCAAGATCTTGGTTAGGGAAGATCTTTGTTAGGCAAGATCTTGGTAAGGCTAGATCTTGGTTAGGCAAGATCTTTGTTACCAGGATCTTCGTTAGGCTTGATCTTGGTTAGGCTAGACCTTGGTTAGGCTATATCTTGGTTACAGTAGATCTTGGAAAGACAAGATCTTGGTTAGGAAGATCTTTTTTAGGCAAGATATTGGTTAGGCAAGGGTTGGGTAGGCAAAATATTTGTTAGGCAAGATCTTCGTTAGGGAAGATCTTGGTTAAAGAAGATCTTGGTTTTGGAAGATCTTGGTTACGGAAGATCTTGGTTAGGGAAGATCTTGGTTAGGGAAAATCTTGGTTAAGGAAGATCTTGGTTAGGGAAGATCTTGGTTAGGGAAGATCTTGATAAGGCTAGATCTTGGTTGGGCAAGATCTTGGTAATGCAAGACCTTGGTACCGCTAGATCTTGGTTAGGCAATATCTTGGTTAGCCAAGATCTTGGTAAGGCTATATCTTGGTTAGGCAATGGTTGGGTAGGCAAGATATTTGTTAGGCAAGATATTGGTAAGGCTAGATCTTGGTTAGGCAAGATCTTGGTTGGGCAAGATCTTGGTAATGCAAGACCTTGGTACCGCTAGATCTTGGTTAGGCAAGATCTTTGTTAGCCAAGATCTTGGTAAGGCTATATCTTGGTTGGGCAAGGGTTGGGTAGGCAAGATATTTGTTAGGCAAGATCTTGGTAAAGCTAGATCTTGGTTAGGCAAGATCTTGGTTAGGCAAGATCTTGGTTACACTAGATCTTGGTAAGGCAAGATCTTGGTAAAGCTAGATCTTGGTTACACTAGACCTTGGTAAGGGAAGATCTTCGCTAGGCATGATCTTTGTTAGGCAAGATCTTTGTTAGGCAAGATCTTGGTTAGGCCAAATCTTGGTAAGGCAAGATCTTGGTTATGACAGATCTTGGTTTTGGAAGATATTTTTCAGGGAAGATCTTGATAAGCCTAGATCTTGGTTAGGCAAGATCTTCGTTAGGCACGATCTTGGTTAGGGAAGATCTCGGTAAGGCAAGATCTTGGTTAGCCAAGATCTTGGTAAGGCTATATCTTGGTTAGGCAAGGGTTGGGTAGGCAAAATATTTGTTAGGCAAGATCTTGGTAAGGCTAGATCTTTGTTAGAAAAGATCTTGGTTTGGAAAGATATTGGTTAGGGAAGATCTTGATAAGGCTAGATCTTGGTTAAGGAAGATCTTGGTTAGGGAAGATCTTGGTTAGGGAAGATCTTGATAAGGCTAGGTCTTGGTTGGGCTAGATCTTGGTTAGGCAAGACCTTGGTTAGGCAAGATCTTGGTAAGGCAAGATTTTGGTTAGGAAAGATCTTGGTTTGGGAAGATATTGGTTCGGGAAGATCTTAATAATGCTAGATCTTGGTTAGGCAAGATATTGGTTGGGCAAGATCTTGGTAATGCAAGACCTTGGTCCCGCTAGATCTTGGTTAGGCAAGATCTTGGTTAGCCAAGATCTTGGTAAGGCTATATCTTGGTTAGGCAAGGGTTGGGTAGGCAAGATATTTGTTAGGCAAGATCTTGGTAAGGCTGGATCTTGGTTAGGCAAGATCTTGGTTAGGCAAGATCTTGGTTACACTAGATCTTGGTAAGGCAAGATCTTGGTAAGGCTAGATCTTGGTTACGCTAGATCTTGGTAAGGGAAGAACTTGGCTAGGCATGATCTTTGTTAGGCAAGATCTTTGTTAGGCAAGATCTTGGTTAGGCCAAATCTCGGTAAGGCAACATCTTGGTTAGGCAAGATCTTGGTTAAGGAAGGTCTTGGTCAGGGAAGATCTTGATAAGGCTAGACCTTGGTTAGGCAAGATCTTGGTTAGGCAAGATCTTGGTAATACAAGACCTTGGCACGGCTAGATCTAGGTTGGGCAAGATCTTTTAATTCGTTAGCCAAGATCCTGGTAAGGCTAGATCTTGGTTAGGCAAGGGTTGGGTAGGCAAGATCTTGGTTACTCAAGATCTGGGTTACACTAGTTCTCGGTAAGGCAAGATCTTGGTAAGGCTAGATCTTTGTTACACTAGATCTTGGTAAGGCAAGATCTTGGTTAGGCAAGATTTTGGTTAGGCAAGATCTTGGTTAGGGAAAATCTTGGTTAAGGAAGATCTTGGTTTTGGAAGATCTTGGTTAGGCAAGATCTTGGTAAGGCAAGATCTTGGTTAGGGAAGACCTTGGTTAGGGAAGATCATGATAAGGCTAGATCTTGGTTGGGCAAGATCTTGGTAATGGAAGACCTTGGTACCGCTAGATCTTGGTTAGGCAAGATCTTGGTTAGCCAAGATCTTGGTAAGGCTATATCTTGGTTAGGCAAGGGTTGGGTAGGCAATTTATTTGTTAGGCAAGATATTGGTAAGGCTAGATCTTGGTTAGGCAAGATCTTGGTTAGGCAAGATCTTGGTTAGGCAAGATCTTGGTGAGACAAGATCTTGGTTAGGTAAGATATTGGTTAGGGAAGATCTTTGGTAGCCAAGATCTTGGTTAGGGAAGATCTTGGTTAGGGAAGATCTTGGTTAGGCAAGATCTTGGTAAGGCAAGATCTTCGTTAGGCAAGATCTTGGTTAGGGAAGATCTTGGTTAGGAAAGATCTTGGTTTGGGAAGATATTGGTTAGGGAAGATCTTGATACGGCTAGATCTTGGTTAGACAAGATCTTGGTAATACAAGACCTTGGTACGGGAAGATCTTGGTTAGGCAAGGTCTTGGTTAGGCAAGATCTTGGTAAGGCTAGATCTTGGTTACGCAAGGGTTGGGTTGGCAAGATCTTGGTTAGGCAAGATCTTAATACGGCTGGATCTCGGTTAGTCAAGATCTTGGATAGGTAAGATCTTTGTAAGGCTAGATCTTGGTTAGGCAAGGGTTGGGTAGCAAGATATTTGTTAGGTAGATCTTGGTAAGGATAGTTCTTGATTAGGCAAGATCTTGGTTAGGCAAGATCTTGGTTAGGGAAGATCTTGGTAAGGCAAGATCTTGGTTAAGAAAGATCTTGGTTAGGGAAGATCTTGGTTATGAAAGATCTTACTTTTGGAAGATCTTGGTTAGGGAAGATCTTGGTAAGGGAAGATCTTGGTTAGGAAAGATCTTGGTTTTAAAAGATATTTTTTAAGGAAGATCTTGATAAGGCTAGATCTTGGTTAGGCAAGCTCTTGGTTAGGCAAGATCTTGGTTAGGCAAGATCTTGGTAAGGCAAGATCTTGGTTAGGCAAGATCTTGGTTGGGGAAGATCTTGGTCAGGGAAGATCTTGATAAGGCTAGATCTTGGTTAGGCAAGATCTTGGCTAGGCAAGATCTTGGTAATACAAGATCTTGGTACGGCTAGATCTTGATTAGGCAAGATCTTAGTTAGGCAAGATCTTGGTAAGGCAAGATCTTGGTTAGGGAAGATCTTGATTAGGCAAATTCTTGGTTACACAAGATCTTCTTTAGGCAAGATATTGGTTAGGCTAGATCTTGGTTAGGGAAGATCTTGGTCAGGGAAGATCTTGATAAGGCTAGATCTTGGTTAGGCAAGATCTTGGCTAGGCAAGATCTTGGTAATACAAGACCTTGGTACGGCTAGATCTTGATTAGGCAAGATCTTGGTAAGGCAAGATCTTGGTTAGGGTAGATCTTGATTAGGCAAATTCTTGGTTACACAAGATCTTCTTTAGGCAAGATATTGGTTAGGCAAGATCTTGGTTAAGCAAAATCTTGGTAAGGCAAGATCTTGGTTAGGCTAGATCTTGGTAATGCAAGATCTTGGTTAGGCAAGATCTTGGTTAGGCAAGATCTTGGTTAGGCAAGATCTTGCTTAGGCAAGATCTTTGTTAGGCAAGATCTTTGTAAGGGTAGATCTTGGTTAGGCAAGATCTTTGTTACCAAGATCTTCGTTAGGCTTGATCTTGGTTAAGCTAGATCTTGGTTAGGCTATAGATTGGCTACACTAGATCTTGGTTAGGGAAGAACTTTGTTAGGCAAGATATTGGTAAGGCAAGATCTTGGTTAGGCAAGATCTTGGTTGGGCAAGATGTTGGTCATGCAAGACCTAGTACCGCTAGATCTTGGTTAGGCAAGATCTTGGTTAGCCAAGATCTTTATAAGGCTAGATCTTGGTTAGGCAAGGGTTGGGTAGGCAAGATATTTGGTAGGCAAGATCTTGGTAAGGCTAGATCTTGGTTAGGCAAGATCTTGGTTAGGCAAGATCTTGGTTACACTAGATCTTGGTAAGGCAAGATCTTGGCTAGGCATGATCTTTGTTAGGCAAGATCTTTGTTAGGCAAGATCTTGGTTAGGCCAAATCTTGGTAAGGCAAGATCTTGGTTAGGAAAGATCTTGGTTTTGGAAGATATTTTTTAGGGAAGATCTTGATAAGGCTAGATCTTGGTTAGGCAAGATCTTGGTTAGGCAAGGTCTTGGTTAGGCAAGATCTTGGTTACGGAAGATCTTTGTTAGGCAAGATCATGGTAAGGCTAGATCTTGGTTAGGCAAGATCGTTGTTACCAAGATCTTCGTTAGGCTTGATCTTGGTTAGGCTAGACCTTGGTTAGGCTATATCTTAATTACACTAGATCTTGGAAAGGCAAGATCTTTGTTAGGAAGATCTTTTTTAGGCAAGATATTGGTAAGGCAAGATCTTGGTTAGGCAAGATCTTGGTTATGCAAGATCTTGGTTTGGAAAGATATTGGTTAGGGAAGATCTTAATAAGGCTCAATCTTGGTTAGGCAAGATCTTGGTTGGGCAAGATCTTGGCAATGCAAAACCTTGGTACGGCTAGATCTTGGTTAGGAAAGATCTTGGTTAGCCAAGATATTGGTAACGCTATATCTTGGTACGGCTAGCTGTTGGTTAGTCAAGATCTTGGTTAGGTAAGATCTTTGTAAGGCTAGATCTTGGTTAGGCAAGGGTTGGGTAGGCAAGATATTTGTTAGGCAAGATCTTGGTAAGGCTATATCTTGATAAGGCAAGATCTTGGTTAGGCAAGATCTTGGTTAGGCAAGATCTTGGTAAGGCAAGATCTTGGTTAGGCAAGGGTTGGGTAGGCAAGATATTTGTTAGGCAAGATCTTGGTAAGGCAAGATCTTTGTTAGGCAAGATCTTCGTTGGGCAAGATCTTGGTAATGCAAGACCTTGGTACTGCTAGATCTTGGTTAGGCAAGATCTTGGTTAGCCAAGATCTTGGTAAAGCTATATCTTGGTTAGGCAAGGGTTGGGTAGGCAAGATATTTGTTAAGCAAGATCTTGGTAAGGCAAGATCTTTGTTAGGCAAGATCTTGGTTAGGCAAGATCTTGGTTAGGGAAGATCTTGGTTAAGGAAGATCTTGGTTTTGGAAGATCTTGGTTAGGCAAGATCTTGGTAAGGCAAGATCTTGGTTAGGGAAGATCTTGGTTAGGGAAGATTTTGATAAGACTAGATCTTGGTTGGGCAAGATCTTGGTAATGCAAGACCTTGGTACCGCTAGATTTTGGTTAGCTAAGATCTTGGTAACGCTATATCTTGGTTAGGCAAGGGTTGGGTAGGCAAGATATTTGTTAGGAAGGATCTTGGTTAGCCAAGATCTTGGTTAGGCAAGATCTTGGTTAGGCAAGATCTTGGTAAGGCAAGATCTTGGTAAGGCAAGATCTTGGTTGGGTAAGATATTGGTTAGGGAAGATCTTGGTTAGGCAAGATCTTGGTTAGGGAAGATCTTGGTTAAGCAAGATCTTGGTAATGCAAGATTTTGGTTAGGCAATATCTTGGTTAGGGAAGTTCTTGAGTAGGAAAGATCTTGGTTTGGGAAGATATTGGTTAGGGACGATCTTGATAGAGCTAGATCTTGGTTAGGCAAGATCTTGGTTACGCAAGATCTTGGTTAGGCAAGATGTTGGTAAGGGAAGATCCTTGTTAGGCAAGATCTTTTTTAGGCAAGATCTTGGTTATGCAAGATCTTGGCAAGGATAGATCTTGATTAGGCAAGATCTTGGTTAGGAGAGATCTTGGTTAGGGAAGATCTTGGTAAGGCAAGATCTTAGTTAGGAAATATCTTGGTTAGGGAAGATATTGGTTAGGAGAGATCTTGGTTTTGGAAGAAATTGGTTAGTGAAGATCTTGATAAGGCTAGATCTTGGTTAGGCAAGATCTTGGTCAGGGAAGATCTTGGTTAGGAAAGATCTTGGTTTGGAAAGATATTGGTTAGGGAAGATCTTGATAAGGCTAGATCTTGGTTAGGCAAGATCTTGGTTGGGCAAGATCTTGGCAATGCAAAACCTTGGTACGGCTAGATTTTGGTTAGGAAAGATCTTGGTTAGCCAAGATCTTGGTACCGCTATATCTTGGTACGGCTAGCTGTTGGTTAGTCAAGATCTTGGTTAGGTAAGATCTTTGAAAGGCTAGATCGTGGTTAGGCAATGGTTGGGTAGGCAAGATATTTGTTAGGCAAGATCTTGGTAAGGCTATATCTTGATCAGGCAAGATCTTGGTTAGGCAAGATCTTGGTTAGGGAAGATCTCTGTAAGGCTAGATCTTGGTTAGGCAAGGGTTGGGTAGACAAGATATTTCTTAGGCAAGATCTTGGTCAGGCTAGATCTTGATCAGGCAAGATCTTGGTTAGGCAAGATCTTGGTAAGGCAAGATCTTGGTTAGGAAAGATCTTTGTTTTGGAAGATATTTTTTAGGGAAGATCAGGATAAGACTAGATCGTGGTTAGGCAAGATCTTGGTTAGGGAAGATCTTTTTTAGGCAAGATATTGGTTAGTCAAGATCTTGGTTAGGGAAGATCTTGGTTAGGAAAGATCTTGGTTAGGGAAGATCTTGGTTAGGAAAGATCTTGGTTTGGGAAGATTTTGGTTTGGGGAGATCTTGATTAGACAAGATCTTGGTTAGGTAAGATCTTGGTTAGGCCAGATCTTGGTTACGCAAGATCTTGGTAAGGCGAGATCCTTGTTAGGCAAGATCTTTTTTAGGCAAGATCTTTGTTATGCAAGATCTTGCCTAGGATAGACCATTGTTAGGCAAGATCTTGGTTAGACAAGATATTGGTTAGCCAAGATCTTGGTTAGGCAAGATCTTGGTAAGGCTAGATCTTGGTTAGGCAAGGGTTGGGTAGGCAAGATATTTGTTAGGCAAGATCTTGGTAAGGCTACATCTTGATTAGGCAAGATCTTGGTTAGGCAAGACCTTTGTTACCAAGATCTTCGTTAGGCTTGATCTTGGTTAGGCTAGATCTTGGTTAGGCTATATTTTTTTTTCACTAGATCTTGGAAAGGCAAGATCTTGGTTAGGGAAGATCTTTGTTAGGGAAGATATTGGAAAGGCAAGATCTTGGTTAGGCAAGATCTTGGTTGGGCACGATCTTGGACATGCAAGACCTTGGTACCGCTAGATCTTGGTTACCCAAGATCTTGGTTAGGCAAGATCTTGGTAAGGCAAGATCTTGGTTACGGAAGATCTTGGTTAGGAAAGATCTTGGTTTGGGAAGATATTGGTTAGGGAAGATCTTGATACGGCAAGATCTTGGTTTGGCAACATCTTGGTTAGGCAAGATCTTGATAAGGCTAGATCTTGGTTAGGCAAGATCTTGGATAGGAAAGATCTTGGTTTGGGAAGATATTGGTTAGGGAAGATCTTGATACGGCTACATCTTGGTTAGGCAAGATCTTGGTTAGGCAAGATCTTGGAAAGGCTAGATCTTCGTTAGGCAAGGGTTGGGTTGGCAAGATCTTGGTTAGGCAAGATCTTGGTACGGCTAGATCTTGGTTAGTCAAGTTTTTAAGGAAGATCTTGATAAGGCAAGATCTTGGTTAGGCAAGATCTTGGTTAGGCAAGATCTTGGTTAGGCTAGATCTGTGTAAGGAGAGATCTTAGTTAGGCAAGATCTTGGTTTGGCAAGATCTTTGTTAGGCAAGATCTTGGTTAGGCAAGATCTTGGTTAGGCAAGGTATTGGGCAGCCAAGATCTTTGTAAGGCAAGATCTTAATAAGGCAAGATCTTGGTTAGGCCTAGATTTTGGTGCGGCTACATCGCCTTAGGCAAAATGTTGTTAAGGAAAGATCTTGGTTAGGCTAGATCTTGGTAAGGCAAGATCTTGGTTAGGCAAGATCTTGCTTAGGCAAGATCTTGGTTAGGCTAGATCTTGGTAAGAAGAGATCTTGGTTAGGGAAGATGTTGGTTTGGGAAGATCTTTGTTAGGCAAGATCTTGGTTAGGCAAGATCTTGGTTAGGGAAGATAGTGGTTAGGGAAGATCTTGATAAGGCTAAATCTTGGTTAGGCAAGATCTTGGTTGGGCAAGATCTTGGGAATGCAAAACCGTGGTACGGCTAGATCTTGGTTAGGAAAGACCTTGGTTAGCCAAGATCTTGGTAAGGCTATATCTTGGTACGGCTAGATGTCTGTTAGTCAAGATCTTGGTTAGGTAAGATTTTTTTAAGGCTAGATTTTGGTTAGGCAAGGGTTGGGTAGGCAAGATATTTGTTAGGCAAGATCTTGGTAAGGCTTGATCTTTATCAGGCAAGATCTTGGTTAGGGAAGATCTTGGTTAGGGAAGATCTTGGTAAGGCAAGATCTTAGTTCTTGAAGATCTTGGTTAGGGAAGATCTTGGTAACGCAAGATCTTGGTTAGGAAAGATCTTGGTCAGGGAAGATCTTGGTTAGGAAAGATCTTGGTTTTGGAAGATATTTTTTAGGGAAAATCTTGATAAGGCTAGATCTTGGTTAGGCAAGATCTTGGTTAGGGAAGATCTTGGTTAGGGAAGATCTTGATAAGGCTAGATCTTGGTTAGACAAGATCTTGGTAATGCAAGACCTTGGTACGGCTAGAACTTGATTAGGCAAGTTCTTGGTAAGGCAAGACCTTGGCAAGCCTAGATTTTGGTACGGCTAGATCGCCTTAGGCAAAATCTAGTTAAGGAAAGATCTTGGTTAGGCTAGATCTTGGTAAGGCAAGATCTTGGTTAGGCAAGATCTTGGTTAGGCTAGATCTGTGTAAGGAGAGATCTTGGTTAGGCAAGATCTTGGTTTGGCAAGATCTTTGTTAGGCAAGATCTTGGTTAGGCAAGATCTTGGTTAGGCAAGATATTGGTTAGCCAAGAACTTGGTAAGGCAAGATCTTAATAAGGCAAGATCTTGGTTAGACAAGATATTGGTTAGGCAAGACCTTCGTTAGGCAAGATCTTGGTTAGGGAAGATCTTTGTTAGGCAAGATCTTGGTAAAGCTAGATCTTGGTTAGGCAAGATCTTTGTTAGGCAAGATCTTGTTTAGGCAATATCTTGGAAAGGCAAGATCTTAGTTAGGCCAGATCTTTGTTAGGGAAGATCTTGGTTAGGAATGATCTTGGTTTGGAAAGATCTTTGTTAGGCAAGATCTATGTTAGGCAAGATCTTGGTTAGGCAAGATCTTGGTTAGCCAAGATCTTGGTTAGGGAAGATCTTTGTTAGGCAAAGTCTTGGTAAGGCTAGATCTTGGTTAGGCAAGTTCTTGGTTAGGCAAGATCTTGGTTAGGCAGGATCTTGGTAAGGCAAGATCTTGGCTAGGCAAGATATACGTTAGGGAAGATCTTGGTTAGGAAAATTCTTGGTTTGCGAAGATATTGGTCAGGGAAGATCTTGGTTAGGCAAGATCTTAGTTAGGCAAGATCTTTGCAATGCAAGACTTAGGTACGGCTAGATCTTGATTAGGCAAGATCTTGGTAAGGCAAGATCTTGGTTAGGCATGATCTTGCTTAGGCAAAATCTTGGTTAATCAAGATCTTGGTTAGGGAAGATCTTGGTTAGGCAAGATCTTGGTTTGGGAAGATATTGCTTAGGGAAGATCTTGATAAGGCTAGATCTTGGTTAGGCAAGATCTTGGTTGGGCAAGATCTTGGCAATGCAAAACCTTGGTACGGCTAGATGTTGGTTAGTCAAGATCTTGGTTAGGTAAGATTTTTTTAAGGCTAGATCTTGGTTAGGGAAGATATTGATAAGGCTAGATCTTGGTTAGGCAAGATCTTGGTAATGCAAGACCTTGGGACGTCTAGATCTTGATTAGGCAAGATCTTGGTAAGGCAAAATCTTGGTAAGCCTAGATTTTTGTGCGGCTAGATCGCCTTAGGCAAAATGTTGTTAAGGAAAGATCTTGTTTAGGCTAGATCTTGGTAAGGCAAGATCTTGGTTAGGCAAGATCTTGGTTAGGCAAGATCTTGGTTAGGCTAGATCTTGGTAAGGAGAGATCTTGGTTAGGCAAGATTTTGGTTTGGCAAGATCTTTGTTAGGCAAGATATTGGTAAGGCTATATCTTGGTTAGACAAGGGTTGGGTAGGCAAGATATTTGTTAGGCAAGATCTTGGTAAGGCAAGATCTTGGTTAGGCCAGATCTTGGTTAGCCAAGATCTTGGTTAGGCAAGATCTTGGTAAGGCTTGATCTTGGTTAGGTAAGATATTGGTTAGGGAAGATCGTGGTTAGCCAAGATCTTGGTTAGGGAAGATCTTTTTTAGGAAAGATATTGGTACGGCAAGATCTTGGTTAGGCAAGATCTCTGTTAGGCAAGATCTTGCATTGGTTACTCAAGATCTTGGTAATGCAAGATTTTTGTTAGGCAAGATCTTGTTTAGGAAAGAACTTGGTTAGGAAAGATCTTGGTTTGGGAAGATTTTGGTTAGGGAAAATCTTGATTAGGCAAGATCTTGGTTAGGCAAGATCTTGGTTAGGCAAGATCTTGTTTAGGCAAGATCTTGGTAAGGCAAGATCCTTGTTAGGCAAGATGTTTTTTAGGCAAGATCTTGGTTATGCAAGATCTTGGCTAGGATAGACCATTGTTAGGCAAGATCTTGGTTAGGCAAGATATTGGTTAGGCAAGATCTTGGTTAGGCAAGATCTTGGTAAGGCTAGATCTTGGTTAGGCAAGGGTTGGGTAGGCAAGATATTTTTCAGGCAAGATCTTGGTAAGGGTAGATCTTGATTAGGCAAGATCTTGGTTATTCAAGATCTTTATTGCCAAGATCTTCGTTAGGCTTGATCTTGGTTAGGCTAGATCTTGGTTAGGCTATATCATGGTTACACTAGATCTTGGAAAGGAAAGATCTTGGTTAGGGAAGATCTTTGTTAGGCAAGATATTGGTAATGCAAGATCTTGGTTAGGCAAGATCTTGGTTTGGGAAGATATTGGTTAGGGAAGATCTTGATAAGGCTAGATCTTGGTAAGGCAAGGGTTGGGTAGGCAAGATATTTTTCAGGCAAGATCTTGGTAAGGGTAGATCTTGATTAGGCAAGATCTTTGTTATTCAAGATCTTTATTACCAAGATCTTCGTTAGGCTTGATCTTGGTTAGGCTAGATCTTGGTTAGGCTATATCATGGTTACACTAGATCTTGGAAAGGAAAGATCTTGGTTAGGGAAGATCTTTCTTGGGCAAGATATTGGTAACGCAAGATCTTGGTTAGGCAAGATCTTGGTTTGGGAAGATATTGGTTAGGGAAGATCTTGATAAGGCTAGATCTTGGTTAGGCAGAATCTTGGTTGGGCAAGATCTTGGCAATGCAAAACTTTGGTACGGCTAGATCTTGGTTAGGAAAGATCTTGGTTAGCCAAGATCCTTGTAAGGCTATATCTTGGTACGGCTAGATGTTGGTTAGTCAAGATCTTGGTTAGGTAAGATTTTCTTAAGGCTAGATCTTGGTTAGGGAAGATATTGATAAGGCTAGATCTTGGTTAGGCAAGATCTTGGTAATGCAAGACCTTGGTACGTCTAGATCTTCATTAGGCAAGGTCTTGGTAAGGCAAAATCTTGGTAAGCCTAGATTTTTGTGCGGCTAGATCGCCTTAGGCAAAATGTTGTTAAGGAAAGATCTTGGTTAGGCTAGATCTTGGTAAGGCAAGATCTTGGTTAGGCAAGAACTTGGTTAGGCAAGATCTTGGTTAGGCTAGATCTTGGTAAGGAGAGATCTTGGTTAGGCAAGATCTTGGTTTGGGAAGATCTTTGTTAGGCAAGATATTGGTAAGGCTATATCTTGGTTAGGCAAGCGTTGGGTAGGCAAGATATTTTTTAGGCAAGATCTTGGTAAAGCTAGATCTTGGTTAGGCGAGATCTTGGTTAGCCAAGATCTTGGTTAGGCAAGATCTTGGTAAGGCAAGATCTTGGTTAGGTAAGATATTGGTTAGGGAAGATCTTGGTTAGCCAAGATCTTGGTTGGGGTAGATCTTTTTTAGGAAAGATATTGGTACGGCAAGATCTTGGTTAGGCAAGATCTCTGTTAGGCAAGATCTTGCATTGGTTACTCAAGATCTTGGTAATGCAAGATTTTTGTTAGGCAAGATCTTGGTTAGGAAAGAACTTGGTTAGGAAAGATCTTGGTTTGGGAAAATTTTGGTTAGGGAAGATCTTGATTAGGCAAGATCTTGGTTAGGCAAGATCTTGGGTAGGCAAGATCTTGGTTAGGCAAGATCTTGGTAAGGCAAGATCCTTGTTAGGCAAGATGTTTTTTAGGCAAGATCTTGGTTATGCAAGATCTTGTCTAGGATAGACCATTGTTAGGCAAGATCTTGGTTAGGCAAGATATTGGTTAGGCAAGATCTTGGTTAGGCAAGATCTTGGTAAGGCTAGATCTTGGTTAGGCAAGGGTTTGGTAGGCAAGATATTTGTCAGGCAAGATCTTGGTAAGGGTAGATCTTGATTAGGCAAGATCTTGGTTATTCAAGATCTTTGTTACCAAGATCTTCGTTAGGCTTGATCTTGGTTAGGCTAGATCTTGGTTAGGCTATATCTTGGTTACACTAGATCTCGGAAAGGAAAGATCTTGGTTAGGAAAGATCTTTGTTAGGCAAGATATTGGTAAGGCAAGATCTTGGTTAGGCAAGATCTTGGTTGGGCAAGATCTTGGTCATGCAAGACCTTGGTACTGGTAGTTTCTTGTTAGGCAAGATCTTGGTTAGCCAAGATCTTTGTAAGGCTAGATCTTGGTTAGGCAAGGGTTGGGTAGGCAAGATATTTGTTAGGCAAGATCTTGGTAAGGCTAGATCTTGGTTTGGCAAGATCTTGGTTAGGCAAGATCTTGGTTACACTAGATCTTGGTAAGGCAAAATCTTCGTAAGGCTAGATCTTAGTTACACTAGATCTTGGTAAGGCAAGATCTTGGCTAGGCATGATCTTTGTTAAGCAAGATCTTGGTAAGGCTAGATCTTGGTTACAGTAGATCTTGGTAAGGCAAGATCTTGGCTAGGCATGATCTTTGTTAGGCAAGATCTTGGTAAGGCTAGATCTTGGTTAGGCAAGATCTTGGTAAGGGAAGATCTTGGTTACGTAAGATATTGGGTAGGGAAGATCTTGGTTAGCCAAGATCTTGGTTAGGGAAGATCTTTTTTAGGCAAGCTATTGGTAAGGCAAGATCTTGGTTAGGCAAGATCTTGGTTAGGCAAGATCTTGTTTACTCAAGATCTTGGTAATGCAAGATTTTTGTTAGGCAAGATCTTGGTTAGGGAAGATCTTGGTTAGGAAAGATCTTGGTTTGGGAAGATTTTGGTTTGGGAAGATCTTGATTAGGCAAGATCTTGGTTAGGCAAGATCTTGGTTAGGCAAGACCTTGGTTAAGTAACATCTTGGTAAGGCAAGATGCTTGTTAGGCAAGATCTTTTTTAAACAAGATCTTGGTTTTGCAAGATCTTGGCTAGGATAAACCATTGTTAGGCAAGATCTTTGTTCGGCAAGATATTGGTTAGGCAATATCTTGGTTAGGCAAGATCTTGGTAAGGCTAGATCTTGGTTAGACAATGGTTGGGTAGGCAAGATCTTGGTTATACAAGATCTTGGTAAGGCAAGATCTTGATTAGGCAAGATCTTGATTAGGCAAATTCTTGGTTACACAAGATCTTTGTTAGGCAAGATATTGGTTAGGCAAGATCTTGGTGAAGCAAAATCTTGGTAAGGCAAGATCTTGGTTAGGAAAGATCTTGGTTTTGGAAGATATTTTTTAGGGAAGATCTTGATAAGGCTAGATCTTGGTTAGGCAAGATCTTGTTTAGGGAAGATCTTTGTTAGGCAAAATCTTGGTAAGGCTAGATTTTGGTTAGGCAAGATCTTTGTTACCAGGATCTTCGTTAGGCTTGATCTTGGTTTGGCTAGACCTTGGTTAGGCTATATCTTGGTTACACTAGATCTTGGAAAGGCAAGATCTTGGTTAGGAAGATCTTTTTTAGGCAAGATATTGGTAAGGCAAGATCTTGGTTAGGCAAGATCTTGGTTAGGCAAGATCATGGTTAGGCAATATCTTGGTTAGGGAAGATCTTGGTTAGAAAGATCTTGGTTTGGAAAGATATTGGTTAGGGAAGATCTTGATAAGGCTAGATCTTGGTTAGGCAAGATCTTGGTTGGGCAAGATCTTGGCAATGCAAAACCTTGGTACG
The DNA here is from genome assembly GCA_947652115.1 of Blastomussa wellsi. NCBI lineage: Eukaryota > Metazoa > Cnidaria > Anthozoa > Scleractinia > Plerogyridae > Blastomussa > Blastomussa wellsi. Next base: position 4,805,564 of record OX393567.1, read on the forward strand.
GCTAGATCTTGGTTAGGAAAGATCTTGGTTAGCCAAAATCTTGGTAACGTTATATCTTGGTACGGCTAGCTGTTGGTTAGTCAAGATCTTTGTTAGGTAAGATCTTTGTAAGGCTAGATCTTGGTTAGGCAAGGGTTGGGTATGCAAGATATTTGTTAGGCAAGATCTTGGTAAGGCTATATCTTGATCAGGCAAGATCTTGGTTAGGCAAGATCTTGGTTAGGGAAGATCTTGGTAAGGCTAGATCTTGGTTAGGCAAGGGTTGGGTAGGCAAGATATTTCTTAGGCAAGATCTTGGTAAGGCTAGATCTTGATCAGGCAAGATCTTGGTTAGGCAAGATCTTGGTTAGGGAAGATCTTTTTTTTTTTTTTATTGAAAACACAACAAACATATACAATACTGACAATAATTACTTACTTACATTAGTTGATTTTAAGTACATAGTTACATTAATTGTTAATACAAAATTAAGTTACTAATATACATAAAGACAGCTAAACACAGAGTAACCACAGCTTTAAAAAGATGGGTCTAATATCGAGTTCCTTATAAGGGTTTAAGGGATGGAAAGTTATGAGTTCAGAGCAATTGCTGATATGTAAGATTGCATTAAGCAATTGTCTAGGCAATCAAAGGTTTCCACTTATTTGTAAAATCCTTACTGGAGAGTGTTTGTTTCTCCAAACGTGCATGGTAATATATAATCTTAATAACGGCTGAAAGCTGTGGTAACGTCTGTTGCAATTTGCAAGTATATAAATAATATCGTGCAATTAAGGAGCACAAGTCAAGCAGAATGGAGCAGGATTCTGTGTTGAAACCTAATGCAATACAGTGATTGATTTCTTCATTTTTGGTGAGTACTCCGTGAGAAATAAACCAGGCATTCAAAGCCCGCCATATATTCTGTGATATAGGGCAGCTCCAGAAAAGATGATAAAGCGTTTCTTTGTCTGACTTGCAAAAGGTGCAGAGGTCATCTTCCGTTATCCTAATCTGTTTTAAGAAGGCGTTTGTTGCTATTCTACGATGATTAAATTTAAATTGGAAATTTCTAAGTTTTGAGCTCTTGGTACAAGAGAAAGGCTTAATATAAATCTTTTGCCAGGCACTGGAGTCTATTTCTCTTAAATTACAGTCTGTAGCCCACTTGGCTTGACTTTTATCTGGTTTAGTTTGTACTGTAGCCACCAGGGTTTGATAAATTGTTCTACTAACTTTATTACAGGTTGCAATTTTCTCATACCATTCGTTTTCTACGCCCTTGTCATCAATAGCCTGTTGCTGATCAATACTTTTTCGAATTTTACTTAATGCTGTTGTTATACCATAGTACTCAATAAAGGATGTTTTAATATTATATAGTGCTAGAAAGTCTGTGTATCCTAAGAACAAGTTGTTTTCAGTAATCTGCTTTACTTTGTTAATACCTTTATGAATCCAGGATTTTTAATTAACCTTTTTTTTTCCTACTCGTATCAAAGAATTGTTCCACAAATTCATTTCGAGGAAATCATTAAACGAAGAAGGACTGTTCTTAAAACTGATATCTGACCAAATTTCAAGAAGTTCTCTTAAAAAGATATCTTGTATATTCATCTCTCGTATATCCTTTTTATGTAGTTTACATTTGAAGGCATTGTGTATACCTAGCTTACGAAATGTAGCAAAGAAAAGTTTTTTCCATTTACCATTGTTACTCAAGTCTATATATTTCTTTATCCACGTTATCTTTAATGATTGGTTAAAAGTCACTATGTCTATCATTCTGGCACCTCCTTCTTTGTAGTCATTTATCATTATTGAGCGTTTAATCTTGTCGCCTTTACCGTCCCATAGAAATTTATAGAGTAAAGTGTTAATATCTTTCAGAGCACTATGGTGTGTTGGAAGAGGCGTCAAAATATAAACAAGTTGAGATACTAAGAACGCCTTGATGATTGTTATTTTCCAGAACATAGTTAAACGCCGCACTGCCCAGTTTTAAGTAATGTTCCTTATTTTCTCCGTTTTTTCTTTATAGTTTAGCGCTAAGGATTTTGTGCTGTTTACAGAGAACCACACACCCAAGGCTTTAACTGAATCTTTGGCCCATTTTAGATTTCTTTCAGGAAACAGAACTTGTTCGTTGTTGCTTAAAGCTCCGATCCAGAGAGCTTCAGTTTTTCCGCTATTCAACTTTAAACCAGAAATGTTATAGAAAGCGTCTAGCATGACCAACGAGGCCTCTAAGGATTTTTTGGTACCGTTTAGTATCAGAGTAGTGTCATCCGCGTATTGGCTTATTTTCACCTCTGCATCTTCTACTAAAATTCCTTTTATGCCTTTATTGTTCCGCATAGCATTGGCAAGTATCGCGGCACAGATAATAAATATATATGGGGAGAGAGGACATCCTTGTCTAACCCCTCTACCCTATCAAGATCTTGGTTAGGCAAGATCTTGGTTAGGGAAGATCTTGGTAAGGCAAGATCTTGGTTAGGAAAGATCTTTGTTAGGGAAGATCTTGGTTAGGAAAGATCTTGGTTTTGGTAGATATTGGTCAGGGAAGATCTTGATAAGGCTAGATCTTGGTTAGACAAGATCTTGGTTAGGCAAGATCTTGTTAAGGCAAGATCTTGGTTAGGCAAGATCTTGGTTAGGGAAGGGTTGGGTACGCAAGATATTTGTTAGGCAAGATCTTGGTAAGGCAAGATCTTTGTTAGGCAAGATCTTCGTTGGGCAAGATCTTGGTAATGCAAGACCTTGGTACTGCTAGATCTTGGTTAGGCAAGATCTTGGTTAGCCAAGATCTTGGTAAAGCTATATCTTGGTTAGGCAAGGGTTGGGTAGGCAAGATATTTGTTAGGCAAGATCTTGGTAAGGCAAGATCTTTGTTAGCCAAGATCTTGGTTAGGCAAGATCTTGGTTAGGGAAGATCTTGGTTAAGGAAGATCTTGGTTTTGGAAGATCTTGGTTAGGCAAGATCTTGGTAAGGCAAGATCTTGGTTAGGGAAGATCTTTGTTAGGGAAGATCTTGATAAGGCTAGATCTTGGTTGGGCAAGATCTTGGTAATGCAAGACCTTGGTACGGCTAGATCTTGGTTAGGCAAGATCTTGGTTAGGCAAGATCTTGGTAAGGCTATATCTTGGTACGGTACGGCTAGATCTTCGTTAGGCAAGATCTTGGTAAGGCTATATCTTGGTTAGGCAAGGGTTGGGTAGGCAAGATATTTGTTAGGCAAGATCTTGGTTAGCCAAGATCTTGGTAACGCTACATCTTGGTTAGGCAAGGGCTGGGTAGGCAAGATATTTGTTAGGCAAGATATTGGTAAGGCTAGATCTTGGTTAGGCAAGATCTTGGTTAGGCAAGATCTTGGTTAGGCAAGATCTTGGTAAGGCAAGATCTTGGTTAGGTAAGATATTGGTTAGGGAAGATCTTGGTTAGCCAAGATCTTGGTTAGGGAAGATCTTGGTTACGGAAGATCTTGGTTAGGCAAGATCTTGGTAAGTCAAGATCTTCGTTAGGCAAGATCTTCGTTAGGGAAGATCTTGGTTAGGAAAGATCTTGGTTTGGGAAGATATTGGTTAGGGAAGATCTTGGTTAGGCAAGATCTGTGTAATACAAGACCTTGGAACGGCAAGATCTTTGTTAGGCAAGGTCTTGGTTAGGCAAGATCTTGGTAAGGCAAGATCTTGGTTAGGAAAAATCTTCGTAAGGCTAGATCTTGGTTGGGCAAGATCTTCGTAATGCAAGACCTTGGTACCGCTAGATCTTGGTTAGGCAATATCTTGGTTAGCCAAGATCTTGGTAAGGCAAAGGTTGAGTAGATAAGATACTTGTTAGTCAAGATCTTGGTAAGGCTAGATCTTGGTTAGGCAAGATGTTGGTTAGGCAAGATCTTGGTTAGGCAAGATCTTGGTAAGGCAAGATCTTGGTTAGGCAAGATGTTGGTTAGGGAAGATCTTTGTTAGGAAAGATCTTGGTTGGGCAAGATATTGGTAAAGCAAGACCTTGGTACGGCTAGATCTTGGTTAGGCAAGATCTTGGTAAGGCTATATCTTGTTTAGGCAAGGGTTGGGTAGGCAAGATATTTGTTAGGCAAGATCTTGCTAAGGCTAGATCTTGGTTAGGCAAGATCTTGGTAAGGCAAGATCTTGGTTAGGCAAGATCTTGGTTAGGCAAGATCCTGGTTAAGCAAGATCTTGGTTAGGCAAGATCTTGGTTAGGCAAGATCTTGGTAATGCAAGATTTTGGTTAGGAAAGATCTTGGTTTGCTAAGATATTGGTTAGGGAAGATCTTGATCAGGCTAGAACTTGGTTGGGAAAGATCTTGGTAAAGCAAGACCTTGGTACGGCTAGATCTTGGTTAGGCAAGATCTTGGTTAGGCAAGATCTTGGTAAGGCTATATCTTGGTACGGTACGGCTAGATCTTCGTTAGGCAAGATCTTGGTAAGGCTATATCTTGGTTAGGCAAGGGTTGGGTAGGCAAGATATTTGTTAGGCAAGATCTTGCTAAGGCTAGATCTTGGTTAGGCTAGATCTTGGTAAGGCAAGATCTTGGTTAGGCAAGATCTTGGTTAGGCAAGATACTGGTTAAGCAAGATTTTGGTTAGGAAAGATCTTGGTTTGCGAAGATATTGGTTAGGGAAGATCTTGATAAGGCTAGAACTTGGTTGGGCAAGATCTTGGTAAAGCAAGACCTTGGTACGGCTAGATCTTGGTTAGGCAAGATCTTGGTTAGGCAAGATCTTGGTAAGGCTATATCTTGGTCAGGCAAGGGTTGGGTAGGCAAGATATTTGTTAGGCAAGGTCTTGCTAAGGCTAGATCTTGGTTAGGCAAGATCTTGGTTAGGCTAGAACTTGGTTAGGCAAGACCTTGGTTAGGCGATATCTTGGTCAGGCAAGATCTTGTTTAGGCAAGATCTCGGGAAGGCAAGATCCTTGTTAGGCAAGATCTTGGTTAGGCGAGATCTTGGTTAGGCTAGAACTTGGTTAGGCAAGATCTTGGTTAGGCAAGATCTTGGTCAGGCAAGATCTTGGTTAGGCAAGATCTTGGGAAGGAAAGATCCTTGTTAGGCAAGATCTTGGTTAGGCAAGATCTTGGTTAGGCAAGATCTTGGTAAGACAAGCTCCTTGTCAGGCAAGATCTTGGTTAGGCAAGATATTGGTTAGACAACATCTTGGTAAGGCAAGATCTCTGCTAGGCAAGATCTTGGTTAAGCAAAATCTTGCTTTGGGAAGATATATGTCAGGGAAGATCTTGGTTAGGCAAAATCTTGGTTAGGCAAAATCTTGGTTAAGCAAGATCATAGTTAGGCAAGATATTGGTTAGGCAAGATCTTTGTTAGGCAAATTCTTGGTTAGGCCAGATCTTGGTTAGGCAAGTTCTTGGTTAGGCAAGATCTTGGTTAGGCAAGATCTTGGCAAGGCAAGATCTTGGCTAGGCAAGATCTTGGTTAGTCAAAATCTTGGTTTGGGAAAATATATGTCAGGGAAGATCTTGGTTAGGCAAGATCTTGGTTAGGCAAGATCTTGGTTAGGCAAGTTCTTGGTTAGGCAAGATCTTGGTTAGGGAAGACCTTGGCAAGGCAAGATCTTGGCTAGGCAAAATCTTGGTTAGGCAAAATCTTGGTTTGGGAAGATATATGTCAGGGAAGATCTTGGTTAGGCAAGATCTTGGTTAGGCAAGGTCTTGGTTAGGCAAAATCTTGGTTAAGCAAGATCATGGTTAGGCAAGATATTGGTTAGGCAAGATCTTGGTTAGGCAAGAGCTTGGTTCGGGAAGATCTTGGTTAGGAAAGATCTTGGTTTGTTAAGATCTTGGTTAGGGAAGATCTTGGTTAGAAAAGATCTTGGTTAGGGAAGATCTTTGTTGGGCAACATCTTGGTAATGCAAGACCTTGCTACGGCCAGATCTTGGTCAGGAAAGATCTTGGTTGGCCAAGATCTTGGTAAGGCTATATCTTGGTTAGGCAAGGGTTGGGTTGGCAAGATCTTGGTTAGGCAAGATCTTTGTACGGCTAGATCTTGGTTAGTCAAGATCTTGGTTAGATAACATCTTTGTAATGCTAGATCTTGGTTAGGCAAGGGTTGGGTAGGCAAGATATTTGTTAGGCAAGATCTTGGTAAGGCTAGATCTTGTTTAGGCAAGACCTTGTTTAGGCAAGATCTTGGTTACGGAAGATCTTGGTAAGGCAAGATCTTGGTTAGGAATGATCTTGGTTAGAGAAGATCTTGGTTAGGAAAGATATTGGTTTTAGAAGATCTTGGTTAGGGAAGATCTTGCTTTGGGAAGATATATGTCAGGAAAGGTCTTGGTTAGGCAAGATCTTGGTTAGGCAAGATCTTGGTTAGGCAAAATCTTGGTTAAGCAAGATCATGGTTAGGCAAGATATTGGTTAGGCAAGATCTTTGTTAGGCAAAATCTTGGTTAGGCAAGATCTTGGTTAGGCAAGTTCTTGGTTAGGCAAGATCTTGGTTAGGCAAGATCTTGGCAAGGCAAGATCTTGGCTAGGCAAGATCTTGGTTAGGCAAAATCTTGGTTTGGGAAGATATATGTCACGGAAGATCTTGGTTAGGCAAGATCTTGGTTAGGCAAGATCTTGGTTAGGAAAGTTCTTGGTATTGCAAGATCTTGGTTAGGCAAGATCTTTGTAAGGCAAGATCTTGGCTAGGCAAAATCTTAGTTTGGGAAAATTTTGGTTAAGGAAGATTTTGATTAGGCAAGATCTTGGTTAGGCAAGATCTTGGTTAGGAAAGATCTTGGTTAGGGAAGATCTTGGTAAGGCAAGATCCTTGTTAGGCAAGATGTTTTTTAGGCAAGATCTTGGTTATGCAAGATGTTGGCTAGGATAGACCATTGTTAAGCAAGATCTTGGTTAGGGAAGATTTTGGTTAGGCAAGATCTTGGGTAGGCAAGATCTTGGTAAGGCTAGATCTTGGTTAGGCAAGGGTTGGGTAGGCAAGATATTTGTTAGGCAAGATCTTGGTAAGGGTAGATCTTGATTAGGCAAGATCTTGGTTATTCAAGATCTTTGTTACCAAGATCTTCGTTAGGCTTGATCTTGGTTAGGCAAGATCTTGGTTAGGCTATATCTTGGTTACAATAGATCTTGGAAAGGCAAGATCTCGGTTGGGGAATATCTTTGTTAGACAAGATATTGGTAAGGCAAGATCTTGGTTAGGCAAGATCTTGGTTGGGCAGAATCTTGGTCATGCAAGACCTTGGTACCGCTAGATCTTGGTTAGGCAAGATCTTGGTTAGCCAAGATCTTTGTAAGACTACTTCTTGGTTAGGCAAGGGTTGGGTAGGCAAGATATTTGTTAGGCAAGATCTTGGTAAGGCTAGATCTTGGTTAGGCAAGATCTTGGTTAGGAGAGATCTTGGTTACACTAGATCTTGGTAAGGCAAGATCTTGGTAAGGCTAGATCTTGGTTAGGCAAGATCTTGGTAAGGGAAGATCTTGGTTAGGTAAGATATTGGTTAGGGAAGATCTTGGTTAGCCAAGATCTTGGTTAGGGAAGATCTTTTTTAAACAAGATATTGGTAAGGCAAGATCTTGGTTAGGCAAGATCTTGGTTAGTCAAGATCTTGGTAATGTAAGATTTTAGTTAGGGAAGATCTTGGTTAGGGAAGATCTTGGTTAGGAAAGATCTTGGTTTGGGCAGATTTTGGTTAGGGAACATCTTGATTAGGCAAGATCTTGGTTAGGCAAGATCTTGGTAAGGCTAGATCTTGGTTAGGCAAGATCTTGATTAGGAGAGATCTTGGTTACACTAGATCTTGGTAAGGCAAGATCTTGGTAAGGCTAGATCTCGGTTACACTAGATCTTGGTAAGGCAAGATCTTGGCTAGGCATGATCTTTCTTAGGCAAGATCTTTGTTAGGAAAGATCTTGGTTAGGCAAGATCTTGGTAAGGCTAGATCTTTGTTAGGCAAGATCTTGGTTAGGGAAGATCTTGGTTAGGCAAGATCTTGGTTAGGCTAGATCTTTGTTAGGCAAGATCTTGGTTAGGGAAGATCTTGATTAGGCAAGATCTTGGTTAGGAAAGATCTTGGTTTGGGAAGGATTGGGTAGGCAAGATATTTGTTAGGCAAGATCTTGGTAAGGCTATATCTTGGTTAGGCAAGATCTTGGTTAGGCAAGATCTTGGTTAGGCAAGATCTTGGTAAGGGAAGATCTTGGTTAGGTAAGATATTGGTTAGGGAAGATCTTGGTTAGCCAAGATCTTGGTTAGGGAAGATCTTTTTTAAACAAGATATTGGTAAGGCAAGATCTTGGTTAGTCAAGATCTTGGTAATGTAAGATTTTGGTTAGGCAAGATCTTGGTTAGGGAAGATCTTGGTTAGGAAAGATCTTGGTTTGGGAAGATTTTTGTTAGGGAACATCTTGATTACGCAAGATCTTGGTTAGGCAAGATCTTGGTTAGGCAAGATCTTGGTAAGGCAAGATCTTGGTAAGGCACGATCCTTGTTAGGCAAGATGTTTTTTAGGCAAGATCTTGGTTATGCAAGATCTTGGCTAGGATAGACCATTGTTAGGCAAGATCTTGGTTAGGCAAGATATTGGTTAGGCAAGATCTTGGTTAGGCAAGATCTTGGTAAGTCTAGATCATGGTTAGGCAAGGGTTGGGTAGGCAAGATATTTGTAAGGCAAGATCTTGGTAAGGGTAGATCTTGATTAGGCAAGATCTTGGTTATTCAAGATCTTTGTTACCAAGATCTTCGTTAGGCTTGATCTTGGTTAGGCCAGATCTTGGTTAGGCTATATCTTGGTTACACTAGATCTTGGAAAAGAAAGATCTTGGTTAGGGAAGATTTTTGTTAGGCAAGATATTGGTAAGGCAAGATCTTGGTTAGGCAAGATCTTGGTTGGGCAAGATCTTGGTCATGCAAGACCTTGGTACCGCTAGATCTTGGTTAGGCAAGATCTTGGTTAGCCAAGATCATTGTAAGGCTAGATCTTGGTTAGGCAAGGGTTGGGTAGGCAAGATCTTGGTAAGGCTAGATCTTGGTTAGGCAAGATCTTGGTTAGGCAAGATCTTGGTAAGGGAAGATCTTGGTTACGTAAGATATTGGGTAGGGAAGATCTTGGTTAGCCAAAATCTTGGTTAGGGAAGATCTTTTTTAGGCAAGCTATTGGTAAGGCAAGATCTTGGTTAGGCAAGATCTTGGTTACTCAAGATCTTGGTAATGCAAGATTTTTGTTAGGCAAGATCTTGGTTAGGGAAGATGTTGGTTAGGAAAGATCTTGGTTTGGGAAGATTTTGGTTAGGGAAGATCTTGATTAGGCAAGATCTTGGTTAGGCAAGATCTTGGTTAGGCAAGATCTTGGTTAGGTAAGATCTTGGTAAGGCAAGATGCTTGTTAGGCAAGATCTTTTTTAGGCAAGATCTTGGTTTTGCAACATCTTGGCTAGGATACACCATTGTTAGGCAAGATCTTTGTTAAGCAAGATATTGGTTAGGCAAGATCTTGGTTAGGCAAGATCTTGGTTAGGAGAGATCTTGGTTACACTACATCTTGGTAAGGGAAGATCTTGGTAAGGCTAGATCTTGGTTAGGCAAGATCTTGGTAAGGGAAAATCTTGGTTAAGTAAGATATTGGTTAGGGAAGATCTTGGTTAGCCAAGATCTTGGTTAGGGAAGATCTTTTTTAAACAAGATATTGGTAAGGCAAGATCAAGATCTTGCCTTAAAAAAGATGGTTAGGCAAGATCTTGGTTAGTCAAGATCTTGGTAATGTAAGATTTTAGTTAGGGAAGATCTTGGTTAGGGAAGATCTTGGTTAGGAAAGATCTTGGTTTGGGAAGATTTTGGTTAGGGAACATCTTGATTAGGCAAGATCTTGGTTAGGCAAGATCTTGGTAAGGCTAGATCTTGGTTAGGCAAGATCTTGGTTAGGAGAGATCTTGGTTACACTAGATCTTGGTAAGGCAAGATCTTGGTAAGGCTAGATCTCGGTTACACTAGATCTTGGTAAGGCAAGATCTTGGCTAGGCATGATCTTTGTTAGGGAAGATCTTTGTTAGGCAAGATCTTGGTTAGGCAAGATCTTGGTAAGGCTAGATCTTTGTTAGGCAAGATCTTGGTTAGGGAAGATCTTGGTTAGGCAAGATCTTGGTTAGGAAAGATCTTGGTTTGGGAAGATATTGGTTAGGGAAGATCTTGATAAGGCTAGGTCTTGGTTAGGCAAGATCTTGGTTCGGCAAGATCTTGGTAATGCACGACCTTGGTACCGCTAGATCTTGGTTAGGCAAGATCTTGGTTAGCGAAGATCTTGGTTAGGCTATATCTTGGTTAGGCAAGGATTGGGTAGGCAAGATATTTGTTAGGCAAAATCTTGGTAAGGCTATATCTTGGTTAGGCAAGATCTTGGTTAGGCAAGATCTTGGTTAGGCAAGATCTTGGTAAGGGAAGATCTTGGTTAGGGAAGATCTTGGTTAGCCAAGATCTTGGTTAGGGAAGATCTTTTTTAAACAAGATATTGGTAAGGCAAGATCTTGGTTAGGCAAGATCTTGGTTAGTCAAGATCTTGGTAATGTAAGATTTTCGTTAGGCAAGATCTTGGTTAGGGAAGATCTTGGTTAGGAATGTTCTTGGTTTGGGAAGATTTTTGTTAGGGAACATCTTGATTACGCAAGATCTTGGTTAGGCAAGATCTTGGTTAGGCAAGATCTTGGTAAGGCAAGATCTTGGTAAGGCACGATCCTTGTTAGGCAAGATGTTTTTTAGGCAAGATCTTGGTTATGCAAGATCTTGGCTAGGATAGACCATTGTTAGGCAAGATCTTGATTAGGCAAGATATTGGTTAGGCAAGATCTTGGTTAGGCAAGATCTTGGTAAGTCTAGATCTTGGATAGGCAAGGGTTGGGTAGGCAAGATATTTGTGAGGCAAGATCTTGGTAAGGGTAGATCTTGATTAGGCAAGATCTTGGTTATTCAAGATCTTTGTTACCAAGATCTTCGTTAGGCTTGATCTTGGTTAGGCCAGATCTTGGTTAGGCTATATCTTGGTTACACTAGATCTTGGAAAGGAAAGATCTTGGTTAGGGAAGATCTTTGTTAGGCAAGATATTGGTAAGGCAAGATCTTGGTTAGGCAAGATCTTGGTTGGGCAAGATCTTGGTCATGCAAGACCTTGGTAATGCAAGATTTTTGTTAGGCAAGATCTTGGTTAGGGAAGATGTTGGTTAGGAAAGATCTTGGTTTGGGAAGATTTTTGTTAGGGAAGATCTTGATTAGGCAAGATCTTGGTTAGGCAAGATCTTGGTTCGGCAAGATCTTGGTTAGGTAAGATCTTGGTAAGGCAAGATGCTTGTTAGGCAAGATCTTTTTTAGGCAAGATCTTGGTTTTGCAACATCTTGGCTAGGATACACCATTGTTAGGCAAGATCTTTGTTAGGCAAGATATTGGTTAGGCAAGATCTTGGTTAGGCAAGATCTTGGTAAGGCTAGATCTTGGTTAGACAATGGTTGGGTAGGCAACATCTTGGTTATACAAGATCTTGGTAAGGCAAGATCTTGGTTAGGCAAGATCTTGATTAGGCAAATTCTTGGTTACACAAGATCTTTGTTAGGCAAGATATTGGTTAGGCAAGATCTTGGTTAAGCAAAATCTTGGTAAGGCAAGATCTTGGTTAGGAAAGATCTTGGTTTTGGAAGATATTTTTTAGGGAAGATCTTGATAAGGCTAGATCTTGGTTAGGCAAGATCTTGGTTAGGCAAGATCTTGGTAATACAAGACTTTGGTACGGCTAGATCTAGGTTAGGCAAGATCTTTGTTAGGCAAGATCCTGGTAAGGCTAGATCTTGGTTAGGCAAGGGTTGGGTAGGCAAGATATTTGTTAAGCAAGATCTTGGCAAGGGAAGATCTTTGTTAGGCAAGATCTTGGTTAGGCAACATCTTGGTTAGGAAAGATCTTGGTTAAGGAAGATCTTGGTTTTGGAAGATCTTGGTTAAGCAAGATCTTGGTAAGGCAAGATCTTGGTTAGGGAAGATCTTGGTTAGGGAAGATCTTGATAAGGCTAGATCTTGGTTGGGCAAGATCTTGGTAATGCAAGACCTTGGTACCGCTAGATCTTGGTTAGGCAATATCTTGGTTAGCCAAGATCTTGGTAAGGTTATATCTTGGTTAGGCAAAGGTTGAGTAGATAAGATACTTGTTAGTCAAGATCTTGGTAAGGCTAGATCTTGGTTAGGCAAGATCTTGGTTAGGCAAGATCTTGGTTAGGCAAGATCTTGGTAAGGCAAGATCTTCGTTAGGCAAGATGTTGGTTAGGGAAGATCTTTGTTAGGAAAGATCTTGGTTGGGCAAGATTTTGGTAAAGCAAGACCTTGGTACGGCTAGATCTTGGTTAGGCAAGATTTTGGTTAGGCAAGATCTTGGTAAGGCTATATCTTGGTACGGTACGGCTAGATCTTGGTTAGGCAAGATCTTGGTAAGGCTATATCTTGGTTAGGCAAGGGTTGGGTAGGCAAGATATTTGTTAGGCAAGATCTTGCTAAGGCTAGATCTTGGTGAGGCAAGATCTTGGTTAGGCTAGAACTTGGTTAGGCAAGATCTTGGTTAGGCAAGATCTTGGTCAGGCAAGATCTTGGTTAGGCAAGATCTTGGGAAGGCAAGATCCTTGTTAGGCAAGATCTTGGTTAGGCAAGATCCTGGTTAGGCTAGAACTTGGTTAGGCAAGATCTTGGTTAGGCAAGATCTTGGTCAGGCAAGATCTTGGTTAGGCAAGATCTTGGGAAGGAAAGATCCTTGTTAGGCAAGATCTTGGTTAGGCAAGATCTTGGTTAGGCAAGATCTTGGTAAGGGAAGCTCCTTGTCAGGCAAGATCTTGGTTAGGCAAGATTTTGGTTAGACAACATCTTGGTAAGGCAAGATCTTGGCTAGGCAAGATCTTGGTTAGGCAAAATCTTGCTTTGGGAAGATATATGTCAGGGAAGATCTTGGTTAGGCAAGATCTTGGTTAGGCAAGATCTTGGTTAGGCAAAATCTTGCTTTGGGAAGATATATGTCAGGGAAGATCTTGGTTAGGCAAGATCTTGGTTAGGCAAGATCTTGGTTAGGTAAAATATTAGTTAGACAAGATCTTGGTTAGGCAATTTCTTGGGCAGGCAAGATCTTGCTTAGGCAAGATCTTGGTTAGGCAAGATATTGGTAAGGCTAGATCTTGGTTAGACAAGGGTTGGGTAGGCAAGATATTTGTGAGGCAAGATCTTGGTAAGGGTAGATCTTGATTAGGCAAGATCTTTATTATTCAAGATCTTTGTTACCAAGATCTTCGTTAGGCTTGATCTTGGTTAGGCCAGATCTTGGTTAGGCTATATCTTGGTTACACTAGATCTTGGAAAGGAAAGATCTTGGTTAGGGAAGATCTTTGTTAGGCAAGATTTTGGTAAGGCAAGATCTTGGTTAGGCAAGATCTTGGTTAGGCAAGATCTTGGTCATGCAAGACCTTGGTACCGCTAGATCTTGGTTAGGCAAGATCTTGGTTAGGCAAGATCTTGGTAAGGCTATATCTTGGTTAGGCAAGGGTTGGGTAGGCAAGATATTTGTTAGGCAAGATCTTGCTAAGGCTATATCTTGGTTAGGCAAGATCTTGGTTAGGCAAGATCTTGGTTAGGCAAGATCTTGGTAAGGGAAGATCTTGGTTAGGTAAGATATTGGTTAGGGAAGTTCTTGGTTAGCCAAGATCTTGGTTAGGGAAGATCTTTTTTAAACAAGATATTGGTAAGGCAAGATCTTGGTTGGGCAAGATCTTGGTTAGTCAAGATCTTGGTAATGTAAGATTTTCGTTAGGCAAGATCTTGGTTAGGGAAGATCTTGGTTAGGAAAGTTCTTGGTTTGGGAAGATTTTTGTTAGGGAACATCTTGATTACGCAAGATCTTGGTTAGGCAAGATCTTGGTTAGGCAAGATCTTGGTAAGGCAAGATCTTGGTAAGGCACGATCCTTGTTAGGCAAGATGTTTTTTAGGCAAGATCTTGGTTATGCAAGATCTTGGCTAGGATAGACCATTGTTAGGCAAGATCTTGGTTAGGCAAGATATTGGTTAGGCAAGATCTTGGTTAGGCAAGATCTTGGTAAGTCTAGATCTTGGTTAGGCAAGGGTTGGGTAGGCAAGATATTTGTGAGGCAAGATCTTGGTAAGGGTAGATCTTGATGAGGCAAGATCTTGGTTATTCAAGATCTTTGTTACCAAGATCTTCGTTAGGCTTGATCTTGGTTAGGCCAGATCTTGGTTAGGCTATATCTTGGTTACACTAGATCTTGGAAAGGAAAGATCTTGGTTAGGGAAGATCTTTGTTAGGCAAGATATTGGTAAGGCAAGATCTTGGTTAGGCAAGATCTTGGTTGGGCAAGATCTTGGTCATGCAAGACCTTGGTAATGCAAGATTTTTGTTAGGCAAGATCTTGGTTAGGGAAGATGTTGGTTAGGAAAGATCTTGGTTTGGGAAGATTTTTGTTAGGGAAGATCTTGATTAGGCAAGATCTTGGTTAGGCAAGATCTTGGTTAGGCAAGATCTTGGTTAGGTAAGATCTTGGTAAGGCAAGATGCTTGTTAGGCAAGATCTTTTTTAGGCAAGATCTTGGTTTTGCAACATCTTGGCAAGGATACACCATTGTTAGGCAAGATCTTTGTTAGGCAAGATATTGGTTAGGCAAGATCTTGGTTAGGCAAGATCTTGGTAAGGCTAGATCTTGGTTAGACAATGGTTGGGTAGGCAACATCTTGGTTATACAAGATCTTGGTAAGGCAAGATCTTGGTTAGGCAAGATCTTGATTAGGCAAATTCTTGGTTACACAAGATCTTTGTTAGGCAAGATATTGGTTAGGCAAGATCTTGGTTAAGCAAAATCTTGGTAAGGCAAGATCTTGGTTAGGAAAGATCTTGGTTTTGGAAGATATTTTTTAGGGAAGATCTTGATAAGGCTAGATCTTGGTTAGGCAAGATCTTGGTTAGGCAAGATCTTGGTAATACAAGACTTTGGTACGGCTAGATCTAGGTTAGGCAAGATCTTTGTTAGGCAAGATCCTGGTAAGGCTAGATCTTGGTTAGGCAAGGGTTGGGTAGGCAAGATATTTGTTAAGCAAGATCTTGGCAAGGGAAGATCTTTGTTAGGCAAGATCTTGGTTAGGCAACATCTTGGTTAGGAAAGATCTTGGTTAAGGAAGATCTTGGTTTTGGAAGATCTTGGTTAGGCAAGATCTTGGTAAGGCAAGATCTTGGTTAGGGAAGATCTTGGTTAAGGAAGGTCTTGATAAGGCTAGATCGTGGTTGGGCAAGATCTTGGTAATGCAAGACCTTGGTACCGCTAAATCTTGGTTAGGCAATATCTTGGTTAGCCAAGATCTTGGTAAGGTTATATCTTGGTTAGGCAAAGGTTGAGTAGATAAGATACTTGTTAGTCAAGATCTTGGTAAGGCTAGATCTTGGTTAGGCAAGATCTTGGTTAGGCAAGATCTTGGTTAGGCAAGATCTTGGTAAGGCAAGATCTTCGTTAGGCAAGATGTTGGTTAGGGAAGATCTTTGTTAGGCAAGATATTGGTAAGGCAAGATCTTGGTTAGGCAAGATCTTGGTTGGGCAAGATCTTGGTCATGCAAGACCATGGTACCGCTAGATCTTGGTTAGGCAAGATCTTGGTTAGGCAAGATCTTGGTAAGGCTATATCTTGGTTAGGCAAGGGTTGGGTAGGCAAGATATTTTTTAGGCAAGAACTTGCTAAGGCTAGATCTTGGTTAGGCAAGATCTTGGTAAGGCAAGATCTTGGTTAAGCAAGATCTTGGGTAAGCAAGATCTTCGTTAGGCAAGATCCTGGTAAGGCTAGATCTTGGTTAGGCAAGGGTTGGGTAGGCAGGATATTTGTTAGGCAAGATCTTGGCAAGGGAAGTTCTTTGTTAGGCAAGATCTTGGTTAGGCAAGATCTTGGTAAGGCTATATCTTGGTTAGGCAAGGGTTGGGTAGGCAAGATATTTGTTAGGCAAGAACTTGCTAAGGCTAGATCTTGGTTAGGCAAGATCTTGGTAAGGCAAGATCTTGGTTAAGCAAGATCTTGGGTAAGCAAGATCTTCGTTAGGCAAGATCCTGGTAAAGCTAGATCTTGGTTAGGCAAGGGTTGGGTAGGCAAGATATTTGTTAGGCAAGAACTTGCTAAGGCTAGATCTTGCTTAGGCAAGATCTTGGTAAGGCAAGATCTTGGTTAAGCAAGATCTTGGGTAGGCAAGATCCTGGTTAAGCAAGATCTTGGTTAGGGAAGATCTTGGTTAGGCAAGATCTTGGTAATGCAAGAATTTGGTTGGGAAAGATCTTGGTTTGCGAAGATATTGGTTACGGAAGATCTTGATAAGGCTAGAACTTGGTTGGGAAAGATCTTGGTAAAGCAAGACCTTGGTACGGCTAGATCTTGGTTAGGCAAGATCTTGGTTAGGCAAGATCTTGGTAAGGCTATATCTTGGTACGGTACGGCTAGATCTTGGTTAGGCAAGATCTTGGTTAGGCAAGATCTTGGTTAGGCAAGATCCTGGTTAAGCAAGATCTGGGTTAAGCAAGATCTTGGTTAGGCAAGATCTTGGTTAGGCAAGATCTTGGTATTGCAAGATTTTGGTTAGGAAAGATCTTGGTTTGCGAAGATATTGGTTAGGAAAGATCTTGATAAGGCTAGAACTTGGTTGGGCAAGATCTTGGTAAAGCAAGACCTTTGTACGGCTAGATCTTGGTTAGGCAAGATCTTGGTTAGGAGAGATCTTGGTAAGGCTATATCTTGGTTAGGCAAGGGTTGGGTAGGCAAGATATTTGTTAGGCAAGATCTTGCTAAGGCTAGATCTTGGTTAGGCAAGATCTTGGTTAGGCTAGAACTTGGTTAGGCAAGATCTTGGTTAGGCGAGATCTTGGTCAGGCAAGATCTTGTTTAAGCAAGATCTTGGGAAGGCAAGATCCTTGTTAGGCAAGATCTTGGTTAGGCAAGATCTTGGTTAGGCTAGAACTTGGTTACGGAAGATCTTGGTTAGGCAAGATCTTGGTCAGGCAAGATCTTGGTTAGGCAAGATCTTGGGAAGGAAAGATCCTTGTTAGGCAAGATCTTGGTTAGGCAAGATCTTGGTAATGCAAGATTTTGGTTAGGAAAGATCTTGGTTTGCGAAGATATTGGATAGGGAAGATCTTGATAAGGCTAGAACTTGGTTGGGAAAGATCTTGGTAAAGCAAGACCTTGGTACGGCTAGATCTTGGTTAGGCAAGATCTTGGTTAGGCAAGATCTTGGTAAGGCTATATCTTGGTACGGTACGGCTAGATCTTGGTTAGGCAAGATCTTGGTTAGGCAAGATCTTGGTTAGGCAAGATCCTGGTTAAGCAAGATCTTGGTTAGGCAAGATCTTGGTTAGGCAAGATCTTGGTAATGCAAGATTTTGGTTAGGAAAGATCTTGGTTTGCGAAGATATTGGTTAGGAAAGATCTTGATAAGGCTAGAACTTGGTTGGGCAAGATCTTGGTAAAGCAAAACCTTTGTACGGCTAGATCTTGGTTAGGCAAGATCTTGGTTAGGCAAGATCTTGGTAAGGCTATATCTTGGTTAGGCAAAGGTTGGGTAGGCAAGATATTTGTTAGGCAAGATCTTGCTAAGGCTAGATCTTGGTTAGGCAAGATCTTGGTTAGGCTAGAACTTGGTTAGGCAAGATCTTGGTTAGGCGAGATCTTGGTCAGGCAAGATCTTGTTTTAGCAAGATCTTGGGAAGGCAAGATCCTTGTTAGGCAAGATCTTGGTTAGGCAAGATCTTGGTTAGGCTAGAACTTGGTTACGGAAGATCTTGGTTAGGCAAGATCTTGGTCAGGCAAGATCTTGGTTAGGCAAGATCTTGGGAAGGAAAGATCCTTGTTAGGCAAGATCTTGGTTAGGCAAGATCTTGGTAATGCAAGATTTTGGTTAGGAAAGATCTTGGTTTGCGAAGATATTGGATAGGGAAGATCTTGATAAGGCTAGAACTTGGTTGGGAAAGATCTTGGTAAAGCAAGACCTTGGTACGGCTAGATCTTGGTTAGGCAAGATCTTGGTTAGGCAAGATCTTGGTAAGGCTATATCTTGGTACGGTACGGCTAGATCTTGGTTAGGCAAGATCTTGGTTAGGCAAGATCTTGGTTAGGCAAGATCCTGGTTAAGCAAGATCTTGGTTAGGCAAGATCTTGGTTAGGCAAGATCTTGGTAATGCAAGATTTTGGTTAGGAAAGATCTTGGTTTGCGAAGATATTGGTTAGGAAAGATCTTGATAAGGCTAGAACTTGTTTGGGCAAGATCTTGGTAAAGCAAAACCTTTGTACGGCTAGATCTTGGTTAGGCAAGATCTTGGTTAGGCAAGATCTTGGTAAGGCTATATCTTGGTTAGGCAAAGGTTGGGTAGGCAAGATATTTGTTAGGCAAGATCTTGCTAAGGCTAGATCTTGGTTAGGCAAGATCTTGGTTAGGCTAGAACTTGGTTAGGCAAGATCTTGGTTAGGCGAGATCTTGGTCAGGCAAGATCTTGTTTAGGTAAGATCTTGGGAAGGCAAGATCCTTGTTAGGCAAGATCTTGGTTAGGCAAGATCTTGGTTAGGCTAGAACTTGGTTAGGGAAGATCTTGGTTAGGCAAGATCTTGGTCAGGCAAGATCTTGGTTAGGCAAGATCTTGGGAAGGAAAGATCCTTGTTAGGCAAGATCTTGGTTAGGCAAGATCTTGGTTGGCAAGATCTTGGTAATGCAAGATTTTTGTTAGGAAAGATCTTGGTTTGCGAAGATATTGGTTAGGGAAGATCTTGATAAGGCTAGAACTTGGTTGGGAAAGATCTTGGTAAAGCAAGACCTTGGTACGGCTAGATCTTGGTTAGGCAAGATCTTGGTTAGGCAAGATCTTGGTAAGGCTATATCTTGGTTAGGCAAGGGTTGGGTAGGCAAGATATTTGTTAGGCAAGATCTTGCTAAGGCTAGATCTTAGTTAGGCTAGATCTTGGTAAGGCAAGATCTTGGTTAGGCAAGATCTTAATTAGGCAAGATCCTGGTTAAGCAAGATCTTGGTTAGGCAAGATCTTGGTTAGGCAAGATCTTGGTAATGCAAGATTTTGGTTAGGAAAGATCTTGGTTTGCGAAGATATTGGTTAGGGAAGATCTTGATAATGCTAGAACTTGGTTGGGCAAGATCTTGGTAAAGCAAGACCTTTGTACGGCTAGATCTTGGTTAGGCAAGATCTTGGTTAGGCTAGAACTTGGTTAGGCAAGATCTTGGTTAGGCGAGATCTTGGTCAGGCAAGATCTTGTTTAGGCAAGATCTTGGGAAGGCAAGATACTTGTTAGGCAAGATCTTGGTTAGGCAAGATCTTGGTTAGGCTAGAACTTGGTTAGGCAAGATCTTGGTTAGGCAAGATCTTGGTCAGGCAAGATCTTGGTTAGGCAAGATCTTGGGAAGGAAAGATCCTTGTTAGGCAAGATCTTGGTTAGGCAAAATCTTGGTTAGGCAAGATCTTGGTAAGGCAAGCTCCTTGTCAGGCAAGATCATGGTTAGGCAAGATATTGGTTAGACAACATCTTGGTAAGGCAAGATCTTGGCTAGGCAAGATCTTGGTTAAGCAAAATCTTGCTTTGGGAAGATATATGTCAGGGAAGATCTTGGTTAGGCAAGATCTTGGTTAGGCAAGATCTTGGTTAGGCAAGATCTTGGTTAGGCAAAATCTTGGTTAAGCAAGATCATGGTTAGGCAAGATATTGGTTAGGCAAGATCTTTGTTAGGCAAAATCTTGGTTAGGCAAGATCTTGGTTAGGCAAGTTCTTGGTTAGGCAAGATCTTGGTTAGGCAAGATCTTGGCAAGGCAAGATCTTGGCTAGGCAAGATCTTGGTTAGTCAAAATCTTGGTTTGGGAAGATATATGTCAGGGAAGATCTTGGTTAGGCAAGATCTTGGTTAGGCAAGATCTTGGTTAGGCAAGATCTTGGTTAGGCAAGTTCTTGGTTAGGCAAGACCTTGGTTAGGCAAGATCTTGGCTAGGCAATATCTTGGTTAGGCAAAATCTTGGTTTGGGAAGATATATGTCAGGGAAGATCTTGGTTAGGCAAGATCTTGGTAAGGCAAGCTCCTTGTCAGGCAAGATCATGGTTAGGCAAGATATTGGTTAGACAACATCTTGGTAAGGCAAGATCTTGGCTAGGCAAGATCTTGGTTAAGCAAAATCTTGCTTTGGGAAGATATATGTCAGGGAAGATCTTGGTTAGGCAAGATCTTGGTTAGGCAAGATCTTGGTTAGGCAAGATATTGGTTAGGCAAAATCTTGGTTAAGCAAGATCATGGTTAGGGAAGATATTGGTTAGGCAAGATCTTTGTTAGGCAAAATCTTGGTTAGGCAAGATCTTGGTTAGGCAAGTTCTTGGTTAGGCAAGATCTTAGTTAGGCAAGATCTTGGCAAGGCAAGATCTTGGCTAGGCAAGATCTTGGTTAGTCAAAATCTTGGTTTGGGAAGATATATGTCAGGGAAGATCTTGGTTAGGCAAGATCTTGGTTAGGCAAGATCTTGGTTAGGCAAGTTCTTGGTTAGGCAAGATCTTCGTTAGGCAAGATCTTGGCTAGGCAATATCTTGGTTAGGCAAAATCTTGGTTTGGGAAGATATATGTCAGGGAAGATCTTGGTTAGGCAAGATCTTGGTTAGGCATGGTCTTGGTTAGGAAAAATCTTCGTTAAGCAAGATCATGGTTAGGCAAGATATTGGTTAGGCTAGATCTTGGTTAGGCAAGAGCTTGGTTCGGGAAGATCTTGGTTAGGAAAGATCTTGTTTTGTGAAGATCTTGGTTAGGGAAGATCTTTGTTGGGCAACATCTTGGTAATGCAAGACCTTGCTACGGCCAGATCTTGGTTAGGAAAGATCTTGGTTGGCCAAGATCTTGGTAAGGCTATATCTTGGTTAGGCAAGGGTTGGGTTGGCAAGATCTTGGTTAGGCAAGATCTTGGTACGGCTAGATCTTGGTTAGTCAAGATCTTGGTTAGATAAAATCTTTGTAAGGCTAGATCTTGGTTAGGCAAGGGTTGGGTAGGCAAGATATTTGTTAGGCAAGATCTTGGTAAGGCTAGATCTTGTTTAGGCAAGACCTTGTTTAGGCAAGATCTTGGTTACGGAAGATCTTGGTAAGGCAAGATCTTGGTTAGGAATGATCTTGGTTAGGGAAGATCTTGGTTAGGAAAGATCTTGGTTTTGGAAGATCTTGGTTAGGGAAGATCTTGCTTTGGGAAGATATATGTCAGGGAAGATCTTGGTTAGGCAAGTTTTTGTTTAGGCAAGATCTTGGTTAGGCAAAATCTTGGTTAAGCAAGATCATAGTTAGGCAAGATATTGGTTAGGCAAGATCTTTGTTAGGCAAAATCTTGGTTAGGCAAGTTCCTGGTTAGGCAAGATCTTGGTTAGGCAAGATCTTGGCAAGGCAAGATCTTGGCTAGGCAAGATCTTGGTTAGGCAAAATCTTGGTTTGGGAAGATATATGTCACGGAAGATCTTGGTTAGGCAAGATCTTGGTTAGGCAAGATCTTCGTTAGGCAAGTTCTTGGTTAGGCAAGATCTTGGTTAGGCAAAATCTTGGCAAGGAGAGATCTTGGGTAGGCGAAATCTTGGTTAGGCAAAATCTTGGTTTAGGAAGATATATGTCAGGGAAGATCTTGGTTAGGCAAGATCTTGGTTAGGCAAGGTCTTGGTTCGGCAAAATCTTGGTTAAGCAAGATCATGGTTAGGCAAGATATTGGTTAGGCAAGATCTTGGTTAGGCAAGGGCTTTTTTCGGGAAGAACTTCGTTAGGAAAGATCTTGGTTTGTAAAGATCTTGGTTAGGGAACATCTTGGTTAGAAAAGATCTTGGTTAGGGAAGATCTTTGTTGGGCAACATCTTGGTAATGCAAGACCTTTTTACGGCCGGATCTTGGTTAGGAAAGAACTTGGTTGGCCAAGATCTTGGTAAGGCTATATCTTGGTTAGGCAATTGTGTGGTTGACAAGATCTTGGTTAGGAAAGATCTTGGTACGGCTAGATCTTGGTTAGTCAAGATCTTGGTTAGATAACATCTTTGTAAGGCTAGATCTTGGTTAGGCAAGGGTTGGGTAGGCAAGATATTTGTTAGGCAAGATCTTGGTAAGGATAGATCTTGTTTAGGCAAGACCTTGGTTAGGCAAAATCTCTGTTACGGAAGATCTTGGTAAGGCAAGATCTTGGTTAGGAATCATCTTGGTTAGGGAAGATCTTGGTTAGGAAAGATCTTGGTTTTGGAAGATCTTAGTTAGGGAAGATCTTAGTAAGGCAAGATCTTGGTTAGGAAAGATCTTGGTTAGGGAAGATCTTGGTTAGGCAAGATCTTGACTAGGCAAATTCTTGGTTACACAAGATCTTTGTTAGGCAAGATATTGGTTAGGCAAGATCTTGGTTAAGCAAAATCTTGGTAAGGCAAGATCTTGGTTAGGAAAGATCTTGGTTTTGGAAGATATTTTTTAGGGAAGATCTTGATAAGGCTAGATCTTGGTTAGGCAAGATCTTGGTTAGGCAAGATCTTGGTAATACAAGACTTTGGTACGGCTAGATCTAGGTTAGGCAAGATCTTTGTTAGGCAAGATCCTGGTAAGGCTAGATCTTGGTTAGGCAAGGGTTGGGTAGGCAAGATATTTGTTAAGCAAGATCTTGGCAAGGGAAGATCTTTGTTAGGCAAGATCTTGGTTAGGCAACATCTTGGTTAGGAAAGATCTTGTTTAAGGAAGATCTTGGTTTTGGAAGATCTTGGTTAGGCAAGATCTTGGTAAGGCAAGATCTTGGTTAGGGAAGATCTTGGTTAAGGAAGATCTTGATAAGGCTAGATCTTGGTTGGGCAAGATCTTGGTAATGCAAGACCTTGGTACCGCTAGATCTTGGTTAGGCAATATCTTGGTTAGCCAAGATCTTGGTAAGGTTATATCTTGGTTAGGCAAAGGTTGAGTAGATAAGATACTTGTTAGTCAAGATCTTGGTAAGGCTAGATCTTGGTTAGGCAAGATCTTGGTTAGGCAAGATCTTGGTTAGGCAAGATCTTGGTAAGGCAAGATCTTCGTTAGGCAAGATGTTGGTTAGGGAAGATCTTTGTTAGGCAAGATATTGGTAAGGCAAGATCTTGGTTAGGCAAGATCTTGGTTGGGCAAGATCTTGGTCATGCAAGACCATGGTACCGCTAGATCTTGGTTAGGCAAGATCTTGGTTAGGCAAGATCTTGGTAAGGCTATATCTTGGTTAGGCAAGGGTTGGGTAGGCAAGATATTTGTTAGGCAAGAACTTGCTAAGGCTAGATCTTGGTTAGGCAAGATCTTGGTAAGGCAAGATCTTGGTTAAGCAAGATCTTGGGTAAGCAAGATCTTCGTTAGGCAAGATCCTGGTAAGGCTAGATCTTGGTTAGGCAAGGGTTGGGTAGGCAGGATATTTGTTAGGCAAGATCTTGGCAAGGGAAGTTCTTTGTTAGGCAAGATCTTGGTTAGGCAAGATCTTGGTAAGGCTATATCTTGGTTAGGCAAGGGTTGGGTAGGCAAGATATTTGTTAGGCAAGAACTTGCTAAGGCTAGATCTTGGTTAGGCAAGATCTTGGTAAGGCAAGATCTTGGTTAAGCAAGATCTTGGGTAAGCAAGATCTTCGTTAGGCAAGATCCTGGTAAGGCTAGATCTTGGTTAGGCAAGGGTTGGGTAGGCAAGATATTTGTTAGGCAAGAACTTGCTAAGGCTAGATCTTGCTTAGGCAAGATCTTGGTAAGGCAAGATCTTGGTTAAGCAAGATCTTGGGTAGGCAAGATCCTGGTTAAGCAAGATCTTGGTTAGGCAAGATCTTGGTTAGGCAAGATCTTGGTAATGCAAGAATTTGGTTGGGAAAGATCTTGGTTTGCGAAGATATTGGTTAGGGAAGATCTTGATAAGGCTAGAACTTGGTTGGGAAAGATCTTGGTAAAGCAAGACCTTGGTACGGCTAGATCTTGGTTAGGCAAGATCTTGGTTAGGCAAGATCTTGGTAAGGCTATATCTTGGTACGGTACGGCTAGATCTTGGTTAGGCAAGATCTTGGTTAGGCAAGATCTTGGTTAGGCAAGATCCTGGTTAAGCAAGATCTGGGTTAGGCAAGATCTTGGTTAGGCAAGATCTTGGTTAGGCAAGATCTTGGTAATGCAAGATTTTGGTTAGGAAAGATCTTGGTTTGCGAAGATATTGGTTAGGAAAGATCTTGATAAGGCTAGAACTTGGTTGGGCAAGATCTTGGTAAAGCAAGACCTTTGTACGGCTAGATCTTGGTTAGGCAAGATCTTGGTTAGGAGAGATCTTGGTAAGGCTATATCTTGGTTAGGCAAGGGTTGGGTAGGCAAGATATTTGTTAGGCAAGATCTTGCTAAGGCTAGATCTTGGTTAGGCAAGATCTTGGTTAGGCTAGAACTTGGTTAGGCAAGATCTTGGTTAGGCGAGATCTTGGTCAGGCAAGATCTTGTTTAAGCAAGATCTTGGGAAGGCAAGATCCTTGTTAGGCAAGATCTTGGTTAGGCAAGATCTTGGTTAGGCTAGAACTTGGTTACGGAAGATCTTGGTTAGGCAAGATCTTGGTCAGGCAAGATCTTGGTTAGGCAAGATCTTGGGAAGGAAAGATCCTTGTTAGGCAAGATCTTGGTTAGGCAAGATCTTGGTAATGCAAGATTTTGGTTAGGAAAGATCTTGGTTTGCGAAGATATTGGATAGGGAAGATCTTGATAAGGCTAGAACTTGGTTGGGAAAGATCTTGGTAAAGCAAGACCTTGGTACGGCTAGATCTTGGTTAGGCAAGATCTTGGTTAGGCAAGATCTTGGTAAGGCTATATCTTGGTACGGTACGGCTAGATCTTGGTTAGGCAAGATCTTGGTTAGGCAAGATCTTGGTTAGGCAAGATCCTGGTTAAGCAAGATCTTGGTTAGGCAAGATCTTGGTTAGGCAAGATCTTGGTAATGCAAGATTTTGGTTAGGAAAGATCTTGGTTTGCGAAGATATTGGTTAGGAAAGATCTTGATAAGGCTACAACTTGGTTGGGCAAGATCTTGGTAAAGCAAAACCTTTGTACGGCTAGATCTTGGTTAGGCAAGATCTTGGTTAGGCAAGATCTTGGTAAGGCTATATCTTGGTTAGGCAAAGGTTGGGTAGGCAAGATATTTGTTAGGCAAGATCTTGCTAAGGCTAGATCTTGGTTAGGCAAGATCTTGGTTAGGCTAGAACTTGGTTAGGCAAGATCTTGGTTAGGCGAGATCTTGGTCAGGCAAGATCTTGTTTAAGCAAGATCTTGGGAAGGCAAGATCCTTGTTAGGCAAGATCTTGGTTAGGCAAGATCTTGGTTAGGCTAGAACTTGGTTACGGAAGATCTTGGTTAGGCAAGATCTTGGTCAGGCAAGATCTTGGTTAGGCAAGATCTTGGGAAGGAAAGATCCTTGTTAGGCAAGATCTTGGTTAGGCAAGATCTTGGTAATGCAAGATTTTGGTTAGGAAAGATTTTGGTTTGCGAAGATATTGGATAGGGAAGATCTTGATAAGGCTAGAACTTGGTTGGGAAAGATCTTGGTAAAGCAAGACCTTGGTACGGCTAGATCTTGGTTAGGCAAGATCTTGGTTAGGCAAGATCTTGGTAAGGCTATATCTTGGTACGGTACGGCTAGATCTTGGTTAGGCAAGATCTTGGTTAGGCAAGATCTTGGTTAGGCAAGATCCTGGTTAAGCAAGATCTTGGTTAGGCAAGATCTTGGTTAGGCAAGATCTTGGTAATGCAAGATTTTGGTTAGGAAAGATCTTGGTTTGCGAAGATATTGGTTAGGAAAGATCTTGATAAGGCTAGAACTTGGTTGGGCAAGATCTTGGTAAAGCAAAACCTTTGTACGGCTAGATCTTGGTTAGGCAAGATCTTGGTTAGGCAAGATCTTGGTAAGGCTATATCTTGGTTAGGCAAAGGTTGGGTAGGCAAGATATTTGTTAGGCAAGATCTTGCTAAGGCTAGATCTTGGTTAGGCAAGATCTTGGTTAGGCTAGAACTTGGTTAGGCAAGATCTTGGTTAGGCGAGATCTTGGTCAGGCAAGATCTTGTTTAGGCAAGATCTTGGGAAGGCAAGATCCTTGTTAGGCAAGATCTTGGTTAGGCAAGATCTTGGTTAGGCTAGAACTTGGTTAGGGAAGATCTTGGTTAGGCAAGATCTTGGTCAGGCAAGATCTTGGTTAGGCAAGATCTTGGGAAGGAAAGATCCTTGTTAGGCAAGATCTTGGTTAGGCAAGATCTTGGTTGGCAAGATCTTGGTAATGCAAGATTTTTGTTAGGAAAGATCTTGGTTTGCGAAGATATTGGTTAGGGAAGATCTTGATAAGGCTAGAACTTGGTTGGGAAAGATCTTGGTAAAGCAAGACCTTGGTACGGCTAGATCTTGGTTAGGCAAGATCTTGGTTAGGCAAGATCTTGGTAAGGCTATATCTTGGTTAGGCAAGGGTTGGGTAGGCAAGATATTTGTTAGGCAAGATCTTGCTAAGGCTAGATCTTGGTTAGGCTAGATCTTGGTAAGGCAAGATCTTGGTTAGGCAAGATCTTGGTTAGGCAAGATCCTGGTTAAGCACGATCTTGGTTAGGCAAGATCTTGGTTAGGCAAGATCTTGGTAATGCAAGATTTTGGTTAGGAAAGATCTTGGTTTGCGAAGATATTGGTTAGGGAAGATCTTGATAATGCTAGAACTTGGTTGGGCAAGATCTTGGTAAAGCAAGACCTTTGTACGGCTAGATCTTGGTTAGGCAAGATCTTGGTTAGGCTAGAACTTGGTTAGGCAAGATCTTGGTTAGGCGAGATCTTGGTCAGGCAAGATCTTGTTTAGGCAAGATCTTGGGAAGGCAAGATCCTTGTTAGGCAAGATCTTGGTTAGGCAAGATCTTGGTTAGGCTAGAACTTGGTTAGGCAAGATCTTGGTTAGGCAAGATCTTGGTCAGGCAAGATCTTGGTTAGGCAAGATCTTGGGAAGGAAAGATCCTTGTTAGGCAAGATCTTGGTTAGGCAAAATCTTGCTTAGGCAAGATCTTGGTAAGGCAAGCTCCTTGTCAGGCAAGATCATGGTTAGGCAAGATATTGGTTAGACAACATCTTGGTAAGGCAAGATCTTGGCTAGGCAAGATCTTGGTTAAGCAAAATCTTGCTTTGGGAAGATATATGTCAGGGAAGATCTTGGTTAGGCAAGATCTTGGTTAGGCAAGCTCTTGGTTAGGCAAGATCTTGGTTAGGCAAAATCTTGGTTAAGCAAGATCATGGTTAGGCAAGATATTGGTTAGGCAAGATCTTTGTTAGGCAAAATCTTGGTTAGGCAAGATCTTGGTTAGGCAAGTTCTTGGTTAGGCAAGATCTTGGTTAGGCAAGATCTTGGCAAGGCAAGATCTTGGCTAGGCAAGATCTTGGTTAGTCAAAATCTTGGTTTGGGAAGATATATGTCAGGGAAGATCTTGGTTAGGCAAGATCTTGGTTAGGCAAGATCTTGGTTAGGCAAGATCTTGGTTAGGCAAGTTCTTGGTTAGGCAAGACCTTGGTTAGGCAAGATCTTGGCTAGGCAATATCTTGGTTAGGCAAAATCTTGGTTTGGGAAGATATATGTCAGGGAAGATCTTGGTTAGGCAAGATCTTGGTAAGGCAAGCTCCTTGTCAGGCAAGATCATGGTTAGGCAAGATATTGGTTAGACAACATCTTGGTAAGGCAAGATCTTGGCTAGGCAAGATCTTGGTTAAGCAAAATCTTGCTTTGGGAAGATATATGTCAGGGAAGATCTTGGTTAGGCAAGATCTTGGTTAGGCAAGATCTTGGTTAGGCAAGATCTTGGTTAGGCAAAATCTTGGTTAAGCAAGATCATGGTTAGGGAAGATATTGGTTAGGCAAGATCTTTGTTAGGCAAAATCTTGGTTAGGCAAGATCTTGGTTAGGCAAGTTCTTGGTTAGGCAAGATCTTAGCTAGGCAAGATCTTGGCAAGGCAAGATCTTGGCTAGGCAAGATCTTGGTTAGTCAAAATCTTGGTTTGGGAAGATATATGTCAGGGAAGATCTTGGTTAGGCAAGATCTTGGTTAGGCAAGATCTTGGTTAGGCAAGTTCTTGGTTAGGCAAGATCTTCGTTAGGGAAGATCTTGGCTAGGCAATATCTTGGTTAGGCAAAATCTTGGTTTGGGAAGATATATGTCAGGGAAGATCTTGGTTAGGCAAGATCTTGGTTAGGCATGGTCTTGGTTAGGAAAAATCTTCGTTAAGCAAGATCATGGTTAGGCAAGATATTGGTTAGGCTAGATCTTGGTTAGGCAAGAGCTTGGTTCGGGAAGATCTTGGTTAGGAAAGATCTTGTTTTGTGAAGATCTTGGTTAGGGAAGATCTTGGTTAGAAAAGATCTTGGTTAGGGAAGATCTTTGTTGGGCAACATCTTGGTAATGCAAGACCTTGCTACGGCCAGATCTTGGTTAGGAAAGATCTTGGTTGGCCAAGATCTTGGTAAGGCTATATCTTGGTTAGGCAAGGGTTGGGTTGGCAAGATCTTGGTTAGGCAAGATCTTGGTACGGCTAGATCTTGGTTAGTCAAGATCTTGGTTAGATAAAATCTTTGTAAGGCTAGATCTTGGTTAGGCAAGGGTTGGGTAGGCAAGATATTTGTTAGGCAAGATCTTGGTAAGGCTAGATCTTGTTTAGGCAAGACCTTGTTTAGGCAAGATCTTGGTTACGGAAGATCTTGGTAAGGCAAGATCTTGGTTAGGAATGATCTTGGTTAGGGAAGATCTTGGTTAGGAAAGATCTTGGTTTTGGAAGATCTTGGTTAGGGAAGATCTTGCTTTGGGAAGATATATGTCAGGGAAGATCTTGGTTAGGCAAGTTTTTGTTTAGGCAAGATCTTGGTTAGGCAAAATCTTGGTTAAGCAAGATCATAGTTAGGCAAGATATTGGTTAGGCAAGATCTTTGTTAGGCAAAATCTTGGTTAGGCAAGTTCCTGGTTAGGCAAGATCTTGGTTAGGCAAGATCTTGGCAAGGCAAGATCTTGGCTAGGCAAAATCTTGGTTAGGCAAAATCTTGGTTTGGGAAGATATATGTCACGGAAGATCTTGGTTAGGCAAGATCTTGGTTAGGCAAGATCTTCGTTAGGCAAGTTCTTGGTTAGGCAAGATCTTGGTTAGGCAAAATCTTGGCAAGGAGAGATCTTGGGTAGGCGAAATCTTGGTTAGGCAAAATCTTGGTTTAGGAAGATATATGTCAGGGAAGATCTTGGTTAGGCAAGATCTTGGTTAGGCAAGGTCTTGGTTCGGCAAAATCTTGGTTAAGCAAGATCATGGTTAGGCAAGATATTGGTTAGGCAAGATCTTGGTTAGGCAAGAGCTTTTTTCGGGAAGAACTTCGTTAGGAAAGATCTTGGTTTGTAAAGATCTTGGTTAGGGAACATCTTGGTTAGAAAAGATCTTGGTTAGGGAAGATCTTTGTTGGGCAACATCTTGGTAATGCAAGACCTTTTTACGGCCGGATCTTGGTTAGGAAAGAACTTGGTTGGCCAAGATCTTGGTAAGGCTATATCTTGGTTAGGCAATTGTGTGGGTGACAAGATCTTGGTTAGGAAAGATCTTGGTACGGCTAGATCTTGGTTAGTCAAGATCTTGGTTAGATAACATCTTTGTAAGGCTAGATCTTGGTTAGGCAAGGGTTGGGTAGGCAAGATATTTGTTAGGCAAGATCTTGGTAAGGATAGATCTTGTTTAGGCAAGACCTTGGTTAGGCAAAATCTCTGTTACGGAAGATCTTGGTAAGGCAAGATCTTGGTTAGGAATCATCTTGGTTAGGGAAGATCTTGGTTAGGAAAGATCTTGGTTTTGGAAGATCTTAGTTAGGGAAGATCTTAGTAAGGCAAGATCTTGGTTAGGAAAGATCTTGGTTAGGGAAGATCTTGGTTAGGAAAGATCTTGGTTTTGGAAGATATTTTTTAGGGAAGATCTTGACAAGGCTAGGTCTTGGTTAGGCAAGATCTTGGTTAGGCAAGATCTTTGTTAGGCAAGATCTTGGTAAGGCAAGATCTTGGTTAGGCAAGATCTTGATTAGGGAAGATCTTGGTTATGGAAGATCTTTATAAGGCTAGATCTTGGTTAGGCAAGATCTTGGTAATACAAGACCTTGGTACGGCTATATCTTGGTTAGGCAAGATCTTGGTTAGGCAAGATTTTGGTAAGGCTGGATCTTGGTTAGGCAAGGGTTGGTTAGGCAACATCTTGGTTAGGCAAGATATTGGTTAGGGAAGATCTTTGTTAGGAAAAATCTTGGTTTGGAAAGATATTGTTCAGGGATTGGTTAGGCAAGATCTTGGTAAGGCAAGATCTTGGTAAGGCAAGATCTTGGTAAGGCTAGATCTTGGTTACACTAGATCTTGGTAAGGCAAGATCTTGGCTAGGCTTGATCTTTGTTAGGCAAGATCTTTGTTAGGCAAGATCTTGGTTAGGCAAGATCTTGGTAAGGCTAGATCTTTGTTTGGCAAGATCTTGGTTAGGCAAGATCTTGGTTAGGGAAGATCTTGGTTAGGAAAGATCTTGGTTTGGGAAGATATTGGTTAGGGAAGATCTTGATAAGGCTAGATCTTGGTTAGGCAAGATCTTGGTTGGGCAAGATCTTGGTAATGCAAGACCTTGGTACCGCTAGATCTTGGTTAGGCAATATCTTGGTTAGCCAAGATCTTGGTAAGGCTATATCTTGGTTAGGCAAAGGTTGAGTAGATAAGATACTTGTTAGTCAAGATCTTGGTAAGGCTAGATCTTGGTTAGGCAAGATCTTGGTTAGGCAAGATCTTGGTAAGGCAAGATCTTGGTAAGGCAAGATCCTTGTTAGGCAAGATTTTTTTTAGGCAAGATCTTGGTTATGCAAGATCTTGGCTATAATAGATCTTTGTTAGGCAAGATCTTGGTTAGGCAAGATATTGGTTAGGCAAGATCTTGGTTAGGCAAGATCTTGATGAGGCTAGATCTTGGTTAGGCAAGGATTGGGTAGGCAAGATATTTTTTAGGCAAGATGTTGGTAAGGCTAGATCTTGATTAGGCAAGATCTTGGTTAGGGAAGATCTTTGTTAGGAAAGATCTTGGTTGGGCAAGATCTTGGTAAAGCAAGACCTTGGTACGGCTAGATCTTGGTTAGGCAAGATCTTGGTAAGGCTATATCTTGGTACGGTACGGCTAGATCTTGGTTAGGCAAGATCTTGGTTAGGCAAGATCTTGGTAAGGCAAGATCTTGGTAAGGCAAGATCCTTGTTAGGCAAGATTTTTTTTAGGCAAGATCTTGGTTATGCAAGATCTTGGCTATAATAGATCTTTGTTAGGCAAGATCTTGGTTAGGCAAGATATTGGTTAGGCAAGATCTTGGTTAGGCAAGATCTTGATGAGGCTAGATCTTGGTTAGGCAAGGATTGGGTAGGCAAGATATTTTTTAGGCAAGATGTTGGTAAGGCTAGATCTTGATTAGGCAAGATCTTGGTTAGGGAAGATCTTTGTTAGGAAAGATCTTGGTTGGGCAAGATCTTGGTAAAGCAAGACCTTGGTACGGCTAGATCTTGGTTAGGCAAGATCTTGGTTAGGCAAGATCTTGGTAAGGCTATATCTTGGTACGGTACGGCTAGATCTTGGTTAGGCAAGATCTTGGTTAGGCAAGATCTTGGTAAGGCTATATCTTGGTTAGGCAAGGGTTGGGTAGGCAAGATATTTGTTAGGCAAGATCTTGCTAAGGCTAGATCTTGGTTAGGCTAGATCTTGGTAAGGCTAAATCTTGGTTAGGCAAGATCCTGGTTAAGCAAGATCTTGATTAGGCAAGATCTTGGTTAGGCAAGATCTTGGTAATGCAAGATTTTGGTTAGCAAAGATCTTGGTTTGCGAAGATATTGGTTAGGGAAGATCTTGATAAGGCTAGAACTTGGTTGGGCAAGATCTTGGTAAAGCAAGACCTTGGTACGGCTAGATCTTGGTTAGGGAAGATCTTGGTTAGGCAAGATCTTGGTAAGGCTATATCTTGGTTAGGCAAGGGTTGGGTAGGCAAGATATTTGTTAGGCAAGATCTTGCTAAGGCTAGATCTTGGTTAGGCAAGATCTTGGTTAGGCTAGAACTTGGTTAGGCAAGATCTTGGTTAGGCAAGATCTTGGTCAGGCAAGATCTTGGTTAGGCAAGATCTTGGGAAGGCAAGATCCTTGTTAGGCAAGATCTTGGTTAGGCAAGATCTTGGTTAGGCTAGAACTTGGTTAGGCAAGATCTTGGTTAGGCAAGATCTTGGTCAGGCAAGATCTTGGTTAGGCAAGATCTTGGGAAGGAAAGATCTTTGTTAGGCAAGATCTTGGTTAGGCAAGATCTTGGTTAGGCAAGATCTTGGTAAGGCAAGCTTCTTGTCTGGCAAGATCTTGGTTAGGCAAGATTTTGGTTAGACAACATCTTGGTAAGGCAAGATCTTGGCTAGGCAAGATCTTGGTTAGGCAAAATCTTGCTTTGGGAAGATATATGTCAGGGAAGATCTTGGTTAGGCTAGATCTTGGTTAGGCAAGATCTTGGTTAGGCAAAATCTTGGTTAAGCAAGATCATGGTTAGGCAAGATATTGGTTAGGCAAGATCTTTGTTAGGCAAAATCTTGGTTAGACAAGATCTTGGTTAGGCAAGTTCTTGGTTAGGCAAGATCTTGGTTAGGCAAGATCTTGGCAAGGCAAGATCTTGGCTAGGCAAGATCTTGGTTAGGCAAAATCTTGGTTTGGTAAGATATATTTCAGGGAAGATCTTGGTTAGGCAAGATCTTGGTTACGTAAGTTCTTGGTTAGGCAAGATCTTGGCAAGGCAAGATCTCGGCTAGGCAAAATCTTGGTTAGGCAAAATCTTGGTTTGGGAAGATATATGTCAGGGAAGATCTTGGTTAGGCAAGATCTTGGTTAGGCAAGGTCTTGGTTAGTCAAAATTGTCGTTAAGCAAGATCATGGTTAGGCAAGATATTGGTTAGGCAAAATCTTCGTTAGGCAAGAGCTTGGTTCGGAAAGATCTTGGTTAGGAAAGATCTTGGTATGTGAAGATCTTGGTTAGGGAAGATCTTGGTTAGAAAAGATCTTGGTTAGGGAAGATCTTTGTTGGGCAACATCTTGGTAATTCAAGACCTTGCTACGGCCAGATCTTGGTTAGGAAAGATCTTGGTTGGCCAAGATCTTTTTAAGGCTATATCTTAGTTAGGCAAGGGTTGGGTTGGAGAGATCTTGGTTAGGCAAAATCTTGGTACGGCTAGATCTTGGTTAGTCAAGATCTTGGTTAGATAACATCTTTGTAAGGCCAGATATTGGTTAGGCAAGGGTTGGGTTGCAAGATATTTGTTAGGCAAGATATTGGGTAAGGCGAGATCTTGGTAAGGCTAGATCTTGGTTAGGCAAGATCTTGGTAAGGGAATATCTTGGTTAGGTAAGATATTGGTTAGGGAAGATCTTTGTTAGCCAAGATCTTGGTTAGGGAAGATCTTTTTTAAACAAGATATTAGTAAGGCAAGATCTTGGTTAGGCAAGATCTTGGTTAGTCAAGATCTTGGTAATGTAAGATTTTGGTTAGGCAAGATCTTGGTTAGGGAAGATCTTGGTTAGGAAAGATCTTGGTTTGGGAAGATTTTGGTTAGGGAACATCTTGATTAGGCAAGATCTTGGTTAGGCAAGATCTTGGTAAGGCTAGATCTTGGTTAGGCAAGATCTTGGTTAGGAGAGATCTTGGTTACACTAGATCTTGGTAAGGCAAGATCTTGGTAAGGCTAGATCTCGGTTACACTAGATCTTGGTAAGGCAAGATCTTGGCTAGGCATGATCTTTGTTAGGCAAGATCTTTGTTAGGCAAGATCTTGGTTAGGCAAGATCTTGGTAAGGCTAGATCTTTGTTAGGCAAGATCTTGGTTAGGGAAGATCTTGGTTAGGCAAGATCTTGGTTAGGAAAGATCTTGGTTTGGGAAGATATTGGTTAGGAAAGTTCTTGATAAGGCTAGATCTTGGTTAGGCTTGATCTTGGTTCGGCAAGATCTTGGTAATGCACGACCTTGGTACCGCTAGATCTTGGTTAGGCAAGATCTTGGTTAGCGAAGATCTTGGTAAGGCTATATCTTGGTTAGGCAAGGATTGGGTAGGCAAGATATTTGTTAGGCAAGATCTTGGTAAGGCTATATCTTGGTTGGGCAAGATCTTGGTTAGGCAAGATCTTGGTTAGGCAAGATCTTGGTAAGGGAAGATCTTAGTTAGGTAAGATATTGGTTAGGGAAGATCTTGGTTAGCCAAGATCTTGGTTAGGGAAGATCTTTTTTAAACAAGATATTGGTAAGGCAAGATCTTGGTTAGGCAAGATCTTGGTTAGTCAAGATCTTGGTAATGTAAGATTTAAGTTAGGCAAGATCTTGGTTAGGGAGGATCTTGGTTAGGAAAGATCTTGGTTTTGGAAGATTTCGGTTAGGGAACATCTTGATTAGGCAAGATCTTGGTTAGGCAAGATCTTGGTTAGGCAAGATCTTGGTTAGGCAAGATCTTGGTAAGGCAAGATCCCTGTTAGGCAAGATGTTTTTTAGGCAAGATCTTGGTTATGCAAGATCTTGGCTAGGATAGACCATTGTTAGCCAAGATCTTGGTTAGGCAAGATATTAGTTAGGCAAGATCTTGGTTAGGCAAGATCTTGGTAAGGCTAGATCTTGGTTAGGCAAGGGTTGGGTAGGCAAGATATTTCTGAGGCAAGATCTTGGTAAGGG
Source organism: Blastomussa wellsi (assembly GCA_947652115.1). NCBI lineage: Eukaryota > Metazoa > Cnidaria > Anthozoa > Scleractinia > Plerogyridae > Blastomussa > Blastomussa wellsi. Next base: position 4,840,305 of record OX393567.1, read on the forward strand.
TAGATCTTGATTAGGCAATATCTTGGTTATTCAAGATCTTTGTTACCAAGATCTTCGTTAGGCTTGATCTTGGTTAGGCCAGATCTTGGTTAGGCTATATCTTGGTTACACTAGATCTTGGAAAGGAAAGATCTTGGTTAGGGAAGACCTTTGTTAGGCAAGATATTGGTAAGGCAAGATCTTGGTTAGGCAAGATCTTGGTTGGGCAAGATCTTGGTCATGCAAGACCTTGGTACCGCTAGATCTTGGTTATGGAAGATCTTGGTTAGCCAAGATCTTTGTAAGGCTAGATCTTGGTTAGGCAAGGGTTGGGTAGGCAAGATATTTTTTAGGCAAGATCTTGGTAAGGCTAGATCTTGATTAGGCAAGATCTTGGTTAGGCAAGATCTTGGTAAGGGAAGATCTTGGTTACGTAAGATATTGGGTAGGGAAGATCTTGGTAAGCCAAAATCTTGGTTAGGGAAGATCTTTTTTAGGCAAGCTATTGGTAAGGCAAGATCTTGGTTAGGCAAGATCTTGGTTAGGCTAGAACTTGGTTACACTAGATCTTGGTTAGGCAAGGGTTGGGTAGGCAAGATATTTGTTAGGCAAGATCTCTCTAAGGCTAGATCTTGGTTAGGCAATATCTTGGTTAGGCTAGAACTTGGTTACACTAGATCTTGGTAAGGCAAGATCTTGGCTAGGCTTGATCTTTGTTAGGCAAGATCATTGTTAGGCAAGATCTTGGTTAGGCAAGATCTTGGTAAGGCTAGATCTTTGTTTGGCAAGATCTTGGTTAGGCAAGATCTTGGTTAGGGAAGATCTTGGTTAGGAAAGATCTTGGTTTGGGAAGATATTGGTTAGGGAAGATCTTGATAAGGCTAGATGTTGGTTAGGCATGATCTTGGTTGGGCAAGATCTTGGTAATGCAAGACCTTGGTACCGCTAGATCTTGGTTAGGCAATATCTTGGTTAGCCATAATCTTGGTAAGGCTATATCTTGGTTAGGCAAGGGTTGGGTAGGGAAGATATTTGTTAGGCAAGATCTTGCTAAGGCTAGATCTTGGTTAGGCAAGATCTTGGTAAGGCAAGATCTTGGTTAGGCAAGATCTTGGTTATGCAAGATCCTGGCTAAGCAAGATCTTGGTTAGGCAAGATCTTGGTAATGCAAGAGTTTGGTTAGGAAAGATCTTGGTTTGCGAAGATATTGGTTAGGGAAGATCTTGATAAGGCAAGAACTTGGTTGGGAAAGATCTTGGTAAAGCAAGACCTTGGTACGGCTAGATCTTGGTTAGGCAAGATCTTGGTTAGGCAAGATCTTGGTAAGGCTATATCTTGGTACGGTACGGCTAGATCTTGGTTAGGCAAGATTTTGGTTAGGCAAGATCTTGGTAAGGCTATATCTTGGTTAGGCAAGGGTTGGGTAGGCAAGATATTTGTTAGGCAAGATCTTGCTAAGGCTAGATCTTGGTTAGGCTAGATCTTGGTAAGGCAAGATCTTGGTTAGTCAATATCCTGGTTAAGCAAGATCTTGGTTAGGCAAGATCTTGGTAATGCAAGATTTTGGTTAGCAAAGATCTTGGTTTGCGAAGATATTGGTTAGGGAAGATCTTGATAAGGCTAGAACTTGGTTGGGCAAGATCTTGGTAAAGCAAGACCTTGGTACGGCTAGATCTTGGTTAGGCAAGATCTTGGTTAGGCAAGATCTTGGCAAGGCTATATCTTGGTTAGGCAAGGGTTGGGTAGGCAAGATATTTGTTAGGCAAGATCTTGCTAAGGCTAGATCTTGGTTAGGCAAGATCTTGGTTAGGCTAGAACTTGGTTAGGCAAGGTCTTGGTTAGGCAAGATCTTGGTCAGGCAAGATCTTGGTTTGGCAAGATCTTGGGAAGGCAAGATCCTTGTTAGGCAAGATCTTGGTTAGGCAAGATCTTGGTTAAGCTAGAACTTGGTTAGGCAAGATCTTGTTTAGGCAAGATCTTGGTCAGGCAAGATCTTGGTTAGGCAAGATCCTGGGAAGGAAAGATCCTTGTTAGGCAAGATCTTGGTTAGGCAAGATCTTGGTTAGGCAAGATCTTGGTAACGCAAGCTCCTTGTCAGGCAAGATCTTGGTTAGGCAAGATTTTGGTTAGACAACATCTTGGTAAGGCAAGATCTTGGCTAGGCATGATCTTGGTTAGGCAAAATTTTGCTTTGGGAAGATATATGTCAGGGAAGATCTTGGTTAGGCAAGATCTTGGTTAGGCAAGATCTTGGTTAGGCAAAATCTTGGTTAAGCAAGATCATTGTTAGGCAAGATATTGGTTAGGCAAGATCTTTAAAAGGCAAAATCTTGGTTAGACAAGATCTTGGTTAGGCAAGTTCTTGGTAAGGCAAGATCTTGGTTAGGCAAGTTCTTGGTTAGGCAAGATCTTGGCAAGGCAAGATCTTGGCAAGACAAAATCTTGGTTAGGCAAAATCTTGGTTTGGGAAGATATATGTCAGGGAAGATCTTGGTTAGGCAAGATATTGGTTAGGCAAGATCTTGGTTAGGCAAGAGCTTGGTTCGGGAAGATCTTGGTTAGGAAAGATCTTGGTTTGTGAATATCTTGGTTAGGGCAGATCTTGGTTAGAAAAGATCTTGGTTAGGGAAGATCTTTGTTGGGCAACATCTTGGTAATGCAAGACCTTGTTACGGCCGGATCTTTGTTAGGAAAGATCTTGGTTGGCCAAGATCTTTTCTAAGGCTATATCTTGGTTAGGCAATTGTTGGGTTGACAAGATCTTGGTTAGGCAAGATCTTGGTACGGCTTGATCTTTGTTAGTCAAGATCTTGGTTAGATAACATCTTTGCAAGGCTAGATGTTGGTTAGGCAAGGGTTGGGTAGGCAAGATATTTGTTAGGCAAGATATTTGGCAAGGCTAGATCTTGTTTAAGCAAGACCTTGGTTAAGCAAGATCTTGGTTACGGAAGATCTTGGTAAAGCAAGATCTTGGTTAGGAATGATCTTGGTTAGGGAAGATCTTTGTTAGGAAAGATCTTGGTTTTGGAAGATCTTGGTTAGGGAAAATCTTAGTAAGGCAAGATCTTGGTTAGGAAAGATCTTGGTTAGGGAAGATCTTGGTTAGGAAAGACCTTGGTTTTGGAAGATATTTTTTAGGGAAGACCTTGATAAGGCTAGGTCTTGGTTAGGCAAGATCTTGGTTAGGCAAGATCTTGGTAAGGCAAGATCTTGGTTAGGCAAGATCTAGGTTAGGGAAGATCTTGTTTAGGGAAGATCTTTATAAGGCTAGATCTTGGTTAGGCAAGATCTTGGTAATACAAGACCTTGGTACGGCTAGATCTTGGTTAGGCAAGATCTTGGTTAGACAAGATCTTGGTAAGGCTGGATCTTGGTTAGGCAAGGGTTGGGTAGGCAACATCTTGGTTAGGCAAGATATTGGTTAGGGAAGATCTTTGTTAGGAAAAATCTTGGTTTGGAAAGATATTGTTCAGGGATTGGTTAGGCTAGATCTTGGTAAGGCAAGATCTTGGTAAGGCAAGATCTTGGTAAGTCTAGATCTTGGTTACACTAGATCTTGGTAAGGAAAGATCTTGGCTAGGCTTGATCTTTGTTAGGCAAGATCTTTGTTAGGCAAGAGCTTGGTTAGGCAAGATCTTGGTAAGGCTAGATCTTTGTTTGGCAAGATCTTGGTTAGGCAAGATCTTGGTTAGGGATGTTTTTGGTAAGGCAAGATCTTTGTTAGCGAAGATCTTGGTTAGGCAAGATCTTGGTTAGGGAAGATCTTGGTTAAGGAAGATCTTGGTTTTGGAAGATCTTGGTTAGGCAAGATCTTGGTAAGGCAAGATCTTGGTTAGGGAAGATCTTTGTTAGGGAAGATCTTGATAAGGCTAGATCTTGGTTGGGCAAGATCTTGGTAATGCAAGACCTTGGTACAGCTAGATCTTGGTTAGGCAAGATCTTGGTTAGCCAAGATCTTGGTAAGGCTATATCTTGGTTAGGCAAGGGCTGGGTAGGCAAGATATTTGTTAGGCAAGATATTGGTAAGGCTAGATCTTGGTTAGGCAAGATCTTGGTTAGGCAAGATCTTGGTTAGGCAAGATCTTGGAAAGGCAAGATCTTGGTTAGGTAAGATATTGGTTAGGGAAGATCTTGGTTAGCCAAGATCTTGGTTAGGGAAGATCTTGGTTACGGAAGATCTTGGTTAGGCAAGATCTTGGTAAGGCAAGATCTTCGTTAGGCAAGATCTTCGTTAGGGAAGATCTTGGTTAGGAAAGATCTTGGTTTGGGAAGATATTGGTTAGAGAAGATCTTGGTTAGGCAAGATCTGGGTAATACAAGACCTTGGTACGGCAAGATCTTTGTTAGGCAAGGTCTTGGTTAGGCAAGATCTTGGTAAGGCTAGATCTTGGTTACGCAAGGGTTGAGTTGGCAAGATCTTGGTTACGCAAGATCTTGGTACGGCTAGATCTTGGTTAGTCAAGATCTTGGTTAGGTAAGATCTTTGTAAGGCTAGATCTTGGTTAGGCAAGGGTTGGGTAGGCAAGATATTTGTTAGGCAAGATCTTGGTAAGGCTAGATCTTGATTAGGCAAGATCTTGGTTAGGCAAGATCTTGGTTAGGGAAGATCTTGGTAAGGCAAGATCTTGGTTAGGAAAGATCTTGGTTAGGGAAGATCTTGGTTAGGAAAGATCTTGGTTTTTGAAGATCTTGGTTAGGGAAGATCTTGGTAAGACAACATCTTGGTTAGGCAAGATCTTGGTTAGGCAAGATCTTGGTTACACTAGATCTTGGTAAGGCAAGATCTTGGTAAGGCTAGATCTTGGTTACACTAGATCTTGGTAAGGCAAGATCTTGGCTAGGCATGATCTTTGTTAGGCAAGATCTTTGTTAGGCAAGATCTTGGTTAGGCAAGATCTCGGTAAGGCTAGATCTTTGTTAGGCAAGATCTTGGTTAGGCAAGATCTTGCTTAGGCAAGATCTTGGTTAGGAAAGATCTTGGTTTGGGAAGATATTGGTTCGGCAAGATCTTGGTAACGCTAGATCTTGGTTAGGCAAGATCTTGGTTAGGAGAGATCTTGGTTACACTAGATCTTGGTAAGGCAAGATCTTTATAAGGCAAGATCTCGGTTAGGAAAGATCTTGGTTTGGGAAGATATTGGTTAGGCAAGATCTTGATAAGGCTAGATCTTGGTTAGGCAAGATCTTGGTTGGGCAAGATCTTGGTAATGCACGACCTTCGTACCGCTAGATCTTGATTAGGCAAGATCTTGGTTAGCCAAGATCTTGGTAAGGCTACAACTTGGTTAGGCAAGGGTTGGGTAGGCAAGATATTTTTTAGGCAAGATCTTGGTAAGGCTATATCTTGGTTAGGCAAGATCTTGGTTAGGCAAGATCTTGGTTAGGCAAGATCTTGGTAAGGGAAGATCTTGGTTAGGTAAGATATTGTTTAGGGATGATCTTGGTTAGCCAAGATCTTGGTTAGGGAAGATCTTTTTTAAAGAAGATATTGGTAAGGCAAGATCTTGGTTAGGCAAGATCTTGGTTAGTCAAGATCTTGGTAATGTAAGATTTTGGTTAGGCAAGATCTTGGTTAGGGAAGATCTTGGTTAGGAAAGATCTTGGTTTGGGAAAATTTTGGTTAGGGAAGATCTTGATTAGGCAAGATCTTGGTTAGGCAAGATCTTGGTTAGGCAAGATCTTGGTTAGGGAAGATCTTGGTAAGGCAAGATCCTTGTTAGGCAAGATGTTTTTTAGGCAAGATCTTGGTTACGCAAGATCATGGCTAGGATAGACCATTGTTAAGCAAGATCTTGGTTAGGCAAGATATTGGTTAGGCAAGATCTTGGGTAGGCAAGATCTTGGTAAGGCTAGATCTTGGTTAGGCAAGGGTTGGGTAGGCAAGATATTTGTTAGGCAAGATCTTGGTAAGGGTAGATCTTGATTAGGCAAGATCTTGGTTATTCAAGATCTTTGTTACCAAGATCTTCGTTAGGCTTGATCTTGGTTAGGCAAGATCTTGGTTAGGCTATATCTTGGTTACACTAGATCTTGGAAAGGAAAGATCTTGGTTAGGGAAGATCTTTGTTAGGCAAGATATTGGTAAGGCAAGATCTTGGTTAGCCAAGATCTTGGTTGGGCAAGATCTTGGTCATGCAAGACCTTGGTACCGCTAGATCTTGGTTAGGCAAGATCTTGGTTAACCAAGATCTTTGTAAGGCTAGATCCTGGTTAGGCAAGGGTTGGGTAGGCAAGATACTTGTTAGGCAAGATCTTGGTAGGGCTAGATCTTGGTTAGGCAAGATCTTGGTTATGCGAGATCTTGGTAAGGGAAGATCTTGGTTACGTAAGATATTGGGTAGGGAAGATCTTGGATAGCCAAGATCTTGGTTAGGGAAGATCTTTTTTAGGCAAGCTATTGGTAAGGCAAGATCTTGGTTAGGCAAGATCTTGGTTAGGCAAGATCTTCGTTACTCAAGATCTTGGTAATACAAGATTTTTGTTAGGCAAGATCTTGGTTAGGGAAGATCTTGGTTAGGAAAGATCTTGGTTTGGGAAGATTTTGGTTAGGGAAGATCTTGGTTTTGCAAGATCTTGGCTAGGATAGACCATTGTTAGGCAAGATCTTTGTTAGGTAAGATATTGGTTAGGCAAGATCTTTGTTAGGCAAGATCTTGGTAAGGCTAGATCTTGGTTAGACAATGGTTGGGTAGGCAACATCTTGGTTATACAAGACCTTGGTAAGGCAAGATCTTGGTTAGGCAAGATCTTGATTAGGCAAATTCTTGGTTACACAAGATCTTTGTTAAGCAAGATATTGGTTAGGCAAGATCTTGGTTAAGCAAGATATTGGTTAGGCAAGATCTTGGGTAGGCAAGATCTTGGTAAGGCTAGATCTTGGTTAGGCAAGGGTTGGGTAGGCAAGGTATTTGTTAGGCAAGATCTTGGTAAGGGTAGATCTTGATTAGGCAAGACCTTGGTTATTCAAGATCTTTGTTACCAAGATCTTCGTTAGGCTTGATCTTGGTTAGGCAAGATCTTGGTTAGGCTATATCTTGGTTACACTAGATCTTGGAAAGGAAAGATCTTGGTTAGGGAAGATCTTTGTTAGGCAAGATATTGGTAAGGCAAGATCTTGGTTAGCCAAGATCTTGGTTGGGCAAGATCTTGGTCATGCAAGACCTTGGTACCGCTAGATCTTGGTTAGGCAAGATCTTGGTTAACCAAGATCTCTGTAAGGCTAGATCCTGGTTAGGCAAGGGTTGGGTAGGCAAGATACTTGTTAGGCAAGATCTTGGTAGGGCTAGATCTTGGTTAGGCAAGATCTTGGTTATGCGAGATCTTGGTAAGGGAAGATCTTGGTTACGTAAGATATTGGGTAGGGAAGATCTTGGATAGCCAAGATCTTGGTTAGGGAAGATTTTGGTTAGGGAAGATCCTGATTAGGCAAGATCTTGGTTAGGCAAGATCTTGGTTAGGTAAGATCTTGGTAAGGCAAAATGCTTGTTAGGCAAGATCTTTTTTAGGCAAGATCTTGGTTTTGCAAGATCTTGGCTAGGATAGACCATTGTTAGGCAAGATCTTTGTTAGGCAAGATATTGGTTAGGCAAGATCTTTGTTAGGCAAGATCTTTGTAAGGCTAGATCTTGGTTAGACAATGGTTGGGTAGGCAACATCTTGGTTATACAAGATCTTGGTAAGGCAAGATCTTGGTTAGGCAAGATCTTGATTAGGCAAATTCTTGGTTACACAAGATCTTTGTTAAGCAAGATATTGGTTAGGCAAGATCTTGGTTAAGCAAAATCTTGGTAAGGCAAGATCTTGGTTAGGAAAGATCTTGGTTTTGAAAAATATTTTTTAGGGAAGATCTTGATAAGGCTAGATCTTGGTTAGGCAAGATCTTGGTTAGGCAAGATCTTGGTTAGGCAAGATCTTGGTTAGGGAAGATCTTTGTTAGCCAAGATCTTGGTAAGGCTAGATCTTGGTTAGGCAAGATCTTTGTTACCAGGATCTTCGTTAGGCTTGATCTTGGTTAGGCTAGACCTTGGTTAGGCTATATCTTGGTTACACTAGATCTTGGAAAGGCAAAATCTTGGTTAGGAAGATCTTTTTTAGGCAAGATATTGGTAAGGCAAGATCTTGGTTAGGCAAGATCTTGGTTAGGCAAGATCTTGGTTAGGCAAGATCTCGGTACCGCTAGATCTTGGTTAGGCAAGATCTTTGTTAGGCTAGATCTTGGTTAGGCAAGGGTTCGGTAGGCAAGATATTTGTTATGCAAGATCTTGGTAAGGCTAGATCTTGGTTAGGCAAGATCTTGGTTAGGCAAGATTTTGGTTGCACTAGATCTTGCTGAGGCAAGATCTTGATAAGGCTAGATCTTGGTTACACTAGATCTTGGTAAGGCAAGATCTTGGCTAGGCATGATCTTTGTTAGGCAAGATCTTTGTTAAGCAAGATCTTGGTTAGGCCAAATCTTGGTAAGGCAAGATCTTGGTTAGGAAAGACCTTGGTTTTGGAAGATATTTTTAAGGGAAGATCTTGATAAGGCTAGATCTTCGTTAGGCAAGATCTTGGTTAGGCAAGATCTTGGTTAGGCAAGATCTCGGTAAGGCGAGATCTTGGTTTGGCAAGATCTTGGTTAAGGAAGATCTTGGTCAGGGAAGATCTTGATAAGGCTAGACCTTGGTTAGGCAAGATCTTGGTTAGGCAAGATCTTGGTAATACAAGACTTTGGTACGGCTAGATCTAGGTTAGGCAAGATCTTCGTTAGGCAAGATCATGGTAAGGCTAGATCTTGGTTAGGCAAGGGTTGGGTAGGCAAGATATTTGTTAGGCAAGATCTTGGCAAGGGAAGATCTTTGTTAGGCAAGATCTTGGTTAGGCAACCTCTTGGTTAGGGAAGATCTTGCTTAAGGAAGATCTTGGTTTTGGAAGATCTTGGTTAGGCAAGATCTTGGTAAGGCAAGATCTTGGTTAGGGAAGATTTTGGTTAAGGAAGATCTTGATAAGGCTAGATCTTGGTTGGGCAAGATCTTCGTAATGGAAGACCTTGGTACCGCTAGATCTTGGTTAGGCAATATCTTGGTTAGCCAAGATCTTGGTAAGGCTATATCTTGGTTAGGCAAGATCTTGGTTAGGCAAGATCTTGGTTAGGCAAGACCTTGGTAAGGCAAGATCTTGGTTAGGCAAGATCTTGGTTAGGGAAGATCTTTGTTAGGAAAGATCTTGGTTGGGCAAGATCTTGGTAAAGCAAGACCTTGGTACGGCTAGATCTTGGTTAGGCAAGATCTTGGTAAGGCTATATCTTGGTTAGGCAAGGGTTGGGTAGGCAAGATATTTGTTAGGCAAGATCTTGCAAAGGCTAGATCTTGGTTAGGCAAGATCTTGGTAAGGCAAGATTTTGGTTAGGCAAGATCTTGGTTAGGCAAGATCCTGGTTAAGCAAGATCTTGGTTAGGCAAGATCTTGGTTAGGTAAGATCTTGGTAATGCAAGATTTTGGTTAGGAAAGATCTTGGTTTGCGAAGATATTGGTTAGGGAAGATCTTGATAAGGCTAGAACTTGGTTGGGAAAGATTTTGGTAAAGCAAGACCTTGGTACGGCTAGATCTTGGTTAGGCAAGATCTTGGTTAGGCAAGATCTTGGTAAGGCTATATCTTGGTACGGTACGGCTAGATCTTGGTTAGGCAAGATCTTGGTTAGGCAAGATCTTGGTAAGGCTATATCTTGGTTAGGCAAGGGTTGGGTAGGCAAGATATTTGTTAGGCAAGATCTTGCTAAGGCTAGATCTTGGTTAGGCTAGATCTTGGTAAGGCAAGATCTTGGTTAGGCAAGATCTTGGTTAGGCAAGATCCTGGTTAAGCAAGATCTTGGTTAGGCAAGATCTTGGTTAGGCAAGATCTTGGTAATGCAAAATTTTGGTTAGGAAAGATCTTGGTTTGCGAAGATATTGGTTAGGGAAGATCTTGATAACGCTAGAACTTGGTAAAGCAAGACCTTGGTACGGCTAGATCTTGGTTAGGCAAGATCTTGGTTAGGCAAGATCTTGGTAAGGCTATATCTTGGTTAGGCATGGGTTGGGTAGGTAAGATATTTGTTAGGCAAGATCTTGCTAAGGCTAGATCTTGGTTAGGCAATATCTTGGTTAGGCTAGAACTTGGTTAGGCAAGATCTTGGTTAGGCGAGATCTTGGTCAGGCAAGATCTTTTTTAGGCAAGATCTTGGGAAGGCAAGATCCTTGTTAGGCAAGATCTTGGTTAGGCAAGATCTTGGCTAGGCTAGAACTTGGTTAGGCAAGATCTTGGTTAGGCAAGATCTTGGTCAGGCAAGATCTTGGTTAGGCAAGATCTTGGGAAGGAAAGATCCTTGTTAGGCAAGATCTTGGTTAGGCAAGATCTTGGTTAGGCAAGATCTTGGTAAGGCAAGCTCCTTGTCAGGCAAGATCTTGGTTACGCAAGATATTGGTTAGACAACATCTTGGTAAGGCAAGATCTTGGCTAGGCAAGATCTTGGTTAAGCAAAATCTTGCTTTGGGAAGATATATGTCAGGGAAGATCTTGGTTAGGCAAGATCTTGGTTAGGCAAAATCTTGGTTAAGCAAGATCATGGTTAGGCAAGATATTGGTTATGCAAGATCTTGGTTAGGCAAGATCTTGGCAAGGCAAGATCTTGGCTAGGCAAGATCTTGGTTAGTCAAAATATTGGTTTGGGAAGATATATGTCAGGGAAGATCTTGGTTAGGCAAGATCTTGGTTAGGCAAGATCTTGGTTAGGCAAGTTCTTGGTTAGGCAAGATCTTGGTTAGGCAAGATCTTGGCAAGGCAAGATCTTCGCTAGGCAAAATCTTGGTTAGGCAAAATCTTGGTTTGGGAAGATATATGTCAGGGAAGATCTTAGTTAGGCAAGATCTTGGTTAGGCAAGGTCTTGGTTAGGAAAAATCGTGGTTAAGCAAGATCATGGTTAGGCAAGATATTGGTTAGGCAAGAGCTTGGTTCGAGAAGATCTTGGTTAGGAAAGATCTTGGATTGTGAAGATCTTGGTTAGGGAAGATCTTGGTTAGAAAAGATCTTGGTTAGGGAAGATCTTTGTTGGGCAACATCTTGGTAATGCAAGACCTTGCTACGGCCAGATCTTGGATAGGAAAGATCTTGGTTGGCCAAGATCTTGGTAAGGCTATATCTTGGTTAGGCAAGGGTTGGGTTGGCAAGATCTTGGTTAGGCAAGATCTTGGTACGGCTAGATCTTGGTTAGTCAAGATCTTGGTTAGATAACATCATTGTAAGGCTAGATCTTGGTTAGGCAAGGGTTGGGTAGGCAAGATATTTGTTAGGCAAGATCTTGGTAAGGATAGATCTTGTTTAGGCAAGATCTTGTTTAGGCAAGATTTTGGTTACGGAAGATCTTGGTAAGGCAAGATCTTGGTTAGGGAAGATCGTGGTTAGGAAAGATCTTGGTTTTGGAAGATCTTGGTTAACGAAGATCTTGCTTTGGGAAGATAGATGTCAGGGAAGATCTTGGTTAGGCAAAATCTTGGTTAGGCAAGATCTTGGTTAGGCAAAATCTTGGTTAAGCAAGATCATGGTTAGGCAAGATATTGGTTAGGCAAGATCTTTGTTAGGCAAAATCTTGGTTAGGCAAGATCTTGGTTAGGCAAGTTCTTGGTTAGGCAAGATCTTGGTTAGGCAAGATCTTGGCAAGGCAAGATCTTGGCTAGGCAAGATCTTGGTTAGGCAAAATCTTGGTTTGGGAAGATATATGTCACGGAAGATCTTGGTTAGGCAAGATCTTGGTTAGGCAAGTTCTTGGTAATGCAAGATCTCGGTTATGCAAGATCTTGGCAAGGCAAGATCTTGGCTAGGCAAAATCTTGGTTTGGGAAAATTTTGGTTATGGAAGATCTTGATTAGGCAAGATCTTGGTTAGGCAAGATCTTGGTTAGGCAAGATCTTGGTTAGGGAAGATCTTGGTAAGGCAAGATCCTTGTTAGGCAAGATTTTTTTTAGGCAAGATCTTGGTTATGCAAGATCTTGGCTAGGATAGACCATTGTTAAGCAAGATCTTGGTTAGGCAAGATTTTGGTTAGGCAAGATCTTGGGTAGGCAAGATCTTGGTAAGGCTATATCTTGGTTAGGCAAGGGTTGGGTAGGCAAGATCTTGGTCAGGCTATATCTTGGTTACACTAGATCTTGGAAAGGGAAGATCTTGGTTGGGGAATATTTTTGTTAGGCAAGATATTGGTAAGGCAAGATCTTGGTTAGGCAAGATCTTGGTTGGGCAGAATCTTGGTCATGCAAGACCTTGGTACCGCTAGATCTTGGTTAGGCAAGATCTTGGTTAGCAAAGATCTTTGTAAGACTACTTCTTGGTTAGGCAAGGGTTGGGAAGGCAAGATATTTGTTAGGCAAGATCTTGGTAAGGCTAGATCTTGGTTAGGCAAGATCTTGGTTAGGAGAGATCTTGGTTACACTAGATCTTGGTAAGGCAAGATATTGGTAAGGCTTGATCTTTGTTAGGCAAGATCTTTGTTAGGCAAGAGCTTGGTTAGGCAAAATCTTGGTAAGGCTAGATCTTTGTTAGGCAAGATCTTGGTTAGGGAAGATCTTGGTTAGGCAAGATCTTGGTTAGGAAAGATCTTGGTTTGGGAAAATATTGGTTAGGGAAGATCTTGGTAAGGCTAGATCTTGGTTAGGCAAGATCTTGGTTAGGAGAGATCTTGGTTACACTAGATCTTGGTAAGGCAAGATCTTGGTAAGGCTAGATCTCGGTTACACTAGATCTTGGTAAGGCAAGATCTTGGCTAGGCTTGATCTTTGTTAGGCAAGATCTTTGTTAGGCAAGAGCTTGGTTAGGCAAAATCTTGGTAAGGCTAGATCTTTGTTAGGCAAGATCTTGGTTAGGGAAGATCTTGGTTAGGCAAGATCTTGGTTAGGAAAGATCTTGGTTTGGGAAGATATTGGTTAGGGAAGATCTTGACAAGGCTAGATCTTGGTTAGGCAAGATCTCGGTTGGGCACGATCTTGGTAATGCACGACGTTGCAACCGCTAGATCTTGGTTAGGCAAGATCTTGGTTAGCGAAGATCTTGGTAAGGCCATATCTTGGTTAGGCAAGGATTGGGTAGGCAAGATATTTGTTAGGCAAGATCTTGGTAAGGCTATATCTTGGTTAGGCAAGATCTTGGTTAGGCAAGATCTTGGTAAGGGAAGATCTTGGTTAGCCAAGATCTTGGTTAGGGAAGATCTTTTTTAAACAAGATATTGGTAAGGCAAGATCTTGGTTAGGCAAGATCTTGGTTAGTCAAGATCTTGGTAATGTAAGATTTTGGTTAGGCAAGATCTTTGTTAGGGAAGATCTTGGTTAGGAAAGATCTTGGTTTGGGAAGATTGTGGTTAGGGAACATCTTGATTAGGCAAGATCTTGGTTAGGCAAGATCTTGGTTAGGCAAGATCTTGGTAAGGCAAGATCCTTGTTAGGCAAGATGTTTTTTAGGCAAGATCTTGGTTATGCAAGATCTTGGCTAGGATAGACCATTGTTAGGCAAGATCTTGGTTAGGCAAGATATTGGTTAGGCAAGATCTTGGTTAGGCAAGATCTTGGTAAGGCTAGATCTTGGTTAGACAATGGTTGGGTAGGCAACATCTTGGTTACACAAGATCTTTGTTAGGCAAGATATTGGTTAGGCAAGATCTTGGTTAAGCAAAATCTTGGTCAGGCAAGATCTTGGTTAGGAAAGATCTTGGTTTTGGAAGATATTTTTTAGGGAAGATCTTGATAAGGCTAGATCTTGGTTAGGCAAGATCTTGGTTAGGCAAGATCTTGGTTAAAGAAGATCTTTGTTAGGCAAGATCTTGGTAAGGCTAGATCTTGGTTAGGCAAGATCTTTGTTACCAGGATCTTCGTTAGGCTTGATCTTGGTTAGGCTGGACCTTGGTTAGGCTATATCTTGGTTACACTAGATCTTGGAAAGGCAAGATCTTGGTTAGGAAGATCTTTTTTAGGCAAGATATTGGTAAGGCAAGATCTTGGTTAGGCAAGATCTTGCTTGGGCAAGATCTTGGTTAGGCAAGATCTTGGTACCGCTAGATCTTGGTTAGGCAAGATCTTGGTTTGCCAAGATCTTTGTAAGGCTAGATCTTGGTTAGGCAAGGGTTCGGTAGCCAAGATATTTGTTAGGCAAGATCTTGGTAAGGCTTGATCTTGGTTAGGCAAGATCTTGGTTAGGCAAGATCTTGGTTACACTAGATCTTGCTAAGGCAAGATCTTGGTAAGGCTAGATCTTGGTTACACTAGATCTTGGTAAGGCAAGATCTTGGCTAGGCATGATCTTTGTTAGGCAAGATCTTGGTTAGGCCAAATCTTGGTAAGGCAAGATCTTGGTTAGGAAAGATCTTGGTTTTGGAAAATATTTTTTAGGGAAGATCTTGATAAGGCTAGATCTTGGTTAGGCAAGATCTTGGTTAGGCAAGATCTTGGTTAGGCAAGATCTCGGTAAGGCAAGATCTTGGTTTGGCAAGATCTTGGTTAAGGAAGATCTTGGTAAGGGAAGATCTTGATAAGGCTAGACCTTGGTTAGGCAAGATCTTGGTTAGGCAAGATCTTGGTAATACAAGACTTTGGTACGGCTAGATCTAGGTTAGGCAAGATCTTCGTTAGGCAAGATCCTGGTAAGGCTAGATCTTGGTTAGGCAAGGGTTAAGTAGGCAAGATATTTGTTAAGCAAGATCTTGGCAGGGGAAGATCTTTGTTAGGCAAGATCTTGGTTAGGCAACATCTTGGTTAGGGAAGATCTTGGTTAGGGAAGATCTTGGTTAAGGAAGATCTTGGTTTTGGAAGATCTTGGTTTGGCAAGATCTTGGTAAGGCAAGATTTTGGTTAGGGAAGATATTGGTTAGGAAAGATCTTGATAAGGCTAGATATTGGTTGGGCAAGATCTTGGTAATGCAAGACCTTGGTACCGCTAGATCTTGGTTAGGCAATATCTTGGTCAGCCAAGATCTTGGTAAGGCTATATCTTGGTTACGCAAAGGTTGAATAGATAAGATACTTGTTAGTCAAGATCTTGGTAAGGCTAGATCTTGGTTAGGCAAGATCTTGGTTAGGCAAGATCTTGGTTAGGCAAGATCTTGGTAAGGCAAGATCTTGGTTAGGCAAGATGTTGGTTAGGGAAGATCTTTGTTAGGAAAGATCTTGGTTGCGCAAGATCTTGGTAAAGCAAGACCTTGGTACGGCTAGATCTTGGTTAGGCAAGATCTTGGTTAGGCAAGATCTTGGTAAGGCTATATCTTGGTACGGTACGGCTAGATCTTGGTTAGGCAAGATCTTGGTTAGGCAAGATCTTGGTAAGGCAAGATCTTGGTTAGGCAAGATCTTGGTTAGGCAAGATCCTGGTTAAGAAAGATCTTGGTTAGGCAAGATCTTGGTTAGGCAAGATCTTGGTAATGCAAGATTTTGGTTAGGAAAGATCTTGGTTTGCGAAGATATTGGTTAGGGAAGATCTTGATAAGGCTAGAACTTGGTTCGGAAAGATATTGGTAAAGCAAGACCTTGGTACGGCTAGATCTTGGTTAGGCAAGATCTTGGTTAGGCAAGATCTTGGTAAGGCTATATCTTGGTACGGTACGGCTGGATCTTCGTTAGCCAAGATTAGGCTACAACTTGGTTAGGCAAGATCTTGGTTAGGCAAGATCTTGGTCAGGCAAGATCTTGGTTAGGCAAGATCTTGGGAAGGAAAGATCCTTGTTAGGCAAAATCTTGGTTAGGCAAGATCTTGGTTAGGCAAGATCTTGGAAAGGCAAGCTCCTTGTCAGGCAAGATCATAGTTAGGCAAGATATTGGTTAGACAACATCTTGGTAAGGCAAGATCTTGGCTAGGCAAGATCTTGGTTAAGCAAAATCTTGCTTTGGGAAGATATATGTCAGGGAAGATCTTTGTTAGGCAAGATCTTTGTTAGGCAAGATCTTGGTTAGGCAAAATCTTGGTTAAGCAAGATCATGGTTAGGCAAGATATTGGTTAGGCAAGATCTTGGTTAGGCAAAATCTTGGTTAGGCAAGATCTTGGTTAGGCAAGTTCTTGGTTAGGCAAGATCTTGGTTAGGCAAGATCTTGGCAAGGCAAGATCTTGGCTAGGCAAGATCTTGGTTAGTCAAAATCTTGGTTTGGGAAGATATATGTCAGGGAAGATCTTGGTTAGGCAAGATCTTGGTTAGGCAAGATCTTGGTTAGGCAAGATCTTGGTTAGGCAAGTTCTTGGTTAGGCAAGATCTTGGTTAGGCAAGATCTTGGCAAGGCAAGATCTTGGCTAGGAAAAATCTTGGTTAGGCAAAATCTTGGTTTGGGAAGATATATTTCAGGGAAGATCTTGGTTTGGCAAGATCTTGGTTAGGCAAGGTCTTGGTTAGGCAAAATCTTGGTTAAGCAAGATCATGGTTAGGCAAGATATTGGTTAGGCAAGATCTTGGTTAGGCAAGAGCTTGGTTCGGGAAGATCTTGGTTAAAAAAGATCTTGGTTTGTGAAGATCTTGGTTAGGGAAGATCTTGGTTAGAAAAGATCTTGGTTAGGGAAGATCTTTGTTGGGCAACGTCTTGGTAATGCAAGACCTTGCTACGGCCAGATCTTGGTTAGGAAAGATCTTGGTTGGCCAAGATCTTGGTAAGGCTATATCTTGGTTAGGCATGGGTTGGGTTGGCAAGATCTTGGTTAGGCAAGATCTTGGTACGGCTAGATCTTGGTTAGTCAAGATCTTGGTTAGATAACATCTTTGTAAGGCTAGATCTTGGTTAGGCAAGGGTTGGGTAGGCAAGATATTAGTTAGGCAAGATCTTGGTAAGGCTAGATCTTGTTTAGGCAAGACCTTGTTTAGGCAAGATCTTGGTTACGGAAGATCTTGGTAAGGCAAGATCTTGGTTAGGGATGATCTTGGTTAGGGAAGATCTTGGTTAGGAAAGATCTTGGTTTTGGAAGATCTTGGTTAGGGAAGATCTTGCTTTGGGCAGATATATGTCAGGGAAGATCTTGGTTAGGCAAGATCTTGGTTAGGCAAGATCTTGGTTAGGCAAAATCTTGGTTAAGCAAGATCATGGTTAGGCAAGATATTGGTTAGGCAAGATCTTTGTTAGGCAAAATCTTGGTTAGGCAAGATCTTGGTTAGGCAAGTTCTTGGTTAGGCAACATCTTGGTTAGGCAAGATCTTCGCAAGGCAAGATCTTGGCTAGGCAAGATCTTGGTTAGGCAAAATCTTGGTTTGGGAAGATATATGTCACGGAAGATCTTGGTTAGGCAAGATCTTGGTTAGGCAAGTTCTTGGTTAGGCAAGATCTTGGTTAGGCAAGATCTTGGGAAGGCAAGATCTTGGCTAGGCAAAATCTTGGTTTGGCAAAATCTTGGTTTGGGAAGATATATGTCAGGGAAGATCTTGGTTAGGCAAGAGCTTGGTTCGGGAAGATCTTGGTTAGGAAAGATCTTGGTTTTTCAAGATCTTGGTTAGGGAAGATCTTGGTTAGAAAAGATCTTGGTTAGGGAAGATCTTTGTTGGGCAACATCTTGGTAATGCAAGACCTTGTTACGGCCGGATCTTGGTCAGGAAAGATCTTGGTTGGCCAAGATCTTGGTAAGGCTATATCTTGGTTAGGCAATTGTTGGGTTGACAAGATCTTAGTTAGGCAAGATCTTGGTACGGCTAGATCTTGGTTAGTCAAGATCTTGGTTAGATAACATCTTTGTAAGGCTAGATCTTGGTTAGGCAAGGGTTGGGTAGGCAAGATATTTGTTAGGCAAGATCTTGGTAAGGCTAGATCTTGTTGAGGCAAGACCTTGGTTAGGCAAGATCTTGGTTACGGAAGATCTTTTTAAGGCAAGATCTTGGTTAGGAATGATCTTGGTTAGGGAAGATCTTGGTTAGGAAAGATCTTGGTTTTGGAAGATCTTTGTTAGGGAAGATCTTAGTAAGACAAGATCTTGGTCAGGAAAGATCTTGGTTAGGGAAGATCTTCGTTAGGAAAGATCTTGGTTTTGGCAGATATTTTTTAGGCAAGATCTTGGTAAGGCAAGATCTTGGTTAGGCAAGATCTTGGTTAGGGAAGATCTTTGTTAGGGAAGATCTTTATAAGGCTAGATCTTGGTTAGGCAATATCTTGGTAATACAAGACCTTGGTACGGCTAGATCTTGGTTTGGCAAGATCTTGGTTAGGCAAGATCTTGGTAAGGCTGGATCTTGGTTAGGCAAGGGTTGGGTAGGCAACATCTTGGTTAGGCAAGATATTGGTTAGGGAAGATCTTTGTTAGGAAAAATCTTGGTTTGGAAACATATTGTTCATAGATTGGTTAAGCTAGATCTTAGTAAGGCAAGATCTTGGTAAGGCAAGATCTTGGTAAGGCTAGATCTTGGTTACACTAGATCTTTGTAAGGCAAGATCTTGGCTAGGCTTGATCTTTGTTAGGCAAGATCTTTGTTAGGCAAGATCTTGGTTAGGCAAGATCTTGGTAAGGCTAGATCTTCGTTTGGCAAGATCTTGGTTAGGCAAGATCTTGGTTAGGGAAGATCTTCGTTAGGAAAAATCTTGGTTTGGAAAGATATTGTTCAGGGATTGGTTAAGCTAGATCTTAGTAAGGCAAGATCTTGGTAAGGCAAGATCTTGGTAAGGCTAGATCTTGGTTACACTAGATCTTGGCAAGGCAAGATCTTGGCTAGGCTTGATCTTTGTTAGGCAAGATCTTTGTTAGGCAAGATCTTTGTCAGGCAAGATCTTGGTTAGGCAAGATCTTGGTAAGGCTAGATCTTTGTTTGGCAAGATCTTGGTTAGGCAAGATCTCGGTTAGGGAAGATCTTTATAAGGCTAGATCTTGGTTAGGAAAGATCTTGGTTGGGCAAGATCGTGGTAATGCAAGACCTTGGTACCGCTAGATCTTGGTTAGGCAATATCTTGGTTAGCCAAGATCTTGGTAAGGCTATATCTTGGTTAGGCAAAGGTTGAGTAGATAAGATACTTGTTAGTCGAGATCTTGGTAAGGCTAGATCTTGGTTAGGCAAGATCTTGGTTAGGCAAGATCTTGGCAAGGCAAGATCTTGGGCAGGCAAAATCTTGGTTAGGCAAAATCTTGGTTTGGGAAGATATATTTCAGGGAAGATCTTGGTTTGGCAAGATCTTTGTTAGGCAAGGTCTTGGTTAGGCAAAATCTTGGTTAAGCAAGATCATGGTTAGGCAAGATATTGGTTAGGCAAGATCTTGGTTAGGCAAGAGCTTGGTTCGGGAAGATCTTGGTTAGGAAAGATCTTGGTTTGTGAAGATCTTGGTTAGGGAAGATCTTGGTTAGAAAAGATCTTGGTTAGGGAAGATCTTTGTTGGGCAACGTCTTGGTAATGCAAGACCTTCCTACGGCCAGATCTTGGTTAGGAAAGATCTTGGTTGGCCAAGATCTTGGTAAGGCTATATCTTGGTTAGGCATGGGTTGGGTTGGCAAGATCTTGGTTAGGCAAGATCTTGGTACGGCTAGATCTTGGTTAGTCAAGATCTTGGTTAGATAACATCTTTGTAAGGCTAGATCTTGGTTAGGCAAGGGTTGGGTAGGCAAGATATTTGTTAGGCAAGATCTTGGTAAGGCTAGATCTTGTTTAGGCAAGACCTTGTTTAGGCAAGATCTTGGTTACGGAAGATCTTGGTAAGGCAAGATCTTGGTTAGGAATGATCTTGGTTAGGGAAGATCTTGGTTAGGCAAGATCTTTGTTAGGCAAAATCTTGGTTAGGCAAGATCTTGGTTGGGCAAGTTCTTGGTTAGGCAAGATCTTGGTTAGGCAAGATCTTGGCAAGGCAAGATCTTGGCTAGGCAAGATCTTGGTTAGGCAAAATCTTGGTTAGGCAAGATCTTGGTTAGGAATGATCTTGGTTAGGGAAGATCTTGGTTAAGAAAGATCTTGGTTTTGGAAGATCTTGGTTAGGGAAGATCTTGCTTTGGGCAGATATATGTCAGGGAAGATCTTGGTTAGGCAAGATCTTGGTTAGGCAAGATCTTGGTTAGGAAAAATCTTGGTTAAGCAAGATCATGGTTAGGCAAGATATTGGTTAGGCAAGATCTTTGTTAGGCAAAATCTTGGTTAGGCAAGATCTTGGTTAGGCATGTTCTTGGTTAGGCAAGATCTTGGTTAGGCAAGATCTTGGCAAAGCAAGATCTTGGCTAGGCAAGATCTTGGTTAGGCAAAATCTTGGTTTGGGAAGATATATGTCACGGAAGATCTTGGTTAGGCAAGATCTTGGTTAGGCAAGATCTTGGTTAGGCAAGTTCTTGGTTAGGCAAGATCTTGGTTAGGCAAGATCTTGGCAAGGCAAGATCTTGGCTAGGCAAAATCTTTGTTAGGCAAAATCTTGGTTTGGGAAGATATATGTCAGGGAAGATCTTGGTTAGGCAAGATCTTGGTTAGGCAAGGTCTTGGTTCGGCAAAATCTTTGTTAAGCAAGATCATGGTTAGGCAAGATATTGGTTAGGCAAGATCTTGGTTAGGCAAGAGCTTGGTTCGGGAAGATCTTGGTTAGGAAAGATCTTGGTTTTTCAAGATCTTGGTTAGGGAAGATCTTGGTTAGAAAAGATCTTGGTTAGGGAAGATCTTTGTTGGGCAACATCTTGGTAATGCAAGACCTTGTTACGGCCGGATCTTGGTTAGGAAAGATCTTGGTTGGCCAAGATCTTGGTAAGGCTATATCTTGGTTAGGCAATTGTTGGGTTGACAAGATCTTGGTTAGGCAAGATCTTGGTTTTGGAAGATCTTGGTTAGGGAAGATCTTAGTAAGGCAAGATCTTGGTCAGGAAAGATCTTGGTTAGGGAAGATCTTCGTTAGGAAAGATCTTGGTTTTGGAAGATATTTTTTAAGGAAGATCTTGATAAGGCTAGATCTTGGTTAGGCAAGATCTTGGTTGGGCAAGATCTTGGTAATGCAAGACCTTGGTACCGCTAGATCTTGGTTAGGCAATATCTTGGTTAGCCAAGATCTTGGTAAGGCTATATCTTGGTTAGGCAAAGGTTGAGTAGATAAGATACTTGTTAGTCGAGATCTTGGTAAGGCTAGATCTTGGTTAGGCAAGATCTTGGTTAGGCAAGATCTTGGTTAGGCAAGATCTTGGTAAGGCAATATCTTGGTTAGGCAAGATATTTGTTAGGGAAGATCTTGGTTAGACAAGATCTTCGATAGGGAAGATCTTTTTTAGGCAAGATATTTGTAAGGCAAGATCTTAGTTAGGCAAGATCTTGGTTAGGCAAGATCTTAGTTAGGCAAGATCTTGGTAAGGCAAGATCCTTGTTAGGCAAGATTTTTTTTAGGCAAGATCTTGGTTATGCAAGATCTTGGCTATGATAGATGTTTGTTAGGCAAGATCTTGGTTAGGCAAGATATTGGTTAGGCAAGATCTTGGTTAGGCAAGATCTTGATGAGGCTAGATCTTGGTTAGGCAAGGATTGGGTAGGCAAGATATTTTTTAGGCAAGATGTTGGTAAGGCTAGATCTTAATTAGGCAAGATCTTGGTTAGGGAAGATCTTTGTTAGGAAACATCTTGTTTGGGCAAGATCTTGGTAAAGCAAGAACTTGGTACGGCTAGATCTTGGTTAGGCAAGATCTTGGTTAGGCAAGATCTTGGTAAGGCTATATCTTGGTTAGGCAAGGGTTGGGTAGGCAAGATATTTGTTAGGCAAGATCTTGCTAATTCTAGATCTTCGTTAGGCAAGATCTTGGTAAGGCAAGATCTTGGTTAGGCAAGATCTTGGTTAGGCAAGATCCTGGTTAAGCAAGATCTTGGTTAGGCAAGATCTTGGTTAGGCAAGATCTTGGTAATGCAAGATTTTGGTTAGGAAAGATCTTGGTTTGCGAAGATATTGGTTAGGGAAGACCTTGATAAGGCTAGAACTTGGTTGGGAAAGATCTTGGTAAAGCAAGACCATGGTACGGCTAGATCTTGGTTAGGCAAGGTCTTGGTTAGGCAAGATCTTGGTAAGGCTATATCTTGGTACGGTACGGCTAGATCTTGGTTAGGCAAGATCTTGGTTAGCCAAGATCTTGGTAAGGCTATATCTTGGTTAGGCAAGATCTTGGTAATGCAAGATTTTGGTTAGGAAAGATCTTGGTTTGCGAAGATATTGGTTAGGGAAGACCTTGATAAGGCTAGAAGTTGGTTGGGAAAGATCTTGGTAAAGCAAGACCATGGTACGGCTAGATCTTGGTTCGGCAAAATCTTTGTTAAGCAAGATCATGGTTAGGCAAGATATTGGTTAGGCAAGATCTTGGTTAGGCAAGAGCTTGGTTCGGGAAGATCTTGGTTAGGAAAGATCTTGGTTTGTGAAGATCTTGGTTAGGGAAGATCTTGGTTAGAAAAGATTTTGGTTAGGGAAGATCTTTGTTGGGCAACATCTTGGTAATGCAAGACCTTGTTACGGCCGGATCTTGGTTAGGAAAGATCTTGGTTGGCCAAGATCTTGGTAAGGCTATATCTTGGTTAGGCAATTGTTGGGTTGACAAGATCTTGGTAGGCAAGATCTTGGTACGGCTAGATCTTGGTTAGTCAAGATCTTGGTTAGATAACATCTTTGTAAGGCTAGATCTTGCTTAGGCAAGGGTTGGGTAGGCAAGATATTTGTTAGGCAAGATCTTGGTAAGGCTAGATCTTGTTTAGGCAAGACCTTGGTTAGGCAAGATCTTGGTTACGGAAGATCTTGGTAAGGCAAGATCTTGGTTAGGAATGATCTTGGTTAGGGAAGATCTTGGTTAGGAAAGATCTTGGTTTTGGAAGATCTTGGTTAGGGAAGATCTTAGTAAGGCAAGATCTTGGTCAGGAAAGATCTTGGTTAGGGAAGATCTTCGTTAGGAAAGATCTTGGTTTTGGAAGATATTTTTTAGGGAAGATCTTGATAAGGCTAGGTCTTGGTTAGGCAAGATCTTGGTTAGGCAAGATCTTGGTTAGGCAAGATCTTGGTAAGGCAAGATCTTGGTTAGGCAAGATCTTGGTTAGGGAAGATCTTGGTTAGGGAAGATCTTTATAAGGCTAGATCTTGGTTAGGCAAGATCTTGGTAATACAAGACCTTGGTACGGCTAGATCTTGGTTAGGCAAGATCTTGGTTAGGCAAGATCTTGGTAAGGCTGGATCTTGGTTAGGCAAGAGTTGGGTAGGCAACATCTTGGTTAGGCAAGATATTGCTTAGGGAAGATCTTTGTTAGGAAAAATCTTGGTTTGGAAAGATATTGTTCAGGGATTGGTTAAGCTAGATCTTAGTAAGGCAAGATCTTGGTGAGGCAAGATCTTGGTAAGGCTAGATCTTGGTTACACTAGATCTTGGTAAGGCAAGATCTTGGCTAGGCTTGATCTTTGTTAAACAAGATCTTTGTTAGGCAAGATCTTGGTTAGGCAAGATCTTGGTAAGGCTAGATCTTTGTTTGGCAAGATATTGGTTAGGCAAGATCTTGGTTAGGGAACATCTTGGTTAGGAAAAATCTTGGTTTGGAAAGATATTGTTCAGGGATTGGTTAAGCTAGATCTTAGTAAGGCAAGATCTTGGTAAGGCAAGATCTTGGTAAGGCTATATCTTGGTTACACTAGATCTTGGTAAGGCAAGATCTTGGCTAGGCTTGATCTTTGTTAGGCAAGATCTTTGTTAGGCAAGATCTTTGTTAGGCAAGATCTTGGTTAGGCAAGATCTTGGTAAGGCTAGATCTTTGTTTAACAAGATCTTGGTTAGGCAAGATCTTGGTTAGGGAAGATCTTGATAAGGCTAGATCTTGGTTAGGCAAGATCTTGGTTGGGCAAGATCTTGGTAATGCAAGACCTTGGTACCGCTAGATCTTGGTTAGGCAATATCTTGGTTAGCCAAGATCTTGGTAAGGCTATATCTTGGTTAGGCAAAGGTTGAGTAGATAAGATACTTGTTAGTCGAGATCTTGGTAAGGCTAGATCTTGGTTAGGCAAGATCTTGGTTAGGCAAGATCTTGGTAATGCAATATCTTGGTTAGGCAAGATATTTGTTAGGGAAGATCTTGGTTAGACAAGATCTTCGATAGGGAAGATCTTTTTTAGGCAAGATATTTGTAAGGCAAGATCTTAGTTAGGCAAGATCTTGGTTAGGCAAGATCTTGGTTAGGCAAGATCTTGGTAAGGCAAGATCCTTGTTAGGCAAGATTTTTTTTAGGCAAGATCTTGGTTATGCAAGATCTTGGCTATGATAGATGTTTGTTAGGCAAGATTTTGGTTAGGCAAGATATTGGTTAGGCAAGATCTTGGTTAGGCAAGATCTTGATGAGGCTAGATCTTGGTTAGGCAAGGATTGGGTAGGCAAGATATTTTTTAGGGAAGATGTTGGTAAGGCTAGATCTTAATTAGGCAAGATCTTGGTTAGGGAAGATCTTTGTTAGGAAACATCTTGTTTGGGCAAGATCTTGGTAAAGCAAGAACTTGGTACGGCTAGCTCTTGGTTAGGCAAGATCTTGGTTAGGCAAGATCTTGGTAAGGCTATATCTTGGTTAGGCAAGGGTTGGGTAGTCAAGATATTTGTTAGGCAAGATCTTGCTAAGGCTAGATCTTGGTTAGGCAAGATCTTGGTAAGGCAAGATCTTGGTTAGGCAAGATCTTGGTTAGGCAAGATCCTGGTTAAGCAAGATCTTGGTTAGGCAAGATCTTGGTTAGGCAAGATCTTGGTAATGCAAGATTTTGGTTAGGAAAGATCTTGGTTTGCGAAGATATTGGTTAGGGAAGACCTTGATAAGGCTAGAACTTGGTTGGGAAAGATCTTGGTAAAGCAAGACCATGGTACGGCTAGATCTTGGTTAGGCAAGATCTTGGTTAGGCAAGATCTTGGTAAGGCTATATCTTGGTACGGTACGGCTAGATCTTGGTTAGGCAAGATCTTGGTTAGGCAAGATCTTGGTAAGGCTATATCTTGGTTAGGCAAGGGTTGGGTAGGCAAGATATTTGTTAGGCAAGATCTTGCTAAGGCTAGATCTTAGTTAGGCTAGATCTTGGTAAGGCAAGATCTTGGTTAGGCAAGATCCTGGTTAAGCAAGATCTTGGTTAGGCAAGATCTTGGTTAGGCAAGATCTTGGTAATGCAAGATTTTGGTTAGCAAAGATCTTGGTTTGCGAAGATATTTGTTAGGGAAGATCTTAATAAGGCTAGAACTTGGTTGGGCAAGATCTTGGTAAAGCAAGACCTTGGTACGGCTAGATCTTGGTTAGGCAAGATCTTGCTTAGGCAAGATCTTGGTAAGGCTATATCTTGGTTAGGCAAGGGTTGGGTAGGCAAGATATTTGTTAGGCAAGATCTTGCTAAGGCTAGATCTTGGTTAGGCAAGATCTTGGTTACGCTAGAACTTGGTTAGGCAAGATCTTGGTTAGGCAAGATCTTGGTCAGGCAAGATCTTGGTTAGGCAAGATCTTGGGAAGGAAAGATCCTTGTTAGGCAAGATCTTGGTTAGGCAAGATCTTGGTTAGGCAAGATCTTGGTAAGGCAAGCTCCTTGTCAGGCAAGATCTTGGTTAGGCAAGATTTTGGTTAGACAACATCTTGGTAAGGCAAGATCTTGGCTAGGCAAGATCTTGGTTACGCAAAATCTTGCTTTGGGAAGATATATGTCAGGGAAGATCTTGGTTAGGCAAGATCTTGGTTAGGCAAAATCTTGGTTAAGCAAGATCATGGTTAGGCAAGATATTGGTTAGGCAAGATCTTTGTTAGGCAAAATCTTGGTTAGACAAGATCTTGGTTAGGCAAGTTCTTGGTTAGGCAAGATCTTGGTTAGGCAAGATCTTGGCAAGGCAAGATCTTGGCTAGGCAAGATCTTGGTTAGGCAAAATCTTGGTTTGGGAAGATATATGTCAGGGAAGATCTTGGTTAGGCAAGATCTTGGTTAGGCAAGATCTTAGTTAGGCAAGTTCTTGGTTAGGCAAGATCTTGGCAAGGCAAGATCATGGTTAGGCAAGATATTGGTTAGGCAAGGTCTTGGTTAGGCAAAATCTTGGTTAAGCAAGATCATGGTTAGGCAAGATATTGGTTAGGCAAAATCTTGGTTAGGCAAGAGCTTGGTTCGGGAAGATCTTCTTTAGGAAAGATCTTGGTATGTGAAGATCTTGGTTAGGGAAGATCTTGGTTAGAAAAGATCTTGGTTAGGGAAGATCTTTGTTGGGCAACATCTTGGCAATTCAAGACCTTGCTACGGCCAGATCTTGGTTAGGAAAGATCTTGGTTGGCCAAGATCTTGGTAAGGCTATATCTTGGTTAGGCAAGGGTTGGGTTGGCAAGATCTTGGTTAGGCAAGATCTTGGTACGGCTAGATCTTGGTTAGTCAAGATCTTGGTTAGATAACATCTTTGTAAGGCTAGATCTTGGTTAGGCAAAGATTGGGTAGGCAAGACATTTGTTAGGCAAGATGTTGGTAAGGCTAGATCTTGATTAGGCAAGATCTTTGTTATACAAGATCTTTGTTAGGGAAGATCTTGGTAAGGCAAGATCTTCGTTAGGAAAGATCTTGGTTAGGGAAGATCTTGGTTAGGAAAGATCTTGGTTTTGATAGATATTGGTCAGGGAAGATCTTGATAAGGCTAGATCTTGGTTAGGCAAGATCTTGGTTAGGCGAGATCTTGGTTAGGCAAGATCTTGGTAAGGCAAGATCTTGGTTAGGCAAGATCTTGGTTAAGGAAGATCTTGGTTAGGAAAGATCTTGGTTTGGGAAGATATTGGTTAGGGAAGACCTTGATACGGCTAGATCTTGGTTAGGCAAGATCTTGGTAATACAAGACCTAGGTACGGCTAGATCTTGGTTAGGCAAGATCTTGGTTTGGCAAGATCTTGGTAACGCAAGATCTTGGTTAGGAAAGATCTTGGTTTTGGAAGATATTTTTTAAGGACGATCTTGATAAGGCTAGATATTGGTTAGGCAAGATCTTGGTTAGCCAAGATCTTGGTTAGGGAAGATCTTGGTAATGCTAGATCTTGGTTAGGAAAGATCTTGGTTAGGGAAGGTCTTGGTTAGGGAAGATCTTGATAAGGCTAGATCTTGGTTAGGCAAGATCTTGGTTAGGCAAGATCTTGGTAGTACAAGACCTTGGTACGGCTAGATCTTGGTTAGGCAAGATCTTGGTAAGGCTAGATCTTGGTAAGGCAAGGGTTGGGTAGGCAAGATCTTGGTTAGGCAAGATCTTGGTAAGGCAAGATCTTGGTTACGCAAGATATTGATTAGGCAAATTCTTGGTTACGCAAGATCTTCGTTAGGCAAGATATTGGTTAGGCAAGATCTTGGTTAGGCAAAATCTTGGTAAGACAAGATCTTGGTTAGGCTAGATCTTGGTAATGCAAGATCTTGGTTAGGCAAGATCTTGGTTAGGCAAGATCTTGGTTAGGCAAGATCTTGGTTAGGCAAGATCTTGGTTAGGCAAGATCTTGGTTAGGGAAGATCTTTGTTAGGCAAGATATTGGTAAGGCTTGATCTTGGTTAGGCAAGATCTTTGTTACCAAGATCTTCGTTTCGCTTGATCTTGGTTAGGCTAGATCTTGGTTACGCTATATCTTGGTTACACTAGATCTTGGAAAGGCAAGATCTTGGTTAGGGAAGATCTTTGTTAGGCAAGATATTGGTAAGGCAAGAACTTGGTTAGGCAAGATCTTGGTTAGGCAAGATCTTGGTTAGGCAAGATCTTGGTAAGGCGAGATCTTGGTAATGCAAGATCTTGGTTAGGCAAGATCTTGGTTAGGCAAGATCTTGGTTAGGCAAGATCTTGGTTAGGGAAGATCTTTGTTAGGCAAGATCTTGGTAAGGCTAGATCTTGGTTAGGCAAGATCTTTGTTACCAAGATCTTCGTTTGGCTTGATCTTGGTTAGGCTAGAACTTGATTACGCTATATCTTGGTTACACTAGATCTTGGAAAGGCAAGATCTTGGTTAGGGAAGATCTTTGTTAGGCAAGATATTGGTAAGGCAAGAACTTGGTTAGGCAAGATCTTGGTTAGGCAAGATCTTGGTTAGGCAAGATCTTGGTAAGGCAAGATCTTGGTAAGGCAAGATCTTGGCTAGGCAAGATATTGGTTAGGGAAGATCTTGGTTAGGAAAGATCTTGGTTTGGGAAGATATTGGTCAGGGAAGATCTTGATAAGGCTAGATCTTGGTTAGGGAAGATCTTGGTTAGGCAACCTCTTGGTAATGCAAGACCTTGGTACGGGTAGATCTTGGTTAGGCAAGATCTTGGTTAGGCAAGATCTTTGTAAGGCTAGATCTTGGTTAGGCAAGGGTTGGGTAGGCAAGATATTTGTTAGGCAAGATCTCGGTAAGGCTAGACTTTGGTTAGGCAAGATCTTGGTTAGGCAAGATCTTGGTTACACTAGATCTTGGTAAAACAAGATCTTGGTAAGGCTAGATCTTGGTTACACTAGATCTTGGTAAGGCAAGATCTTGGCTAGGCATGATCTTTGTAAGGCAAGATCTTGGTTAGGCAAGATCCTGGTAAGGCTAGATCTTTGTTAGACAAGATCTTGGTTAGGCAAGATATTGGTTAGGGAAGATCTTGGTTAGGAAAGATCTTTGTTTCGGAAGATATTGGTTAGGGAAGATCTCTATAAGGCTAGATCTTGGTTAGGCAAGATCTTGGTTAGGCTAGATCTTGGTAATGCAAAGGTTGGGTAGATAAGATACTTGTTAGGCAAGATCTTGGTTAAGCAAGATCTTGGTTAGGCAAGATCTTTTTAAGGCAAGATCTTGGTTAGGCAAGATATTTGTTAGGGAAGATCTTGGTTAGACAAGATATTGGTTAGGGAAGATCTTTTTTAGGCAAGATATTGGTAAGGCAAGATTTTGGTTAGGCAAGACCTTGGTTAAGCTAGATCTTGGTTAGGCAAGATCTTTGTTAGGCAAGATCTTGGTTAGGCAAGATCTTGGTTAGGCAAGATCTTGGTAAGGCAAGATCCTTGTTAGGCAAGATTTTTTTTAGGCAAGATCTTGGTTATGCAAGAGCTTGGCTAGGATAGATCTTTGTTAGGCAAGATATTGGTTAGGCAGGATCTTGCTTAGGCAAGATGTTGGTAAGGCTAGATCTTGGTTAGGCAAGAATTGGGTAGGCAAGATATTTTTTAGGCAAGATGTTGGTAAGGGTAGATCTTGATTAGGCAAGATCTTGGTTAGGCAAGATCTTGGTTAGGGAAGATCTTGGTAAGGCAAGATCTTGGTTAGGAAAGATCTTGGTTATGGAAGATCTTGGTTAGGAAAGATCTTGGTTTTGGAAGATATTGGTTAGGGAAGATCTTGATAAGGCTAGATCTTGGTTAGGCAAGATCTTGGTTAGGGAAGATCTTGGTTAGGCAAGATATTGGTAAGGCAAGATCTTGGATAGGCAAGATCTTGATAAGGCTAGATCTTGGTTAGGGAAGATCTTGGTAATGCTAGATCTTGGTTAGCAAAGATCTTGGTTAGGGAAGATCTTGATAAGGCAAGATCTTGGTTAGGAAAGATCTTGGTTATGGAAGATCTTGGTTAGGAAAGATCTTGGTTTTGGAAGATATTTTTTAGGGACGATCTTCATAAGGCTAGATCTTGGTTAGGCAAGATCTTGGTTAGGCAAGATCTTGGTTAGGGAAGATCTTGGTAATGCTAGATCTTGGTTAGCAAAGATCTTGGTTAGGGAAGATCTTGATAAGGCTAGATCTTTGTTAGGCAAGATCTTGGTTAGGCAAGATCTTGGTAATACAAGACCTTGGTACGGCTAGATCTTGGTTAGGCAAGATCTTGGTAAGGCTAGATCTTGGTTAGGCAAGGGTTGGGTAGGCAAGATCTTGGTTAGGCAAGATCTTGGTAAGGAAAGATCTTGGTTACGCAAGATATTGATTAGGCAAATTCTTGGTTACGCAAGATCTTCGTTAGGCAAGATATTGGTTAGGCTAGATCTTGGTTAGGCTAGATCTTGGTAATGCAAGATCTTGGTTAGGAAAGATCTTGGTTAGGCAAGATCTTGGTTAGGCAAGATCTTGGTTAGGGAAGATCTTGGTTAGGCAAGATCCTGGTAAGGCTAGATCTTTGTTAGACAAGATCTTGGTTAGGCAAGATATTGGTTAGGGAAGATCTTGGTTAGGAAAGATCTTTGTTTCGGAAGATATTGGTTAGGGAAGATCTCTATAAGGCTAGATCTTGGTTAGGCAAGATCTTGGTTAGGCAATATCTTGGTTAGGCAAGATCTTGGTTAGGCAAGATCTTGGTTAGGCAAGATCTTGGTTAGGCAAGATCTTGGTAGGGCTAGATCTTGGTTAGGCAAGATCTTTGTTACCAAGATCTTCGTTAGGCTTGATCTTGGTTAGGCTAGATCTTGGTTAGGCTATATCTTGGTTAAACTAGATCTTGGAAAGGCAAGATCGTGGTTAGGGAAGATCTTTGTTAGGCAAGATATTGGTAAGGCAAGATCTTCGTTAGGCAAGATCTTGGTTAGGCAAGATCTTGGTTATGCAAGATCTTGGTAAGGCAAGATCTTCGCTAGGCAAGATATTGCTTAGGGAAGATCATGGTTAGGAAAGATCTTCGTTTGGGAAGATATTGGTCAGGGAAGATCTTGATAAGGCTAGATCTTGGTTAGGCAAGATCTTGGTTAGGCAATATCTTGGTAATGCAAGACCTTGGTACGGGTAGATCTTGGTTAGGCAAGATCTTTGTAAGGCTAGATCTTGGTTAGGCAAGGTTTGGGTAGGCAAGACATTTGTTAGGCAAGATCTTGGTAAGGCTAGATCTTGGTTAGGCAAGATCTTGGTTAAGCAAGATCTTGGTTAGGCAAGATCTTGGTTAGGCAAGATCTTGGTTTGGCAAGATATTGGTTAGGCAAGATCTTGGTTAGGCAAAATCTTTGTAAAGCAAGATCTTGGTTAGGCAAGATCTTGGTTGGGCAAGATCTTGGTTATGCTAGATCTTGGTAAGGAGAGATCTTGGTTAGGCTAGATCTTGGTTAGGCAAGATCTTGGTAAGGCAAGATCTTGGTAAGGGAAGATCTTGGTAAGGCTATATCTTGATTAGGCAAGATCTTGGTAAGGCAAGATCTTGGTTAGGGAAGATCTTTGTTAGGCAAGATCTACATAAGGCTAAATCTTGGTTAGGCAAGATCTTAGTTAGAATAGATCTTCGTTATGCTTGATCTTGGTTAGGCTAGATCTCTGTTAGGCTAGATCTTGGTTACACTAGATCTTGGTAAGGCAAGATCTTGGCTAGGCATGATCTTTGTTACGCAAGATCTTTTTTAGGCAACATCTTGGTTAGGCAAGATCTTGGTAAGGCTAGATCTTGCTTAGGCAAGATCTTGGTTAGGCAAGATCTTGGTTAGGCAAGATCTTGGTTAGTCAAGATCCTTGTTAGGCAAGAAATTGCGTAGGCTAGATCTTGGTTATGCAAGATATTGGTTAGGCTAGATCTTGGTTAGGGAAGATCTTTGTTAGGCAAGATATTGGTAAGGCAAGATCTTGGTTAGGAAAGATCCTGGTTAGGCAAGATCTTTGTTAGGCAAGATCTTTGTAAGGCAAGATCTTGGTTAGGCTAGATCTTGGTAAGGAGAGATCTTGGTTAGGCAAGATATTGGTTAGGCAAGAAATTGGTTAGGCAAGATCTTGGTTAGGCAAGATCTTGGTTAGGCAAAATCTTTGTAAAGCAAGATCTTGGTTAGGCAAGATCTTGGTTGGGCAAGATCTTGGTTATGCTAGATCTTGGTAAGGAGAGATCTTGGTTAGGCTAGATCTTGGTTAGGCAAGATCTTGGTAAGGCAAGATCTTGGTAAGGGAAGATCTTGGTAAGGCTATATCTTGATTAGGCAAGATCTTGGTAAGGCAAGATCTTGGTTAGGGAAGATCTTTGTTAGGCAAGATCTACATAAGGCTAAATCTTGGTTAGGCAAGATCTTAGTTAGAATAGATCTTCGTTATGCTTGATCTTGGTTAGGCTAGATCTCTGTTAGGCTAGATCTTGGTTACACTAGATCTTGGTAAGGCAAGATCTTGGCTAGGCATGATCTTTGTTACGCAAGATCTTTTTTAGGCAACATCTTGGTTAGGCAAGATCTTGGTAAGGCTAGATCTTGCTTAGGCAAGATCTTGGTTAGGCAAGATCTTGGTTAGGCAAGATCTTGGTTAGTCAAGATCCTTGTTAGGCAAGAAATTGCGTAGGCTAGATCTTGGTTATGCAAGATATTGGTTAGGCTAGATCTTGGTTAGGGAAGATCTTTGTTAGGCAAGATATTGGTAAGGCAAGATCTTGGTTAGGAAAGATCCTGGTTAGGCAAGATCTTTGTTAGGCAAGATCTTTGTAAGGCAAGATCTTGGTTAGGCTAGATCTTGGTAAGGAGAGATCTTGGTTAGGCAAGATATTGGTTAGGCAAGAAATTGGTTAGGCAAGATCTTGGTTAGGCAAGATCTTGGTTAGGCAAGATCTTGGTTAGGCAAGATCTTGGTTAGGCAAGATCTTGGAAAGGCAAGATCTTGGTTAGGCAAGATCTTGGTTAACAACAACAACAAGGTTTATTTGAACTGCATTAATTAACAATAAATGATTAAACAATAAATGATTAAACAATAAATAAATTAAAAATACATACAGCTGCTGGACACCCAAAATGACTAAAAAGCTAAACTAGTTGGGTGACCACCATTTATTACTTTATAATAAATAGAAGGTCAGAAAAGAGGCATTTTACATTTACATTTACACAATTAATTAATTAATGAAATAAATTACAGTACAAATAATTCATAGACATATATATACAATAAGAAAATAAATAATAACAGTAAGGAGAAAAAAAAAAGAAAACAAAATTACAGAAATACCAGAATATAACAATTAGTAAAAAAACTTAGTAGAAATTAATGAAATGCAGGGATAATTCTCTTTTAAACGGATAGGAAGTTAGAATCTTAAGTCTCTCATCTATTTCGTTCCATAATATAGGTCCATTGTATCTGATATTAAACTTGCCATAGTTTGTTCTAATTTTTGGAACATAAAAAGTTGAGTCGAAAATCTTTGGTAATTTGCCGGTAAGGAATTGGTGCATGAAGTAAAGAGTTTGAAGTTTGATATGATCCTGAAGTTTTAGAAGTTTGAGTTGAGGAAACAAAGGACTAGTATGGGCATCAAAAGCAGAAAAGGTAATTAGACGGATCGCTTTCTTTTGCATTATTTGAAGTGGTTTAATATTATGATCATAGGTGTTACCCCAGACTATACAACAGTAGGAAAAGAAAGGAAGAATAATGGCATGGTATAACTGAACTAAGATCTTGACATCAACATAGTGCCTAATTTTACGAATGCCAATACCTCTAGATATTTTTTTGGAAATTTGTTGGATATGTTCTTTCCAAGTACGATGACAGTCTATAAGAATTCCCAGATACTTAACACTTTTATACTGATTTATTGTCTTGCCATTTATTTCAATTTTCATAGAGTAATTTAATTTCTTTTGATAAGGATGAAAAATTACAAAATGTGTTTTGTCAATATTAATAGATAGTTTGTTTGCACAAAGCCATGTATTTACTTCACCGAGTTCCCGATTGACAGTTTCCTCAAGATGTTGTAAATCCTTATCAGAATAAAACAGATTAGAGTCATCTGCAAACAGATGAAAATTGAAAATAGATGAAGAATTTATAAAATCATTGATATATATTATAAACAATAGAGGGCCAAGTACAGAGCCTTGCGGTACCCCACAAGTTATATGCAATGTGTTTGAGTCTGAATTATTTATAGAGACAAATTGCTGCCTGTTAGTTAAATATGACTGGAACCAATCATTTGCTTTGCCACGAATTCCATAATGTTCAAGTTTAGCTAAGAGAATGCTGTGATCTACGGTATCTAAGGCTTTACTTAGGTCCAAAAATATACCACAAGAGTATAATTTTTTTTCAATGGCACTTTGTATTTTATCTGTTATGAGCAATGTAGCCTGGGTAGTAGAGCGCCCACTGCGGAAGCCAAACTGATCCTAAGTTAGTATATTGTGTTTATCAAGGAATTCAATTAATCTCTTATACATTAATTTTTCCATTATCTTATGGACGACAGATAACAAAGTGATAGGCATGTAGTTTGAAACAAGAGTTTGACTACCACTCTTGTATAAAGGGATAATTCTACCAACTTTTAGTTTATCTGGGACTAAGCCTAACGAAAAAGAACAATTGAATAAATAAGATAGTGGATAACTCAAAGCTGTTTTAAGTAATTTAAGCATTTTGACTGGAATGCTGTAAGGGCCCAGTGCTTTGCTTGTGTTCAAACTAGAAATGACATTTTCAACTTCTATAGGTATCACTGGTGTTACAAAGAAGCTGTTGCATTGTGAAGTAGTCAAGAATTCTGCAAAAGGTCTATTTCCTGGTTGTATAGCATTGGCTAGAGTTGGGCCAATTGATGAAAAATACTTGTTAAAGGCATTTGCAATACTTTTGGCATCAGTTAAGGTATCATCACCAACTATTAGTCTGCTTGGAAAAGACAGCTTACCACCCTTTGGGCTAATTAATTGCTTAATACCCCTCCATGTAGCCTTTACATTACTGACATGGTATGAAAAGTATTCATTATAATAAAGTTTCTTACTAACATTTAGAATATGCTTTAGTTTGTTCCTATAAATTTTATATCTAGAGTGATTAACTTGAGATTTACTTCTTAGATAATAATAGATTTCCGAATACCTTGTGAAATCCAAGGTTTAGACTGAAATTTGGCTTCCTTTTTACTTAATTTTTTCAGGGGAGCATGTTTATCTATTGTAGTATTAATTCCTGAATAGAAAGAATCAAATATCTGATTGATATCATTCTCCTTAAACATATTTTCCCATTCAATAGCCTGAACATCAAGTAAGAGGTCTTCCTGAACGAGAGTAGAGTAGTCACGTGTGTATCTGGTTCTATCGTTTGAGGTCCAAGAAAGTGTGCCAAGGAATAAAAAATTTGGTAAGTGATCTGTCAGATCACAGACCAAGTTACCACTAATAGAAAAGAATTCATTAGAATTAAAGAAAATATTATCTATTAAAGTTGCTGTATGATCAGTAATTCTTGTAGGCTGAAGAATATGTGGTAGGAAATCATAAGAAACTATTGTATTTATAAATTCCTCAGTTATCTGACAGTCTTCAAAGTTTAAGAGATTAATGTTGAAATCACCCATAAATAAACATAGCTTTTTTTCTTTTAAAATTTTGTATAATGTTGAATAAAGATACTTGGTAAAATCCTCAGGTTTTCCACTTGGGTGTCTATATAAGATAGCACATACTAAATTTTAATATGGGTAACGATTAATCTCAATCCAAAGTGATTCAAATTCTTTAGTAATTAAACAAAGGTCTTCTCGAACAATAAATGGTATCCCTTGTTTGACATAGAACCCCACACCACCAGCATTAGTTAAGGTTGGCTTTGAAACAAAGTCATATCCATTGATAGTGATATTGCTGGTTGGATCACAACTATCTTTTATCTTTGTCTCAGAGAGTCCAATAACATCAAAAGTATGCTGAAGTTCTGATAGTAGCATAGTCATACCATCATGGTTAGCAGAAAGACTTCTTATATTAAAGTGAATGGTAGAAAAAGAGAGCGCCTGCTTGCTCCGATTAAGATCCTCATTATTAAGAAAGTCTTCTAAAGTGTAGTAATTGAAGTCAGTTTGTTGCATAAAATTATTTTCCGCATCATGATGGTTGAGACTGGATATCTTGTCAAGTTTAGATAACAATTTGAAACGTGGTAAGTTATCCATATGTGTATAAGTCATAGTATATAATAAAGAAGTATAACATAAATAGGTAACTTAGCCATTTGGGTTAGCTGAATGAACTCCACCATCTTGCTTCAGGATATCCAGGTCAGACTTCTTCAGTATGGCAACAACAGGACTTTCTGAATCTTTCCGAAGATAACTACGGCCATAAAAAGTCCAGATAAACTTATACTTTAGATCCTTCTTGATTTTCAGACTTTCCTTGAATAGTTCCTTATTGGCTTGGGAAAGATTTTGCGATATGTAGATTTTGTTTTCCGAATATCCAAGTCTCTTGTCGATTTATCTCGTAATAATTTTCTTCCTTTATAGAAGTGATCCCTCGTCTCCCTCCGTACAAACTTTACTATAAAATTAGGGGCTCTTGAACTAGTGTTCAAAGAAGATTGAGGTCCTTCTCTTACTGCAGCACTGTAACATGGCTTTGGTAATCGATGACTTACTGATATATCATCTTTCGTTATTTCTAATCCGATTAATGAACCAACCTTTATCACAATGTCGTCCGTATTTTCTCCTTCCACCTCAGGTATACCAGAAATCTCAACGCATTCTCGGCGGGAATACTGTTCCAGGTTATTTAGACTGATTTCACATGATTGCAGTCGTTTGGTCAAAGTGGCATTTTCAGCTTCCAAACTCGCATTCCTTGTTTCGAGTAGAGTAATTTTCGTTTGCAGAGCCGCATAGTTTTCGTTCATTTGCTTACCAAGGTCATCCAACTTCGCTTGAATTGGTTGAAGCTTCCTGTCAAGGAGCGATTCAATTTCCTTGATAAATGGCATTTCGTTTGTAAATGGTAAAGAAATCGTAAAGAACACAAACACAAAAAAGTGAAGAGCTGATAACATGTACATTTAAGTCAAAGATATCGAAGATAGCGCTGTATATTGCAGAAATTTTCCGCAATTCACCGAGAGCAAAAAATGGACACCCGCCATCTTTGCTGACTGCTGACCGCTGGTTAGCAAAAATCTTCGTTTGGCAAGATATTGGTTAGGGAAGATCTTGATAAGGCTAGATCTTGGTTAGGCAAGATCTTGGTAATGCAAGACCTCGGTAAGGCTAGATCTTGGTTAGGCAAGATCTTGGATAGGCAACATCTTTTTAAGGCTAGATCTTGGTTAGGCAAGGGTTGGGTAGGCAACATATTTGTTAGGCAAGATATTGGCAAAGGCTAGATCATGGTTAGGCAAGATCTTGGTTAGTTAAGATCTTGGTTAGGCAAGACCTTTGTTAGGCAAGATCTTGGTTAGGGAAGATCTTGGTAAGGCAAGATCTTGGTTAGGAAAGATCTTGGTTAGGGAAGATCTTGGTTAGGAAAGATCTTGGTTTTGCAAGATCTTGGTTAGGGAAGATCTTGGTTAGGCAAGATATTGGTAATACAAGACCTTGGTACGGCTAGATCTTGGTTAGACAAGATCCTTCTTAGGCAAGATCTTCGTAAGGCTAGATCTTGGTTAGGCAAGGGTTGGGTAAGCAAGATCTTGGTTAGGCAAGATCTTGGTAAGGCAAGATCTTGGTTAGGCAAGATCTTGGTAAGACAAGATCTTGGTTACGCAAGATCTTCGTTAGGCAAGATATTGGTTAGGCAAGATGTTGGTTAGGCAAAATCTTGGTAAGGCAAGATCTTGGTTAGGCTAGATCTTGGTAATACAAGATCTTGGTTAGGTAAGGCTAGATCTTGATTAGGCAAGATCTTGGTTAGGCAACATCTTGGTTAGGCAAGATATGGGTTAGGGAATATCTTGGTTAGGCAAGATCTTGGTTAGGCAAGATCTTGGTAAGGCAAGATCTTGGTTAGGGAAGATCTTTGTTAGGCAAGATCTTCGTAAGACTAGATCTTGGTTAGGCAAGATCTTGGTTAGAAAAGATCTTCGTTATGCTTGATCTTGGTTAGGCTAGATCCCTGTTAGGCTAGATCTTGGTTACACTAGATCTTGGTAAGGCAAGACCTTGGCTAGGCATGATCTTTGTTAGGCAAGATCTTTGTTAGGCAAGATCTTGGTTAGGCAAGATCTTGGTAAGGCAAGATCTTGGTTAGTCAAGATCTTGGTTGGGCAAGATCTTGGTAATGCAAGACCTTGGTACCGCTAGATCTTGGTTAGGCAATATCTTGGTTAGCCAAGATCTTGGTAAGGCTATATCTCGGTTAGGCAAGGGTTGGGTAGGCAAGATATTTGTTAGGCAAGATCTTGGTAAGGCTAGCAAGAGCTTGGTTAGGCAAGAACTTGGTTAGGCAAGATCTTGGTTAGGGAAGATCTTGGTTAGGAAAGATCTTGGTTTGGGAAGATATTGGTTAGGGAAGATCTTGATAAGGCTAGATCTTGGTTAGGCAAGATCTTGGTTGGGCAAGATCTTGGTAATGCAAGACCTTGGTACCGCTAGATCTTCGTTAGGAGAGATCTTGGTTAGCCAAGATCTTGGTAAGGCTATATCTTGGTTAGGCAAGGGTTGGGTAGCCAAGATATTTGTTAGGCAAGATCTTGGTAAGGCTAGATCATGGTTAGGCAAGATCTTGGTTAGGTAAGATATTGGTTAGGGAAGATCTTGGTTACGGAAGATCTTGGTTAGGGAAGATGTTTATAAGGCTAGATCTTGGTTATGCAAGATCTTGGTTAGGCAAGATCTTGGTAATACAAGACCTTGGTACGGCTAGATCTTGGTTAGGCGAGATCCTTGTTAGGCGAGATCTTGGTAAGGCTAGATCTTGGTTAGGCAAGGGTTGGGTAGGAAAGATCTTGGTTAGGCAAGATCTTGGTAAGGCAAGATCTTGGATACGCAAGATTTTCGTTAGGCAAGATATTGTTTAGGCAAGATGTTGGTTAGGCAAAATCTTGGTAAGGCAAGATCTTGGTTAGGCTAGATCTTGGTAATGCAAGATCTTGGTTAGGTAAGGCTAGATCTTGATTAGGCAAGATCTTGGTTAGGCAAGATCTTGGTTAGGCAAGATATTGGTTAGGGAATATCTTGGTTAGGCTAGATCTTTGTTAGGCAAGATCTTGGTTAGAAAAGATCTTCGTTATGCTTGATCTTGGTTAGGCTAGATCCCTGTTAGGCTACATCTTGGATACACTAGATCTTGGTAAGGCAAGACCTTGGCTAGGCATGATCTTTGTTAGGCAAGATCTTTGTTAGGCAAGATTTTGGTTAGGCAAGATCTTGGTTAAGCAAGATCTTGGTTAGTCAAGATCTTGGTTGGGCAAGATCTTGGTAATGCAAGACCTTGGTACCGCTAGATCTTGGTTATTCAATATCTTGGTTAACCAAGATCTTGGTAAGGCTATATCTTGGTTTGGCAAGGGTTGGGTAGGCAAGATATTTGTTAGGCAAGATCTTGGTTAGGCAAGATCTTGGTTAGGCAACATCTTGGTTAGGCAAGATATTGGTAAGGCAAGACCTTGGTAAGGCTAGATCTTGGTTGGCCAAGAATCTTGGTTTCGCAAGGTCTTGGATAGGAGAGATCTTGGTAGGTCAAGATATTGGGTAGGCTAGATCTTGGTTAGGCGAGATCTTGGTTACGCAAGATCTTGGTTGGGCTAGATCTTAGTTCGGCAAGATATTGGTTAGGCTAGATCTTGGTTAGGCAAGATCTTGGTTAGGCAACATCTTGGTTAGACAAGATCTTGGTAAGGCAAGACCTTGGTAAATCTAGATCTTGGTTAACCAAGAATCTTGGTTAGGCAAGATTTTTGTAAATCAAGATCTTGGTAAGGCAAGATCTTGGTTAGGCAAGATCTTGGTAAGGCTAGATCTTAATTAGGCAAGATCTTGGTTATGCAAGATCTTGGTTAGGCAATATTCTGGTTAGGCAAGATCTAGGATAGGCAAGATTTCGGTTAGGGAAGATCTTGGTAATGCAAGAGCTTGGTACGGCTAGATCTTGATTAGACAAGATCTTGTAAAGGCAAGATCTTGGTAAGGCAAGATCTTGGTTAGGCAAGGTCTTCGTTAGGCTAGATCTTGGTTAGGCAAGATCTTGGTTTGGCAAGATCTTGGTTAGTCAAGATCTTGGTTGGGCAAGATCTTGGTAATGCAAGACCTTGGTACCGCTAGATCTTGGTTAGGCAATATCTTGGTTAGCCAAGATCTTGGTAAGGCTATATCTTGGTTTGGCAAGGGTTGGGTAGGCAAGATATTTGTTAGGCAAGATCTTGGTAAGGCTAGATCTTGCTTAGGCAAGATCTTGGTTCTGGGAACGACGGCCTACCGGCTGAATTCTACAAAGTTTTTTGGAAAGATATATCAACTGCATTTATCAAAGCAATTAACTGTTCCTATAGACATGGAAAACTTTCAATTTCGCAAAGAAGAGGAACAATTAAACTTATTCCTAAGAAAAACAGTATACTGAGTGAATTAAAAAATTGGAGACCTTTAACTCTTTTAAACACAGATTACAAGATTGCTTCAAAGGCTATTGCGAACAGACTAAAAGCTGCTTTACCGAAAGTAATTAGCAATGACCAAACAGGATTCCTTAAAGGGAGGTCAATAAATGAAAACATTCGGCTGATAGAAGGTATCATAAGATACGCAGAAACAGAACAAATACCGGGTCTTTTGTTATTCGTAGACTTTGAAAAAGCATTTGATACCTTAGAGTGGTCCTTTGTCAAAAGGACCTTTCAATTTTATAATTTTGGCCCATCTTTAATAAAATGGATCGAACTTTTCTACAATGACATTCAAAGTAATGTACTGAAT
Source organism: Blastomussa wellsi (assembly GCA_947652115.1). Taxonomy (NCBI): domain Eukaryota; kingdom Metazoa; phylum Cnidaria; class Anthozoa; order Scleractinia; family Plerogyridae; genus Blastomussa; species Blastomussa wellsi. The sequence goes on from OX393567.1 coordinate 4,880,740, forward strand.
AATGGTTAGGCATCGGAATTTTTTGGTCTAGGTAGAGGGGTTAGACAAGGATGTCCTCTCTCCCCATATATATTTATTATCTGTGCCGAGATACTTGCCAATGCTATGCGGAACAACAAAGGCATAAAAGGAATTTTACTAGAAGATGCAGAGGTGAAAATAAGCCAATTCGCGGATGACACTACTCTGATACTAAACGGTACCAAAAAATCCTTAGAGGCCTCGTTGCTCATGCTAGACGCTTTCTATAACATTTCTGGTTTAAAGATGAATAGCGGAAAAACTGAAGCTCTCTGGATCGGAGCTTTAAGCAACAACGAACAAGTTCTGTTTCCTGAAAGAAATCTAAAATGGGCCAAAGATTCAGTTAAAGCCTTGGGTGTGTGGTTCTCTGTAAACAGCACAAAATCCTTAGCGCTAAACTATAAAGAAAAAACGGAGAAAATAAGGAACATTACTTAAAACTGGGCAGTGCGGCGTTTAACTATGTTCTGGAAAATAACAATCATCAAGGCGTTCTTAGTATCTCAACTTGTTTATATTTTGACGCCTCTTGCAACACACCATAGTGCTCTGAAAGATATTAACACTTTACTCTATAAATTTCTATGGGACGGTAAAGGCGACAAGATTAAACGCTCAATAATGATAAATGACTACAAAGAAGGAGGTGCCAGAATGATAGACATAGTGACTTTTAACCAATCATTAAAGATAACGTGGATAAAGAAATATATAGACTTGAGTAACAATGGTAAATGGAAAAAACTTTTCTTTGCTACATTTCGTAAGCTAGGTATACACAATGCCTTCAAATGTAAACTACATAAAAAGGATATACGAGAAATGAATATACAAGATATCTTTTTAAGAGAACTTCTTGAAATTTGGTCAGATATCAGTTTTAAGAACAGTCCTTCTTCGTTTAATGATTTCCTCGAAATGGATTTGTGGAACAATTCTTTGATACGAGTAGGAAACAAACTGGTTAATTAAAAATCCTGGATTCATAAAGGTATTAACAAAGTAAAGCAGATCACTGAAAACAACTTGTTCTTAGGATACACAGACTTTCTAGCACTATATAATATTAAAACATCCTTTATTGAGTACTATGGTATAACAACAGCATTGAGTAAAATTCGAAAAAGTATTAATCAGCAACAGGCTATTGATGACCAGGGCGTAGAAAACGAATGGTATGAGAAAATTGCAACCTGTAATAAAGTTAGTAGAACAATTTACCAAACCCTGGTGGCTACAGTACAAACTAAACCAGATAAAAGTCAAGCCAAGTGGGCTACAGACTGTAATTTAAGAGAAATAGACTCCAGTACCTGGCAAAAGATTTATATTAAGCCTTTCTCTTGTACCAAGAGCTCAAAACTTAGAAATTTCCAATTTAAATTCAATCATCGTAGAATAGCAACAAACGCCTTCTTAAAACAGATTAGGATAACGGAAGATGACCTCTGCACCTTTTGCAAGGCAGACAAAGAAACGCTTTATCATCTTTTCTGGAGCTGTCCTATATCACAGAATATATGGCGGGCTTTGAATGCCTGGCTTATTTCTCACGGAGTACTCACCAAAAATGAAGAAATCAATCACTGTATTGCATCAGGTTTCAACACAGAATCCTGCTCCATTCTGCTTGACTTGTGCTCCTTAATTGCACGATATTATTTATATACTTGCAAATTGCAGCAGACGTTACCACAGCTTTCAGCCGTTATTAAGATTATATATTACCATGCACGTTTGGAGAAACAAACACTCTCCAGTAAGGATTTTACAAATAAGTGGAAACCTTTGATTGCCTAGACAATTGCTTAATACAATCTTACATATCAGCAATTGCTCTGAACTCATAACTTTCCATCTTGTAAACCCTTATAAGGAACTCGATATTAGACCCATCTTTTCAAAGCTGTGGTTACTCTGTGTTTAGCTGTCTTTATGTATATTAGTAACTTGTTTTTTTTTTCTTTGTAATTTGTATTAACAATTAATGTAACTATGTTCTTAAAATCAACTAATGTAAGTAAGTAATTATTGTCAGAATTGTATATGTTTGTTGTGTTTTCAATAAAAAAAAAAAAAAAAAAAGATCTTGGTTAGGCAAGATCTTGGTTAGGGAAGATCTTGGTTAGGAAAGATCTTCGTTGCACAAGGTCTTGGTTAGGCCAGATCTTCGTTAGGCCAGATCTTGGTTAGGCAAGATCTTGGTTACGCAAGATCTTGGTAAGGCAAGATCCTTGTTAGGCAAGATCTTTTTTAGGCAAGATCTTGGTTATGCAAGATCTTTGCTAGGATCGATCTTTGTTAGGCATGATCTTGGTTAGGCAAGATCTTGGTAAGGCAAAATCTTGGTTAAGCAAGATCTTGCTTAGGCATGACCTTGGTTAGGCTAGATCTTGGTAAGGAGAGATCTTGGTTAGGCAAGATCTTGGATAGGCAAGATCTTTGTTAGGCAAGATCTTGGTTAGGCAAGATCTCGGTTAGCCAAGAGCTTGTTAAGGCAAGATCTTGGTAAGGCAAGATCTTGGTTAGGCAAGATATTGGTTAGGCAAGATCTTGGTTAGGGAAGATCTTTGTTAGGCAAGATCTTGGGAAGGCTAGATCTTTTTTTGGCAAGATCTTTGTCACCAAGATCTTGGTTAGGCTTGATCTTGGTTAGGCAAGATCTAGGTTAGGTAAGATCTTGGTTAGGGAAGATCTTGGTTAGGGAAGATCTTGGGAATTGTAGATCTTGGTTAGGAAAGATCTTTGTTACCAAGATCTTCGGTACCGCAAGATATTGGTTAGGCAAGATCTTGGTAAGGCTAGATCTTGTTTAGGCAAGATCTTGGGTAGGCAAGATATTTGTTAGGCAAGATGTTGGTAAGGGTAGATCTTGGTTAGGCAAGGTCTTGGTTAGGCAAGATCTTCGTCAGGGAAGATCTTGGTTAAGAAAGATCTTGGTTTGGTAAGATATTGGTTAGGGAAGATCTTGAAAAGGCTAGTTCTTGGTTAGACAAGATCTTGGTTAGGCAAGATCTTGGTAATGCAAGAGCTTGGTACGGCTAGATCTTGATTAGGCAAGATCTTGGTAAGGCTAGATCTTGGTACGGCTAGATCGCCTTCCGCAAAATCTTATTCAAAATCTTGTTAAGGAAAGATCTTGGTTAGGCTAGATCTTGGTAAGGCAAGATCTTCGTTAGGCAAGATCTTGGTTAAGCAAGATCTTCGTTAGGCTAGATCTTGGTAAGGAGAGATCTTGGTTAGCCAAGATCTTGGTTATTCAAGATCTTTATTAGGCAAGATCTTGGTTAGGCAAGATCTAGGTTAGGCAAGATCTTGATTAGGCAAGATCTTGGTAAGGGTAGATCTTGGTTAGGCAAGGGTTGGGATGGCAAGATATTTTTTAGGCAAGATCTTGGTAAGGCTACATCTTTGTTAGGCAAGATCTTGGTAAGGCAAGATCTTGGTTAGGCAACATCTTGGTTAGGCAATATCTTGGTAAGGTAAGACCTTGGAAAGGCTCGATCTTGGTTACGCAAGAATCTTCGTTAAGCGAGATCTTGGTAAGGCTAGATCTTGGTTAGGCAAGCTCTTGGTTAGGCAACATCTTGATTAGGCAACATCTTGGTAAGGCAAGACCTTGGTAAGGCTAGATCTTGGGTGGCCAAGAATTTTGGTTACGCAAGGTCTTGGTTAGGAGAGATCTTGGTAGGTCAAGATATTGGGTAGGCTAGATCTTGGTTAGGCAAGATCTTGGTTAGGCAAGATCTTGGTTAGGCAAGATCTGCGTTAATCAAGATATTGGGTAGGCTAGATCTTGGCTACTCAAGATCTTGGTTAGGGTAGATCTTGGTTAGGCAAGATCTTGGAAAGGCTATATCTTGGTTAGGCATGATCTTGGTTAGGCAACATACTTGGTTAGCCAAGATCATGGTAGGGGAAGACCTTGGAAAGGCTAGATCTTAGTTAGTCAAAAATCTGCGTTAGTGCAAGATCTTGGTAAGGCTAGATTTTGGTTAGGCAAGATATTGGTTAGGCAACATCTTGGTTAGGCAAGATCTTGGTAAGGCAAGACCTTGGTAAATCTAAATCTTGGTTAGCCAAGAATCTTGGTTAGGCAAGATTTTTGTAGATCAAGATGTTGCTAAGGCAAGATCTTGGTTAGGCAAGATCTTGGTAAGGCTAGATCTTAATTAGGCAAGATCTTGGTTATGCAAGATCTCGGTTAGGCAAGATTGTGGTTAGGCAAGATCTAGGATAGGCAAGATCTTGGTTAGGGAAGATCTTGGTAATGCAAGAGCTTGGTACGGCTAGATCTTGATTAGACAAGATCTTGTAAAGGCAAGATCTTGGTAAGGCAAGATCTTGGTTAGGCAAGGTCTTCGTTAGGCTAGATCTTGGTTAGGCAAGATCTTGGTGAGACAAGTTCCTGGTTAGGCAAGATATTGGTAAGCAGAGATCTTGGTCAGGCAAGATCTTGGTTAGTCAAGATTTTGGTTAGGCTAGATCTTGGTTAGGCTAGATCTTGATTAGGCAAGATCCTGGTTAGGCTAGATCTTGGTTAGTCAAGATCTTGGTTAGGCTAGATCTTGGTTAGTCAAGATCTTTCTTAAGCTAGATCTTGGTTAGGCAAGATCTTGTAAAGGAAAGATCTTGGTAATTAAGGATCTTGGTTAGGCAAGGTCTTGGTTAGGCTAGATCTTGGTTAGGCAAGATCTTGGTGAGACAAGTTCCTGGTTAGGCAAGATATTGGTGAGGCGAGATCTTGGTTAGGCAAGATCTTGGTTAGGCAAGATCTTGTAAAGGCAAGATCTTGGTAAGGCAAGATCTTGGTTAGGCAAGGTCTTGGTTAGGCTAGATCTCTGCTAGGCTAAATCTTGGTTACACTAGATCTTGGTAAGGCAAGATGTTGGCAAGGCTAGATCTTGGTTAGGCAAGATATTGGTTAGGCTAGATCTTGGTTAGGCAAGATCTTGGTTAGGCTAGATCTTCGTTAGGCTAGATCTTGATTAGGCAAGATCATGGTCAGGCTAGATCTTGGTTAGTCAAGATCTTTCTTAGGCTAGATCTTTGTTAGTCAAGATCTTGCATAGGCTAGATCTTGGTAAGGCAAGTTCTTGGTAAGGCTAGATCTTGGTTAGGTAAGATCTTGGTTAGGCAAACTCTTGGTAAGGCAAGATCTTCGTAATGCAAGATCTTCGTTAGCCAAGGTCTTGGATAGGCTAGATCTTGGTTAGGAGAGATCATGGTAAGGCAAGATCTTGGTAAGGCAAGATCTTGGTTAGGCTAGATCTTGGTTAGGCACGATCTTGGTTAGGCGAGATCTTGGTAAGGCTAGATCTTGGTTAGGCAAGATCTTGGTAAGGCAAGATCTTGGTTAGGGAAGATGTTTGTTAGAAAAGATCTTCGTAATGGTAGATCTTGGTTAGGCAAGATCTTGGTAAGGCAAGATCTTCGTTATGCTTGATCTTGGTTACGCTAGATCTCTGTTGGGCTAGAACTTGGTTACACTAGATCTTGGTTGGCCAAGAATCTTGGTTTCGCAAGGTCTTGGTTAGGAGAGATCTTGGTTAGTCAAGATGATGGGTAGGCTAGATATTGGATAGGCTAGATCTCGGTTAGGCAAGATCTTGGTTAGGCAAGATCTTGGTTAGTCAAGATCCTGGTTAGGCAAGATATTGGGTAGGCTAGATCTTGGTTAGGCAAGACATTGGTTAGGCTAGATCTCGGTTAGGCAAGATCTTGGTTAGGCAAGATCTTGGTAAGGAGAGATCTTGGTTAGCCAAGATCTTGGTTATTCAAGATCTTTATTAGGCAAGATCTTGGTTAGGCAAGATCTAGGTTAGGCAAGATCTTGATTAGGCAAGATCTTGGTAAGGGTAGATCTTGGTTAGGCAAGGGTTGGGATGGCAAGATATTTTTTAGGCAAGATCTTGGTAAGGCTACATCTTGGTTAGGCAAGATCTTGGTAAGGCAAGATCTTGGTTAGGCTAGATCTTGGGTGGCCAAGAATCTTGGTTACGCAAGGTCTTGGTTAGGAGAGATTTTGGTAGGTCAAGATATTGGGTAGGCTAGATCTTGGTTAGGCAAGATCTTGGTTAGGCAAGATCTTTGTTAGGCAAGATCTTTGTTAAGCAAGTTCTTGGTTAGGCAAGATCTTGGCAAGGCTAGATCTTGGTTAGGCAAGATATTGGTTAGGCTAGATCTTGGTTAGGCAAGATCTTGGTTAGGCTAGATCTTCGTTAGGCTAGATCTTGATTAGGCAAGATCATGGTCAGGCTAGATCTTGGTTAGTCAAGATCTTTCTTAGGCTAGATCTTTGTTAGTCAAGATCTTGCATAGGCTAGATCTTGGTAAGGCAAAATCTTGGTAAGGCTAGATCTTGGTTAGGCAAGATCTTGGTTAGGCAAAATCTTGGTAAGGCAAGATCTTCGTAATGCAAGATCTTCGTTAGCCAAGGTCTTGGATAGGCTAGATCTTGGTTAGGAGAGATCATGGTAAGGCAAGATCTTGGTTAGCCAAGATCTTGGTTATTCAAGATCTTTATTAGGCAAGATCTTGGTTAGGCAAGATCTAGGTTAGGCAAGATCTTGATTAGGCAAGATCTTGGTAAGGGTAGATCTTGGTTAGGCAAGGGTTGGGATGGCAAGATATTTTTTAGGCAAGATCTTGGTAAGGCTACATCTTGGTTAGGCAAGATCTTGGTAAGGCAAGATCTTGGTTAGGCAACATCTTGGTTAGGCAATATCTTGGTAAGGTAAGACCTTGGAAAGGCTCGATCTTGGTTACGCAAGAATCTTCGTTAAGCGAGATCTTGGTAAGGCTAGATCTTGGTTAGGCAAGCTCTTGGTTAGGCAACATCTTGATTAGGCAACATCTTGGTAAGGCAAGACCTTGGTAAGGCTAGATCTTGGGTGGCCAAGAATCTTGGTTACGCAAGGTCTTGGTTAGGAGAGATCTTGGTAGGTCAAGATATTGGGTAGGCTAGATCTTGGTTAGGCAAGATCTTGGTTAGGCAAGATCTTCGTTAGGCAAGATCTGCGTTAATCAAGATATTGGGTAGGCTAGATCTTGGCTACTCAAGATCTTGGTTAGGGTAGATCTTGGTTAGGCAAGATCTTGGTTAGGATACATCTTGGTTAGGCAAGATCTTGGAAAGGCTATATCTTGGTTAGGCATGATCTTGGTTAGGCAACATACTTGGTTAGCCAAGATCATGGTAGGGGAAGACCTTGGAAAGGCTAGATCTTAGTTAGTCAAAAATCTCCGTTAGTGCAAGATCTTTGTAAGGCTAGATTTTGGTTAGGCAAGATATTGGTTAGGCAACATCTTGGTTAGGCAAGATCTTGGTAAGGCAAGACCTTGGTAAATCTAAATCTTGGTTAGCGAAGAATCTTGGTTAGGCAAGATTTTTGTAGATCAAGATGTTGCTAAGGCAAGATCTTGGTTAGGCAAGATCTTGGTAAGGCTAGATCTTAATTAGGCAAGATCTTGGTTATGCAAGATCTCGGTTAGGCAAGATTGTCGTTAGGCAAGATCTAGGATAGGCAAGATCTTGGTTAGGGAAGATCTTGGTAATGCAAGAGCTTGGTACGGCTAGATCTTGATTAGACAAGATCTTGTAAAGGCAAGATCTTGGTAAGGCAAGATCTTGGTTAGGCAAGGTCTTCGTTAGGCTAGATCTTGGTTAGGCAAGATCTTGGTGAGACAAGTTCCTGGTTAGGCAAGATATTGGTAAGCAGAGATCTTGGTCAGGCAAGATCTTGGTTAGTCAAGATTTTGGTTAGGCTAGATCTTGGTTAGGCTAGATCTTGATTAGGCAAGATCCTGGTTAGGCTAGATCTTGGTTAGTCAAGATCTTGGTTAGGCTAGATCTTGGCTAGTCAAGATCTTTCTTAAGCTAGATCTTGGTTAGGCAAGATCTTGTAAAGGAAAGATCTTGGTAATTAAGGATCTTGGTTAGGCAAGGTCTTGGTTAGGCTAGATCTTGGTTAGGCAAGATCTTGGTGAGACAAGTTCCTGGTTAGGCAAGATATTGGTGAGGCGAGATCTTGGTTAGGCAAGATCTTGGTTAGGCAAGATCTTGTAAAGGCAAGATCTTGGTAAGGCAAGATCTTGGTTAGGCAAGGTCTTGGTTAGGCTAGATCTCTGCTAGGCTAAATCTTGGTTACACTAGATCTTGGTAAGGCAAGATGTTGGTTAGGCAAGATCTTTGTTAGGCAAGATCTTTGTTAGGCAAGTTCTTGGTTAGGCAAGATCTTGGCAAGGCTAGATCTTGGTTAGGCAAGATATTGGTTAGGCTAGATCTTGGTTAGGCAAGATCTTGGTTAGGCTAGATCTTCGTTAGGCTAGATCTTGATTAGGCAAGATCATGGTCAGGCTAGATCTTGGTTAGTCAAGATCTTTCTTAGGCTAGATCTTTGTTAGTCAAGATCTTGCATAGGCTAGATCTTGGTAAGGCAAGATCTTGGTAAGGCTAGATCTTGGTTAGGTAAGATCTTGGTTAGGCAAACTCTTGGTAAGGCAGGATCTTCGTAATGCAAGATCTTCGTTAGCCAAGGTCTTGGATAGGCTAGATCTTGGTTAGGAGAGATCATGGTAAGGCAAGATCTTGGTAAGGCAAGATCTTGGTTAGGCTAGATCTTGGTTAGGCACGATCTTGGTTAGGCGAGATCTTGGTAAGGCTAGATCTTGGTTAGGCAAGATTTTGGTAAGGCAAGATCTTGGTTAGGGAAGATGTTTGTTAGAAAAGATCTTCGTAATGGTAGATCTTGGTTAGGCAAGATCTTGGTAAGGCAAGATCTTCGTTATGCTTGATCTTGGTTACGCTAGATCTCTGTTGGGCTAGAACTTGGTTACACTAGATCTTGGTTGGCCAAGAATCTTGGTTTCGCAAGGTCTTGGTTAGGAGAGATCTTGGTTAGTCAAGATGATGGGTAGGCTAGATATTGGATAGGCTAGATCTCGGTTAGGCAAGATCTTGGTTAAGCAAGATCTTGGTTAGTCAAGATCCTGGTTAGGCAAGATATTGGGTAGGCTAGATCTTGGTTAGGCAAGATATTGGTTGGGCTAGATCTCGGTTAGGCAAGATCTTGGTTAGGCAAGATCTTGGTAAGGAGAGATCTTGGTTAGCCAAGATCTTGGTTATTCAAGATCTTTATTAGGCAAGATCTTTGTTAGGCAAGATCTAGGTTAGGCAAGATCTTGATTAGGCAAGATCTTGGTAAGGGTAGATCTTGGTTAGGCAAGGGTTGGGATGGCAAGATATTTTTTAGGCAAGATCTTGGTAAGGCTACATCTTGGTTAGGCAAGATCTTGGTAAGGCAAGATCTTGGTTAGGCAACATGTTGGTTAGGCAATATCTTGGTAAGGTAAGACCTTGGAAAGGCTCGATCTTGGTTACGCAAGAATCTTCGTTAAGCGAGATCTTGGTAAGGCTAGATCTTGATTAGGCAAGCTCTTGGTTAGGCAACATCTTGATTAGGCAACATCTTGGTAAGGCAAGACCTTGGTAAGGCTAGATCTTGGGTGGCCAAGAATCTTGGTTACGCAAGGTCTTGGTTAGGAGAGATCTTGGTAGGTCAAGATATTGGGTAGGCTAGATCTTGGTTAGGCAAGATCTTGGTTAGGCAAGATCTTGGTTAGGCAAGATCTGCGTTAATCAAGATATTGGGTAGGCTAGATCTTGGCTACTCAAGATCTTGGTTAGGGTAGATCTTGGTTAGGCAAGATCTTGGTTAGGATACATCTTGGTTAGGCAAGATCTTGGAAAGGCTATATCTTGGTTAGGCATGATCTTGGTTAGGCAACATACTTGGTTAGCCAAGATCATGGTAGGGGAAGACCTTGGAAAGGCTAGATCTTAGTTAGTCAAAAATCTCCGTTAGTGCAAGATCTTGGTAAGGCTAGATCTTGGTTAGGCAAGATATTGGTTAGGCAACATCTTGGTTAGGCAAGATCTTGGTAAGGCAAGACCTTGGTAAATCTAAATCTTGGTTAGCCAAGAATCTTGGTTAGGCAAGATTTTTGTAGATCAAGATGTTGCTAAGGCAAGATCTTGGTTAGGCAAGATCTTGGTAAGGCTAGATCTTAATTAGGCAAGATCTTGGTTATGCAAGATCTCGGTTAGGCAAGATTGTGGTTAGGCAAGATTTAGGATAGGCAAGATCTTGGTTAGGGAAGATCTTGGTAATGCAAGAGCTTGGTACGGCTAGATCTTGATTAGACAAGATCTTGTAAAGGCAAGATCTTGGTAAGGCAAGATCTTGGTTAGGCAAGGTCTTCGTTAGCCTAGATCTTGGTTAGGCAAGATCTTGGTGAGACAAGTTCCTGGTTAGGCAAGATATTGGTAAGCAGAGATCTTGGTCAGGCAAGATCTTGGTTAGTCAAGATTTTGGTTAGGCTAGATCTTGGTTAGGCTAGATCTTGATTAGGCAAGATCCTGGTTAGGCTAGATCTTGGTTAGTCAAGATCTTGGTTAGGCTAGATCTTGGTTAGTCAAGATCTTTCTTAAGCTAGATCTTGGTTAGGCAAGATCTTGTAAAGGAAAGATCTTGGTAATTAAGGATCTTGGTTAGGCAAGGTCTTGGTTAGGCTAGATCTTGGTTAGGCAAGATCTTGGTGAGACAAGTTCCTGGTTAGGCAAGATATTGGTGAGGCGAGATCTTGGTTAGGCAAGATCTTGGTTAGGCAAGATCTTGTAAAGGCAAGATCTTGGTAAGGCAACATCTTGGTTAGGCAAGGTCTTGGTTAGGCTAGATCTCTGCTAGGCTAAATCTTGGTTACACTAGATCTTGGTAAGGCAAGATGTTGGTTAGGCAAGATCTTTGTTAGGCAAGATCTTTGTTAGGCAAGTTCTTGGTTAGGCAAGATCTTGGCAAGGCTAGATCTTGCTTAGGCAAGATATTGGTTAGGCTAGATCTTGGTTAGGCAAGATCTTGGTTAGGCTAGATCTTCGTTAGGCTAGATCTTGATTAGGCAAGATCATGGTCAGGCTAGATCTTGGTTAGTCAAGATCTTTCTTAGGCTTTATCTTTGTTAGTCAAGATCTTGCATAGGCTAGATCTTGGTAAGGCAAGATCTTGGTAAGGCTAGATCTTGGTTAGGCAAGATCTTGGTTAGGCAAAATCTTGGTAAGGCAAGATCTTCGTAATGCAAGATCTTCGTTAGCCAAGGTCTTGGATAGGCTAGATCTTGGTTAGGAGAGATCATGGTAAGGCAAGATTTTGGTAAGGCTAGATCTTGGTTAGGCAAGATCTTGGTAAGGCAAGATCTTGGTTAGGGAAGATGTTTGTTAGAAAAGATCTTCGTAAGGGTAGATCTTGGTTAGGCAAGATCTTGGTAAGGCAAGATCTTCGTTATGCTTGATCTTGGTTACGCTAGATCTCTGTTGGGCTAGAACTTGGTTACACTAGATCTTGGTTGGCCAAGAATCTTGGTTTCGCAAGGTCTTGGTTAGGAGAGATCTTGGTTAGTCAAGATGATGGGTAGGCTAGATATTGGATAGGCTAGATCTCGGTTAGGCAAGATCTTGGTTAGGCAAGATCTTGGTTAGTCAAGATCCTGGTTAGGCAAGATATTGGGTAGGCTAGATCTTGGTTAGGCAAGATATTGGTTAGGCTAGATCTCGGTTAGGCAAGATCTTGGTTAGGCAAGATCTTGGTAAGGAGAGATCTTGGTTAGCCAAGATCTTGGTTATTCAAGATCTTTATTAGGCAAGATCTTGGTTAGGCAAGATCTAGGTTAGGCAAGATCTTGATTAGGCAAGATCTTGGGAAGGGTAGAACTTGGTTAGGCAAGGGTTGGGATGGCAAGATATTTTTTAGGCAAGATCTTGGTAAGGCTACATCTTGGTTAGGCAAGATCTTGGTAAGGCAAGATCTTGGTTAGGCAACATCTTGGTTAGGCAATATCTTGGTAAGGTAAGACCTTGGAAAGGCTCGATCTTGGTTACGCAAGAATCTTCGTTAAGCGAGATCTTGGTAAGGCTAGATCTTGGTTAGGCAAGCTCTTGGTTAGGCAACATCTTGATTAGGCAACATCTTGGTAAGGCAAGACTTTGGTAAGGCTAGATCTTGGGTGGCCAAGAATCTTGGTTACGCAAGGTCTTGGTTAGGAGAGATCTTGGTAGGTCAAGATATTGGGTAGGCTAGATCTTGGTTAGGCAAGATCTTGGTTAGGCAAGATCTTGGTTAGGCAAGATCTGCGTTAATCAAGATATTGGGTAGGCTAGATTTTGGCTACTCAAGATCTTGGTTAGGGTAGATCTTGGTTAGGCAAGATCTTGGTTAGGATACATCTTGGTTAGGCAAGATCTTGGAAAGGCTATATCTTGGTTAGGCATGATCTTGGTTAGGCAACATACTTGGTTAGCCAAGATCATGGTAGGGGAAGACCTTGGAAAGGCTAGATCTTAGTTAGTCAAAAATCTCCGTTAGTGCAAGATCTTGGTAAGGCTAGATCTTGGTTAGGCAAGATATTGGTTAGGCAACATCTTGGTTAGGCAAGATCTTGGTAAGGCAAGACCTTGGTAAATCTAAATCTTGGTTAGCCAAGAATCTTGGTTAGGCAAGATTTTTGTAGATCAAGATGTTGCTAAGGCAAGATCTTGGTTAGGCAAGATCTTGGTAAGGCTAGATCTTAATTAGGCAAGATCTTGGTTATGCAAGATCTCGGTTAGGCAAGATTGTGGTTAGGCAAGATCTAGGATAGGCAAGATCTTGGTTAGGGAAGATCTTGGTAATGCAAGAGCTTGGTACGGCTAGATCTTGATTAGACAAGATCTTGTAAAGGCAAGATCTTGGTAAGGCAAGATCTTGGTTAGGCAAGGTCTTCGTTAGGCTAGATCTTGGTTAGGCAAGATCTTGGTGAGACAAGTTCCTGGTTAGGCAAGATATTGGTAAGCAGAGATCTTGGTCAGGCAAGATCTTGGTTAGTCAAGATTTTGGTTAGGCTAGATCTTGGTTAGGCTAGATCTTGATTAGGCAAGATCCTGGTTAGGCTAGATCTTGGTTAGTCAAGATCTTGGTTAGTCAAGATCTTGGTTAGGCTAGATCTTGGTTAGTCAAGATCTTTCTTAAGCTAGATCTTGGTTAGGCAAGATCTTGTAAAGGAAAGATCTTGGTAATTAAGGATCTTGGTTAGGCAAGGTCTTGGTTAGGCTAGATCTTGGTTAGGCAAGATCTTGGTGAGACAAGTTCCTGGTTAGGCAAGATATTGGTGAGGCGAGATCTTGGTTAGGCAAGATCTTGGTTAGGCATGATCTTGTAAAGGCAAGATCTTGGTAGGGCAAGATCTTGGTTAGGCAAGGTCTTGGTTAGGCTAGATCTCTGCTAGGCTAAATCTTGGTTACACTAGATCTTGGTAAGGCAAGATGTTGGATAGGCAAGATCTTTGTTAGGCAAGATCTTTGTTAGGCAAGTTCTTGGTTAGGCAAGATCTTGGCAAGGCTAGATCTTGGTTAGGCAAGATATTGGTTAGGCTAGATCTTGGTTAGGCAAGATCTTGGTTAGGCTAGATCTTCGTTAGGCTAGATCTTGATAAGGCAAGATCATGGTCAGGCTAGATCTTGGTTAGTCAAGATCTTTCTTAGGCTAGATCTTTGTTAGTCAAGATCTTGCATAGGCTAGATCTTGGTAAGGCAAGATCTTGGTAAGGCTAGATCTTGGTTAGGCAAGATCTTGGTTAGGCAAAATCTTGGTAAGGCAAGATCTTCGTAATGCAAGATCTTCGTTAGCCAAGGTCTTGGATAGGCTAGATCTTGGTTAGGAGAGATCATGGTAAGGCAAGATCTTGGTAAGGCAAGATCTTGGTTAGGCTAGATCTTGGTTAGGCACGATCTTGGTTAGGCGAGATCTTGGTAAGGCTAGATCTTGGTTAGGCAAGATCTTGGTAAGGCAAGATCTTGGTTAGGGAAGATGTTTGTTAGAAAAGATCTTCGTAAGGGTAGATCTTGGTTAGGCAAGATCTTGGTAAGGCAAGATCTTCGTTATGCTTGATCTTGGTTACGCTAGATCTCTGTTGGGCTAGAACTTGGTTACACTAGATCTTGGTTGGCCAAGAATCTTGGTTTCGCAAGGTCTTGGTTAGGAAAGATCTTGGTTAGTCAAGATGATGGGTAGGCTAGATATTGGATAGGCTAGATCTCGGTTAGGCAAGATCTTGGTTAGGCAAGATCTTGGTTAGTCAAGATCCTGGTTAGGCAAGATATTGGGTAGGCTAGATCTTGGTTAGGCAAGATTTTGGAAACGCAAGATCTTGGTTAGGCAAGATCTTGGTTAGGCGAGATCTTTGAAACGCAAGATCTTGGTAAGGCAAGATCTTGGTTAGGCAAGGTCTTGGTTAGGCTAGATCTTGGTTAGGCAAGATCTTGGTGAGACAAGTTCCATGTTAGGCAAGATATTGGTGAGGCGAGATCTTGGTCAGGCAAGATCTTGGTTAGGCAAGGTCTTTGTTACACAAGATCTTGGTTAGGCTAGATCTCTGCTAGGCTAAATCTTGGTTAAAATAGATCTTGGTAAGGCAAGATGTTGGCTAGGCAAGATCTTTGTTAGGCAATATCTTTGTTACGCAAGATCTTGGTTAGGCAAGATCTTGGCAAGGCTAGATCCTTGTTAGGCAAGATATTGGTTAGGCTAGATCTTGGTTATGCAAGATCTTGGTTAGGCTAGATCTTGGTTAGGCTAGATCTTGATTAGGCAAGATCCTTGTCAGGCTAGATCTTGATTAGTCAAGATCTTTGTTAGGCTAGATCTTTGTTAGTCAAGATCTTGCTTAGGCTAGATCTTGGTTAGGAAAGATCTTGGTTAGGCAAAATCTTGGTAAGGCAAGATCTTCGTAAGGCAAGATCTTGGTTAGCCAAGGTCTTGGATAGGTTAGATCTTGGTTAGGCAAGATCATGGTAAGGCAAGATCTTGGTAAGGCAAGATCTTGGTTAGGCTAGATCTTTGAAAGGCAAGATCTTTGTTAGGCTAGATCTCGGTTACGCAAGATCTTATTTAGGCAAGATCTTGGTTAGGCTAGATCTTGGTTAGGCAAGATCTTGGAAACGCAAGATCTTGGTTAGGCAAGATCTTGGTTAGGCCAGATCTTGGTTAAGCCAGATCTTGGTTAGCGAAGATCTTGGTTAGGCAAGATCTTTGTTAGGCAAGATCTTGATTGGGCAAGATATTGGTTAGGCAAGATGTTGGTTAGGCAAAATCTTGGTAAGGCAAGACCTTTGTTAGGCTTGATCTCGGTTACGCAAGATCTTATTTAGGCAAGATCTTGGTTAGGCTAGATCTTGGTTAGGCAAGATTTTGGAAACGCAAGATCTTGGTTAGGCAAGATCTTGGTTAGGCGAGATCTTTGAAACGCAAGATCTTGGTTAGGCAAGATCTTGGTTAGGCCAGATCTTGGTTAAGCCAGATCTTGGTTAGCCAAGATCTTCTTTAGGCAAGATCTTCATTGGGCAAGATCTTGGTTAGGCAAAATCTTTGTAAGGCAAGATCTTTGTTAGCTTAGAGGTTGGTATGGCAACATCTTGGTTAGGCAAGATCTTGGTAAGGTAAGATCTTGGTTAGGCTAGATCTTCGTAAGGCAAGATCTTGGTTAGGCTAGATCTTGGTTAGGCAAGATCTTCGTTAGGCAAGATCTTAGTAAGGAAAGATCTTGGTTAGACTAGGTCTTGGTTAGACAAGATCTTGGTTATGCAATATCTTGGTTAGGCTAGATATTGGTTAGGCAAGATCTTGATTAGGGAAGATCTTTGTTAGGCAAGATCTTGGTTTAGCCAGATCTTGGTTAGGCAATATCCAGGTTAGGCAATATCTTTGTAAGGCAAGATCTTGGATAGGCAAGATCTTGGTTAGGCAAGATCTTGGTAAGGCAAGATCCTGGTTAGGCAAGAGATTGGTTAGGCTAGATCTTGGCTAGGGAAGATCTTGGCAAGGCAAGATCTTGGTTAGGCAAGATCTTGGTTATGCTTGATCTTGGTTAGGCTAGATCTCTGATAGGCTAGATCTTGGTTACACTAGATCTTGGTAAGATCAAGATCAAGTTCCAGATCTACGCTAACTAAGATCTTTCAAAACAAGATCTTGCCTACTCAAACTCTTGTCCAACCAAGATCTTGCCTAATCAGGATCTCCGCTAACCAAGGTCTTGCCTTAAGAAAATCTTGCCTAGCCAAGATCTTGCTTAACCAAGATCTTTCCTAACCAAGGTCTTGCCTCATCAAGATCTAGCCTAACCAAGATCAAGCCTAACCACGATCTTGCCTAACCAAGATCTTGCCTAATCAAGATCTAGCCTAACCAAGACCTAGCCTTAGCAAGATCTTGCTTAACCAAGATCTTGCCTAACCAAGATCTAACCAAACCATGATTTTGCCTTACCAAGATCTTTCCTAACATAAATCTTGCCTAACCAAGATCTAGCCTTAGCAAGATCTTTCCTAACCAAGATCTTGCCTAACAAAGATCTAGCCTTACCAAGATCTTGCCTTACCAAGATCTTGCCTAACTAAGATCTTGCCTAATGAAGATCTAGCCTTACCAAGATCTAGCCTAACAAAGATCTTCCCTAACCAAGATCTTGCCCAACTAAGATCTAGCCTTACCAAGATCTAGAATAACAAAGATCTTGCCTAACCAATATCTAGCCTTACCAAAATCTTGCCTAACCAAGATTTTGCCTAACCAAGATCTAGCCTAACAAAGATCTTGCTTAACCAAGATCTAGCCTAACCAAGATCTAGCCTTAAAACACTGCTTAAAACACCGGAGATTTGAGGCTTACAAACTTCGTCTTACAAATCCAGTAATCACTCGATCGTATATTTACAGGCTGGATTGGACTCCACTTAGCCCTGTTACTATTGCGTAATAAACTGGATAAAGCTTTTAAGTGAGAAGGCTAAAAATTAATCAGAAACTAGTTGTGAACCTCACGTATAGAGATTGGCCGAACTGAAAGATACACGCACGTTACAATTGATGGCAAGGAATGCCTATGATTATAATAAGAACGACAATTGGAAAAATTGAATCTCAGTTAGACGTCCTTTTCAAAGAGGCGACTATGCTACTCGACAACATTTGCATTGTAACAACACTATAACAACAACAACTTGCAATTGCGATTAGTTGGCCTGCGATAAACATGGTTTAGTGCTTTACCGGCACTTCAAATTCAATATTTAAGCGGTCACTAAAACTTATTGCAAGGTATCACCAAGTGTAACTGAAAAAGCTGAGGCAGTTTGTTCGAGATCACGCTGGAAATCAACATTATATGCTCGTGGTGGAGTTTGTGATGTGCTGCTATTTCTTTTTATGGCTGACACGACTCCGTTCAGGTTTTAATGTAAGAAAACCGATCGCTAACGGATTATTAAGTAATCATATTTGTTACCTCTCGACCCATAGCTTCTCAGTTGCTCTGTGAACAGCTGTCAAAACAAAGTCCACCAATGTCAACGGCCATGTCTTCCTCTCTGGACTGAACGGGAGATAGTCCAGAGAACAAGGAGTCTTTGGAAGAGGGGACACCCTTATATCCTGCCACGTTTCAGAACTGAAAGTTTTGTGAACAGATGCCTCTTCAATTTTATCTAGTTATTATTCATACCTTTGTAAATAGTATGCAATTAGTCTTTTACATTAGTTAGAAATATGAAATTGGAAGTTCAGACGTATCATTCTGGCCCGGGCATGTTCAGTTCTTCTGAATTCAACCAAATCCAAGCAACCATGTTTGAATACTCTTAAAAGCAGGAACAAATGAGACATACCTTTCGGTTTCCCAAAAAAGCACCAAGGAACACCGCGAATGCTGGAGTCAAAGCAACATCCTTTGTTTTTACATTGCTGCGCCGTTATGCCACCGTAACCACAATTTTGTCGCTTGTTACCTGTTATCGTGCCGGACGACCACGCGAACGACTAGGCTAAAAGGAAGTTCGAAAAGAATGCAAAAGGAAATGTTTTTACCAATGTTCTTTGCACAAACAATGCAACTATCACTCTAGTCCAGTCATTCTACAGAAAAAAATAATCAAGTGAACCTTGAACAGATTGCAACAGAAAGTCAAAAATATAGTGCCAAAGGACTCTTGTGCAGTTAGCCGACATATCAAAAGTCTACCAAATTCCCCGAGGGAAAACGGTTAATTTACTAAAACTTTTGTTACTAATTTGCATAATTTCAAAATGGCTGCTTTTGTGTTAAATTCCTCACGCTAACATGAATACATTAAAAATGGCCGTTTTGTATGCCTTATTAATCACGTGACCAAATTTGTCAAAAGGTGAGTCCTTTCGCCATAAATTTGGGCAATCTATTTAAAGCAAGCTTGAAAACGTAAAAATTGTCGCAAAAGGAAGATTTTTGGTTTTCGTGTTAACCCATGCCATTGGCTCCCGTGCCGGCCAACACACGCCATGACGTCAAACATTGCCCTTTGTTCCACTTCTGACTTCATCATCTTTTACCGTAAAAGGAATCACTGATACTCAATCTCTGCAGGGGGAAAATATCTTTCCAATGATATCCAGTATCATTCAATTGATAAGGTAGGCATATTAAAACTTTACACTTCCAGACAGGGGCTAAAATGAGTAATTATATCAATTAAAACTGCAAGACAAAAGGCAAAAAAAAGGACTGGCTCTAGGGCAATAAGTCTTTCCGAGCAAAATAATTACCCTAAGGGACGGACCATTAGAAAAGTGATGGGGGGGGGATACAAACAAGCATTCATGCAAGGATAGGTGACTGCAAAAAAAAAAACATTCTAAGAAGAAGTGCAGACAAAAATTCCTGCCGAGTGATTTGCACTGTCGGGCTGTCAAACTGTACCCGACTGAAGGAACATTGAGCAGCCACTGTACACAGCAGACCCCTTTCGCCTTATCTACTCTACAATAAGGAAAATGGACATTTTTCCCTTCCAGGCTGATACATTTTGTACGCATACTGGGTTCCAAACACCCTTGCAGAAAAACCCTTATGGATAACCATAACCATGGCTTAAAAGTGATAGAACCAGGTGCTATAAACAGCCATCCTGCTTGATTTCTTTATACTCTATTAGCAAGCACATGAAGAGTTTTGAAAGCCTCTACATAAAAGAAAGAGAGCTAGCGAGAACACACATACAAGTCTCGTCATATACAGAAATATGATTGATCTTGTAATCATTGTGATAGACCTTCCAACTATCACCTATTATGCGTGATTCTCACGCCTGCGGGTTGAAAACGTCGATCTCACGCCTACTGACGCGCGTGAACCAATTTCTCACGCCTCGCTGACACAATTTCTAATGCAAGAAAAGAAACGTTCGTCTGAATGACAGTACTTCACCCGAACTCCCCGATTTTAACGGAAAAAGTATTTGGGGCGGCGTTTCAATTAACGGCGTTGTGTTTGACAAACACATCCAGGGATAGAGACATGGAAATGTTCGGACTGATTGATCTTCGGAAGTGGTCGGAACGATCTAGAAGTCCCTTCGGGAATCTAGAGACCACTTCGGAAATGATCGGGTCGTCGTCGTCATCAAAAACCCTGATAAAAAATCTCCCGCTTTTTGACCTAGAATTCCCCTCGGGAATCTAGAGATGACTTCGGAAATGATCGGGTCGTCTTCAGAAAATATAAAATAAGAATCACCGGCTAATGATACTCTCTTGTGCAAAAACTGAAGCGTTGGGGGTAGGGGAGGGGGGTAGGTTGTGTCCAGTAAAAGAGTGTGCATGTCAAACAAGAACAAAAATATTCCAAGATGAAATTCACTTTGAAATTTTATGTACATTGTGATTATATACTACTTGAAGTATTTGCTAGGAGACATTTTAATTATGTTTTATTTATATTACTTTCTTGATGCCAACAGTTTTCAAACATTTTGAATCAATTGTTATGAAAATGTGTTTTTTGTTTGTTAGTTTGCGCACTAATTGCTAAACCCGGGCGCAAAAATATGCAAAATATGTTCTTTTATTATAAATTAACAAACAAAGAGATAGTGCCTGAAAAATATCATGTAGAAGGTTTCACTCGAACAAAAATCCTGCATAAGTATTGAGCGAAAAAAACATCCTACAAACTGCAAACCCCCCACCCCCTATCACTTTTCTAATGGTCCGTCCCTAAAAGGTAGGGAACACCTGAAGGCTGCTTTTTACACCTGTCGCAGACTTTATGCAGGGTACTTCGTGATTCTGACTTTACCTTCATGGGTTCGATACTACCATGGAAACGATGAAAGTAGCAAACTTGGCTTGTCCACAAAATCATTCTATATTTTACCAGGTTCAACTGTTTCGTGCATGGGAAAATGAATCAAACAGTGAAAATATTTCCCCTTATTGCACGGAAGCAGGAGCCCCTGACGCAAGCTAGAACGTCCGGGCTCAACGGCGGCCTGTTATTCATGCACTAAGGATGAACAGTAAACTTCCCTCAAGAAGTCGAAGCTGGAAAATGATATTTGAGGTGACGACAACCTCGTTCCCAGGGTCTCTCATCTTCCTGCCCTCCGGTAAGGTTGGGTGACAAGATGAGAGACCCTGGGAACGGGCTTGAAGTGACGGTTGCGACTGGAGCGAGTAATGGTGTTAAGTTTTGGGTTGACTCTAGCCTACAAAGCAGGCGGTTTTTGTGGCGGGGGAATGCTCACGAAAGACCGGCCGCCATTTTGAGCGCGCGAACACTGGGGAGAGGAAAAAAGAGAAGGGGAGAGGGTAGGGCGGAGGTTGCGAATTACCGCCTGCCCGGAAACTAGGGTCAAGGGAATTGCACGTCCACAGAGGGGCGGAAAATTCTGATTGGTTGTTACTGAAAGTTGTCAATCAATCTGTCTGCATCGGATACCATTTCTGACTCTTTATTGAAAGATGGACCTGTGAACGATTTTTTCGAAGCTGCACTTGCAATTGATATCTTGAGAGCATCAATGACTTGAAAGAAAGTAATCGAAGGATCATCTTCAAAGAAGAACAGCTATTAGCAGTACGAGAAAGATTTGATGAATGGGAAGGATGTTCTAGCGATTCTTTTGACTGGTTTCGGAAAGAGTATGATATTTACTGTGTTCTGGTTTGCAAGATGCGAGTGGTTGAATCGAGCGGGAAAGATTGGCACAGCCAGCGTTTTAGTCATTTCGCCGTTGAAAAGCCTGATCGATCAGATTATGGAATTGCGTTCAATGAATTGCACTTCCGAGGAGCTAAACAGCGGTAACATTTCCGAAATTGTAGTGACACCACCGCAGTTTATCTACTGCACATGGAGCACTGCCGAACAGGTACTCACGGTAAGAAATTTCTTGACGTCCTAAAAGACAACAGTAGCAAACTGTATCAAAGCCTAGCAGCAGTGGTAGTGGACGAGTCTCATGCTGTAGAAGGGTGTACAGGAAAAAGGTGAGTTTCAAACTCTTCACTGTTTATTTGCTTGTTAAATCTGAGAAAAATCCTTCCAACTTTTAAAATTGTGACATTTGCTGCCTGGTCGGTGGCTACATTTCTTGATAACACTTGCTGCTTCACCCCATGAACGTTTCTTACTTTTCTGTCGCATGGGTTTACAAACACGATCGGATAAACGGTCTGATTTTTTAATAACACTGACGTTACGTGAGTTTGTTTTGAATTCAGCTTGATAGCGCGTGACAACCGACCTTTGACAGTCGCTGATTGGAGCACTGTTCGGTGTAATGACCGACTACAAAGCTAGCTTCAAATGGCCCCAAATTAACTTCGGATTACACGGAAGAAACAAAAACAATTCCATTTAGAGGTAGGTGAAGTTTGTTTCTGCATCCATTGTTCTATTTTACGTTTTAAGAACTCAAGTGAAGTTCCCATACAAAAATCGTCATGACGACTACATGAAGTAAGGCTGGGCCGCCTGTGATTGGAGGTGGCGTCTTCAGAAACAAGTTTCCGGGCAGGCGGTTATTCGGTCTTTCGTGATCGCTGTTTTCGAAGCATTCCCCCTCCCCCCCCCCCCCCCCCGCCCCCCCACCTGCGTCGATCCTAAAAGAAATCTTTTTGATACATCGTTATCGTTGTTCACTATGTTTTCTATAATTTGGCATCATCTTTTTTAGTTATTGTGTTGTCAAGAATAGTTCGTACAAAGCATAATGCATAATAGCCAGAAAACACGTGCAAGGCTAGTTAGATGGAAAAAACGTGTGACCCAAAGCGGCAGGTGCTGTACAGTAGGTTACTAGATCCTGAAATTAGTGAAACGTATCGGAAGAAAGTGACAAAGTGCCGATTGTTTGTTCTGGAAGCAAAGATCAGATGCGACTTTAAAATTTTAAACCACAATTTAACACGCGTTTGCGGTTGACCTTTGAGCGAATATGTAAAGCATTTCCGAACAGAAAATGAAAAAGCATGTTGCCATTTCCTTAAGGAGCTTTTTAAATGATTAATTCGCAATTTACAGCGTGCCCTTATTTTCCATCTCTTCTTCTGATTGGTCTACTTTGCGTTAATTAATCCGACTTTTTCGTGTGCACTTGATAGTTTGACTTTGGCCAATCACGTTGAGGACTGACACTTAAATTGCCTTTAAAACGAAATCGGAGATTTACTGAGTTTCCGTTGAAGTTTTTCACTTTAAAAGCCGTCAGCAAATAAAAAAAAACATACTTCGTTTTCTCATTGAGTGCACTGAACACATCGAAAGCTGAAAATTTCTCGTCTACTTTGGAGCCGTTTACCTCACCGACGAACATGGCTTCGCAAAGACAAACTGCAAGCCAAGATGCCAGTATTCATGGAGGAGGTATTGTATACGAAAACGAAGAGGAATCGACGTTTCTTCGCGCCTCTTTCTCAGCGATTGTTGTATTCACCATTATCGGGAGTCTCATGGTTTGCGCAGTAAATCTAAAGAACAAGGGAATGCTTAAGAGTCCCTACAATGTGAACATTTTTCATCTAGCAATTACTGACTTGCTTGTCTCCATCGCTATCTTAATGACACCGGGATTTATCTTCCAGGAGATACCTTTCGCAACAGAGGGAAGACTTAGCGGTGAGATCTTTTGCCGTGTCATAACATCTCATTTTCTGACTTTCAGCACCGCGACCACTTCAATGTACATTACAGTCGCGCTTGCCACAGAACGTTGGTACGCCGTGGCAAGACCTCTCCAGTACCGCGCAAAATTCCACACAAAACGTCTTGTTTGCGAGGTTTTTGTAATATGGCTGTTATCACTATGTGCGAACTCTCTGTTGCCATTTGAAGTGAGATACAACCCATACAAAAACTCGGCCTTCGCAAGCTGTGAAGTTGTCAAGATTTCGTTTTTCAATCCTTCTTTTCACAAACTTCTGGGGATTGCTCAATTCATGTTCAAGTTCATCATACCCTTCACAGTAAACTGCAACTTGTACATCCGAGTATTGGCCGAAACCCGCAATTCACGCGTGTTGAACCACAGAACTGGCGGACTTGACATGCGTCTTAGCATCAGTCGCATGGCAGCTAACTCAACTCTAGTGTTAGCCTTATGTTGGTTACCTAATCAGGTCTTTTACGCGTGTTTCGCTTTTGATCTCGTGCAGCTCAACACACCCGCTCACTTCTCTACTATTGTGATTGCGCTGATTAACCCTTGCTTAAACCCGTTTATTTTTGCGTTTCACTCGGTGCAATACAGGCGTGGATTTAGAAACTTGTTTTGTGGAGGATTCGGCGAGGATAAAAACAAACTAAAACGAAACAAACCATTTCGCATGTTTCGCCTTACAGAACTAGGTCATTGTGAAACCGAGGACACCAAAGCGCTTTCGTCGCCAGTTTAACTTTATTCATCTAGTGCAACCTTAAAAGGGTGTGGACATTTAAATGGTAATTTATAATTTGGGACTGAAAACCGCTCGTTTCCGAATCTCGCCTAGCCCCAGGTAAAGTGAATTAATAACTGTATCAGCCATGATGCCTTTTATACAAAGGAAAACGTAATCATAGGCTCGAAAAGTCGATTCATTAAATTTAACTTCCTTATTAGCAAATCGAAACCTTGTAGTTTTGGAACTGGCTCGTATGAAACCGAACCTTAAAATCAGTTTCCAATTTGGTGAAGCGTTCGATTTTCTTTTCAGTTCACTTGGAACAAATACACGTGAAAATAAGACACGTGGAAGACCAAAGAAACACGTGCTTCACGAAACAGGTGCGCATTCAAACGTACTTACATCATATAAATTGTGAAATTGATCGGAAGAATGTGACTGATTTACTGTTTGTTCTGGATGCAAAAAGTAAATCTGAAACCATAAATACGTCATCCCATATTTGCATACATGTACCATAAAATCCAAAAATGCGTTAGGCTTACAAAAAACCTCTGCCCGATAACACTCTTATTGGGAATGGAATATTTTTAGGCCTCAGTTATATGGTCTCGGGAACCCGAGACAACGCTCCCTCCCAAGACAACTTTACCGAGCGTTTGTATGACAAAAATGTGTCCCTGTCAGCTGAGTTAAAGTTGACCCTGTTTGATTATTCATAAAGTATTTTAATATTCAAGTAATTCAACTCATCACTTATCCTTCTTTCTTTGAATTTCTTTTGTTTATTCTATCACTGGAGGCCTTGTTGGGTTAAATTCTATTTCTTTAGTGCAATTTTTTGCTTAATAACCAGAACTCCGGACAGTACGTGACACTCGGCACTTTAAGAGTTGTCCTGGGTAGGCGAGCCAAAGTGTTTATGAGAGAAAAAGTTGTCCCGCCTGCCAGGGTTACCCTAGTACCTGCCGAGACGAGACAACTCGCCTACCCGAGTTGTCTCGCCCCCGAGACAACTCGGGTAGGATCATATAAACGGTTGGCGGAATTTTTCAACGTTTTAGTGAAACGTTAGCTCGCCCAGGGTAACTCGGTGCGAGAGGTGGCTCGGGTACCCGAGACCTTATAAATGGGGCCTTAGAGAAAATATATCTCTCTTGTTACTACATCATATAGTATATATTTTCTCTTGACGTGAAGTGAAATAATTCATATTTGAACAGCGGATGTAGACGAAGCCCTGATTTTTTCAGGATTCAATCAAATTGCTCAAATTAGAAATTCACTGCGATGATCATCACTTTTATATTTTCTCTTGATAGTGACACGTACGTATTTTTAGGAAAAAATAATAAAATAGAAACGTAAAAGTAAAAGCATTGAATGCACGATCATAGTTGCGGAAGAACAATAAAGATTCATTGATTTTTGTGAAGTTTCCCTCCTTAGAGTGCATTCCATTGGGAATTCCGTATTTGGACTTCGTATTTTATTGGACAATCCGAAATCTGGATTTCCCAATCGAATACACCCTTATTAATTTCTTTGAGGATAATTTTTAAGCTATGTACCAACACGTTTCTAGTGAACACGGCATCCAATTGGACCCGAAAACCATGGGGCGGTACGCAGCTCTTTACAAGGTCCCACAGTATTGGCTGAAAAAATGGTAAACAAGCAACAGTAACAATGGACCCTAGCCCTAAAACAATAGAGCTGCGTACTATTGAGATCCAATGAAGTTAGCGGTTCTAGAGAGCTGCGAATTATATCCCAAAACCATTCATTAGTGTGGTCTTTGTATTGCAAGTTTTGAGGCTTTTCAACTGCAAAATGAATACCGCTTGGTGACAAACATCAAGAAGCAAATGACCTTATTCCTAAAATATGTCGAAATAGCAAATCAAATATGAAAAAAAAAAAGCGACATCCAGCTTATATGTCAAATCGGCCATTTCCAACTTCCTTTCTACCTCTTGAACCCATTAACGCCTGGAGAAAGTGTTTTTCTGGCATTTTAAATATTTTGTGATCAGTTATGGGCTAAAATCGACTCCAGATCACTCAAACTGCACTTGCAAAATGAAGGCATGCCAATGACATTTTAACGCGGGCAGGCGCAGAAATTAAAATTTTGAGAGTTTTTGGACAAGAATGTGATCGCCCTCTTTAGGGTTTCCGTTCTATTTATTTTTCCATCTCTTTCCCTTTTTCTTATCTTTTTGATGCAGTCGTTGGCCCTTCACTGGGCTTGCTTTCGGTTCAAGAATTGCCAAGAATGCATCAACGAGACGGGAATTCTTAACATGGAGTAGCCAGGGGTTTTTGACGGAAATTTCTAAGGTCCGTTAACCCAATCATTCTCATTTGAGTGTCACTGGAAAGCTCTTTCCCTCCTGAAGAACTTGAGTACAACGGATACCCTTTTTAGGCCAAAGCTGATGACGTCAGAAGTGAAACAAAGGTCAACGTCAGCCACGGATCAAAATGAGTTTGATTTGCATGAAAATGAACTTACAGGTAAAAGACATTTTTATGTGAATGATTTCGCAATTAAGACTCGTTTTGACACTGAGGCAAAAGACGGAACTCGAAAATGGCCCTTAGACCATTTCCAGATTACAATGCAACTCCACGGCAAACTAATCAAATTTAATAAACCCAAAGGAATTAATGCTCGGCTAGTGCCATTTTCCCCTGCTTCATCCCAAGGGGTCCTAGCGTGTTTAGAACGCAGTACGCCTAGTTCTTGTGGGCCTGAAGCTCCGCGATCTGCTGCCTAGCCATCAAGCCCTGCGAGCCTTGTTTTGTCCCATTTTAATGACGATATGATTAACGGGGTCTTAAACGTGATTCCTCAGAAATAAAAGTTGTCCAACAATTGTTTGGAAACTTTCCCTGCACGTTCCCTTCCAAGCACTGTTTCGAAAAAATAGATATGATCTGCCAATCTTGCCCCATTTATGCTAATCATACGCGCCATTTTATAATTTGGTTTTATCAACTGGGTTGATGTCAATTGGCCACCGTAAAGAGATTCAAGAGCTGACGTTTCGAGCGTTAGCCCTTCGTCGGAGCGAATCAAGGAATTGTGCGGAAAGATGGAGCTTCGCTATTGGCTGGTGCCTGGTAACGTGAAAACAACGGAATAAATTAGTTGAATGAAAAGCGTTCGTTGATACCGTGAGGATTAAGAGTGCCGATTTGAAACATAAATTTTTGTTCTAGAGTTTTACGGCTTTCCGTGTTTCCTTGGTGAAGCGAAAGGCCGCAGACTGCCATATGTTGCTTAGAATGATTTGGGAGATTGAAGTGTCTCTCGACCATATTTTGCGGTAGCTGAAAGGAAAGATTATTAACGTAGGACTTGGCAAAAAAATAGATAGCTAGCAAGTCTCTATTGTATGAAACAATGTAACATATTAATAGAAAAATCAGAAAAATTTTAATGATACCGACTCAAAACCTTCCTCGAGTCGTTGTTCCCAAGGCTATGTAATTGACATCCTCCTCAAGTGACGGTTTAACTATAATGAT